>CM033471.1:201193099-202393099 GCA_019447015.1 Hymenochirus boettgeri | reverse complement strand
AATTATGTACCCTGGTAGGTCCCAATTAGCATATAAAAGCCAGGTGTTAGGTTCCTTCTGGTGCAAGGTGTAATTGCATTGTGGATCAAAACTGTTATCAAAACTGCCCAGGGTAAGGTGTCAAAACAGTATTATACATGGCAGACAGTTGGTGTCAAACCCCCCACCTCTATTCAGGCTTGGTTTTTTATTTTCACATTAATGTCCTCCTTGACACCAGTCGTGTTCTTTTGCCAAGATGTTGACATTACAATCTTTTTCCTTAAGATGAAGTTACACGGCTGAGTCCTGACCTGATGAATTGGCTCTTCTGTGCGGGGCCATACATTGGTGCAGTTGCTATTTGGTCTCCCCCACATACAAAATAGAGCACTCTTTCACTGCACTGTGTATGTTTTGGTATTGGGTCTTTCAGGTGCACCAGTTGCTTATGTGAAAATAAAGAAACCAAGCCTGAATAGAGGTGGTGGTGGGGGGGGTGGGGGGGTTTCAACTCCAACTGTCTGCCATGTACAACGCTTTTTTAAAACCTTACCCTAGTGTGTTGAACCTCAAATACTACCCTGGGCAGTTTAGATAACACCTCTTAGCCACAATGCAACCAACACCTTGCATTTAAAAGGTACCTAACACCTGGCTGTGACATGATAATTGGAACTTTCCAGAGTACATAATTGCCAACAGATTCTTGTACAAGCCGGATAACTAGTGAAACATCTTCAAGAACTAGTTGATCTAACTGAATACAACAGATATACCATGACCTGGATGAATGAGAACCTTCACAAACAAATAACAGTCATTTCATAACTAGAGTTGCCACCTTGCCCTTAATAGGCACTGCTCAAGAAGGGATGGGAACATGGCATTACCTCCATTTAACATGCATTAACTTGCTCTGAATTATAAATCTAGACATGGTGTAGAAATGGTCTGAACCTAGCTAAATAGATCATAGAAACTTAATTAAAATGAAACACAAAATGAAATGATGGCATGAATAATACCACTAGTGGGCCACTGTATAGTTAGACTTGGCACACATTACATTACATTTTTTGTCCCAACTGACCGTTTGTCTCTAGCATACTGTCAGGGTGGACGAATAACAGTTGGTCGCATCGATAGATTGTGCAGTATATAGGAGCAATAGGATCCACGCAAATGGTCGCCAGCAACAATGAAAACTGCACTGTTTTTTTGGCCCGACCGAATGATACATAGAAATACCCACCAGTTTGGTCAAAAAATATGTCTGTACCCAGCCTAAGGTTTATTATGTGGAGAGTCATTACAAATCCCCCATTCCTTATGCTAGCCATACACTACAACGATATTAGATCAATTTGACATGCAATCATTGGATTGATCTAACATCTATTAACAGTGGCTGTTTTATATCCTGAAGTTGGTGTGATGTTCCCCATCCTAGTCCATTGGTTTTATTTAATGTTGATCACATAATGATGGCCCCAGTTGTCAGGATGTTTTGGGAACATTGCAAAGTAAGTATAATAATGTATGGCCATGTACAGCATAACAACTTTAGCAGTTTATGAAGAATTGTAGTTCTACCCATGAATCTTTGCAGCATTGTAGCTTTTTCTAGAAAGAAGGTTTATGAACTTCTTAAATATAACGTCACCTTTCTTTAACTTATGCAATGTGGCAATCTTTATTATAGATAGTTATGAGCATCATGAGGAAATCGGGTGATTTTTTCTCCTTTTATCTAAAAGTAGTTTTATAATTGAAGCTTATTGCCTAGTTAATTGGTAATCCTGAGTGGAACGTTTAGAAATCCATTATGTGATTATTCAGCAGTTTGTGAGATTAGCTATTGCTCATCTGTGATAACATCTCTACTATCTCCACTCAGTTATCTTCTAGAAGTCTATCATAAACAGAATTAGAAAGGGATAGTCACTTATATTACAGTCAATAAGTCAATAAATAAAGATCTCAAAAAGTAACTGAAAATCAGGGACTACAACTTATCCTATATTCAAAGAAACAGGGAACATGTTAGCCAGTCAAAATGTTTACAGGGTAACCCTTTTGAAATAAAAAATAACTAAAGCGGTATAAAGGTGATACCTTTATTGGCTAACTAAGATAGTCATAGCAAGATTTTACAACATTCTAGTTCCTTTTTCAAGCTGATTACAATGAGGCTGTGGTGCTCTCTGATATATATACAACATTTAGCTCATAGTGCAAATGACCAGACAAAAAGGAATATTAGTGTGGAAGGTGTTAACAAAGAAACACACCCATATAGCCCAACCAAGGTTATAGAGCCAAACTATCCCTATGAAACAACAGATAGGATTATTACATTAAAAACAGAGAACAGCTCAACCCTTCCTCATCTGGTACAGAATCACCTGAGATATTGTCTTGGAAGAGGCCCAAACATTCCCTGCATCTAAATCTACCGTATATTTACCAGGGTGGGAGATAATCTAATATCTCCTGTTCTGCAGTGTATACCTGCTGGATCAGGTGAGGTAACTAATTCCAAAATCATGTACATTATTTCCTTTTTGGACTCTTTGAAAAATCCTGAAATCGTTTTTTTCTTATTGATCATGCTGTAGGCGTTTTAGGATTGAATGACTGGACCCTTTATATCCCATGACATCATGCTAGCCATAGTCTCATGCATTCTTACCTCCCAACATTCCCACATCATTTAGGAAACCACACAGCTCATATTATTATTATTATTGATTTATATAGCGCCAACATCTTCCGTGGCGCTTTACAATTACGGACAAACCATGATCTGTTTGATCCGTTCATGTCAGCTCAAACTTCAATTAGGCCAGAGTAAAGTTTAGAGCATGGTAAATGCATTAAAGAGAATGTACCATTGGTCTGGGCACAATTTTGGCAATTCCAAATGCAGTCACATGAACTTTTTTCAGAACATGATATTGTTGTTGTTTGCATGGGCACTGTCTTTAGATAATAAATATGTAGAAACGTGTACAAAAACACACATAAAGATCTGTAGGAACTAAATCTGTGCAGAATCTCTTTCCAAAAAAAAAAATCTCCAAACCACGCATGTTAATTCAGCAGATTATTTAAATCAAAATAAACGAACAGAAGAAATGCTGTGCTTGCTATGCAAACATCTTGCAAAATCATTTAAGAAGAAGCACATCTGGTGCAACCAAGGTAGAGGTCATCTAGGGAAAGTGTGATTCCGTTCCATCAATGACATCACACTGTGACATAGAGGAAGAAGCAAAAACACAAAGTCACCACATTTTTCCATTCCGCTGATATTTTCTCTTAAAATATAAAGTGACTAAATTAAAGTAGAAGTAGCGTAGCTATCGATAAATAAAACAAAGACACGATTTACAGAATGAAATGACCCAAACCAAGGATGCAATTTACAGACAAATCCTAACCCAGAATGTCAGCCAATGGAACATCATTTTTTCATTATTAAAGGAGAGAAACAGATCAAAATCTGTAAAATATGCCGGAATGAAACCATCAGACATTTAGGAAAAACGAGATTTCTTGCACATAATATTAGATTACCAACAAGCTAACCGCATTCACTAAGAAAGTATTTTAGTTAGCTGCTATGGTTCACCCATGTGTTTAAATGATGGAAAATGTATCACAAAATAATAGTTCAAAATGTCCAAAGAAATGTACAGGGTGGATTTTACTTACTAACCTGGCAGATGAAAGTTGTATGTGCTAATGCTTCTCAACCAAATCATTAATCCACCTCTCTGCTGAATCTTAATATTTTGACAAAGAATTTTGATGAAGTTCCTTAATGTGTTGTCATAGTTTCCCCTGTTCACACTTGCTTATTTTCAAGCCTTAGGGCTAGGCCACACTAGTGCGCTTTTAATTGCAATCCGATCTTGATTGCGATCCGATTGCACTTTAAAAAGCACACTAGCATGGCCCAAATGTGGTGGCGACACTAGTGCGCTGCATATGCGATCCACATTTTTCGCGCAATAACATGCGTTCCGATTGCTGAACATTGTGCGATCACAGTGAACGAGTGCTCTGGCAATGCACCCGCATTAATGTGTGCATTTGCGTGCCCATTTCCGCTGAGCTCGTTCGCGTTGCAGTGTGGCCTCAGCCTCAAACTCATTTAATACATGCAATAACTGGTTAATGCCTGTATTAATTTTTACTGAAATTCTGCTTTGAATAATGTCAATGTTTAGATAGTTGAACCTTCTAAACTAAACAAAATTTTGACAGAGGAACCAGCAGTGTTGACCTAAAACCATGTTCGGTTCAGAACTCTGTACCTGTACATCCCTCCCCCAAAACACAGGCTAAGTGGAATGATCTATTTAGTGTCTGTAAATTCCCATATTAATTGTGTATACACCTTTTTTGATGATTGGTCAAAATTAGTTTTTTTGACTTTATTTACTCAAAGTCTGGCTGCCACAGTAATGGATAAGTAGATAAGTAGGTGTGTGTACCTGGGTCTGGTTGAGGGGGTATGTCTTTTTTTGTGTTTACAACCATAAAACTATCTTTTATTGAGGAAAAATCTAAATTGTTTTTTTTTACTTTATTTAGCCTTCAAGTATGGCTGCCAAAGGAATAAAGGGTAAGTCAGTAGGTGTGTGTACCCATGTGAGGTGGGGGGTGTGACGGAACTACAGCTCTCAACCTCAGACCAAACTGAGCTTTCCCAGCTCACAGGGTCAGAACTAGGTTGAGGGCTACCGTCACTTACCATATACCACTTACCAGGTACATAAACTACTGCAAAAACCCACTTACTAATGGCCATGGAAACCGATACCAGCCTTAACGGCTATAAATCTAAAATAATACTAAATACCTGTATCACTCGCTGTCACACTCAGGCAGGAATAGTACCAGATAATACAAGGAATACAGAATACAATGACTATACGTATCGACTCAGATGACAGGATTCTTACTTAGTTCTGTTAGAACATTAGGAGAATCAGCTTAACGATTTTATATAATATCGTTTAATAAAAGAAAAACAAAAACAATGTTGGGGATAAAAGGTGAACATACTTATATGCTGGTCAAAGTCCAAGTCCTTGAAAGAATACCAGTAAGTCCATTTGATAATAAAGAGTTCCTTGGCTCCAAAAAGGTAACTCGCTGTAATCCACTTTGATGTTTCATAAGATGTAAACCAGGAGCTCCTTTCCAGTAGCTGTGTGGCTCCTTATCTACCCCCAGGCAAAAGGGGGCAAATAATTTACCCCCAACCAATCACCAGCAGGTGTAGGCAGGACTGAGGGTGTGTCAGATATGTGATTACCTTTGAAGGACACACCCACAGTGACATTATTTTTTAGATAATTCATAACTCTTTGGTCCAGATACTACCAACTGGAAATCACTAAATTAGTTATTATCATGAATTTACCAGTTGATAGACACCAAACATGACAGATATGGAAAATACAGTTGACCAGAACTACATAATGTAGGTTTCCAGCCTCTGCTAAGACTTACATACATGATGTTTGGGTTGTACCGAATGGTCTCACCTACCTGAAACCATATTTCATCATATCCATCAGCCCACCATATTCTATTACATAGGCCCAGTTATGTATATTTTATAGAAAAAGGGATTATGCCTTTATCATAGTTAAACAAAAGGTCACATTCCCAGGTCTGTTTGACCTACTGCTGAGATTAGGAGACTCAAGTCTACTGTATCCTTTAGAAGTAAGGTCCAAGGAATAGCAATTCTTGGCTCCCTACTGGGCCTATGGCACCTGAGCCAAATGGTAGAGGAGAACAGAAGAAAGATAGGAAACAAATGTACAGTACAATAAAACTAATGGAATCTGCTATTACAAACAGTATATGATTAAAAAAAAAATTACACAAGAGCTTCTTACAGCAAGATCCATATCATGACAGGGGGTATATATTTTTGCATGTATGACCATATAACTAACTTTTATTGATGATTGATCAAAATTAGTTTTTTGACTATATAAATATTACCCTTTAAGTATGGCTTCCATGGGAATGGAAACGTAGGTCAGTAGGTGGGTGTACCAGTGTCTGTGTGGGGGGTTGGGGGTATCAGCATTTGTATTTATGACCATGAAAAAAACTGTTTTGAAATATCCACATTTGAGGATTGTTACCATTATTGTCTATGGGAAAAAATGTCCCGTAATTTACCGATAACGCCGTACCGCTTCAGCGGATTCCTTAGCTAGAAGATAGCACACTTCTCCTATTTGCCCTGCATGTCTGTACCGAATTTCATGTCTCTAGCTCAAAAACTGTGGGAGGAGATACGGTCCAAAAAAGCGGAAGAAGAAAATGGAAGAAGAAGAAAAAGAAGAAGAAATAGAAAGAACAGGAATTTGGCTTTTTCAAGCCAAATTAATAATTTTGCATACAGAATAAATGTTTCACTTCCAGCAGTTGGTTAATGGGTCTATATGTTGTTACTGGTGTGTTGCCCAATACTGTGGTGCTTGGGGTACTTTGAATTAGTGTTCAGATTGGGCCTTTCAAGTCTGGATGTTACTACCAGGTCAAAACAAAATCACAAAGGAAATGGAAGTCTTGTGTGTCTATTTAGATTTAGATAAATCTGTTATTTGCACAGTAGCATATGTGCAATTTTTTAAAAAAAAATTCGCTTCAAAGCTTTAGGAATTCATGACATTCAAATGTGTTTCCCTTCATTTAAATGTGCACATATGGTAAGTTACATCAGTCCTTACAGACAATGGGAATTAAAAGGATTGAAACAAAAGCTACGGTAAGTTTGATTTGAAAAGCATTAGGAGTTTTACAGAGGTGCATAATGATTATCATTGTACTGGAAATGAATTGGAGGCGATGGGAACATTTCAGCAATATTTTGTGATTAGAAGAATATAATAACATTTGTTTTAAATCGAGTGTAAAGAGTAAAATGTACTTGAACTATTAAGACGTAAGAAATATTAAACCAGACATTTCTTGCTCACCTTTTGTCTATTCATTCCAGGAGTTCATCAGCACACCAGCATCCTGTGCCTCTCCGACAGACATAAGGGAACCTTGCAATTTTCTTTCTTAAGAAACAACTAAAAATCATTACAGCATCACGCAGCTGAGAGTCTCCAAATTTCACATGATAGCACTTGAATGATTCTCCTAAGAGAAATTCATTCTTCCCTCACACAGACCTTATACACTTCACAAAGCTCAGGAAGGTCTATTACACCAAATTAGTCCAACTTCCCCCCCTCTCTCTCTAAATTAGAAACAGGATAGGGAGAATTTCACTGAACATAAATGCTGGTAACCTGACCCACTGCTTCAACAGCACATATTCCGTTTTAACCACTTGTGGGTTTGAAGTGATGTTGCCTAATGAAAGGAAAATATGGGATCAGTTTGGAGGTGACACCTGGCACAGTTCACAGATTTAACAAATACTTAGGCCAATGGGATATAATTATGAAGCTTGTGTTACTCTTTTATGAAAGAGTATTTTGGGATACTGAGGTTTAAGTTGGGTACACACAGGCAAGATCAGTTAGATATGGTGAACATACATAACTACAATCTCCATCAGCTACATTTTCTAAAAAGGACTACTCCAGACTAACCCCTCCTTCCTCTCCCCCATTGTAGTACCCAGGGTGTCTGAACTGTTATTTCCTCATTCCTGGGTTTGCTTACATTATTTCTGTAGCTAAAGAATCACTTTGAAGTCCAGTCTACACCACCTCCCAGCTGTGTCACGGGCCTAGCCTATGCGATCTGCAAGAAACACTGTCCTTTCATTGGCTGAGTTAGAACACGTGGCAGAGTGAACCAGACCCAGTGAGCACAACTTTAGGAACTTGTTTTATTACATTAGGGTTTAAATGTTTATTTGGTATTGTTCCTTATGGTGACAACTGAAATCTTTCGGTGAATTGCCAGCCTTGTAAAGAATTACAAGGCAAATTCCATTGACTGTCGGTATTGTACAGTTTCTGTGTAAATGTACACATTTATCTGCGCAAACCCCCTATACTATTAAAGGTTGATCATTTAGGAGAATACATATTATCAGGCTGTTTATTTACAGCAGGAGTGTTTGGTTGACAAATAGTAATTTTGGCTCAAATAATTGATCTTGCAGATGACAAAGGTGGTGCATCAGGCAGGGGATCTGCTGTTTTACACCATATACATAAACAGAATGTGGAAAAAGCTGTTGAATCAGACAGGATTAGTCGATTATCACCTATGTGTGTACCCATTTAAATGATCTACTCTCTGATCTGTATCAGAGTATGAGGCTAGATAAGGATTTGGGGTATTTTCAGTTGATTGTTTAAACACAGCTGTACAAACACTATCTCCCCACACATACACATACCCACACACACTTGTGTGTCAAAATTACATAAGAAAACTAATGAGTGCAGAGGAAAACAAAATCAATTTAAAGAACAGATCAAACAAAATAAGATAAAAATTAAAATATATAATGTGTATAAATATGAATATGAAAAGCGAATGTGTAATGCTAGGTACTGTACACCGTCAATACAATTGGTTTATTGATCATTTACTGGTTATGTTTATGATGTTAAAATGACAAAGATGACAACCAATCAACTATCACTATAGGCTTCTGCAAATACCATTGCTGCTATGATCTGCCTCCTGTCTTAGTCGATAGTGATCATTAATTGGATGAATATACATGCAAATCATTATGTCACTAATTCCAGTGGAATATGTTATATATGTAAATGTGTTAATTCAACTTAAATGTGGGAGCTGCCATGTGTGCTATACTAGGAATGATTAGGCATGTGGCTACCAGATTGTAGCATTTTCCCCACAGGAAGGTTTATTTTTCCCTGTAAAGGTTTTTTATCTGTCAGGCCACATGTGCTATTTGCCTTATGTCAACAATTCACAAAACGATTATCAGCTAATGTTTCTCGTAAGGTACATGGGCACGTGTGAGTTGGCATAAATTTTTGCTAGGGCAGATATTTTTACCAATTTTTGGCAAAATCTGTGAAAAATGTGTTGGACATGTTGGTAATTTTTTTTTTGCTTGCCCAGAAATATTGTCAGTACTTTTATTTTCCAACATCAGTTTATTCAGTGGTATCCTCCCAGGCAGCGATCTTGGGTCAGGGTTGGACTGTGTGTACCAGCCCTAACATCACTATCAGGGAAATAGCAAACAGGTGTATGCTTCGCTGCCAGGGATCATTGGGTTTCGGGTCGCTCCTCCCTACTGCTCCGTTCCCGGCAGTATTGGTAAACAAAATAAAGATTGGAAGTAAGGGGACGCCACGCAGGATTGCTGCGAACACAAAGTGTTTAATAATCCAACATGTTTCGACCCACACGTGGGTCTTTATCAAGTGTGTGCAAACACTGCTCAGTGAAAACAAATGAAGCCCCACAAACCCCCCCCCCCCCTTCCCATTGGCCAAAGGCCATGTCCATCAACAATGTCCAATCAGTGTCCATGGAAACATATCTGAAGCCACCACCACGTGGGAGATGCTGTGCGAGCAGCTGTGAAATAACCTTGAAGTGATAATACACATAGATGCAAAAAACTTCTTGTTACAAAAGACTGATAAAAGAGTAAAAATAAAAGAATAAGGAGCATGGCTCCTTCATATAGCGAAGTAAAAAACTATATGTTATATATAATACAGTAGGTACCAACTTTAACCGTAAGCATTATACTTAGCCATTCTATGATCGTTGGTACTGCGACAACTTTTAGACATAGGGGTTCCTGGGGGAACACAAAAAAATATCGTAAGTATCATAAGTAATGGAACACTACATTTACCAAGGCATTATAAATGTTTTTATAGAAAAGGTTTTACCGACCAACCATCGTTATGTCCTACTGGGTGCATACTGTTTAACCTTTTAATCCAGATGCCCTCAGTTTGCAACAGCATTTTGGTTAGATTGCCACCTCTCAGTGGTAGCTTTACTTTATCCAATATACACCACCGTAATTGTGACACATTGTGTTTCTTTTCTGCAAAGTGTCTGGATACAGAGGTCTGTACAGATGTCTGCAAACTGCTAATTAGCATGCAAACACTTCTGTGGGTGCTTTATTGTCATGAGACCCCAAACAACCAGATCAGATATTTAGTCATTAGGGCCATATTTAAAAAGGCGGTAAATCGCTATTTTGTGATACCGCACCTTAACGATCGTTGCCACAATTAAAAATTTTCTATCACAGTTGTTAATCTAAGATGTCGATCACAAATCTACGATTGCGGTCGTAAGTTTATGATTGCAGAATTACGATCGCCATTGCGGTATTTTACTAATGCATGTTATTGTATGAATGAGTCTTCCCACTTATACGAACGTTCATTCGGAAATGCGCAATACATTTTCTGCTGCGATCATACTTTTACAATAACTGTTGTATTCAATTAGATCAACTGGACTTGAAATGTAGATCTTGAAGACGTTTCGCTAGTCATCCGACTGGCTTTCTCAATTCAGAATGACTTGTACAAGAATCTGTGGCAATTATTTACCCTGGAAAATCTCAATTAGCATATCACAGCCAGGTGTTAAGGGTGTGATTAGATAGTGGCTAAGAGGTGTTATAGGAACGCCCAGAGTAAGGTGTTAAAACAGCATTGTACATGGCAGACAGTTGGTGTCGAACCCCCCCCCCCCCCCCCCCCCACCAACTGTCTGCCAGTACAATGCTGTTTTAACACCTTACTCTGGGCGTTCCTATAACACCTCTTAGCCACTATCTAATCACACCCTTAACACCTGGCTGTGATATGCTAATTGGGATTTTCCAGGGTACATAATTGCCACAGATTCAGTCATTCTGAATTGAGAAAGCCAGTCGGATGGCTAGCGAAACGTCTTCAAGAACTACATTTCAAGTCCAGTTGATCTAATTGCATACAACAGATATACCATGACCTGGATGAATGAGAACCTTCACAAGCATTTTACAATAACCCACAGTATCGCCACACCACGGGTTTTTAAATATGCTCTTATATGTACAACGATAGCAGCTTTAAACCCTGTTTTAGGCAGCAATATCATTGCATATATAGATATATTATAGATGATATTTTAGTAGTAGATAAACAAGCATTACTATACAATGGTTTAACACATGCTGATAAACAGTAGTCAGTTTTTTATCCCTGGATCCACACATAAAATACTAATACGTTATTGCATGGGGACCCAATTTATAACTCTTCCTCCCACAAATACAGGGCTCCACCCCAGCAGCCTCTGTAAACAGTGAGGGGAGATGGCCCCATTATAGTTTTGATGGGGGACAGTCATTTTTTTGGTAAGGCCCTTCAGAAAGCTATGATACTTATTATGCATTCAAACAAAATCCATTGGAATATTTCATGAAGCCAAATAATAAAAATCACATTTTCTTTAAACTGATTGTAATCCTTGAAATGAACTGAATGTTCTACTCCCTGGTGATGTTCTAAAACAAGCTGGGTCATGGAGGGCAGTAGTCTCCTGCCTACATGTTCCAAAGTTTCAACATTCTCTGAGTCTGATTTCCTCAAATCTTACTGTAAAATTAAAAAATCAAGTTGTTGTAAGATATCAGCAACTTACACCTAGATGTTGACACCAAAAAGTGTTTATCATTTATATGCTGATACCCAAATCCCTCTGATCGCAATGTCTTCCTCGATGGCACACTGCCATCCACTCACTGCACAATCTATCTAAACCTAAATCCTCTCCTTTGTCTATCTTGAAAACATCTGGATCATTTTATTCTCTCCTGCAGCCCCACTGCCTTAGTCCATTTCCCATAAGGCAAAAAAACCCCCAAAAACATAAAATCCATTCACTCTGTTGCATATAACTACTTGTCTTCTCTTTGGTCCTTTATGTTCCTGGGATTTTAGTTCTTACCTAATCCTGTAGAGAGTAAATAGATATACGTGTCTGTGGGTGAAAGGGACAAACAAGTATTAAATAATGAAAGCTGTCAAAATGGATTATTTTTGTAATTGCTTATGAGTGTGCTAAAGTAGGCTAAAGTCAGACTCTTAGCTGCAAGTGTACACAACTGTATACATTTTCTTTGTGGATTCAACCAAGGGCAAGGGTTAGAGTAGCAACAATTGTGAGTTAGTTGGCTGCAGTGGCAGAAATCTCCCTGAAAGTTTGTATATTTTGGCACAATATATTGTTTGAATCACTAAAGTAGTGTGTTCCTCTTACCTTTTATTGCGTTTGAGTAAGTTGGGGGATGGCCAATATTATATGAGTTAATTGGTGAGTCTGGGTTCATTTTCTTAAGGCTCATACACACGCATGATCTGTGTACCAAGCCATGACCCCCAACACCAACCGCTACCTGCGGCGAACGGCCGTTTCAGACGTGAATCATCCGTGTGTATGCATTCGGTTGGGGGTTGTTCGTTGATCTGCCCGGCAGATCGACAAACGACCCCAGACCGAACACATACACATGGACAATCATGATGTACTGAATGTCTGTTTCGGTTGATGACCCTTTAATGTATGGGCACTCGGCCGGGTGAATTACACCATCGTGTGTTGCAGGTTGGCCCCGTGATCACACGTGTGTACAAAGCTTTACAGAGCAGGACAGATCACTAAATGATGTGTGGAGAATCCACCATATAAGTTAAATAATTGTGTTGCTCTTCAGACACTTCTGCCAACAATTATGCAACATGTGTCTAAGACCTTAGGGCCACCCAACTGCTGAATACTGCTGTTTCCATCAATCCCAACAAATGGATTTGTTTATTAAAGGAAAACTAAACTATCATTTATAAATATTGTTTTAGGTGTTCAATACATTTGAAGTCTATTTTTAAATGAGGAGGGGAATGTCTCACAGAAAATGTATTATTATTACCGCTCAGGATGTGCAACATGTTCGTGTGTATGGTGTGTGTTTATTTAACAAAAATGATGAGTATGAGAGAGAATGTGAGTGCGTAATTCTTAAAATGTATTGCAAAGTGTAAGGTGTGATTGAATGTATCATACGGAGAATCAATCATACAAAGATTTCAAGTTGTGTCCTTTCCAGGGGTGTGTTTAGGGGGGATTCCTGGTGCCTGGAATCCCCCTTTCTATCTGCTCAGTGCAGTCTACTGTTCTACCTCTCCTGGTGTCCATAGACAGTTACATAGACTGTTACATAGACTGTTACATAGACGGTTACATAGACTGTTACATAGACTGTTACATAGATTGTTACATAGACTGTTACATAGACGGTTACATAGACTGTTACATAGATGGTTACATAGACTGTTACTTAGACTGTTACATAGACTGTTACATAGATGGTTACATAGACTGTTACATAGTTTGTTACATAGATTGTTACATAGACTGTTACATAGACGGTTACATAGACTGTTACATAGACTGTTACATAGATTGTTACATAGACTGTTACATAGACTGCTACATAGATTGTTACATAGACTGTTACATAGACGGTTACATAGACTGTTACATAGACGGTTACATAGACTGTTACATAGACTGTTACATAGTTTGTTACATAGATTGTTACATAGTCTGTTACATCGATTGTTACATAGATTGTTACATTGTAAATTGAGCTGTGAGTGAGAAGCAGCATTTGTATGTTTCAAAAATGTATCCAGTCTGCCCTGTGATTGACAGCACCATAACTAATAATAATCGATACAAAACTGTATCAATATTAACCTTGCAGCTGCCTGGGGTTAGTGCTGAGACTGGGTTTATATACAGTACTTACTGTACCTACTACACTGTGATGGAGTTAGTGAGCAGGAAAAGGGACATTGAGAAATCCTGTAGGTGGTTGTATAGCTGATTGTCAATATTACATTATATTATATATATATATTATAATGCATTTTTATATATAAAAAAAAAGTATGAAGGTAAAGAGCACTCGCAAAGGACTTTATATAATTTGAATTAGTGGCCTGTTGACCACTAATTAGAATTCCTTTGGGAGTGCTCTATAACTTTATACTTTTGTTTATTGCATCCTGTAGCAGAACCCAGGCTATATATATATATTCTGTCAGATCCACCATCAGTGTCACAGCTCTGACACTAATGGTAAAGTAGTGTAAATGTGGATTTATCAGTAAAACAGAACGTTAGGCTGGGTACACACGGACACATTTTCTGTCCTGACCTTTCACCGCTATATAGTGGTCGGCCACAGTAAATGTCTCCTATGGACCACAGCGTTCACTGCCACTGCGGAAATCACCTCAGATTTTTTAGGCCCGACCGACCAATACACGGAAATATCTGTTGGTTTGTGTGTCCACTGCCTTAGTAAGTATACACTTTATAACAAAAGTAAAGGGAATATCTGTATTGGCCAACTGTGGTGTTAATCATGACAATTAGAGAATATATATAATATTATTATATGATCCACATATAATAGAACACATGAATGTATTCGGTATAAGGTTCAGTCAATTTAATTATGATTACAAGTTTTCTTGAAATATTTTATGACTTTTTTTTAGATAAGGTGTTGATGATGCTGATAAGTCACCAGAAGAAATGTTTGCTGTACTGTTTCTTTGACACTGGTTGGGCAAGGACAAGACCATAAATACCAGGAGAAGATTGAGAACATAACAGAGCTGCAACCACAGTGCATGTGAACAAGCAACACTGTCCTTATGGTTAGGATAGAGGGATCTACTCATGTTGTTGCCTCATATCCTCATCCACCTGACAGGGAGCCCTAGGTGTCGTATGTGTTATCCCAGAGACAAGTGGGTTTGTATTTTATCCTCTAATTATTTCTGTGACTCTTTCTATTCAGATCTCACTAAAGCTAGCCATAAACATTCAAATGCCAAACAGTACAAAGGATTGATCTGGTAATAGCAGGGCCAGATTTATTTCTCCCCTAGGCCAGGGTCAAAATCAGAAGAACATGGGTTGGACATATCAGCGGAATTAGGCCATGTATCTGATCTTACAGAAGCATCATCTGGGCCATGTTAATCCCATCAGACAGACAACAGATCGGTTTCTCAATCAGTCTGTTTGATGGGAATATTGTATCAGGGTTGGCCCATGTTTACCTAGCCAAAGAAGGATTGAGGAAGATAAAAAATGAATTGGTGGAATAGGAAAAGCAGAAATGAATTAGGGAAACAGATTAGATAAAGGAAGATAAAAAGGGAAAGAGATTGTCAAAGAGCAGAAACATTATTTAAACAGACATGATGGACTAGGGAAGAGAAGGGATGGGAATAAAACAATACAGCTAACAGGGACAGGTGGAGAAGAAATAGATGGGACATGAGAGGAAGGGAAAAAACAGCCTCAGTTTTGTGCTGGGAATTGGGTTCTGGGTTATAATCTTTTTATCACTTTCTGCCACTCAATTTTGATCAGACTTGCAGAAAAATGTTGACCATAAAATGGCTGCAGTATAGACCATCCATCCCCCAATCCTGCCCTCACAGCCAGTTAGCCAGAGATTTAAATTTAAAATCTTTTATTTCAACATTTTTAAAAAGATTTTTAGTGCAGAACAAATAAACACACATGGCCATTGTATCTCATTAGAAATACCATAGGGGGACTTCCTGGATAAGGTCACTGAAATGATCTAACGTGCCCTATTCTGTAGTAAGAATGATCTCTATGATTGGTCTGTATATACCTTAAGCTGTGTATACATGGGCAGATGTTTTGACCTGACTGACCATTCGATGCATTGGTGCATAGGTTCGATCATTTGGTCCATTGAAGACCAGACTTTGGCTGGTTGCAGGAACATATTACCGCAGATATTTCAGGACAACCGACAGAAAATATCAGAAGGTCAGCCCAAAATATCTGCTTGCGTACAGTCTTACACCCCCATTTTAGGTAACAATATTGGTAAGTCTATGGTGAACTATAGGAACTTCCTGGAAAAGCAAACTAGTTCCAGTCAGCTGTGTAACTGCAGGGACCGTCCTCCCTGCAAGATTGGAGACTGGCCCCTTCCCCTCCCCTGAGGCTCCATGATCAGCTGGTTTTTAAAGGGACAGTTCAGTGGAAATTATCAATATTTGTTAAATTGTTAGTTTGTGTAATGCCTTCTTAGTTATTCTACAAATTCTCTCCCATTTTGGAGAGATCAATCAGTTGATTTCATACCCTTTGCTGTTCCCTGCTGTTGACATTAGTGAGCTGAAATTTCAGGTTCTAACGGTCCTTCTTCTTCCCAGGATGCACCACTACCTTGGAATGTTCCTAACAGTAATTTCTACTGATTGGCCGTTGGATGGGTCAAAGATGCTCAGATCTCTACTGAGCAACTGAATCAACCCAGGCGCTGGTTCAAGGGCAAGACCATAATGGTCTCTACTAGGGGTCCTGGGATGAAGGTCATTGGGATGAAAAAATACTGCTCTTTTTTCTAAAAAGCATATGTATTTGCACTGAACTTCCTCTTTAACAACTTCTTCCGGAACTTCTGCCGGTTCAGTTCCAGTCTCTTTTAAACAGCTGATTTCACATATCTTTACTGCATATGCTTGATCAACTGTTTAAAAACAGCTGATCGAGGAGCGTTAAGGAAGGAGGTCACGGGCCTTCTACACCTCCATCCCCCCGTACTCGCCATCACGGGCCTTGCTTGCCCTAATGTGACGCCACTGGTTCCAATGCTGCTTTTTTTCTAGGTGAATGGAGCAACTATCAGGTAGTCAGGGATTATAAAATCCATCAGGTTGAGTAAGAGAGGGAGAGAGAATGTCCACCCCCAAACTAAAATTCATATATAGGCTAGGAAATTAATTTGTGTGATGTTTAATTAGTGTCGCCACATATATTATAAGTATCGGCAGTAATTTTTTTATCAATAGTTCAATCAGATGGGCAAACTTAAAGCAAAGCAATTTTATAAGATTTGAATTAGCAGTTTTACCCTAAATAATATAAGGTTATAATTTTAAGAACAATTACTGTAATGAATAAACAAGGAAATTACATTTGACTGTCTCTTTTTGCCAAAAAAGATCTTATTAAATACTCCTTGCTATATTTCACAATCAATAAACAGGCGTTGTTCCTGGTTTAGAAAGCCAAGAGAGCAGAGCCAAGTTATATAGTGTTCTTTGTCTGGGT
The DNA here is from genome assembly GCA_019447015.1 of Hymenochirus boettgeri. NCBI lineage: Eukaryota > Metazoa > Chordata > Amphibia > Anura > Pipidae > Hymenochirus > Hymenochirus boettgeri. The sequence continues at coordinate 202,375,927 of CM033471.1, read as the reverse complement.
CTGGCTGCAATACACCATAAATAAGGTACAGTCAGTGGCGTAACTACAGGGACAGCAGGACTGCAACAGGGGGGGGGGAATAAGAGGGCCTGCAATCAGCTGTTTTTATACAGGTGATCGAGCATATGCCGTGAAGGTGCGTGCAATCAGCCGTTTAAAACCTCTGCCGGCTTGGTACCAGTCTTTTAAACAGCTAATTGTGCAAATCTTCAATGCATACACGGATCAGCTGTTTAAAAAAAGGGGGGTACTGCCGACTGCTATAGCTGGGTACAGTAGGTGGAACAATGTAAGCAATATCAATTAGAATCTTTGTAAAGCTATTTGTAAAAGGCTATCTCCAGATGTTTGGAAACTCCAACTCCTACAACTCTGTCCTTCATATTATAAGGCGGAACTTGGTAAAATTATGATTGTAACGATAAATCACTCCCACTAATGGAATGGGATTGACCCCCATCCTAATAGCAGGGCCCTCTCTTTTATTATACTGTACCAGAGTTTGTTTTTTGAAGCAGATGATTCTTTAAATTCATTTAAACCTCACACATAATTACCGTAGGTTTCCTTGCATTCCAAACTGGTTATAGTCCAGATTTATATAATATGACAGAGTCCATTGGAAGCTGTTTGTCATCAGCTATAAAAACTGGCTACACACATTCCTGACATTCTCACAACAACCCCTATTGGCTCCCTGTACTAAAGTATGGGGTCCAATAGAAATTTACACTTAAAGGGCCACCTCCAAATCTAAAATTCAACACACTATTGGCCCCACTGTGTAGTGTTTAAAAATCCTACTCCTCTGTGCCTTATGTTTGTCCTGCAGTGCTTGTCCAAATTCTAAAAAGTGAAGAGTAGGAGGTGTCAGTGTGTCATCCGATCCCTGCTATTTCCTAGTCTTCAGGGAGGACACTGGCATGCACAGGGAGCCCCTCACTCCAGATCTCTTCTGGCTGCTTCTATTCCTAATGTTAAAAGACCTTTTCTGTAGTGTAGCCAACGGGCGACAGTTAACCGCGACTATGGACCACACAATAGGCTGTGGTTTTCAGACACGTCCGATCGTTTGTTTGTCCGATTCGGATGAATGAATGGTCGGGAGTCTGAAATTCACATCCAATATTTCAGCCTTATCTACCGAAAACACTGAAATGTTGGTTGATCGGGCTGAATTGTTTGTTGGTGTGTACCCAGCTTAATAGTCAAACAATCTTACGGCTGATAAAATCCCAAACCAGAGTCAGATTGCCCTTTTGTCTGTACTGCTTGTACACTTGTTTAGTATTTGCAATTCTATGGCTTGCAAGGCACCTATCTATGTATAAATAAATCATGACAAAACATATGGATACATAAACAATGCATGTACAGAGTGTATGATAAAGGTATGATTGATAAACTATGGTTATAGAATGACTTCCAGTTAATCTTTAGGTTAGGTATTATTGCCAAGGGGCTGTATAAAGATAGATGGAGAGGCAAAAGGGCAGCCAAAGGAAAGAATGTCAGAATAGAAGGATATTAACAAGGATGTTAACGGAAGAGATAAGATACTGGGAAAAGGAGAACAAAGAGAATGTTGTGTAGAAAAGTTTCAAAAGTTCCTTATTTTCCTGTACTCAGTACTTGTTACTGGTAAACATTCCAACAATAATCATCTAAAAGACAAGAATGTTTCCTATGCAGTGTTTTTAATTAAAATGGAAATCTTCACCCTACAATCAACATTGGCTTCATAAATCCCCTGAAGCTGTGTGAGGATAAAAGCTGCTAACTCACTTAAGCTAGGTACACACTATACAATCCTTCCTCCTGACCGACCGTTCAAGGCTTTCGACCGGTTGGCCAGGAGGAAGGACTGTCGGTCGGACAGTTAGGCGCAACCGATCATGAGGTCCATAGAGGTTGTGATCTTCCGACCTGTCCGATCGTTCATTAGTCCAATTTGAATACCACGGTAGTATAAAACTGACCGCGCAGTACATTTACGGCCATGCCGTACATTAACTATAACCAAACTTGCTATACGGCAGGTTTATAACTATGGCCCTATATGTACATGTTAAACAACTTCTGGTATTTTTATTATGCATTGCGGATGTAAAGTACCTGGTATCGTTATTTAACATTGTACATTAATGGCTTCATAGTTTAATAATGATAGTATCAGTAACGGCATTGATGACTGCACAATCAACAATCAATATAAATTACCACAGCAGTCTGAAAATAACTATGCCCCTATGTATTCTTTATACAGCAGGACTACTGAAATCATACCTCTTACAATAGAAGGACTGTGGGAGCATTCCTAAGGTTAAGTCAAATCAAAGGGTTTGGGGTTTAATACATAATTGTTGGTTATTTTATTTTGGTGGCCATTTCTACTCCCAGAGACTTTGGGTATTGTGTTTTGATGCATTCCAACTCATAGGAGAATTTCATTGAAATTAGATTTCTAACCTACATCAATCCTTTATAAAGACTGGCTACCAAGTATTAAATATAAAACAGAATGCAGAGTCCAGTAGAACAACCAAAGAATTGCATTCATGTTAAGCATACTGACCATTCCTAAGGGCAGCCATACACTGTAAAAGGTAATTGAGATCATAATTGCGATCATAAACCGTCACTTTAATAGACAGATGTATAATGTTAACTTTACGTAGATGTACCGTTCATATTGTTTGACATTAAATTTGTTTGGTGAATAATGTCTAATGTTGTCTATTGTGAGGTTACATTACATTTAATCTAAACTTAATCAAAATACTACTATCATTCAACCAATCGACTTGTCGGCATAATAAGATTGAGAAAACATACAATTTTGGGGCAATCTATGGAAATGTCTACTCGCATGCCGGATTGATCATAATATCGGCCCAGTGTATGGGCACCTTAATTTATTGGCTTGGGAAAGGGGATGAAGTAAAACAATATATTATAGTGGGATGTGACAAATAATTTAATTAGGCTGGTGAACATTTTTGCTCTACCTGAAACCGGAGGCACATCTCTTTCTCTTTAAAGGCAAACCAGTGTGTGTACCCCAGCAGTTCAAGAAACTATAGCCAGAAATAGTGATTCAATTTTCTAATGAACTTCTGCTTAAAAAGATGTAGTGTCTCCGATTTGTTGTCAAGTGACAATCAGTGACACAACTCATCCTGCCCTGCCTTTTTACACCATAAAAATCAAATGTTGTAGGAATGATTAGTAATCAGTTTTGTCCTAGCTCACATTTTTATTTAAGTGCAGCCAAACGTTTTATTTAACCGGTCTGAGTTGCATTTTCTAGTATCTATTTTGTCAGAGTGTAAGAGACAGATAATTCCCCTTGTTTGCCGTTTTTAGATTTAGTTGAAAGAAGATACTGGGGGCAATTCACATCTTACTGTGAATAACTAATAGCAACAACTAAAAAAGATTTCCTAAATTATTCCATTTCATGCAGTGGATGATCACAGCCATCTCCTGGTTAGGTGCAACTGGTATGTAACCATTAACTCACAGTGATTATTTTTGGATCATTTAATATTCATACATTTTATAAATGTGCTCCTGTTACTGGGAAACACAACATAAACCCAGTCTAAAGGTTTGTACACACGTGTGATTACGGGTGGAGGCCTGCGACGCATGATGTTTATGAACAGCCGTTTCAGCCGATAATCGTGCAGTGTATTGGCGCTTTATCAGCCAAAACGGGCGGATCTTTGACCGAGCGGCCGTTTTGGACAAACCTTAAGAATTCTACATGATTGGTTGCAAACTTAAACCAAAAGGATTGCAAAAAATCCAGACATTACAGGAAGGCTATCATAGGTGATAACACGAAACATTAGCAGTTGAACACAAATACTGAAAAGTAAATAAGTTGTATTGATACATTGAGTAATTTTCTATAGTAGAAGAGGAGTGGTGTGTTGTGATGTGGGAACACTGAGCACACACCAGACAGTGATATATTTATTAAGTTGAAAGTTACATATAACCCTTGTGTTCCTTTATGTGATGGCCACACTCTCGCCACATGGTAACGTGTGAAAAGTGTGGTTGCAATGCAGTGCATTACAGTGCATTTGCGCTGCAACTTAGGAAACAACCTGTTTTCGGAGCAATTTGCACAAAAAATGGTGATCACATGCACTCCAAAAATGGCTACCTAGATGAAAAGCACCAGGCATGCTGTTCTCACACACTAACGGAACATAATGCTGATAGTTTTTATTTGGGTCTATTTTTAAAAAAAAAAAATTTAGCCTGAATTTAAAGAATACATCTTGCAGCATTGTACATATGTACATTTGGTTCTGAGCAATCATTTGCAGCAGTACATGGTTAAAGTTCATAGACTGGTAGATGCATGCAATGCAATTGATCTACACACTCTTGCACCATCTATCTTGAAAGTATTTTAGATTGAAATTGGCTCAAGACAAAGTGGCATTGTCTGAGAATTGTGCTACACTTGACTTGGGTACACACAACAAAGATCTTTTAAAGAGACAATCTTTAAGATCAGCCTACACACAGGCCTGAGCGTTCTAACTATATAAAATATATAAACATGAAGAGTTGCCACATTTCCTTCAGGAGCTGCCGCAATAAATGTGTAGTTCCAAGCGATCCCGACGGGGAACATTGGTTGGCCTTGGGAATGCTCTGAACTGCGAAAGACATTTTAAAGGGCATGTCCACTGATAAAATAAAAACTTACATATAACAGCAGCACCCCCCCCCCCCCAAACCCCAGTTACATTTTACTCCCTTCCCCAAAGATGCCCCTAAACATACTTACAAGACCCTGGTCCCTCACTGCAGTTGTGCTTCCCCTCTCTGCTTCCTGGTGCAGCTGTCAGTCAAAGACACAACAGTGACATCACAACCAGTAGTTGACAGCCGCGACCAGGAAGCACCTCACTGCGGTTTTGCTTGTTTGACATGAGCTCAAGGCGGCAAGGGACCAGGTATTTTAAGTATGTTTAGGTGCATCTTTTGCTAAGGTAAGTAAAACATAACTGGGGTTTGAGGAGCTGCAGCTATACAGTATGTAAATTTTCAATTTGTGGGTGAACATGCCCTTTAACAATAAATAGAGGATTTCATATGTCTGTCAAACTCACAATTCATGCAAAGCACATGAAAAAGCAGACAAGAATGCAAATTCTTAGTTGCATTTTTACCAATAATCTGCATGTAAAATAGGACAAAAGAAGACACGATTGCATGGCAAAACCACACAGAAACACACATTACTTTTTTTGTGTGTTGTAGAGGGGTATTTCCTGCGCAATGGCAATACAGCACGTTTTACACACATTACCACGTGTTTGTGCAATTTTAACAATTCTGTAATCTGAGTGTAACGATCCGAACCAAAAATGATCGCAGATTCGCATTTGCTCAGATAATGTATTGAAAGGCAGTGCAAACAGTGTGTCATTGCAATGTCGTGACATGCGATTTTCAGGCACTAAACGTATCACAAAACACGAATGGAAGTACACGAGAATCGTGCCAGTGTGTTCTAGCTGGTTAAACATGTTGCATTGATTTTGTACTTCTACTGCTCTGAGGTAAAAAGATTATGCTAAATCGTAATTATAAATCATTGCGGTTTATTCACAAATGTTTTATTAGATGGGATGATGCCACTAGAGGCAGCTGGTACTTCAATCAGTTAAAATGAGCTGATTTAGTAAAACAAAGAAATTAAAAAAAATATAATATGCCAAACAAAAAAAATGAACAATAAAATAATACTTTTAAGATAAATTATGGATGTTTCTGTTCATGTAACATGGAATTATTATACTACTTCCTTTATGATAATAAACAGGGAAGGAAAGGAAGAAGAATAGAATATGGCAGAGAGGAAAATAGAAATGGATGGAAAACTAGTAGAAAGTGGAGGAAATTTAAAACGGGGAAGGGATGGGAAATAGAAAGGAGAACAGAAAAAGATGCAGGGAAAAAGGAAAAAAGAAAGGAGGGGGAACAGGAAATAATGTAGGGAGCTGGAGATAGACCAGTAATACATTATTGTTAGGATAATTAGAATTTACTAGATGTGTGTGTTGCTGGTTTTTAATACACTCAAATCTATTAATAGGTAAAACATCCCAAACAATGAGTGCATATCCATACTAAAGTATACAATATAATTTATTAAACATACATACAAATGATTCCAATACCCATTCCCAAACCCTGCTGGCAGGATACTATAGATATTTAATTGCAAGTAACTGGTGTTGAGTACAAAGTATCTAGAACAATTAACACCAAATGTATACAGTGATATAAAGATATGGGTTGAAAAAGTAATGTCCAGAACATCAATATAGAAGTAACTAAAATCATTAAAGACTTTAAAGAAAGGTACCATGCATCTGGGCAAACATCCTATTGTGGGTATGAACTGCATACTTCTATGTTGGTGTTCTGGAAAATGGAACAGTAAGATAGTTAAGAGTCACTCAAGCACACTGCTGTTGGCTGCTGACAATTGGTAGGTGCAATCCTCCAACCCCCTACCCCAGGGGTTTAAGGCTATCCACAAGTCAAACAAGAGATGGAGGAGCACACTACAGATGTGTGTTCACAATACAAAGTTTCAGGAATTTTCTGCTTCTTCCTCATACCTGAGGAAGGGTCAACATTGCATGAAATTTGTAGTGTGCTCCTCCATCTCTTGTTTGAAAAGTGGATCAGTACCCTGCTGGCAGGGTTAGGGAATGGGTATTCAATTTTTTTTATGCATGGTTTACTAAATTATATTATACACTTTGGTATGGTTATTAACCATTCGTGTTTGGGATTTTAATCAATTAATATATTTATAGCGCAGTCATTTTTTTATATATATTTGTATTTTAGATTAATTTACAGATTATATGTAAATAATACAGATATTATCAGTAGCTGGCTATTTCATCCGAGCACTGCATAGTTTAGATTGTTTATTATTTCATTTGTGTATTAATGAAAGCTGTTCACTAGAAGATTAATTATATTCAATTTATTTATGTTTATTGATTGTTGTTGAGCGCGGCACATTACAGAAAAATGAGAAAAAAACAGAATGTGTAATTAATTATACAACAAACTTTTTTGATCAGAAAACAATAACCCAGAGCAAAATATATATGTTAGACCTAGAATGCTGAATATAATGTTTCTGCATATAGCAATCCTCTACACACAGTACGACAAGTTGCATCATTTTATTTTAAGCTGATATAAAGAAAGCATTCTGAAGATTCCTCTAGGAGGCGTGTCATTTATACCAGTAGCTAACCAAATTTTCAAATACAGATTTAAGGAAACAATAAACCCATTAATTATTTGCCCCTGAATATATAATTGTATAGGAAGTAGGCACAAGCAATTCTACCTCTCATTAATAAATTACTAGGTTTAGAAAACCAGTGCTGCTGCTTGCCTGCCTTATTGCTACAATATTGTTCCAGGTCAGGGAAATTGATGTCTCCAACCTATAACAATATTGTAAGATTATACATTGTAGAAGTGGTGTGGGATGAGTGAGAGAACTTTTATAGCTATTACCACTTTAATTTAACTTTAAAGAGCTTAGACTGCTCTATGGGTCATAACAAATATTACTTACATCTTAAAGTTATTTACAACATGACTTCTTATTCCCCTTTTGGTGGAAAGGAATGAATTATTTTGTACAACTGATAACCTTCATACAGCATTTTCACAGAACATGTAATCAACTTTTTTAGGCAAAATGGGAGAGGTTTTGAACTTTGAGATCAACAATATTTCTTGGAAAATCTGACAGGTTCATGCTTTTAACTGCAGAGACTGCCCTTGCCGGGGCTGTGGAAAACCCAACCTGGAAAGAAACGAGAATAAATTTAAAAAGGAGAGGCTTAGAGAAGATATAAGCTTTTATTGTAGAATTCCTTTTATTGTATTTTATTAGTATAGTATAGTATAGTATTTGAGGTTGAATAAAGACATACGTCCATCCAGTCCAACCCATCTAGCAATATCCTCATTTCCTGCCTAACTGTTGATCCAGAGGAAGGCAAAAAAAACCCACCAAATTTATGAAGGGGGAAAAAATTCCTTCCTGACTCCAAGTGGCAATCGGAAATTTCCCTGGATCAACTCTACTTTAAGTATCAATACCAGTAACTTGCAACATACCTTGTTTGCAGAAACTCATCCAGCTTTTTTTTTGAAACTGACCAATGAACCTGCCATTACAACGTCCACTGGAATACAGTTCCATAGCTTTACCGTTCTTACAGTGAAAAACCCTTTCCGAGCTTGAAGCCTAAACCTTTTTTCTTCAAGTCTTAAGGGATGTCCTCGTGTCCTTTGGCATGTTCTATTGGTGAACAATGCCCCAGATAGTTTATTGTATGGCCCGTTAATGTATTTATACACAGTAATCATATACCCACGCAAGTGCCTTTTCTCCAGCGTACATAATTGTAACTTTTCCAGTCTCTCTTCATATTCAAGCTCCCCCAATCCCCTTATTAATTTAGTTGCCCTTCTCTGAACCCTTTCCATTTCAAAGATGTTCTTTTTGTACACAGGATTCCAAAATTGCACTGCATATTCCAAATGAGGCCTTACCAATGCTTTGTAAAGAGGGAGAATTACATTTTCCTCCCTTGAATCCATACCTCTCTTTATACAAGACAATACCATGCTGGCTCTGGCTGTTGCCGCCTGGCACTGCTTGCTACCTTTAAGTTTGTTATCCACCAAAACTCCAAGATCCCTTTCCAACAGGGATTCACTTAACACAGAGCCATTTATAGTATAAGCAGCACAAGGATTTTTAAGTCCAAAATGCATCACCTTACATTTATCAACATTGAATTTCATCTGCCACTTAGCAGCCTAATGTGATAATCTATCTAGATCCCCCTGTAACGATTGCACATCTTCTGAAGTTTTTAATGGTCGACAAAGTTTTGTGTCGTCAGCAAAGACAGAAACCTTGCTGACAATACCCACTTCCAAATCATTAATAAATAGATTAAATAGAAGCGGCCCCAACACAGAACCCTGTGGCACCCCACTTAGCACTTTAGTCCATAATGATGAAGCCCCATTAACAACTACTCTCTGCATCCTATTCATTAACCAATTTTCTATCCATGTACAAATGTGACTCCCCAAACCAACAGACCTTAGCTTATTCATTAGTCGCCTATGGGGGACTGTATCAAAAGCCTTTGCAAAATCCAAGTAAACTACATCTACTGCTATACCAGAGTCTAAATTTCTACTTACTTCCTCATAAAAGCCAAGCAAGTTAGTTTGACAAGATCTATTCCTCCTAAATCCATGCTGGTTACTACTTATAATGTCAGTCCTTGAAACATACTCTAAAACATGTTCCCTTATTAAACTTTCCAGGATCTTCCCCACCACTGAAGTTAAACTTACAGGCCTGTAATTACCCGGCTGTGAACGACTACCCTTTTTGAATATTGGAATAACATCAGCCTTTTTCCAATCCAGAGGCACACCACCGGACATGAGGGAATCAGCAAAAATAAGAAACAATGGCCTAGATAAAACTCAACTTAGCTCCTTAAGTACCCGAGGATGTATTTTATCCGGTCCAGGAGATTTATTAATATTAACCTTATTTAGTTCTTTCTGTACCATATCCTCGGTTAACCAAAGTGAACTTGAATCTTGTATACCTTTATTGCTACTATACTCTATGATATCTGTACTTGGATCTTCTATAGTGTATACCGAGGAAAAAAAATTATTCAAGACATTTGCATTATCGCCATCCTCCGTAACTAACTTATCCCCATTAATTAATGGTGCCACATTCTCAGTCCTCATCTTCTTACTATTAATATACTTTAAAAAAATTTTAGGCTTAGTGATGCTTTCGTCAGCTATCCTAACTTCATTATTAATTTTAGCTAGTTTGATTGCTTTCTTACACTCCTTGTTACAGTTTTTATACTCCCTAAAGGCCCTTTCCGTTCCCTCGGCCTTAAAGGTTTTAAATGCCTTTTTCTTCCTTACCATTTGCCTCTTTACATCAGAATTCAGCCACATGGGCGCATATTTATTTTTTTTACATTTATTTCCCAAGGGTATAAATTTAGATGTGAACTGGCTTAAAATCCCCTTGAACACAGTCCACTTCTGTTCAGTACCTTTACCGGATAATACATTATCCCAGTTGACATTCTGAAGAGCTGCTTTTAACCTGGGAAAATTTGCTTTCCTGAAATTAAATGTCTTTGTTAACCCAGCGCACTTTTCCTTTCGATAACAAAGTCCAAATGCCACTATTTCATGGTCACTATTCCCTAAGCCTCCAGTTACCTTTATATCTATAATGCGCTCCACAATGTTAGATATTACCAGATCCAACAGAGCTCCTTTTCTAGTAGGAACCTCAACCACCTGTGAGAGAAAATTATCCTGCAGCAAATTCAGGAACTCATTGCCTTTTTCTGTGATGGCAGTTCCACCACACCAATCAATGTCAGGGTAATTGAAGTCCCCCATAATGAGCACACTCCCCAAACTTGCAGCCCTTGCCAACTGCATATGAAGTTGACTCACCTCCTCTCTGCTAGCATTTGGCGGCTTATAGCAGACACCAACAATGACATTACCCCCTTTCCTGTTGCCTAATTCCACCCATATTGCCTCCACTTTATCATCCATATCACCAGTTCTCTTCTTTTAAATTTGGCTTCAATTCTTTTTTAACATACACACATACTCCTCCCCCTTTCCTTTTTTTTCTGTCCTGCCTAAACAAGGCATATCCTTCTATATTTACAGCCCAGTCGTGAGAACTGTTCAACCACGTTTCTGCTATACCTATTACATCATACTTTTCATTCAATGCCATCATTTCCAATTCACCCATTTTGTCAGCCAGGCTTCTCGCATTTGCAAACATACATTTTAGATTATGATCCTGTAATTTATTCGTACACTTTGATACACATTCCTCCCTATCCCCTATGCTAGCCCCACCCCCCTTTCCGCCCACCACTTGCCTATCTACACCCTGCTTTCCTCCTGGACAATCTATCCCAGTGAGACTGCTAATACCCTCCCCCCCAAACCTAGTTTAAAATCTCCTCCAACCCTCTAGCCATCTTCTCCCCTAAAACAGCTGCACCACCATCAGTGAGGTGCAACCCATCCCTACTAAAGAGCCTGTAGCCGACAGCAAAGTCTGCCCAGTTCTCAATAAACCCAAACCCTTCTTCCTTACACCACTCTCTTAGCCACGCATTAATGCTCCTAAGCTCCCGCTGTCTCCCTGGCTTAGCACGTGGCTGCGGTAGTATTTCTGAAAAAACTACCCTGGAGGTCCTTGCTTTTATCTTGGCCCCTAGTTCTCGGAAATCATGTTTAAGGACCTCACCTCTAACTTTGTCATTGGCACCAATGTGAACCAAGACCGCCGGGTCACACCCGGCCCCACCCAATAATCTGTCTACACGATCCACCACATGCCGAACCCTAGCACCAGGCAGGCAACACACAGTTCGGCATGTAGGGTCTTGGCGGCAGATTACCCTATCTACCTTCCTTATAATGGAGTCCCCTACCACTACCACCTGCCTTGCACTCCTGACCCTTCGTTCCTCCTCCCTTGTATCAGAGATGGCAGTCCCCTGGGTGCTCAAGGGACTAGCCCCTTCCATACACGCTAATTCCGAGGTGTCCTCCTCCACTTCATTACCTAAGGCGGCAAATCTGTTGGGATGGACAATCTGGGAAGAAGCCCCCCTACTCTTCCGTCCCCCACTTCCCCTAGTAACCCTAACAAAACTACCTCCCTCCTCATCCTTTCGTGTCCCTCTTCCACCCACCTCTATACTGGCCCCAGCCAGTGCCTGCTGACCCCCCAGTTCTGCCAATCCCCGCAATGCTGCAAGCTGCCCCCTTAGACTCTCCACCTCAGCTTCCAAACGGGCAACCCACTCACACCTGACACAGACATAGGTTCCCCGGAACGTCTGCTCCAGGTTCCTATACATGTGGCACAATGCACATTGCATGGTACTGACAAAACTGTCCCTTCTAATACACCACACCAACACAGTGACGCACAAACCTTGTTTAATTGCCCTTCTTGTTTCAATGTCCTTTTTATATGTCCTTGAGAGCAAGGTCCTTAAGAGAAATGGACACTCACAAGTTTGTTACACTCACAGGAAACTTCCTTTTGTTAGGTCCAAACCACAGGCCCAACAACTGTGAATCCTGTTCACAACTGTATTGTTGTTGTTCTTGAAGTGATCCTGGTGGATCTGAACTAATGGCATTAGCCAAGCCTGTTCTGTCTTGTCATCTGTACATGCACACAGCCTGAATTCATTGAGAACATATAAAGTAAATATAATATCCTTATAATGGGCATGATGCTACATAGCAGCGCACCAATAACAACAAGACAAGTGACTCCCCTTTAATCTTATGAATCTTGTGACCACTTCTGTGACTATGTAGAGCTTAAAATCTAGTTTCTAGTATCATAGTGAAAAGTGCTGTTAAACTATCATAAGACACTGATCCACTGATTGCAATAATCAGATCATTTAAGCTGTAGGCAAATCTGAGGGCCTACTGCAAAGTTGAACCTGTGAATCCATGTACGCAATGAACCATTACCTCTGTCCGCATATACACTAAATCTAAAATACTTTGTCTTCCCAGACACATAGCAGTTAAAAGGGCATAAGTGAATATAAGGAGTCAGACATCCTAGTTTCTATAGAATCATTAATTAAATACAACGCAGAAGGAAGTGTATTATCTAAAAGTACAAGTGCAATAAATAAAATCAATAAACTGATAGAAACTATCTTCAAACATATTTCCTAAACAAACTGATAAAGGATACTGCGTAAAATATGCTTAATAAGGCTAGATACACAAGTCGGTTGCAGTAAAAGTGGCCACGACAACTGATCAGTCAGTCAGTTGGCCCAATAGATCTGCTCATGTGTACCTAGCCTAAGTTTACAATTTAAATCTGGGTAAATGTAATCCCAAATGACAACTTCAACTGATTATTTGGTCTATAGGTCCAACATCTCATTTAAATTTTGCCTTTACCATTGCACTTTAGCACCTTCTCCAGTCAAAAAAAATCATATGCCACCAGTAAAAATACCAAAAAGTTAATCCCAACAATCCCGCATAACATAACACCACACACTTCCATCACATAAACAACTATGCATTGTTAGGTACACATGGGCAGATATTTCTACCCAACCAACAGGTTGATGCATTTAAAACATCGGCGGTGGGGGCAGAAATAGCCACCGCTGATAGAACTCACAATCGGCTATGATTTACCGACGTCTCTGACTGTTCTTTTGCCCAATTTGGATGAAGGAACATGACATTTGTCGGAGGTCACTAAAGTATCAACAATATATTGGGCCAATCAAGGCACAGTGGAAGTTGCAGACGGCTAATCTTGCTGCTGACGAACTACCATCAGCAGTTTGTAAGATCACACCTCTTTAGAAGGGCCACAATACTCACCTCTGATTTCTCTAATTTGTTCTGAGATTCAACTTGAGCAACAACTTCATTCATATTGGTCTCTAGAACCATCCCACCCATTATCATTTCTTGCAGTATATAATGCACCTGGGAAGGAAACAGAGCAAGTAAAAACAAAACGGTTTACATTAAGCACACATAACTTGAAATCATAGGAAAAGGAGTCAGGGGGCTATATTTATAAAGGCGCGGTATAGCTATTTAGCCATACAGTAACTTTATAGAGAGATTGGATACGCCACTCAGGAGATCAGTAAGGGCTAGGCCACACTTGCACAAAAATTCCCGCGATTTCCAATGCGCATGCGATTGTGCATAAGTTTCTGCTTTTGGTAACGCATGCAGTTACCATTTTTGGTGCTTTAACACATGCATTTCCATACCGAAAAATGTCAAAAATCGCATGCGCAAAACGCACATGAATCGCGCACACAATCACATGCGATGTGCGCGATTCCAGTGCGTTGCAGTGTGGCCTCAGCCTGAAACAATCTTAATTTTAGATAATTATAATCATAACACTCGATATACAAACACGCTGCCAGCCTGACTTGTTTCGTAGAACTGTCCATTTCAGAACCTCTAATGAAGCGGACAATTCCACGAAACGTGTCAGGCTGGCAGCGTGTTTGTATATCGAGTGTTATGATTATAATTATCTAAAATAAAAATTGAGTTTTACGGATCTCCTGAATGGCACATCCAATCTCTCTATATAAAGAAGTTCCTGTTATACACCTACACTGGGAGGCGATCTTGTGTATGTTCACGCACCAGGGGGTGTTATTAGAATTATCGGAGGTGGATTGGAGACAAAGTTTGTATTTAGCCATACAGTGCCTTTAACAATCATAATTGCTCTGACTGCAGACGTATATTTACGATCGCAATTGTACGTGGTATTTTACTTCCTTTTGGTATTGTATGGCCGTACATGTACGATCTTAGTCATAAGGTTGCAGATGCACTTTTACAATAACCCACGGTATCAGAAGTTTCAGATACCATGGGTAAATAAATCCGTTCCAATTACTTTTTATTTCACAATTAAATCCTAGGAGCACTTGCTAGGAAAATAAAATAATCTAGTACTTCCTATCGTGCATTTTAAGTTCTTGGAAACAGCATTGCTTTAAAAAAAAAAAAAATGCCTTTTGTCCAGATGCTATATGCCCACAGCAAGGTTTTACAGGTAAAAAACCTACAAATACAATAAATGAAGAAAAATGGCATTTAGATACATTCCACATCCCTGAAACACATCAGTACAGTAGAGTCCTAAAAAGGTTAACTTTAGATTGCAAATCGCAATTGCAACCTTTCATTTTATAGAATTAAGTAAAGTCATAAAACCACAATCTAAAGCTGTGTACACTCCATGCAGGGCCGTTTCTAGCCATTTTAGTTTCTAGCCCTAGGCGCCCTTCCACTTACTGCCCCCCCCCCCCCCCCAAAAAAAAAAAAAAAAAAAAAAAAAAAAATGGGTTTCCTCCATCTGCTTCTGACACTGTCTGCTGTGACTGTTCTTTACCGCTTTACTAGTTGGTAAGGGGCACACGCTGTACCAGGTGAGGCGGGCGTGTATACATACTTTTGTGCATATGTAGCGACACTGGCCACAAATGAAATACTGTTTGGAAGGACAGGGTAGGTTTCAGTGGATGTGCGGTATGTGGCACCAGGTATGTGGCTCCCCAGTTGTTTCCAGCCGGGAAGGGCAGAACAGGGAAATTTGGTGAGATCTGAGATGTTTTACTCGTTCAGTGCTTTTCCAAGAATATTGGCATTAATAATTTCGGTGCCAGCAGAACATTACCATTATTTCTTTAGTGCCAGCAGACTTTACTATTAATACTTTCAGTGCCAGCACCTTTCCAGAGAATTGCTATTAACCCTTCAGTGCCAGCAGACTTCCCCATAGTATTGCCATTAACACTTTCAGTGCCAGAAGATTATTATCTTTAACCCTTTCAGCTGCCAGCATTGACATGATATACAGTATGTACCTGCTTTCCATGGCTCCTCCACTGAATTGTTCACTCCTCACCCACTCTAAGTTCTAATTGGAGAGTTGGGTGGAAGGAAAAGAGAGGCAGGGATATAGATTTCATGGCTGCTAGTCACAGGGGCCACGGTTATAAAGTCTACAGCAGCTTTTACCTGGCATTTTAGAACTGTTCTCCTCAGTACTATTAGCTGAGCTTATCCTCCCCCCTCCTTCTTTCACCTTCAGTTCATTTGCAAATTGCAACATTTGTTGCTATGTAGAGTGTGTGGAGTTCAGGCTCTGTACTAGATACAATGTTGCAGGTTACAGCTGAACAAGGAGAGCAGATCTAACACAGCAAGTAACAGCTGACAGGGAGATGCTAGGGAGAAGAATAGGTGCCCTGGTTCAACATAGGCGCCCTAGTTCTTTGCCTAGGTGGCCTATGCTAAAAAACGGCCCTGAATCCATACAATTATTCAGGTGGATCAACCTATAGTTCAGTGGATCGGGCAGGAAAAATTGCTGGGGTTTTCACCCGAAACCAACCATTTGTTTGTCCGAATCAGACAAATGGGCGATTGGACTCGACCAAAAACCACAGTCTCTATGGGCAACATGCTTGGTCATGGCGAACTGTCAGCTGCAGCGATGTTTGTCGTGACATACAGTCCTTTGTCCTGGACTGTATGTGTCCTGGACTGTCTAGCAGGAGAGGCTGCTTTGGCAATGTTTAAAAAATAAATGGCGGAGAAGGCACACACTTTCATAATTGTGCTTTTATTGTGACATAAATGTGTGTACAACGATTCTGGGTTTCCCCTTTCCTCAGGTGCATGCTTTGATAACGGCCTTCAGCTATTGAAAGTGACGTCACCGTCATAGCCGCAGCCAGGGAGCAGGCTTTGTAAGAAAAGGGAAGTATAATGAAACCTAGGTTTGGAGGGGGTACTGAAGGTTCTGTACACCTCTGACTATTAAATATGTGTAACTTACTTTGTGACTATTGTGAATCCTGTCACATGCATTAACTAACACATATACCACCAATGCACACGACTTATTATTATATTCCTGCCATTATTTTGTTTATCAAATTCTATCCTTTAGGCTGGGCTCACATGATTAATCTGGCCAGGACAAATCACCAATCATGCAGCCCCACAGGCACTATCCCCATGATTTACCAACATGTCTGCCTATAAACCTGGGCAAAATGCCCTAAGTCCAATAAGGAAACTTCCCCGGGAATTCGTAATAATAGATGTTTTTACTTAAGGTTGTTTTTATTAGTGGCGCTGGGTTTATTAATCCAAAGGTCCTTAAGTGCACGGAGGACTTCAGAAGATTAACACTTTCTAATATGATGACCAACAAAGAAGTAAAATCGTATGATTTATTTATGGGACACAAGAGGGTAGGATGTGGGGGGAGGATTTTTTATCACTAGACCATACGATAATATTGTTTCATTATGGCCCCTTTACGCAGTTTACATTATAGACAGGTTTGTTTTCTGTTTTTTGTTAATAACATTTCTTAATCTTTGCTACTCTGACGCACACTGAAAACATGGTATGAGGAAAATGTTTTGAGTTTTATATTAAAATAAGAGAGAAATAATTATATTTAACAGATTTAGAGGTTTACTAATAACACTCTTTTCTTTAAAAAAAATCAATTAAAAACAGTTGGCAGAATCCTATTCCATGAACAACCTGTGGAAAATTGTTACAACTCCAGAAATAAAGATATGAGCAACAAAATAAGTCTACTCTCACTGTCAGTTTCTAGGTCATTTATTGTTTTACTATAAAAATGTTGGGTTTAGGGCATGGCCACACTGCAACGCAATCGCACACGGAATCGCATGCAATTTCATGTGCGATTTTGTTGCGTTTGCGCTTTTTCATTAAGTATTGAAAAACGCATGCGATTGCGATTTAAAATGCGGAACGCAAATCACAATCGCAATGCACCCGAAAACGTGCATTTTTGGTGCGTTGCCGCTTTTTCAATGATATGAAAAAACGCATGCTCAAACGCAAAAAAAGTGCAGCAGTGTGGCCTAGCCCTTACTGTCCAACTAATACAGGATATACCGGTAAGATCTGTTTAAAGGGTATCTCCATTGGTAAAAAAATTTTTTTTGGTATTCAGTTTTTTTAAAGGAAAGGGAGGTAAAGGAGCTATGTCTTACCTCCTGTTTCTCAATAAAACATTCAGGAGCCGGAAACGAAGGTAAGGTACATACCCAATTGATCGCTCCTCTGCTGCGTCATCCGACAGGTCCCCACAGACTTAGTACTCATATAATACAGAGTCCGTCGGTACCTATCAGAGGACAGGGTAAGCACCGGTTACTGGGTTATTAAGACACAGCTCCTTTACCTCTTGTTCTTTAAGAAAACTGAATACCAGTGGAGAAGCTTTTTCGGTAAATATAATTGTATTGTATATACTGATTTTATAGCAATACTAAAGAGGAGCAATTTTTTTTTTTTTTTTTTTTGAATGGTCAGATCCTCACTTATATTTCCACTCAAACTCTGGATGTCAACTATCACAACAGGTTAAAAATTAAAACATTACAGCAATATTTTGGGGCAACCAACCATATGAGCTACTGAAGACAGTGTAGTTGACCAAAAATTTGGACCAAGCAGTTGACCAGGCTAAAATATTGACCTGAATTTACCATCTCTTGCACTAATCTAAACTTTTTTAGAAGCTACAGTATAAGCTATACAGTATATATGGAAAAGCTCTTCTGATGACCACTGATCAGGGGTGATAAAGGGACATTAGTTTCCACTGAATATTTTGTAGGTCAGTAGCTTAAGCTGTGTACATATATCCAACTTAGTAGCCTCTTTATCTGTAAAGTGTGTAGCATAAAAAAAAGAGCTTTCCCGAGGATGACAGTGATTACTCCGAACTTTCCGAAAATTTCCCTTGGTCATAGGGATTGTGGCAGTCCCAAACAATGTCCCTATACAATCTCCCCTATACATAGGGAGAACACTCAAATCTTTGAAAGAATCTTACAGATTCCTACCTTCTTTTTTTCGTATAACGTTCTAGCACAGAAAAAAAAGAAACCTTGAGTAATTAATTACACCACCTGTTACACATCCTGATATACTATCACCTTATTAAAGTCCACTGCTACTAAAAAAAAAACCAAAAACAATAAAGCACCAGATATAAAGGTGTCAATACATTAGAACTTACCTGCCGCCCAATCTGCGATGTTCAATTTCCAGAACCGCCTTTCCCGTTCTACTTCGCAACTGACAATCGGGAGGTCCCATCTGGCCCATTCATTTTGCAATTGCATGTCGATTTGCAAAGAAGAACGGGAAAGGTTCCAGAAGAAATATTGACTGAATGACACGGATCGGTCATCAGGTAAGCTCTAATGTATGGGCACCTTAAGGCTGGCTACACACAAGCAGATTTTTTGGGGACAACCGACAAATTTCTCCATAGTGGTAAGACATCCCAAAAACCTGTGCTGTTCTTGAAGGCAGCAGCAATCGGTCCAGATCAGACGAACGGGCAATTGGACACTGCTGTAAATCATGGCCAATCGTGTGTTACCCTATGGACCAAACAATTGGCTGAGACAAACTGTCAGCTGTGGCTGCTTTTGCCGTCATGTATCTAAGCCGATTGGTCACTAGTGGCGAATGGTTGGTCGGGGCAAATAATTGTATGGTGTGTACCCAGCCTAAGTTTTTTTAATCAAAGCAAGGCTTTAATGAAAGAGAATTAAACTTAGATGGCTGCACCGATTCATATACTTCCTGATCTAAACTTGTTCTAAAGTACTGAACAAACTGCACCACCATGTGGTTGACATCCGCTCAAGATGATGCTGCCATAGATTGGGTCATCAAAAATCACCCGGGCCACTTGTAGCAGGCGGTGAATTCTTCTGTCCATTATTAACCATTATCGTTGTGTTTGCAGCAGCAACATTGGAATCTTTACGTATATCATGCAGAATCCTTCAGAGAAGGGTACACAATTTATGCACTTAAATCACACCTCCTTATAAGTGAGCATTATCAGTATATGTATGAATGTTTAAAAGGAGTATCTGTTGTATTCAATTAGATCAACTGGACTTGAAATGTAGTTCTTGAAGACGTTTCGCTAGTCATCCGACTGGACACCTTTTAGTTGGGGGGGTTCGACACCAACTGTCTGCCATGTACAATGCTGTTTTAACACCTTACTCTGGGCGTTCCTATAACACCTCTCAGCCACTATCTAATCACACCCTTAAGACCTGGCTGTGATATGCTAATTGGGATTTTCCAGGGTACATAATTGCCACAGATTCTTGTACAAGTCATTCTGAATTGAGAAAGCCAGTCGGATGACTAGCAAAACGTCTTCAAGAACTACATTTCAAGTCCAGTTGATCTAATTGAATACAACAGATATACCATGACCTGGATGAATGAGAACATTCACAAGCATATTTAAAAGGAGTACTAAACTTTTTTAATCCCAATATCAAAGCTTTTCTCCCCAGAACACATATACATTGTCTTGAGAGTCTTAAGTAAGTTGCATTTAGTACATGTAAGTAATAGAGTCTGTAACTAAAAGGTGTCCAAACATATAGCTTACCTGCCAGACCTGCGACATAAAATCATTTTGCAGGAGTTGGCATGCAAATTGACATGGGGTTTGAAGGAAAAATAAGACTTTAGTAAATAAACTGCAGGGTAACGAGTTCTATGTTTATGCAGTAGTGGTGCACCTTGCATGGCACCAGTTTTAGAAATACACAGTCCAAAAGAAGTACTTTTTTTGTGTGTGTGTTTCAGTTATGTTTGTCGCAAAAGATTTACAGGGCTATGTACCAAGAGCCATTATCGCTCTCTATTGCCTCCACTAGGCAATGCAGTGCATAGCGAAAGGGGTTTTCCCATTCTGAGACTTTATGCCAGCTGTCTGCTGGCGTTAAAGTGTTTCACATAGTTTCTCTGTTAGGATAGGGGTAAGAGCTCTGCTTTCGGCAAGAGACACTTTTTTTCTTGTTAGGGACAGGAGCATTAAAGGGCATGTTCACTTAAAAAAACCATTGTTTTAAAAAGTAGATTTCCCCCCCCCAACCCCACTTTTGCATTATTAACAGTTTCCAAAGAGCGAACTTCCTTACCTGACCAGGTCCCTCGCTGCTCATACTCTGCTGCTGCTGACAGCCACTCCACTTGCTGGTTGCAGCTGTCAGTTAAAGCGACGTGACATCATGCCCAATCACCTGACAGCCGCAAACAAGAAGCAAAGCGGCTGTCAGTGCAGAAGTCCCCTGCTCCTGTTTTTGCATGAAGTGAGCTTTAAAAAGGGGCAGCGCCTAGACGGCAAGGGACCGGGTCAAGTAAGGAAGTTCAGGAGCATCTGGAAACTGTAAATATCGCGAAAATGGGGTTGGGGGGGTAATCTACATTTTTGAACAAAGTTTTATTTTAAGTGGACTAGCACTTTAAATGTGTTTGAAAACAAAAAAAATTGAAATTCCTGTTCGGTATCAGGGAGTTTTACTGTGCTCTCATGTGATTGGCTGTCAGCTTCTAGGATGCAATGCTGCAAATTGTTTTGTTCTGTTGAGCACTACAGAGTATCTGCTTGTATGGCGACATTAGCTAGGGGTTTACCCAGCAAATGTGACCCCTAGTACCCACAGGTTAATTTTATTAATCACCCAGTAGCCACAGAAAATTGAGAGGTGAGACACAGCTTATTGTATGTGTGTGAATGTGCTTTGTTTATTGGGACAATGTTGCCTGAAGATAAGCACATCTGCCTCAGGAACAGAGTGGGAAATAAGGGGTTGTTTAGCTCCCGTATTGTATATAGTCCTTGAATCGATCAAACACACAGAAAAACAAACAATGTATGCAAGCCTTTAGTTCTTTTTTTACTTGTCCTTTACAAACAATTTAACTGTTTGGATTAATTCTCTATATGTTCCATGGTTATTTAAGATGGACATACATGGATTGTTTTTTATGAAACCTGTCAGAAATGATTTTTGTTCACCCTTTCGATTGACAAAAATTTGAGCAGTATATTGATTGGGTCCAGTAGAAAGTTTCTATAAACCGTAACCATGGCCAGTTCTACCCATTTTGTTGCCCTAAGCAAGTTTCCCATGGTGCCCCCTTTCCCAACTGAAACTTCACCCAACCACCTCTTGGATTAAGCTAGGTACACACAGTACAGATTTCTGAAAGATGACTATGAACTTCATAAGGAGAACGCTCGGGACTGTGTGTTTCCATCGGCTGCGCTATACTCCTCTATAGGGAGTCTAGTGCGGCCGATGGAAATTTTCGGCCTTTCCCGAACGAGCGTACGGCCGACCCGATCGTTCAGCGGCTGCGCGCTCGTTCGGGAAACGAGCGTACACACATAACGATAAAGCCTCGATACCGTTGGATCCGACGGTATCGGGGCTTTATCGTTACTGTGTGTACCCAGCTTAAGTCTTTGTGTGCATTGATAAACTAATCCAAGATGATTATATTGTATGCAAAAAAAAAAAGACAACAGGAAACTAGCTTAGTTGCCTATGCCTTGTATTGTACCAATATCGATTTTCTTTCTGAAGCTAATAATCCTGCTGCCTCCAAGGCAAACACATGCCCAGATAAGCAGCAAATATTGGATTAGATATTTTGACTGAGCCAAAAGGTAAAAGGGTCCCAGCAAGCACAGGACCGTATTCCCCCTTGTGTCTTTTAGCTGGACAGTCCATCCTAGCAGGAAATAAAATCTGGAGAGAACACTGTTTACTAAAGAGCTCCAGTCAAAATTGCCCAGTCACGAACCCCCTCAAACACTTGCAAAATAATGTAAGCATGCTTGTAAGATCTCCAAGGTTGCAAAAGGGTGACACAGCCTGTATGCAGGTCACATTTGCTTGAGCATTTATCTGGAAGTAGGAAATAAAACACAGATCTTGAAAAATGGGTTGTAATCAGGAATTATGAACGGCTGCATTCTGCAGTGCTACATACCTTATCCATGTTGAATATCAGGTCCAGCTCACATACATTCTCAAAGCATTTGTCAAGTGTCTCAACAAAAACCTGTTGTGTTGAAAAATAAACATTTACATTTTTATGTTATGTTCTGGTGCGACAATGCAAATCACAGCTAAACAATTGCATATACATATGTAGGGGGAAACATTTTACCTTTGTTCTTATTTAAAGGGACACTATACCAATACATTAAATCTTTATCTATTATTCACAGAGAGGTGAGAACGCTTATTCCTACCTCCCTGTGAATAATAGCACGCCTGGGGAACAGTGCAACACTTACCTTACCGGCACTCCACTCATGGCTCCTTCTCTGCTGACAGGCTCGCTGTCCTAATCACACACCAATCTTTTGTATTGGCGCGCATGCGCCGCAGATGGGCACTCAGTCGGGCCAGCACGCTTGACAGCTGGGAAGGAGCCGCGAGTGGAGAGCCAGTAGGTAAGTGTTGCATTGTTACCCAGGTGTTCTATTATTCACAGGAAGATGGGAATAAGCGCTCTCATCTCCCTGTGAATAATAGATACAGATTTCATGTACTTAAAGTAAGAAAATTTTACCCTAAAACACATTGAGCAGCACAGTGGCTCGGTGGTTAGTACAATGCTGGAGTACTGGTTTCACATGCATTTCAATAATATGGATAGTGATAAAAAAAAAATTGAAACAGACGGAAATGCTTGAAAGAAGCCTTATTTTTCTTGTGTGGTTAAGCGGACCTCAGCCTAAAGGTGCACGTACATTACTGCTTACCTGCAGAGTAATCCCGCAACATTCAATCAATTTCGGAGGAAGTGCCTTTCTGGATCTTCGTTGCGGCTATCATATGATCATGAGGTGCCACTTGTACCATTAATTTTGTGATTGTATGTTGGTTGCAAAGAAGATCTGGAAAGGCGGTTCCTCTGGAATTAATTGAATGCCATGGGATCGGGCTGCAGATAAGCTGTAATTTATACCTTTAGCTTCAATTCTCTTTAAGAAATGGAAGGATGTCATTTTACTGTTAAAAGCAGCAGAAATAATTATTAGTTAAACTTCACTACACTAAGCCATTTTCCAGATTCTAGAAAATACTAAATAGTTTTATAATTAAAATTATAAAACAGAAAAACAGTCCTGTTTAAATGACCATTAGTATATTTCCCCAGGTCTGATGTGCATCTAATATTCCTTTGCAAATGAGCAGTCATAGCAGTGAACAATATATCTGTAACCAATTAACAAAAGATTAGGTCAAAAGGGATTTACATAACAAGCAATCTCACAGTTTAATGCTGGGTATACACCGTAACGATAAAGCCCCGATACCGTCGGATCTGGTATCGGGGATTTATAGTTACTGTGTGTACCTTTGTTTTCCATCGGCCGCGCCAGACTCCCTTATAGAGGAGTCTAACGTGGCCGATGGAAACACACAGTCCCGAGCGTTCTCCCTATGATGTGTATAGGGAGAATGCTCGGGACTGTGTGTATGCAGATCTTTGAACGATGACAGACAGGATCTTGCAGATCCGGTCTGTCATCTTTCACTGATCTGTACTGTGTGTACCCAGCATAAAAGATGTACAGGGTTATTCAATAAAAGTTCTTATCGTTAAAAATGGTGCTAATTTTGCCCCAACCAATCAGATGTTAGCTTTCAAATGTTAAATAATGTCTGATTGGTTGGGGCAAAATTAGCACCATTTTTATAGTATAAGAACTTTTATTGAATCTCCGATTGTGTTGAGACACAGCCAACAGATATAAAAGCAAATCTAGTTCAAGGATCATAAACTTTACAAATCCAACATTTTGTGCAGTCCAGGCCTATTTTGTATGGACTAGATAACCGGAAAAGTACTACTGGCAGTAAAATATATTAACGTTTTGGTGGGAAGATTAGAAAAAATGTTTACATGGCTATTGCCCTATCACAAAAGGCTTATCTAAAGATACTAGAGTAAAAGACACACTAAAGCATAGAGATCAAATAAAACGGAACAGTGAGACATTGAGTTTCAGCAGTCAATAAACAAGCGTTCCCAAGGCAACAGTGGATGTTCGTCAGCCTCAGGTACACACTTGACGAATAAAGGGGCGAGTCTAAATTGCCCCTTTATCATTACTGTTTACATATTTGCACCACTAGAGCAACCTACCAAGACAAGCAGTTCAAACGTGGTTACAATTAAAGCTAGGTGGTAGGTTTTTTAAAAGCAACCAGTCTACTGGCAGTACAGACATTGCTAATTCTTTCCCTCTCTGGGACATGGGTGGACATACAGGCAGGCTAATTTTTGCCTCCACAGAGTCCATGCTTGTTCTGAAAAATATCAAGCCCTTTTTGAGAAAGAAACCATAGGATGCCAAAAAGATTTTTTTACCTGTATCAGATCTAGGATGCCTAGCTCACTCTCAGAAGAATCTACGCAGAACACAAAGTACAGAGTAGCATAATGACGGTAAATCAGTTTGTAGTCAGAGCCTCCAATAAAGCTAAAATACAACAAAGAAAAAAATAAATATTGAATTGAAGGATTATAGAATGTATATAATTTACTTGTTATTTTTCAACTGTGCATTTATCTTTATAACTGATCTTCAAACATCTTCTCACTTCCCTCTTTCTGGGTCTATATTCCGGGAAAAAAAGGGTAGTTGACTATTTATGCCAGCAAAAGATTTTCATATCTTTATGATGCAATATTTTTGCAAAAAAGTGACATTTAAATTGGTAGTTTCAGGACTATAAGGCAAGGTGGATTTTTGTCCCGACTGACTGTTCGCCACTATAGAGCAGTTGGCTGTGACAGATCATGGTCGGACCAGGTGAATGTCGCAGAGTTCACTGCGACCGATCGTGAGCCCACCTATGGAAGCGCACAATCAGCTGTGATTTTCCGACATGTCCCATCGCCCAATATGGGCGACCAAAATCGGTCGCCTCCACCGCCAAATCACTTCAGATTTTTCGCCCTGACCGACCTTTACACAGAAATATTGGTCGGTTGGCCAGAAAAATCTGCTTGTGTGTACCCAGCCTAAAGCTGACCATACACTGATCAATATTTTTGATCTACTTTGACTAGGTAAAAATCTATCACTTTTTTTGATCAATAGAATCCCAGATTGATCTATGAGCAGTATCAATCACGTGGCAGCCTGTGTATAGCTCTATTATTTAAACTGATGATTTCCTTTAGGGCTAGGCTACATTTAATGTGTGATCACACGCTAAAAAGTGAACCCTAGCTTTGCCCAATTGTCTGTTCACACTAGGTGCGCTGTGTTGCATTGCAAAATATTTTTCTGGAGCATACAATCACATTTTTTTTCAAAAAACAGATCAAACAGAGCAACATAGCGCGGATCGCAGCACAAGCAGGCGGTAACACGCAGGACTCCTTGTTTAAATTTATATTTCCCAACGTTATAACTAGGAGGAAAGTCAGGTCTGCCAGACAGCTGTGTGGCATGAGCAACTTTTTAAAACTCCTGTTACACCACAAATGGAGGTAGAAGTATTCTTCATCCATCTCCCTGTTTTAGGACTACAGATGCCCTACAAAGCCAAAACAGACAAAGATTTTTTTCATTCACCCCATTGAGCTTAATTACACAAACACAATATCTGTAAAATTTAATAAATTTGCCATTAGGAAAGGCACTCAACTGGTACCCCTTCTAGGACAGCAGAAACCAAATTTTCCTGCACACTAACCTAAGAGATCTTCTGTGATGCGCAGGTTTACAGTCTCAGTTAGTGGACAGATCTCTTCCTATTTTATTTAGGAGAGTAATGCTGTCCTCAATCAAGCTCAAATTCTGGCACATCCAGTATAGCAAATATTGCAGATCTACCTGTATATTCCTCCAAAACAAATTATTATAACTGTATTTTCCTGCCATCTCTATTGGTTGCAAGATCATTTATATTCTGTTTCAAAAGAAAATACATTTTGGGGTGGGGGCGGTTTCTTTTTATGGTTCAAAATATTGTAGTAAGCTTGTGCAGTTTCATAAAAGAACAAAGCAATCATAAAATTTACCTTCCTCCTTCCAAAAAGTTACAGACATTGTCATCTCGTTTTGAGACCAAGTGAAAGGTTTCACGTACAATTTGATGCTGTTTTTCCTCGGGCTGCAGATAAAAAGTACCCAAAGTGTTACAGCAGAAAAATCATTTTGACTTCACGTGAAATTTGGCTTTTAATCTTTCAAGTTTCATTTAATAAATTATTAACATAACAGCACAACCTAAACAGACCTTTAAAAAAAAAAAAAGATACTGAATTAAATATGAAATTGCCAAGACATTTAGGGGTATATGCAGGGTTGACAGCAGTATTCTATGGCCACCTACCAAACCTGCTTCTAACATGATTGTTAGAACAAATGCTGGTTAATTGCAATAACGTTGTGATTTGTGCTGTGCAGCCCTGTGAATTAAAAGAGATGCAAAGTTGCTGATTAGTAGCTGCAGATTAATATCGCATATCTCTGCCCCTTACTCTGGGAAACCTGGGAGTAAGAAATTACTTCTTGTTTCTTAGATTTTGTGGGCAATGCTATTCATATAGCATGAGACTGCAAGATGCCTTCTGTTAGAAGTGTTGGTGTTTTTCCATTTTTATGCTCAGTGGAGGGCTTTTTGCTCCTTTTGGCCCCCCTCTCCCTAAGCTTTCTACTGCTTTGCCTATTAATATAGCAGTCAAACTTATATCACTTCACACCTGATGCAACGAGGTGCAAAAATATACTTGCACTATGAACTTATAGCAACCAATTCAAAATTAGCTTTTTACTGGGCTACTGCTGATAGATAAAATCTCATTGGTTGATGCAGATTTATCGCATAGGAAAACTTTTGCGCCTTTTATGGCTTCAGCCCCTAGAGCTGGGTAAAGACGTGATAGTGCACACAATACCCAACAAAAGGACATTTCGGCCAATAATTCATTATTGTATTGTCTATACATGAACAAATTATTGGTAGAAACGGCCTTTTGTTGTGCAGCCCGGCATCACATGTGCTATTGCATGTATGTACTTGCCTTTAGTACAAAGTGGTGTAAATGTTCACCTATGCTGATCATTTGCAGCTCTTAATCACAAGGCTTTTAACTGGGCTACTGCAGTTAGATGGCACCCGATTGGTTGCTGCAGATATGGAGAACAGCGCCATCTTGTGTACATAATGGACTTTAAACTGCAGCAGCTGGTGAGACGCTAAAGGTTCCAACCACCCCGACACCATTGCCACAGCCAATGGAAAGTTTCATCAGCAACATTTCATAGCGAATGGGAATGACCGACAGGTCCTTTTCTATAGTCACAACGTAGCAGCCACTCACAAAATGTTGGTAGAAACGCATAAACCTCGGCTTGCCATGGTTGTTAAACACAAGGATCGCTTTAATCATCTTCACTGAATTTAGCAGCGTCACCCTGCTGGAAGCCAATCAGCTGTCTGGTTTAAGACAAACGACTTCCGATCTTTCCCTTCAAAGGCCAGGCTTCCCGGCAGGCCACTTCCTGTTCATTTGAACTGCTTTGGAGGTTGTGACAGGTAAACACGCGGTTTGTTTTTCTGGTGAACGCGGAACAAGTTACGTACCATGTCCCCGAACTCCAACGCTGGAGCTGTGGATTAAGCTCAATAATGATTGTGCTATTTAACCCATGCAGGGAACGTTACTTACCACTGCTAACCTGGAATCCTGGACACTGCAGGGAATTAGCAACTGGAGCAGCCATGGGTGGGGATGTTCCTACAGAGTGTTAGGTACTTTACACTATAGAGTAAAGTAAGTAGAGATCCGTCCCAACCAATGTGGTTCCAACATGAGTGGTGTAACTAGGAATCACTGCGGCCCCCAGCAAAACTATGATGGGCCCCTATCCGTTCTTCATCCACAGTGGTTTTCCGGGAGGAGGCTATATCTGTCATAGGAAAAATAAGATGGATCCCCCGGGCTGTTAGTTGTTACACCCTTAAATGAAACAATATAGATCTGTGTCTAGTCACAGGGAGAGTCCTCATCCTTTCTCTAGCTGTCGCCTGGGCAGATACCATGACATATTTCACAGGTAGACCATATATGCCATAACACCTTTGCTATAGTTCTTTCAAAAGTTAGTATCCCAAAAGAGAGACTGAGGTAAGTGCCAACATCCTATAAGGTCTGGCACTCCCTAAAGATGAACGAAAGTGTAGATTCTCCTGATATTGATTTAGCGGAACCTGTTGGAAATCGAAAAATACGTTTTAAACCGTTTTTAAGTTTCAATAGGTAGTTCCGATTCGAAAGCAGGTTTGTTTCAAAACTTAGTACTTACAGGGCATTATTCTCCCCTTACAGGGCATCATTCCACCCCAGATATTTTAGGACAACGGATTGTGCAGCCTTTTTTTAATACCCATGATCACCGAAACAACAGATTCTAGGTGATAAATTAGCAGTTCTCCAATTGTTAATGTGCGCTGAGTGTGGCCACAGGCTAAAAATCTGTCGTGTGTACCAGGCATAATCGGTTGGATTATATTCATTTTTAGTTTGTCTACTTCTCTGAACAAATCACCTAGGTCACACTGGCGTGTTTCGCACATGCTTACGATCATGCTTTGCAAACAGTGTGTGAAACACATGGCTGTGCATGCCCTGTGTTTCATTTTTAGAACGCATGCAATTGTTATTTTTTTGCAAATCGCATTCTGTCCGATACAACATTGGATAGTAACTTGTGTGCGCTTTTCACATCCGGTCCAGTGTAGCCTCTGTCTACTATGATTTATGGACTAAAACAGAATTTCTAAAAAAAAAATCAGATGCTTTCAGATGGTTAAAGTGTTTTATTATACACAATGTTTGAAAGGTCTATACGTATACAGCACTTTGGATAAGGCTTTGTTAACACTACAACATGCTGTAATGATGCATGATAAAGCACATGTAACTGTATTTTCCTTGAGGAAACATTGCACACAAAAGGCGTACTAACCATTATTTTTGTTTCTCCACAATCCCATTGACTTGGTTTTTGCAATGCATGAAGCTGTGCTTTATTGCAGCTCTATTCAACACAAAGCAATGGTGGGAACAGGACACATTAAATAGTATAGAAGAATGAATGCCTATGCATTGCCCTAAATCGCTCAAACAAAATATAAAGCGTGTCACACACGCTGTCTGTTTACCAGGTCTCTATTCCCTACTGCCCTGATCCTAGCAGTTACCGTATTCAATCAGCATATATTTAGTGACGGAGACTCTACCCAGTTGATCAACTGCAATGCAATTTCCTTATTTCAGTGCTCTTGCTAATATGAATCCCCCAGGTAGCTGATGAAGCCCCCACATGTTCAGAGAGGGGTGAAATATTGTGCAGATCTATATATATGAATGTGCAAATAAAAGCATTAGAATTACTTTTGAGACCAACATTGATTTTTACATTTTTTAATTGTGACATCCCATTATTAAATCATTTCATTGTCTATTATATATAGAATGTTGATGTTTTAATCTTCTATAGCAGTGATGCCCGGCCCACACAAAGCCACGGGTGGGCATGAAAAGGGGTGGAGCTACAGCACGCAGCCCGCTCGCAATGCTCCGTGCTACTAGTAAGGCCCCTAGCGTCGGCTGGGTTGGGCACCCCTGTTCTGTAGGTTAATATGGTATCCATGTGCTTTTTACATTGACACTGCAGCATTTTCAGGGCAATTTTTGCAAACAGACATGTTGAGATATAGGGGCATATTTACTGTATAAAAGGACATTTAATTTTTGCTGCTGTTATCTGCGCTGCTTTTCACATTAAATTTTAATTTAAATAGACGTTTTATCTACTTAAAACACCAAACCCCCCCCCCCCCGTCCTGTTGCCTAATTTTCAGTTCCAGCCCTGGACTGGTATTGGTAGACATTATGGTGCTATTTCTCTTTTCACCACGATACGGGAGGTAAAGGAGCTATGTCTTTCCTCCCGTTCTTCAAGAAAATCTGCAGCAGCTAGGAGTGAAGGGAAGAAACTTACCTCTTCTCCTCTCCGCTGTTCTTCTGACAGAGTTCCTACTGTATGTGCTGCGCATGCACATACAGTAGGTACTCAGTCAGGACCTGTCACAAGACCAGCAGAGGAGCGTGAGACCAGGTAAGTTTATTCCCGGCTCCTACAGGTTTTTATTGAACTGGAGGTAATGAATAGTTCCTTAACCTCCCGTTCTTGAATAAAAATGCATAGCCCAAACTCATTTTCCCCAGTAGAGATACCCTTTAAGACTAGGAATCCATTTTGCAATCTGCATGGACGCTAATATAATTTAAAAAAAAAATCGCTTTTACGATGCATGCATTTTTTTTTTCCCCATTACTTGGACATTAGAATAATGTCCATAATTCTAATTATTATAATAATAATTCTAATTATAATTAGAAAACACAAATGCATGGGAATACATTTTATGTTTTATAACTAGCGCAGTTCCTTATCTATGATCTTTTTTTTTTTTTTTGTTATTGTGTTACTTTAAATATAACCTGCAGTCACAGCAGGCAATGCAACCAAGTCACCATATACTACAATGGCAACATACGAAGAGTATGCAAGAAGCCAGCATTGTTTATTTACCCTAAGGGCAAGACCACACTAAAACGCACCGCAATCGCACATTAAAGTATGCAATTCGGCAATGTTGCACTATGGGAATGCATGTGATGGTGCAAAAAATAGTGATTGCATGCATTAAGAAAACGTAAGCGGATGCGTGAATTGCAACGCATTGGAAATCACAAAGTTTTTTTCTCCCACATGCCAAACATGCTAGTGTGGCCTATCCCTAAATGTTCTGTGGCAAAAGTAGCGTTGGAAGGGGGTTTATTTAAATATACACACAAAAATGTAATATAATTATGTATACAATAACATTATACATGAAAATTAATTGAATATGACCTTGTGTTAGTTCATTAGGATGAAGATTATTCTTTAGATAGATCGTGCCCTCTAGTGATTTTATGATTGGATACAGAAAATATAGAATAGTTCTGAGGGTCTGTAACTTTTAGTGCAAACATTTACAAGTAAGTCAAAGATTTTTCATTGTCCTGAATCCACTAAACAGTACCAGAAGAAATTAGGGCTCAACAAGAAAGAGTTGTACATAATAGCAAAAAAGTAAACTAGCTGTCAATGTTGAATTAAGTAGAAAGCTAGCAGAGCCCTTTAATGCTTTCTGACTCCCTAATAAAGAATTCCTGGATCCACTTGTTTGACAATCTATTTTTCAAAATATTTGCAGATTATTAATGAAAATATAAACAATGATAAATTAAGTCTACTGAAAGACATTACTAGGATGGTGAAAATAGACATTCATACAGCAGTAAAGTTTTTTTCATTATTCCGATCAGAAATCTATATAATGTGATGCTCCAGATCTCCATGTAGTCTTTCAGCCCAGATACCCTGATCTTACACCACTTGCTTCACCAATAGACAAGCCCGTTTCTGAGGAGGCTTGTAGCGCCTACACGGGATCGGTTGCCCCCTGGACTAGGAAGTAAGTATGGAATGTGCGCACAAACCAGGAAGAGAGGTGCAAGGTTAACAGAATTCCGCAGGATCAGGAGCCAGGTAAGTGGTGTATGACAAATGTAACTAAAACCTTTGTTTTTACTATATATACTTTCATATTTGTTTTTAGGTTCAACACCAATTGTCTGCCATGTACAATGCTGTTTTGATGCCTTACCCATGGCAGTTTTGTTAACAACGTATGTAACAATACTGTGACTAACACTGTATCTTTGGTATTCAGTTACATCAATTGGATTTGAAGTTTAAGGTGCCCATATACTAGAACTCACCTCCAGTGTTCCCTCTAAGCTGTGCGCTCGTGCGCGCGCATACAATTCTGCATGCCTGCGCACACAAAAATCTTCTGCACTGTCTTTCCTGTTCTTTTATGTGACATACACCCTTATACCCTGCAATATGGCCCAATCAGAATATAAAAGCAAGGCGTTAAGGACCTCCTGAATGCAAGGCGTGATTGCATTGTAGCTAATTTGTTATCAAAACTGTCCAGGGTAAGTGTGCATTTAATGTGGCAGATAAATGGTGTTGAACCCCCAACCTCTATTCAGCTTGGTTTCTTCATTTTAACATAAATGGCCTCCTTGACACCTCTTTTGAACAAATCCTGTTCCTTGGCCAAGATGTTGCTGATTGAAACCAATTCCAGCGTATTTATTGCTATCAGATACTTGTACAAGTCATTCTGAATTGAGAAAGCCAGCCGGATGACTAGCAAAATGTCTTCATGAACTAAACCAGTCCAGTTGATCTAATTAAAACGTACGTTCGTACACATAATGCATCACGGGCCAGCACCCGTGATTGCACGTGTGTACGAACATTTAACCCTTTGTGTAATAGGTGTGGAGGGTTAACCATGCCAAGCATCTGACTAAAGCCAACACCAGTGTGCTAGAGTGATTCTGGACTACTATGTGTACACACTGTCCCAAGCTTTCCTCCTATACACAGTATAAGGGGAACGTTCCGGACTGACATATTTCTTAAGACCGCGGCCGACTCCCTATACTTTAGTACAGAGGGCAATGTAAATTTTCCAAATGTAATGAGCGATCCCGACACAGACGTGAGAGGGCGTGGCTATACATAAATCATTTACACTTATAAATCTAATATGGATAAAATGGGGAGATGGATTTTTTTTAGTCAATGGCATAAAATGAAGAAAAAATGTTCTTATGCCAGGGCTTCTGCAGAGCCATGCAGGTTACCTGACAGGCATCAAAGGGCATAGTTTTAATTTAAATGGAAACCCAAATAAATAAAATGGAAAGAATATAAGAAAATAAAGATAAATAGAGGGACTGAGGGAGGGAAGTTAAGCAGCAATAATCTGTAAACTATAATTTAATAATATTTGGTAAATATTTAGCATTGGTCCAAGCAGGACAAGGTTTTTGGTGCTAAATCTCCTGTATAAAAAACTATAGATCATCGTACATGTTGCCAAAAATGTAAGAATCCTAGAAGCTGCCCGTCAGGGACAGATTTTAATTTTTCTTCTAAAGGGCATTCGATTTATTTTAACAATTTTCTAAAATAAGAAAAATCTCCAAGATAAATAATTCTCTAAAAAGTTTAGATTTTTGCTGCACTGTAAGGTAAAAAGGAAGAAGCTTTACAAAAACATGACCATTGTCTGCAGACTATGGTGGTAGAAAACGTAGTCAAGCTGTTCATACTTTCGGGGAAAGCACACATTCCTCAAAGCAATCCAGGGTTTGAGAAGTGTCCAAAGAAACATTTCACTTAGCATAGTTTTACCATAGGGCAAACAGGATAATTGCACAGAGCCCCGAATCCTATGGCTAGGTACACAAAAGGCGATTTGATTTTTTCAGCAAAACAAAATGATAATTTGGTATATCTGTAGATGGGGCCTACCGATATACCAAGCAGGCGAAACACCGTCGTTGGTGACCGATGTCTGTCGCCCATTTACCCGGATCGGGCTAAAAGGCTCAGCTCACGGCAGTAAATCACAGCCGATTGTGATCCCCTATGTACCGCAGGATTGGTCACTGCAATTTTTGCCACGATTGACAGTGATTCATCCCAGCCAATCACTCATGTGTGGTGAATGGTCGGGGAAATAAAATTGGCCGTGTGTACCCAGGCTAATTGGTCCAAACCATGTTTTGCCCAGGGCCCCCACTGATTTTAATAAATACATAAGGCAAAGATTTTAGAAATAATTTTTATTGGAAAGCAGGCTACACTGCATTACACTATGCAATGTGTTAAAATGTTAAAAAAAAAAAAAAGTTTAAATGAAACTGTTCTTCAAATAATTCTTCACCTTCCAGGCACCTTAACTACTAGAGTTTAAAAAAGGTAACCACTTAGCTGTAAATTAATGGGATGTTGCTCTCTGTTCTCTTGCAGTTTCTTGTGGAATGTATGAAGTATTACTGGGAAAAGTGCTCCTGGCACAGAGTGTGGGGCAAGAATAGGAGACCGGTAACAACATCTTAATACTTAACATGTTAATAGTGACATTTTTGAACTTTTAAATGCAGTGGTCTAGGTCCAGATTAGGAGGTGAATAACCTGTTTAATTTAAATCTTCCTATGTAAATGATACATTTAGAATAAGGCAATGATATTTATTGTACACAGTTAACTGGAGAGCTAAAGATAGATGTTCCTATATCTGGTTATGGGTTGTTACAAATTGATACTCCAGTACCCCTACACATCATTACATTAAAACTAATTAAATCTGACAATTGAAGTGCACATCCTAAAACTAATTTCCTTTCCTCTCTAACCTCTAATGCCAGCTTTACTGCCACTAATACAAGAGGCTCCTGGCTATATATTTTTTTAACTTTAACAAATATAAAGTGATTGTGTATACCTGGCCCTGTACTCACCACATAACATAACCCTGGGTGGGTCCACAAATGCCAGATAGATAATATTTCAGTAAATACATTATTATAAACTCTTATCGTAATCCATTTGTAAAAGTAAAAAAAGGTGTGAATACAGCATTCGTTCAGCTGAAACTGTACATGTCAATATTGTAGTGAACAAAATTTCGATTTTGTCAGTCATCCTAGACACAAAAATAAACAAAGGTTATCAGATAGAAATCAATAGTTTTTCTTTCTCTTATTTACTTTACTCCTCGAAACTGATGAATTTATCCTTTAAAACTTTATACAAGGTCATTAGTAGAGTAAGCAGTGAAAGTGACGACCCAAAGCCTATCTCTGACTATTTTTCAGGCCACACCTGTTGTTTATGGTCTCCATAGCTTTTCACTGCAGGATACACCAGGAATTCAAATGCTACAGATCTTGATTCATGTAAGGACATTTGAACGACTGATCTTATTGTAGATCTAAAGCTTAAAGGGCATGTCCACCCCCAAAATATAATCCCCCCACTACTGGCCCCACCATGTAGTGTAGTTTAATCCTTACCTAACATCCCAGCTCCATAGGGTTCTGCTGTAGTCCCCCCCCCCCCCCCAAAGCCAAAAACTGCCCACCAGGAGGATAGCAGAGTCCATATAGGACTCTGCCTCCTACCTGGCCTCCGGGAGAAGTTTGGCATGCGTACTGCAGCCCTTCTCCCCCCCTCCCCCTCCCTCTCCCTCCCTCTCCGGATCCTCCCCCTAGCATTTAACCCCTTTAATATAGCCTTCCCCCTGTCCCCAGCCCCAACCCCATAATTTTTATTTTAAGAAAGCTCCCCAAACTCTTACTTACCTCTCCTCTTTCCTCCGCTGAAGTGAGCTGCCGGCAGCCGCGTCCGAGATTGGCTGCCGCTAGCCAATCACAGACACGGCTGCCGGTCCCGCCCTCTGCTTGCATTTTCTCGCAAGCAGAGGGCCGGGAGCGGCGGCGAGGAAAGAGGGGAGGTAAGTAAGAGTTTGGGGAGCTTTCTTAAAATAAAAATTATGCGGTTGGGGCTGTGGGACCAGTGGGAAGGCTATATTAAAAATGAGATTTAAGGGTGGACATACCCTTTAATACACATGGCCAATAACTGGCAAATTAATTATCTGCAATGTGTATTAGGTAAAAGCAACCAAACTTATGGCTTACGGGAAGCATGATCCCAGGGCGGCCTCCCTAATAATGCAGGGTGCAGCACATTACAGAGCGGTATTCTTCAAAAAAAAAGCTCCACTACCAAAATCAGCAGTTATATGCTAGAACAGTGGTGGCGAACCTATGGCTTGCGTGCCAGAATTGGCACTCGGAGCCCTCTCTGTTGCCACTCATGCACAGCAGACTTTACCAGAGTTTGTTACCAAAAAGGCAGAGAGAAAATGTAGCGGCTGTCTGTAGCAGAGAGAGGTCACATGCTGTAACATTCAGCTCTGCTTGTGTCCCTGTTTTGGATCTCAAACTCTAATGTAGGGGTTAATGGTCACTGTTTTAGATCTCAAACTCCAGTGAGGTAATGTTGAGGTTAATAGGAAATTTATAATTTATTCTATCTACTGTATTGATCTGTGTCTATTTGGACAGTATATATGGACAGTGTGGGGCATATATAGTGACCGTGATATATAGTGACAGGGTGGAGCATATATGGTGACAGTGTGGGGCATATATAGTGACAGTGATATATAGTGACAGTGTGGAGCATATATAGTGACAGTGTGGGGCATATATAGTGACAGTGATATATAGTGACAGTGGGATATATAGCGACATTCAGTGATATATAGTGACAGTGTGGGAGCATA
Organism: Hymenochirus boettgeri; assembly: GCA_019447015.1. NCBI lineage: Eukaryota > Metazoa > Chordata > Amphibia > Anura > Pipidae > Hymenochirus > Hymenochirus boettgeri. The sequence goes on along the minus strand of CM033471.1, from coordinate 202,338,989 downwards.
TATAGTGCAGTGTGGGAGCATATATAGTGACAGTGTGGGGCATTTATATTGAGAGTATGGGGGCATATATAGTGAGTGTGGGGCATTTATAGTCACAGTGTGGGGCATATATATATATAGTGAGTGTGGGAAATTTATAGGGACAGTGTGGGGGCATTTATAGTGACAGTGTGGAGCATATATAGGTGACAGTGTGTGGCATATATGGTGACGGTGTGTGGCATATATAGTGACGGTGGGGCATTTAATTCAAGTGTGGGGCATATATAGTGACACGTGTGGGGGAATATATAGTGACAGTGTGGGAGCATATATAGTGACGGTGTGGGAGCATATATAGTGACGTTGTGGGGCATATATAGTGACAGTATGGGGCATATAGTGACAGTATGAGGCATATAGTGACAGTATGGAAAGTATGGAACATATAGGCATATATAGTGACAGTATGGAACAATATAGTGACTGTCAGGGCATATATAGTGAGGGTATGTGGGCAATATAGTAACAGTGTGGGGCATATATAATGACTGTGTGAGGGCATATATAGTGACAGTATGGGGCATATATAGTGACAGTGTGGAGCATATATAGTGACAGTGTGGGGCATATATAGTGACAGTGTGGGGCATATATAGTGACCGTGATATATGGTGACAGTGTGGGGCATATATAGTGACAGTGTGGGGCATATATAGTGACAGTGTGGGGCATATATAGTGAGGGTATGGGGGCATATATAGTGACAGTGTGGGGCATATTATGACTGTGTGAGGGCATATATAGTGACAGTATGGGGCATATATAGTGACAATGTGGGGCATATATAGTGACTGTCAGGGCATATAGTGACGGTGTGGGGCATATATGGTGACGGTCTGGGGCATATATAGTGACAGTGTGGGGATATATAGTGACAGTGTGGGGCATATATAGTGACAGTGTGGGGCATATATAGTGACAGTGTGGGGCATATATAGTGACAGTATGAGGCATATATAGTGACGTATGGAACATATAGGCATATATAGGACAGTATGGAACATATAGGCATATATAGTGACAGTATGGAACATATAGGCATATATAGTGACAGTATGGAACATATATAGTGACTGTCAGGGCATATATAGTGACAGTGTGGGGCATATATAGTGAGGGTATGGGGGCATATATAGTGACAGTGTGGGGCATATATAGTTACAGTATGGGGCATATATAGTGACTGTCAGGGCATATAGTGACTGTGGGGGCATATATAGTGACAGTGTGGGACATGGGTAGGTGATAGCCGCATAGCCCACATTCTGCCACTGCCTGCACTAATATAATGAGTGTATTACCCTGCACATCGGGTAGGTAATAGCTTTCCCCAGTATATAATGAAATTGCCATTTTGCTGCCATTATGTGATCAAATGCCCATGGCTACCAATATGTCATTATATTCCATGGCTACAAGTATGTCATGAAATTCCCATGGCTACCAGTATGTCATGAAATTCCCATGGCTACCAGTATGCAATGAAATTCCCATGGCTACCAGTATGCGATGAAATTCCCATGGCTGTCTGGCTTTATACCTTGTCATTTTTGGTGACATGCAGGTTCAGGCCAGCTTTAAGTGAACCCTCGCTTTAAAACTTTATCACCAATTAATAAATTTATTTAAGTTATTTAGATTTTTTTACCCATTCATCATCATCTGCTCCATCTCCTTGTCCTCTGGGTTCGATGAGAGTCGGACTGTTTTGAGATTTCTTGGTCATTATGTTGTCGGTCCAGGAAGCCCCAGTTTGTGCATCTCCAGCAAAGTTGCATTTGGTCACAGTTCCGCTGTCAATCTTAGCCTGGGAAACTGAAAAGATCTGGTTGGTTTAGGAATTTCTGATCATTGTGCAATAATTTTGATATACTAGTGACAAGTATAAACTGCAAATTTGGAATTTTACTGTAAAGGTCTCATTAGTCAAATTTCAGATTAAACATTGTGATCACAATATGACATCCTTGAGGCCTAACAAACAATAGCAAACCAAAAACATGAACCCAAACAGGACAGGAATGAATATTTAGATCAACACAGTGCAACATATTGTGGTGTTGCAATCCGTGAAGGTTATCATTTTTTCACACCTGGCATATTTTGCCCTGGGCAATCTTTAAAATGATTCCAATAAGGAGTAAATAATGAAAAAAACAAATTTCAGCAGCAACATGAATACAGTGCTCGCCATAGCTGCTTAGCATTTAATCTAAGTAATTCATATAGATACGTGTCTTCAAATATATCAGCATGTGGTTGGTGGACTGTTTTTAATTTATCACATGGGGTTTTATAGAGACATCCTACTAAATTAAAGGCAGCATTTACAGTAGTGTCTCTTTAGTCACAAATTGTATGGAATGCTGGTGGACATTGTTAGGTCAGAGACAAAACGTGCTCATGTTATACAGAGAATTTCCCAGTATTCACAGCTGTAAGGGTTTACAATGCTTATCCCTCCTAGCCCACTTTTCCACAAGCAAAGCATGATGATTAGGTAAACTAATGTGCCTTTATTGCGTATCATCTGATTAGCAAACGATTGGCCAGGATGAATCACTGTCAGTTGTGGCAAAATATGCTACGACCGATTGTGCGGTCAGTAGATGACCACACAATTATGCGTGATTTACCGCAGTGTCTGTTCGCTCATTCTGGATAAATGGGCGACCAACATTGGTTGTGGCCGCCCACAGAAACGACAACGATTTTTTGGACCAACCGACTGATATGCAGAAATATGCGCATAGAGTGCAAAGTGCGCTGGGACCTGTCAGAAAATCAGCGGATCATTTTATAATATTGTATATACTCTACTTGCCATGATTATCATCACAGTTAGGCAATAAAGATATCCCTTTACTTTTGTTATAAAGTATATTCATTAAGGCTGAGTACACACAAGCAGAATTTTCAGGCCAACTGACTTATATTACCATGTATTGGTTGGCCCGGTAAAAAATTTGAGGTTAATTTGTGGGCAGATCGGACATGTTGGTAAATCACAGCAGATCGTGCCCATAGGAGACATTCACCTGGACCTGAAGTGCTTTGTCCCGGCCGACCACTTGCTTGCAGCAAACGGACGAGATGAAAAGTTTGTGCATTTGTGCCTAGCCTTACGTTCTCCTGATTTAGTGATAGTTGAGGTTGGTACTGTGTTAGCCATATGTAAGAGAAGAAAAGTAGAGTTGTGATACCTTTTATTGGCTAACTAGATTAAAAAAATAAATAAGCAAGCTTTTGGGAGTCCTAAGACCACTTTATCAGGCTGGATGTTACAAAAGAAACTGAGAAATCACAAACTTATATACACATGGAGACGGTAAACATCAAACAAATTGAACAGATGAAAAGGCATTCACAATTGAACCGGATCTGGGCACAATTATTTCTGACACACCTATGCTGCCTGGGGTTCCAACTACCCAATTACGGGTGGTGCTTGGGACTGACAAATTAACAAACTACATTAAGAGTTACTAGTACAACTTAAGTGTCCCAATCTAGCACTTGTAGAGTTCCCCATTCATTATTATAGTCACTATAAAGAGTGAAAAAATCACTATTGCACTTTCTATTGCACACGTGTATGTATTTTATTGCACCTTCCCCTTAAGTATAACACATGAAAACAGTAAAAATCACACCAAATAGTCATAGGAATCGGTATGACTAGGGGGAGGAAGCACTAGTGGAGGTGTGAAATGGACACAAGTAGATAGCTGTAATAATGGGAGAACAGTGTCCTTTGAAATGGAAAGTGTCTTTTAAAATGTATTAAACAGTACAAGACAGTGTCCTGGTGAGTGGGTTTAGTCTGGTTGGGGATGTAGAATAAGTTGATATTTGACCATAAAACTCATGTCCCTATTAGGGACAGTTCAGTGGAAATTATCAATATTTGTTAAATTGTTAGTTTGTGTAATGCCTTCTTAGTTATTCTACATATTCTCTCCCATTTTGAAAAATCAGTTGATTTCATACCCTTTGTTGTTCCCTGCTGTTGATATTAGTGAGCTGACATTTCAGGCTCTAACAGTCCTTCTTCCCAGGATGCACCGCATCCTTGGATTGTTCCTAACAGTAATTTCTACTGATTGAATGAACAGCTACAGCAACTCTGCAGTGAGTTGATTGAACAGGGATACAATCCCAAAACAACGGACAAGGAAATCCAAAGGGCCATATCTATTCCCAGACACAAACTGTTGAGTAACAAACAGAAAACTACAACCGGGTTCCCCTTGTAGTCACTTACAGTCCACACCTGGAGGTCCTGCAACAAATCATAAAATAACTCCATCCCACACTACAAAGAGATGACAGATTAAAAAACATATTTCCAGTGCTTCCACTCCTGGCATAATGACAGCCCCCTAATTTGAAATGCCTACTGGTACACAGCTCCCTGGGCAAAACCACAATCAATGGCACTTCCCCCTGCTAACAACCTAGATGTGAAACCTGCGCACACATCCACACAACAGACCAAACATATAAGCCACATTGTAAGCAAATTCATCACATGAAAGGATCATTCTCCTGTGGTTCCGCCAATGTGGTGTATCTAATAATGTGCATGAAGTGCCCTACCACAGGTTTCTATGTGGGAGAAACAGGATAAACACTGCGGAAACAGATAAACTCCCATAGATTTAACATCATGCATGGATTAACGGATGCCCCTGTGGCTGAGCACTTTTGTAAAAGAGGCCACAGTATGAAAGACCTCAAGATCACAATTCTGATGGGCAATTTTCACAATCAAAAACAGCGTAAGCAATGGGAATACAAATTCATTCAGAAATGTAATTCCTTTAACTGTGGATTTAATAGGGACATGAGTTTTATGGTCAAATATCAACTTATTCGACATCACCACCGGGACTAAACCCACTCACCAGGGCACTGTCTTGTACTGTAATACATTTCAAAAGACACTTTCCATTTCAAAGGACTCTGTTCTCCCATTATTACAGCTATCTGCTTGTGTCCATTTTACACCTCCACTACTGTTCCCCCCCCCCCCCACACACACCCAGTCTGTATCTGTACCTGGTCATCTGTTCAATTTGTTTGATGTGTACTGTCTCCATGTGTATATAAGTTTGTGATTTCTCAGTTTCTTTTGTAACATCCAGCCTAATAAAGGGGGCTTAAGACTCCCAAAAGCTTGCTAAAAAAAAATTTTTTCTAGTCAGACAATAAAAGGTATCACAGCTCTACTTCTCTTCTGTATTACTGAGAAATCCTCATTTCAATGTCAGAGCTGTGACACCGATACCATCGGACCATGTAAGGGCACATCGAATGATTGTTCTGCATAATAAAAAACATATGGAACCATTGCTCCTGTGAATATATAATATAATGCAATGTTGTCTATCAGCTATACAACTAACTCCAGGATTTCTTAATGTTCCTATTCCTGCTCACTAAGCTCCATCAGTGTAGTAGGTACAGTTAAGCAATCGCCTCAGGCATCTGCAGGGTTAATGTTGATACAGATCTCTATGCTGCTGTCAATCACAGGGCAAATTGGATACATTTTTGAAACATACAAATGCTGCTTCTGGCTCACTGCTAAATTGTAACAAACTATGTAACAATCCATGTAACAATCTATGTAATGGTCTATGGACACCAGGAGAAGTGGAACAGCAGACTACACTGAACTGGCAGAAAGGGGGGATTTCAGGCACCAGTAATCCCCCCCTAAACATGCCCCTGTTTCTATAGGAAAACTCCCTAAAGATCAGAAATATTTCTAAAACGTACTATTGACTAAGATCTCACAAAGCCAACGCATGTATTACAACAGTTTTCTATATGCATTTATACATACATAAAAAGGGGCTGTCTCCCAGAGTCTTTACACGTAGTTGTTCGCCCAGCTCTAATTCTGTCTTCTCCACATCTTTTTCTAGAAGCCAAAAGGCAACTGTTTCACTAGGAGTGTGCTTCTCACTGATCTTCAGCAGTTCTGGTTTGTTTATTAGGAGTTTCATCTCCTCTACAGACAATATGTCTGTTTCACCTTTTTGTTCTACCTCTGGAATAAAACAAATCCAAGACAATCTTAGTTTAAAAAAAAAACGTTGGACCCCATCTGTATTAACAATGGTAGATGGTTATAGTGCAAAAGATATAATAAATAATGGAAGTTTTTTCAAATAAGTAACTATTTTTGCATGACCAAGTATTAACAATTCCTTTATTAGATATGGACACATATACCAATCTTTATCAATACCAAATCTAAACCGTCTTTAATTTTGGGGGGAAAATGTTAAAAAAAAAAAAGTAAGCTTGGTACAGGATAGTATGGATTGAAACAATTACATTGCATCCTGTATGCTTTATTATATGCAATCAAGGAACAGATATTAAAATAAGAGCATGGATGTCCTCAGCTAAGATTTATAATGCAAACACAACAACTAAAGACCCCTGATTTGTGACCTCATTGGCTGATGATATCACATATTCCTAGTGCCAAATCAATGCCCTTTGAAAGAAAGATTACCAATGTATATGTGGTACCTACTGTACGAAGACATAAGGTAGCCTGTGTTGACTTTCTTAGTATCACTGAAGTTAGGTTCAATTTCATTCCCCTTACTATCGAACTTTCTGCGGTGTATTTTAGTTGGTCTTACATACAGAATGTACCATCTTCCCTAGGGTTTAAATAAAACGGTATTTAACGCCATAAATTAATGCAATTATACCATAAAGCAAAATAACATTTCTAATACATAAGGCTAAGCATTTTCAATGGGGAGGTGCAGCGCGAGAATCTATATTAGTCACTCAGTGATGTCACTGAGTGACTTCCTGTATTCAACTGCCCCTCCCAATCTCTATCCATCCCTGTTTTAGTTATTTCTATAGGAAGCCCTGTTTATTATTGACATTTATTATTCTCTTTTCAATAAGAATGGTAATTAACTATTTATACGCTAAACAGAGATTCCTATATAAATGACTAATACAGAGAAAGGGGGAGAGCGCGAAAGGGTAGGGGAAGAGTGTGTCTGTGCTGGTTTGGTTTTTTTTTTTTTTGGCTGGCCTGTGGCCTTGTGCTTTTATATGGTCATGGAACTCATTGGTGGCATAAAATCCTTATATTACACTGTAAGTAGCGTATTATCCCTTATATAATCATGTCACCACATTAAGTATATATGATAATGCCACTACAATCACTGCCACTAGAATCAAGTACAGCCATGCTGTCTACAATTATCCCTAATATATATCCTTTTTCTTTCTTACAACATTTTTTATTACAGGGCTGTAGAAGTGGTTTTCCCAAAATGTTATTCACAAGGTGATTTATCTAATGAAAATAGGCTAAAGCCTTTTCTGATGCAGACATTGGAAAATTTTTCACGATTAGCTCCTTATACTTTGTATAGAGGAGATCATTTGAGACAGTGTGTAGACACATCTTTGAAAGATGGCTGAGAGAATCTTACAGATTTCAAAATTTGGTAGTGTGTACCCAGCTAAAAGGGCATGTCCACCCTTAAAAAAACTAGTCACATGTCAGTTACCTGCCCCAAATTCCAACCAATATATTCATCACATTATCAGATGTATTTCTCACCAGATATTTAAGAACAATTATTGTATCCATTATGGCAGAGGTAGCTGGCTCCTCCCTCAACGCAGTCAATCAAGGCAGTGACTGATGACATTACAGACAATGTTTAGTTGCTCTTTTTTAACTGCACATGCCCAAGTTCCTAGAAGCTCATTGAGCAGGGGGAGGAGGCAGTAACTTTTGCCAAAAAGGGAAAGAATGAGGGAAAATATCATCATTAAATATCTAGTTAGAAATGCATGTAACAGGTTTACAGGTGGACATGCCCTTTAAAGTTCTTTCACCTGCAAGGTGTGCTTGTGCGTGTGCAGTCCTATCTGCTTCATTTTTTTTAAGTCTGTCCATAAAGCATCCAACTCTCACTGACTGAAATTAAAGATCACAACATACTTCCAATACTTTTTTAAAGCTATGTAAAGATGGTTTCCACCAAACTACTGGCTAGAAAGCAGACACACGGCCTGATATTGGCCATCTAAGTCTATTACTGGGAACATGAATAAAGGCTGTGTACACTCGGTTAGATATTTTGGCCTGGTTAACTGCTGCAATAGAAATTATGGTTGATCAGGACAAAATGTCGGCAGTAATTTTCAGACGGTAAACACTTAATGAACTTCACGATTGGATGTGTGGAGATATTGCTTCTGGTGATCAGGTTGAAATATCAAACCACGTGTACCCAGCCTTAAAGTTTGGATCTAGAAATCTAAAGCTAAATCTGTGTCATTGTAACTATTCCACTGGACTTTATGCGGTGGAGGAGTGAGAGATCTGGTAAGTTCCTTACCTTCGTTCCCGGCTCCTGAATGTTTTATTGAAGAACGGCTGGTAAGGCACAGCTCCTTTACCTCCTGTTCTTCAATAAAACTGAATATGATTTTACCAGAGGAGTTATTTAAGAAATAATGTACCGTGTAGTCAGTAATTGTTTCCGATTCCTCATCCCTGGTTTATTTTTATACTTTAACTAAGAAAATAACTTTCTGCATTGCATTCTTACTTTATTTCCCATGGTGTCTGTAACCGTGTGGCGAGAGAAATCTTGCAGTGTCCCTTCTAACAGAATACCGAATCCACTACAAAAAAATACAACAATTTATTATTATGTTTAACTAAATAAGGATGGAAAGCATCACAGGTGGCAAGAAAATATATGTGCTCTTTTTTTTTTTTTTTTTAACTTAAAAGGAGAAGTTAAGCCTAGATTTGTTTTTTTTCTGAGGTACAGACCAGAATCTGCTGACTAAAATTACATTTGACATCAAACTAATTCCAAACCAGAGATACACCTATGTGAAGTCCTGACACTTCTAAACCCTTCTCCTTTCCAGGTCACTGGCATGGGCTTGCTCAGTGTGGTTCACTCAGGCAGATATCCAATAAATTATTTTGAATCTCTCTGTTATTTTTCATGCAGATTTATCTTTGGTTAAGAATTATTTAGGAATTGTTCACAGTCCTATGTTTTATCCCAAACAACTATCAGAACCCATTGACTGACTGGGCCAAAACATTGGCCATAATTTCTGATCTGACCAATTGCTCCTGGCCTATTTTTAGCCAAAATTGATTGGTCTAAGTGATAGGACATCAGTAGATAATGTTTATTAGACTTACACGACGTACTGGTATACTGCCAAGCCCAGTTACTTTGTGACCACCGTTATAGGCATAACCCCCTTTGGAGGTGGGGTTATGGGAGTGGTGTTGGTATGTCATTGGGGAATTATGGATACTTGAGAAAGGACACTTAGAGGTCAGGTACAAGTTGTAGAAATGTTCACATAAAGTACATATCCACCCCTTTCGTGTAAATTTAGGTTTACCTTAACCACCTCTACAAAGTTCCAACCTGGCAAATTCCCTGCCATCCTCTACACAAGCTTCTCCCTGGAGCAGTAGTCAATCACTGCTGTGATGTATGACCAATGAATGACTGAATGAAGCTATCTCCTCTGCGCAGATTTAAAGGAGAATTGTACTGATGCAGTACCCGACTTCCATCTGTCTCCTCCCACAGTCATTGTCACTGACGATTCTCCCATCTCTGACACTGAATAACAAATGTTAATAAAGGAGGGGAAGGAGCTAGAAAGCAGTCTGCAATGACAATAGTACCGTAAACTTCTCCTTTAATAGGAGGCAGCAACAACCTGGGAGGATGGTGTATTGCAGGGTGAGTATTTTAGTCCAGAAATGCAAAGTTTTTTGGGGTGGTGAAGGTCAATGTAACATAAGTGTGGACTTTAATAAACCATCATTTTGCACAGCATTACTCCTTTGCAGCTTACATATCTCTGTAACATGTTTTTGATCTATTTTAGCAGTTAACATACTAAACACATTTCACCCACGGTTTGTATAGTAAAACAGGACAATGTGCTGGGGTGCCCTAAATGGTAGATTGTCTCCTAGAGTCGTCAGTTGACTGACTGGCTCCTAATGTCACAACCAATTTGTTGACCCCCATAGTACTATCATTATAAATGGGATAAGAAACCCTAGACTGACCCATTTGTTTTCTTACATGACACACTTCTGTCAAAACCATTAACGCATCTTCTGAAAGGAAGGGAAATTAAAGGGGGTCATTTACTCAAGTGTGCGGAGTTTAGGAAGGGAAATGAAAGGGGGTCATTTACTCAAGTTTTCTGAGTCTGGTAGGTTTTCTTACCGTGTCCCCTTTTATACAGCATTGAGTTACCACCTGCCACATTGCCTTACAAAACATACAGGGAGATTCAATAAAAGTTCTTATTGTTAAAAATGGTGCTAATTTTGCCCCAACCAATCAGATGTAAGCTTTCATTTGAAAGCTAAAATCTGATTGGTTGAGGCAAAATTAGCACAATTTTTAAATAAAAGAACTTTTATTGAATCTCGATAATAATTTGCTGCAGTGTAATAAATCAGTGGTACCAGTGGGTAGTTCCATGGGCATGTGGGTGGATCACGTGACTGGCATATTGCCTCACCAGAATGTACCGTAATTACAGAATGCTGGACACACACACTGGTGTTCATGTAGATGATCCATCAGTAGTAATAAGCCCTAGTTAACAAGGCCTACTGATCCAAGCAGACAGGTTTATCCTTATTAACATACACTGTATTATTGAACGGTAAGATATCACACATTTATAGCATTGAGTCTGCGTGGGTGCCACCATTCCAGGCTTGGTCACAGGCACCCCCATCAGTCACACTCCCCTGTCTGTACAATGGATTTACCCCTGGAACGCGGCCGGACTGAACTGCCCTACAAAGTGTTCATCCAACACTGGTTTATTCTGGAGAGCGTTATCGTGATATATCCGGCTCATCGCGACAGCTGTGCACACCACCGATACGTTCCGACGGGAAACTCTGGTATTATTAATAAAACAGCCGCCGGGGGAGTCGAATCTCCCTGAAACCCTGTCTTTAGCTTTAACAATGAACATACAGCGTGTTTAGTTCGCTTTTAACATCTGATTCTTTGTCTGATATTATCCCGTGTCCCTTTCTATTAGCAAACCTTTGGTTCAACATGAGCCATTGTGAATAAGCAAAAAGACCCCCCCCCCATATCATAATGGTATAATCTCAATGTAACATCCAATCACATCCAATCCGTCCTTGTACGCTTCCGGGTTCGAAGGGGGTGGCGCTAGTTCCATTATCCTGGGAGAGCAGTGATGTTTGAGGTTGGTTTCTATTTCAGCTGGAAATCACTTTATTCATTGGGGCAAGTGAGTGAGATGAGAGTTGGCATTGAAAGTATAAATTACATTAGATGTACAAAGAATATTTATCAAGTTGAAGCATTTGCAGATATAAACTTCACTATAGCAGTCCTAGTGACTAGTTTAGGGGCAGGCCACACCAGCGCGTTTTAACATGCAATCCGATTGCAGGTTAAAAAATAGCAGAGTAGCGTGGCCCTATTGTGGTGGCCACGATAGTGCGTTAAAGGGTATCTCCACTGAAAAAATAAAGTTTGTCCATTTAGTCCCCGGCCACGTAGTTTGACAGGTCCCGAAGGGGTTTTTCTACTATGCGAATCGCACTTGCGCATGCGTGTAGAAGACACAGTCTGGCCACTTTAGTCTTGACCGACAGTCCTTACTCCTGGCCAACCGTGTACCATGCTTAAAGGGACTCTATACTGAAAAAATTACTTCATATTAATCTAATCTATAATTAATTATGTGTAAGTAGCATTTACTCTGAAGTGTGTGTTGCTGCATGCCTACAATCCAGCACACATTTTGTTTAGGAGCAGTATCCCCCCTCCCCTCTTTTAACCACTCCCACTTCCATCCGACCTGACTTTTTTCCCACAAACCAACTGTCAAGCTGCACACAGTATATAGCATTCCAACTGTTAAAACTCTGTCACCATTCCAGCTACAGTAAAACTACTCACTGAGGAATAGTTTTTGAGAGCAAGGAACTGATTGACAGCTGAAACATAAGAAGTTCTAGATTGGATATCTAAAGAAATAGGGGGCAGATCAACAAAAAATTATACAGTGGTGGTTGGGAAGAAAAATAGTTTCCAGTTATGGTCAATTTAAAATCACCTTTTTTTCGGTATAGATGCCCTTTAAGATGTTAAAGCCAATTAGATAATCATCACAATGAATGTCTAATCGGCTTTACCATCTAGCTAGTGTATGGCCAGCCATTGTTAAATTCCATTGTTAAATATGTTATAGAAGAGATAAAAATGAATGGCGACCACTCTAATTACAGGGGTGAAATCAACTCCTTTATTAGCAACCTATGTTACACAGAGACATGGGGGTCTAACACATTTTACAGCATCTCAGCCGCCTAAATAACAGGTGGCTGGTCCTTTGTTTATATGTTTGGCATACCTGCACGTGTGGGGTTGTGGACTGAGACCTGTAGTGAGGCGGTATGCATTCCTGCGTGCGCAATCTATATATCTGTGCTGCTAAATATTATTGTTCTCAAATTTGTCAGCTTGGTATAATGTTAATTCTACAAGTTTAGTTTTGGAGGTGGATGTCTACCCAAAAATAAAACTTTTAATACACAGTTCCTCTGCCTTGCCCGTTCCCAACCGCCATGTTAAAACTAAAAAAAAACAACTTTCCGATTCATACTTACAGTCCCTTCACTCTTTCGGCTATCTTCTCCCCCCTCTCTGGCAGCCACGTCTATATATAAGAACACTATATTAAAAGGGTTGTATGCTAGGTGGAAGGGCAGCCAGATGGGAGCTGTAGGGAGGGGGGAAAGGGCTCCCCTGCACATGCCACTGTCCTCTCAGAGGATAAATGAGGAGGTGGAAACCTTTCAGACAGGAAGACCCCTACTACTCTTCAGTTTCCTGGACTTTAAACATTGACTTTTAAAAAAAAAAAAAAAAAAATACACAGTGGGGCCAGCACTGGGGAAAATTTTAGTTTAGGGTGGACATGCCCTTTAAAGAAAAGTAAATCTGTATACAACATATAGTTACACTACTCTTGGCCTTTTTCATTTATAAGAACCTTCAGAGTTTCCTTACTTATTGTTGCAGTTTTTAGTTAGATTTTTTGAGGATGCTTTTGTTCTTTCAAAAGATTTCACATTTCTTTGATACAAATGGCTAGTTTTAACCATGAAAAGCGATGCACAATTTATGCACTTTAATGCACTCATTTAAAAGAACAAGAGCATCCTCTAGTGATCTAACTAAAAACTGCAACAAAAGCAGAAAGGACAGGAAATCAAAGCTCAGTAATGTGCCAGTTCCAGAGATGTCCATGCACATGGTAGATTTATGTCAACTGCAAATAAATGACTGCTGACAGTCACAGTGTGGTGCAACCCCAACAACCCACAGTTTCCTATTTTCTTTCAATAACAGTTTTAGCAATAGTTTGTGGTAGAGGCAGAAAAACTAAAACTGTAACAAAAGTTAGTCTGGATACAGGTGTTTCCTGGATAACTTTTACTGAAGTTCGTCATTCGTTCAGATGAACAGATGATCGAACATCTTAGTAAAGCACGGCCCATCTTGCGGTCTCCTATGGCCTGCAGATACCACATCCGACAGTTCTTTATCTCGGCCGTCTGTTTACCATTAGCGAAGAATCTTACCCTGTGTACCTAGCCTAAGACTAGCAGATATTTCCGTCCGACCGACTGATAGTACCATGGATCGGTCGGTCCGCAAGAAATATCTGATGATGTGGGGTGGTCGGCCATGACCGAGCTTGATCATGCGGTTCCCTATTTGTCCTGGCCGACAAATTGTAGCCCTGTGTGTACCCAGCCTAATATCTGTTGTTTGAGTGCCCCTGGACAAAGCAAGAACTGGTTTGTTGTATTTGCTTTCAGCTGGAAGGAGCACAGGTGGCTAGATGGTGATATAATTAATAGTTTGGTGTGCACAAACAGCTATCCTAATGATTTCATCTCCCGTTTATAGTCCTCTTTAGACTTACCAATATTTGGCACAGCTAAATTTTTAATCTTGTCATTTTAAAATGAGTGTAAGGTTTTTTTTTTTGGTTTTTTTTAGTTTAGTTCTCTTTAATATATTATAGATTTCATTTCATTTTGCCTTCACGTTTTGCATTTCTAAAGGGTAAAATTCAGAATTATATTTGGTTGCTGATTATTGACTATGGCAACCACCAAATAGATTCACTGTTATTTACAATCTATCCTATTTATATTCATGTCTGTCATTCAAACTATTCATTGCTATGTAGCTTTGGGCAACCTAGATACCTGGAAACTAGATAGCAGTCCCTTTTTAAGAACAGAAGGGCTACACAACAAACTTTTAAATAATTAAAGAGCAACAAATAAACAAAGAACTAATTGATTTATATTACAACTGCCTACAGTTTATTTTCTTCTAGGATAACTTAAACATTTGCTTATTTAAAAAAAAAAACAATCGATACAACGTGTGATGTAGCTCAGAGAACATTATTATTAGTTCACATGCAATCCATTAGGCTGAGGCCCCTCTACAACGCACTAAATTGCGCATTCAATCGCGAGTGGTATCTGTGCGTTGTTGCACCGCGTTTGCGCATGCGGTTTTGTAGTTTAATATTCTAAAATATACCCATTGCGTTTGCATTAAAAAATGGTGCACGTAAAACGTGTGCGCATTGGAAATCGCGGGAATTTGGGCGTTCCCGCGATTTCCTTATGTGCGATCATGTGCGCAAAACACGTGTGCAAACACACTAAAGACCTGTTAGTGTGGACTAGCCCTTATAATACTGTGGTTCTTGTGACTCATAGATGTTAAACTGCTTTTGTTTGGCAACTACACCCCAAAAACATTCCCCAGGATTTATAATTTTATGTGAGGTATTTTATGTGATTAGTTTTAGTAGATTTGTCACTGGTTTATCACTGGTTTCTCTCTCCCTTGAAAACTATTAAACATTGCAGTCAGGGAAGGTGTTTCTAACATTTTTTTAAACAATACCTTTCACTGAATTTAGCCATGGAGACTGAAAGCTGCAAGCACAGCAAAAATTTAATTACTTACGTAAATAAATGAGAGCAAAACTTAGAAATGAAAGCAAAAGAGAAGGTAGCAATAAATGATTGGAGATTTTTTGTTGTAGTTGCCCTTTAATTATTTTACACATGCAAAAGAGTAAAACCTTTTAGTTTTTATATGACCACTATAATGAATGGTGGCTTGCTGGGTCCTGCCATGTCGTAACAGCTTCAAGTGCTGGCCCCTTTTTGATTTGTCTAAGCCCTTCTGGTAGGAAAATGGGCAAGTGAAAGTATTATGAGTTATGTTATCCTTTTAAAAGCAATTCTCAGTTTCTCAAGGACCTAATTAGCATGTTCTAATCCACTTTATAAATAAAGGTAAAAGTTAGAGATGTAATGTGGGTTCGAATAGAACTTCGTCGGAGTCCCGACAAAACTTTCAGAACTCCAGGATTTCACGGAACCTGAATTTTTCAGAAATTGAAATGGTGAAAATAACCCTCAAAAGTACTGATTGATTTTGGTAACCCTCGAAAGTAATGATCAATTTCGCGAAAACAGGCCAATCGTGAGGAAAGATAGTTTTAAAATAAGTTTGGTTATATTTACGGGTTCCCCAGACCATTTCCCAGGTCTCTGTGTCATTTACAGTAACCTACTATTACTATTTGTCCCTCAAAATGGACAGAAACTTTCACATATTTTTTCTCTCATAGACTTCTATGGGTCCGTTTTTGAATTTGAAAATTCGAAACCGGAAAAGAAACTCAACAGTTTTGAACATCTCTAGTAAAAGTAGGGTAATTTTTTGGTTCAAATGGTACAGTCTCTACTATTAGAGTTGTAAAGCAGTTGTATCCTTTAAGCGGTGAAGTAAAGGAAAACTGTGTCCTTAATACAGAACACCTCTAAGCACCAGGTCACAAGCAATGCACAGTGTTATTATTTTACACTGTCTGGGCAGGCCAGATAAGATTGTAGGAAAGCTAATAAGACGATTAAGTGGCTAAATAAATGCAGGTCCATGGACCAATGTTCCCTTGAAGACCTGTGCACAAAAAACTCTGGGTGCATATAGGTAATGCATTCTGATATATATCTGCAGACACACAGCCGGCACAGGAAGCATTGCCAGGGACTACTGCGGAGAAATATATGTCGGTTGTTTACAAAAGAAAATCATAAAAATCTCATAAAAGTATCAATCAAAATTACTTGTTTTCAGACCCTGTTCCTTCTCTTTCACCATTCATTGTAAATCCCTTATATTATATAAATATATTTGTATCTTTATAGGAGATTGCATTGAGTTTTTATGAGCTACCAGTGAGGTAGGGGGTATAGGATATTACATATAGGAAAGGTGGATCTGTATGGGTGGCATTTCTCATTTTTAACCATTTAAATGATCATCAATAAATGTATATAAAGTGTAGCACTGACTTTTATTAGGCACAAGACAAAATATACAAAATACATAAACTTACTTAAAGAGCTGAGATTCCTATTTTAAAATGGAATGGTCAAAATGGGAGGTTAAACCACACCCCTGTGTCTGCTCCATATGAATACTGAAAGGAAGTGTAATCCTGCTACACAGGATGTGATGTGTATTGTAATGGACATACACACTAAGGCTACTTATATACCACCTCCAGCCTGCAGGTGGCATCAGTGAGTAATAAAAGACAAGACATCCCTGCTCTCTATGGCTAGGAGGAGAGAAAGTGAAAGTAATCCCTTGCGCAGTGTAATCCCTTGCGCAGTGTGATGATTGACTGCAACACAAGATCCTGTGTATAAGATCCTGTTACCACCTGTTGGGAGGACAGATTATTGGACAGACAATTTACCCTATTGGATACAAACTCTGAGGCAAGGGTACACCAACTTACAAGGACGCACAATATACAGACATGGTCAATATTCAAAGTGGTGCACCATAGGCAGGGACTATTTCATTACTGCCCATGTTATGTAGGGAAACTGTTATGTTTTGTTATTAAATTATTGCAATACTTACTGTTAAATGTAATTAAAATGGGTTTATCTTTTTTAAAGAAAGTAAGTGCACTTTCATTCTTTTGATTCCAGAAAGCAGTTATCTGGTAAAAATTGGTGTCAGCAGAGTTTGTAATACCATTTTTTCTCACTGTTTTCTCTGTATATGTGTTCTCTGTATTAAAGGGCATCTCCATCCCTGATATTAATTTTTATGTATTGCAGGGCATCCCCTCCCACACCCAACCGCTATGTTAGATGTGTAAAAATAGAATCCAAAATCTACTTACAGCCCCTCACTCCAGCATCGTTCTTGTCCGGCTCCCTGCTTGCCGGAAGTACAAGCAGGGGGCCAGACCGGCAGCCAATTACAGCTGCGGCTGCCAGCAATAGAGAATACCATGGGAGAGAGGATTCCTATATAGTAGTTGGGGATGGGAGGGGATGCTCTGCAATATGCAGAAAGAAGAGAAATAGCAAATGAAGTGGAGCAAGTGGCTAATTTGTAGTGGTATAGTATTCTAGGTTGAATAAAAAAAATTAATTTTGTGCCATATTGAGTCCAGGTACCCACTGTATAGATAGTGATAAAATTAGAGTCGCACACCAAATAATAATGCAGATATAAGGCTTTTATAGCATATAAACATAACGTCTGCCCACACACCAGCGATGTCTCGAAACGTCGCTGGTGTGTGGGCAGACGTTTGTTTATATGATATAAAGCCTTATATCTGCATTATTATTTGGGTTGCAACTCTAATTTTATCCAATATATATATATATATATATATTATATATATATATATAGTAAAAAAAAATTCTAAGGACATTCGCTATTTTCCATAATGGAAACGCATGCGTGCAATAAAATGGTGAACGGAAATGGATACGCATCGATATTCGTGGGAATTTTTGCATTTCTATTCTAATCAAAATCGCATGTGCAATCGTGCGAAAATAAACTAGTGTTGCCTAGCTTTAACAGTTTATTTAGTTGACAAGCTTTCAAGGGCTATGCTCTCTTCAGGTCAGAACAGTACCTGTTGTATGTAATATGTATGACTTTGTATAACATGTATTACCCAGTGTGTAATGTATGTCTATGTAATTGTAAAGCGACACGGAAGATGTTGGCGCTATATAAATCAATAATAATTATAATAACAGTACTGGTTTTAACCTGGGCCTTGGATTTATGGCAAACTATATAAATTGAGAACTGCCTGCACCAAGTACAAACATCTGTACAGACACTGGGCCAGTTAATTACATGGAATTCCTTTTACTTCACACTTCAGTAACTTACCATTATTTATATCAGCTACTTTGATCCACAGTATCTTGTACCTTATCAGTTTGTCCCTTGCAGACCCCCTTTTATATTACTTTGTTAACACCTTCCACACTGATATCCCTTTTTTCTGGTTATTTGATCTATAAGCCAAATGTTGTATAAATATCAGAGAGCACCACAGCTTCATTGTAATCAGCTTGAAAAGGAACCAGAAAGTTCTGAAAGCTTGCTATGACTATCTTAGTTAGCCAATAAAGGTATCACCTTTATACCACTTTTGTTATTTTTTTTATTTCAAAATGTTTACCTGTAAAAATGTTGACTGGCTAACACGGTACACCAACTTTTACTTATTTTAACAAAGGTTTAACAGAAGTAAAAAGCTATTCCAAAAGATAACGATAAGCACAAAAACGGGGGGGGGGGAAAGAGGGGGGAAAAAACTAGTTATAAGCAAAAGGTGCCGAGGAAAGTGTAGAGGGTATTAAAATGGAGGAGAGATACAGAATAGTAAAGTGGTCAAAAAATTAAGGGGGGGGGGGGGGGGTTAGAGAGTAGGCAGGGAGGAGGAAAAAAAACAACAATTAGTTAAAAGCAAAATGAGACAAGGAAAATATAGAGGTAATAAAATAATGAGAGATAACAGAATATATGTCCATCCAGTCCAACCTTTTTACAGTTCAAAAGGGATGGGATATTCCAGCCAAGTGACACAGACGAATTTGGCCTGATAGAAATCTGCAAATTTTAACATGTGTATGGCCAGCTGAAGGCCCTAGAATTTTGTCTCATTAAGTAGATGCCAGGGAATATTGGTCACCCGAGCCATAAAAGTGGCAGTTGTTAAATAGATTAAAATGTCCTCTGTATCTAATCATTAACTGTAGACGTACCTAGATATTCAGTGGCGTGTTTAGATGGGGGATTACTAGTGCCTGGAATCCCCCCTTTTTGCTTACTCAGTACAGTCTACTGTTCCTCTTCTTGTACCGATATAGACTGTTCCATAGATTGTTCCATAGACTGTAAAGGTTGGTACACATGTATGGGCCCTTTATCGTCCGAAACGGACGTTCGGGCGGGGATCGTTGCCCGACCGACTGGGCAGATCTCTGGACGACCAGCCTTTAAATAGATTGTTAGAAATCTTGTTCCATACATTGTTAATTAATCTACTATCTCTATTGACAATATGGTCATTAACCCAGTTGAATCTGCACGCTGCCTTGGAGTTATCTTTGACTCCGCTCTTTCCTTTCATCATCACATTAACAATGTCATTAGGACCTGTCGCTTCGCAATATTGCCAAGGTCCGCCCTTTTCTCTCTCTCTCCACTACTAAAATACTCATCCATTCCCTTATAACCTCCCCTCTTGACTACTAACATTCTACTACTTGGACTCCCCCCGCCCCGCCTCTTATCTCTCTCCTCTCCAGTCTACCTTAAACTCGCAGCACGATCATCTCGCCTCCTCCAAAAGAGAACCGCAACCCAGATACTCAGTCCATAGGGTGGCTTTCCATCAAACAAAGAATCATATTCATACCCTCTTTTAACCTTTAATCCCTTCGCTCTACTGCACCTCCCTTATCTTCTCTCTGGTCCCTTATGTTCCAGGCCGTGCCCTCCGTTTTCTCCAAAGAAATATCTTCTCAACCCCAACCAACTAACACTGCTACCTCTCGCCTTAAACCATTTTCTCTTGCTGCTCCCTACCATTGGAACTCTCTCCCTCTCTCGCTTCACCTGGTGACATCCTTAATGCTTTTAAATCTAGACTGTTATCCTACCTTTCTGATCAGCAGCAGAACAAATTATGTTAGCCTTTTTAAGCACCTTTCTACCCATCCCCCCCACTTGTATCTGTATGTTGTCCCTCCCACTTAGATTGTAAGCTCTTTGGGGCAGGGATTTCATCCTAATCGCTCAAGGCTTGTTGCACTTATATCAATTTATCCATAATTTATATATATATGCTTTCTTAACTAGAGATGGCCGGTTCGCGGACGGGATAAATCCCGTTTTTTGGGGTTTTTTTTGAAAATTTTCGTAATTACGAGGATCTCCGTATTTTCGAAATACGGAGAAAACGGAGGTCTCGTAATTACGAATTCTCGTAATTTTGAAATTTTTCGAACAAACGAGAAATTCTTGTAAATTCACGGAATTTCTGCATTTTGGGGATTATTTTGAAGACGGAGCAGCCACATGTCCCAAATTATCCAATGGCAGCTAACATGATTATTGCCAGCCCCCTGGGTATAAAAGGCGGCTTCACAGGTGCCATTTTGTCAGTGTGTTGGAGTGTGTTTATTGGAACCAGACAGTGTAGGAGTTGGAGAGAGTTTTTTGCTTTTTTTGAGCTTTTTTTGAGCTTTCTGTGTGTGGATTCAGTATGGTGGTTTAGCACTTGTTGTTACCACCCCTGTATTCACCATCTTGAGACCCAACAGTCCTTTTAAGGACTAACCTTGTAACGAAGGAGACCCGTCTCTCCACTGAGAATGTGGACCGCATTACATTCATAAAGATGAATGAGGCGTGGATCACTCTCCGTACAGCACCCCTATTGCTGATGCTGATGCCCGTGACTGAAGCCCTCCTGCCCCTGGCCACCCGTACTGCTCCTTCCGCCTCATTTTCCGCCAGAGGCTTAGCTGCCAGCTAGCTGGCAAATGGCAAATTTTCTTATCGGCAAGCCATATATGTCCTACCTTGCTCTCTACTGCATTCAGTTGTGAAATAACAAATGCTCTGCAACACAGCTACTTTGTGCTAATTTTTCTAAGATTGGGTCGATCCTACGGGGCCTGAGAGCAGTACTTTGTTCTTCCTTCTCTCTCCACGAGCACCTTTGGTGGTGTCACCTACTCTGACCATCTCATACAGCCGCAGCAGCTACTCTGTGGCTAATGTTTTCAGCTCTGGGTCAATCCTGCCTGGCACAGAGCAGTACTCTCCATATATTGTGGCCTGCTGTAACTCAATGGTGCGGTTCCTACAAAGCCTTACCCATTCACCCGCTTTCCCTTGCACGAAGCATACTCTGAGGAGAGAAGCCAATAAGGTGAGGGGTATGTCCAGTGGGGCCAAGCCTGCCTGGCTCTCAAACAATGGTGGCAAACTGCAGTGGCCTGCTGTAACTCAATGGTGCTGTTCCTACGAAGCCTTACCCTTTCACCTCTTTCACCTGCTTAATTTATTTCCCATGGTGTCTGTAACCGCGTGTGGCGAGAGAAATCTTGCAGTGTCCTTCTAACAGAATACCGAATCCACTACAAAAAAATACAACAATTTATTATTATGTTTAACTAAATAAGGATGGAAAGCATCACAGGTGGCAAGAAAATATATGTGCTCTTTTTTTTTTTTTTTTAACTTAAAAGGAGAAGTTAAGCCTAGATTTGTTTTTTTTGAGGTACAGACCAGAATCTGCTGACTAAAATTACATTTGACATCAAACTAATTCCAAACCAGAGATACACATAGTGAAGTCCTGACACTTCTAAACCCTTCTCCTTTCCAGGTCACTGGCATGGGCTTGCTCAGTGTGGTTCACTCAGGCAGATATCCAATAAATTATTTTGAATCTCTCTGTTATTTTCATGCAGATTTACTTTTGGTTAAGAATTATTTAGGAATTGTTCACAGTCCTATGTTTTATCCCAAACAACTATAGAACCCATTGACGAGGGCCAAAACATTGGCCATAATTTCTGATCTGACCAATTGCTCCTGGCCTATTTTAGCCAAAATTGATTGGTCTAGTGATAGGACATCAGTAGTAGTGTTATTAGACTTACACGACGTACTGGTATACTGCCAAGCCCAGTTATTTGTGACCACCGTTATAGGCATAACCCCCTTTGGAGGTGGGGTTATGGGAGTGGTGTTGGTATGTCATTGGGGAATTATGGATACTTGAGAAAGGACACTTAGAGGTCAGGTACAAGTTGTAGAAATGTTCACATAAAGTACATATCCACCCCTTTCGTGTAATTTAGGTTTACCTTAACCACCTCTACAAAGTTCCAACCTGGCAAATTCCCTGCCATCCTCTACACAAGCTTCTCCCTGGAGCAGTAGTCAATCACTGCTGTGATGTATGACCAATGAATGACTGAATGAAGCTTCTCCCTGCGCAGATTTAAAGGAGAATTGTACTGATGCAGTACCCGACTTCCATCTGTCTCCTCCCACAGTCATTGTCACTGACGATTCTCCCATCTCTGACACTGAATAAAAATGTTAATGAAAGGGGGGGAAGGAGCTAGAAAGCAGTCTGCAATGACAATAGTACCGTAAACTTCTCCTTTAATAGGAGGCAGCAACAACCTGGGAGGAGGGTGTATTGCAGGGTGAGTATTTTAGTCCAGAAATGCAAAGTTTTTTGGGGTGGTGAAGGTCAATGTAAATAAGTGTGGACTTTAATAAACATCATTTTGCACAGCATTACTCCTTTGCAGCTTACATATCTCTGTAACATGGTTTGATCTATTTTAGCAGTTAACTAACTAAACACATTTCACCCACGGTTTGTATAGTAAAACAGGACAATGTGCTGGGGTGCCCTAATGGTAGATTGTCTCCTAGAGTCGTCAGTTGACGACTGGCTCCTAATGTCCAAACCAATTTGTTGACCCCCATAGTACTATCATTATAAATGGGATAAGAAACCCTAGACTGACCCATTGTTTTCTTACATGACACACTTCTGTCAAAACCATTAACGCATCTTCTGAAAGGAAGGGAAATTAAAGGGGGTCATTTACTCAAGTGTGCGGAGTTTAGGAAGGGAAATGAAAGGGGGTCATTTACTCAAGTTTTCTGAGTTGGTAGGTTTTCTTACCGTGTCCCCTTTATACAGCATTGAGTTACCACCTGCCACATTGCCTTACAAAACATACAGGGAGATTCAATAAAAGTTCTTATTGTTAAAATGGTGCTAATTTTGCCCCAACCAATCAGATGTAAGCTTTCATTTGAAAGCTAAAATCTGATTGGTTGAGGCAAATTAGACACAATTTTTAAATAAAAGAACTTTTATGAATTCGATAATAATTTGCTGCAGTGTAATAAATCAGTGGTACCAGTGGGTAGTTCCATGGGCATGGGTGGATCACGTGACTGGCATATGCCTCACCAATGTACCGTAATTACAGATGCTGGAACACACACTGGTGTTCATGTAGATGATCCATCAGTAGTAATAAGCCCTAGTTAACAAGGCCTACTGATCCAAGCAGACAGGTTTATCCTTATTAACATACACTGTATTATTGAACGGTAAGATATCACACATTTATAGCTTGAGTCTGCGTGGGTGCCACCATTCCAGGCTTGGTCACAGGCACCCCCATCAGTCACACTCCCCTGTCTGTACAATGGATTTACCCCTGGAACGCGGCCGGACTGAACTGCCCTACAAAGTGTTCATCCAACACTGGTTTATTCTGGAGAGCGTTATGATATATCCGGCTCATCGCGACAGCTGTGCACACCACCGATACGTTCCGAGAGGAAACTCTGGTTATTATTAATAAAACAGCCGCCGGGGGAGTCGAATCTCCCTGAAACCCTGTCTTTAGCTTTAACAATGAACATACAGCGTGTTTAGTTCGCTTTTAACATCTGATTCTTGTCTGATATTATCCCGTGTCCCTTTCTATTAGCAAACCTTGGTTCAACATGAGCCATTGTGAATAAGCAAAAAGACCCCCCCCCCATATCATAATGGTATAATCTCAATGTAACATCCAATCCATCCAAACCGTCCTTGTACGCTTCCGGGTTCGAAGGGGGTGGCGCTAGTTCCATATTCCTGGGAGAGCAGTGATGTTGAGGTGGTTTCTATTTCAGCTGGAAATCACTTTATTCATTGGGGCAAGTGAGTGAGATGAGAGTTGGCATTGAAAGTATAAATTACATTAGATGTACAAAGATATTTATCAGTTGAGCATTTGCAGATATAAACTTCACTATAGGTCTCAGTGACTAGTTTAGGGGCAGGCCACCCAGCGCGTTTTAACATGCAATCCGATTGCAGGTTAAAAAATAGCAGAGTAGCGTGGCCCTATTGTGGTGGCCACGATAGTGCGTTAAAGGGTATCTCCACTGAAAAAATAAAGTTTGTCCATTTAGTCCCCGGCCACGTGTTTGACAGGTCCCGAAGGGTTTTTCTACTATGCGAATCGCACTTGCGCATGCGTTAGAAGACACAGTCTGGCCACTTTAGCTTGACCGACAGTCCTTACTCCTGGCCACACCTTTGTCCATGACTTCGTAGACTCTATACTGAAAAAATTACTTCATATAATCTAATCTATAATTAATTATGTGTAAGTAGCATTTACTCTGAAGTGTGTGTTGCTGCATGCTACAATCCAGCACACATTTTGTTTAGGAGCAGTATCCCCCCTCCCCTCTTTAACCACTCTCCACTTCCATCCGACCTGACTTTTTTCCACAAACCAACTGTCAAGCTGCACACAGTATATAGCATTCCAACTGTTAAAATCTGTCACCATTCCCGCTACAGTTAAACTACTCACTGAGGAATAGTTTTGAGAGAAGGAACTGATTGACAGCTGAAACATAAGAAGTTCTAGATTGGATATCTAAAGAAATAGGGGGGGAGATCACACAAAAATTATACATGTGGTGGTTGGAAGAAAAATAGTTTCCAGTTATGGTCAATTTAAAATCACCTTTTTTCGGTATAGATGCCCTTTAAGAGTTAAGCCAATTAGATAATCACACAATGAATGTCTAATCGGCTTTACCATCTAGCTAGTGTATGGCCAGCCATTGTTAAATTCCATTGTTAAATATGTTATGAAGAGATAAAAATGAATGGCGACCACTCTAATTACAGGGGTGAAATCAACTCCTTATTAGCAACCTATGTTACACAGAGACATGGGGGTCTAACACATTTACAGCATCTCAGCCGCCTAAAAAACAGGTGGCTGGTCCTTTGTTTATATGTTTGGCATACCTGTGGGGTTGTGGACTGAGACTGTAGTGAGGCGGTATGCATTCCTGCGTGCGCAATCTATATATCTGTGTGCCTAAATATTATTGTTCTCAAATTTGTCAGCTTGGTATAATGGTAATTCTACAAGTTTAGTTTTGGAGGTGGATGTCTACCCAAAAATAAACTTTTAATACACAGTTCCTCTGCCTTGCCGTCCCAACCGCCATGTTAAAACTAAAAAAAAAACAACTTTCGATTCATACTTACAGTCCCTTCACTCTTTCGGCTATCTTCTCCCCCCTCTCTGGCAGCCACGTCTATAATAAGAACACTATATAAAAGGGTTGTATGCTAGGTGGAAGGGCAGCCAGATGGGAGCTGTAGGGAGGGGGGAAAGGGCTCCCTGCACATGCCACTGTCCTCCAGAGGATAAATGAGGAGGTGGAAACCTTTCAGACAGGAAGACCCTACTACTCTTCAGTTTCCTGGATTTAAACATTGACTTTTAAAAAAAAAAAAAAAAAAATACACAGTGGGGCCAGCATGGGGAAAATTAGTTTAGGGTGGACAGCCCTTTAAAGAAAAGTAAATCTGTATACAACATATAGTTACATACCTTGGCCTTTTTCATTTATAGAACCTTCAGAGTTTCCTTACTTATTGTTGCAGTTTTTAGTTAGATTTTTTGAGGATGCTTTTGTTCTTTCAAAAGATTTCACATTTCTTTGATACCAATGGCTAGTTTTAACCATGAAAAGCGATGCACAATTTATGCACTTTAATGCACTCATTTAAAAGAACAAGAGCCTCCTCTAGTGATCTAACTAAAAACTGAACAAAAGCAGAAAGGACAGGAAATCAAAGCTCAGTAATGTGCCAGTTCCAGAGATGTCCATGACATGGTAGATTTATGTCAACTGCAATAAAATGACTGCTGACAGTCACAGTGTGGTGCAACCCAACAACCCACATTTCCTATTTTCTTTCAATACAGTTTTAGCAATAGTTTGTGGTAGAGGCAGAGAAAAACTAAAACTGTAACAAAAGTTAGTCGGATACAGGTGTTTCCTGGATAACTTTTACTGAAGTTCGTCATTCGTTCAGATGAACAGATGATCGAACATCTTAGTAAAGCACGGCCCATCTTGCGGTCTCCTATGGCCTGCAGATACCACATCCGACAGTTCTTTATCTCGGCCGTCGTTTTACCATTAGCGAAGAATCTTACCCTGTGTACCTAGCCTAAGACTAGCAGATATTTCCGTCCGACCGACTGATAGTACCATGGATCGGTCGGTCCGCAAGAAATATCTGATGATGTGGGGTGGTCGGCCATGACCGAGCTTGATCATGCGGTTCCCTATTTGTCCTGGCCGACAAATTGTAGCCCTGTGTGTACCCAGCCTAATATCTGTTGTTTGAGTGCCCCTGGACAAAGCAAGAACTGGTTTGTTGTATTTGCTTTCAGCTGGAAGGAGCACAGGTGGCTAGATGGTGATATAATTAATAGTTTGGTGTGCACAAACAGCTATCCTAATGATTTCATCTCCCGTTTTAGTCCTCTTGACTTACCAATATGGCACAGCTAAATTTTAATCTTGTCATTTTAAAATGAGTGTAAGGTTTTTTTTTTTGGTTTTTTTTAGTTTAGTTCTCTTTAATATATTATAGATTTCATTTCATTTTGCCTTCACGTTTTGCATTTCTAAAGGGTAAAATTCAGAATTATATTTGGTTGCTGATTATTGACTATGGCAACCACCAAATAGATTCACTGGTATTTACAATCTATCCTATTATATTCAGTCTGTCATTCAAACTATTCATTGCTATGTAGCTTTGGGCAACCTAGATACCTGGAAACAGATAGCAGTCCCTTTTTAAGAACAGAAGGGCTACACAACAAACTTTTAATAATATTAAGAGCAACAAATAAACAAAGAACTAATTGATTTATATTACAACTGTACAGTTTATTTTCTTCTAGAGGAAACTTAAACATGCTTATTTAAAAAAAAAAACAATCGATAAACGTGTGATGTAGCTCAGAGAACATTATTATTAGTTCACATGCAATCCATTAGGCTGAGGCCCCTCTACAACGCACTAAATTCGCATTCAATCGCGAGTGGTATCTGTGCGTTGTTGCACCGCGTTTGCGCATGCGGTTTTGTAGTTTAATATTCTAAATATACCCATTGCGTTTGCATTAAAAAATGGTGCACGTAAAACGTGTGCGCATTGGAAATGCGGGAATTTTGGCGTTCCCGCGATTTCCTTATGTGCGATCATGTGCGCAAAACACGTGTGCAAACACACTAAAGACCTGTTAGTGTGGGACTAGCCTATAATACTGTGGTTCTTGTGACTCATAGATGTTAAACTGCTTTTTTTGGCAACTACACCCCAAAAACATTCCCCAGGATTTATAATTTTATGTGAGGTATTTTATGTGATTAGTTTTAGTAGATTTGTCACTGGTTTATCACTGGTTTCTCTCTCCCTTGAAAACTATTAAACATTGCAGTCAGGGAAGGTGTTTCTAACATTTTTTTAAACAATACCTTTCACTGAATTTAGCCATGGAGACTGAAAGCTGCAAGCACAGCAAAATTTAATTACTTACGTAAAAATGAGAGCAAAACTTAGAAATGAAAGCAAAAGAGAAGGTAGCAATAAATGATGGAGATTTTTTGTTGTAGTTGCCCTCTTAATTATTTACACATGCAAAAGAGTAAAACCTTTTAGTTTTTATATGACCACTATAATGAATGGGGGCTTGCTGGGTCCTGCCATGTCGTAACAGCTTCAAGTGCTGGCCCCTTTTGATTTGTCTAAGCCCTTCTGGTAGGAAAATGGGCAAGTGAAAGTATTATGAGTTATGTTATCCTTTTAAAAGCAATTCTCAGTTTCTCACAGGACCTAATTAGCATGTTCTAATCCACTTTATAAATAAAGGTAAAAGTTAGAGATGTAATGTGGGTTCGAATAGAACTTCGTCGGAGTCCCGACAAAACTTTCAGAACTCCAGGATTTCCCGGAACCTGAATTTTTCAGAAATTGAAATGGTGAAAATAACCCTCAAAAGTACTGATTGATTTTGGTAACCCTCGAAAGTAATGATCAATTTCGGTAACCCTCGAAAATAGAATGCGGAAGCTCGAAAACAGCCCAATCGTGAGGAAAGATAGTTTTTAAAATAAGTTTGGTTATATTACGGGTTCCCCAGACCATTCCCAGGTCTCTGTGTCATTACAGTAACCTACTATTACTATTGTCCCTCAAAATGGACAGAAACTTTCACATATTTTTTCTCTCATAGACTTCTATGGGTCCGTTTTTGAATTTGAAAATTCGAAACCGGAAAAGAAACTCAACAGTTTTGAACATCTTAGTAAAGTAGGGTAATTTTTGGTTCAAATGTACAGTCTCTACTATTAGAGTTGTAAAGCAGTTGTATCCTTTAAGCGGTGAAGTAAAGGAAAACTGTGTCCTTAAACAGAAACCCCTCTAAGCACCAGGTCACAAGCAATGACAGTGTTATTATTTTACACTGTCTGGGCAGGCCAGATAAGATTGTAGGAAAGCTAATAAGACGATTAAGTGGCTAAATAAATGCAGGTCCATGGACCAATGTTCCCTTGAAGACCTGTGCACAAAAAACTCTGGGTGCATATAGGTAATGCATTCTGATATATCTGCAGACACACAGCCGGCACAGGAAGCATTGCCAGGGACTACTGCGGAGAAATATATGTCGGTTGTTTACAAAAGAAAATCATAAAAATCTCATAAAAGTATCAATCAAAATTACTGTTTTCAGACCCTGTTCCTTCTCTTTCACCATTCATTGTAAATCCTTATATTATATAAATATTTTGTATCTTATAGGAGATTGCATTGATTTTTATGAGCTACCAGGGAGGTAGGGGGTATAGGATATTACATATAGAAAGGTGGATTGTATGGGTGGCTTTCTCATTTTTAACCATTTAAATGATCATCAATAAATGTATATAAAGTGTAGCACTGACTTTTATTAGGCACAAGACAAAATATACAAAATACATAAACTTACTAAAGAGCTGAGATTCCTATTTTAAAATGGAATGGTCAAAATGGGGGTTAAACCACACCCCTGTGTCTGCTCCATAGATAATACTGAAAGGAAGTGTAATCCTGCTACACAGGATGTGATGTGTATTGTAATGGACATCACACTAAGGCTATTATATACCACCTCCAGCCTGCAGGTGGCATCAGTGAGTAATAAAAGACAAGACATCCCTGCTCTCTATGGCTAGGAGGAGAGAAAGTGAAAGTAATCCCTTGCGCAGTGTAATCCCTTGCGCAGTGTGATGATTGACTGCAACACAGATCCTGTGTTAAAGATCCTGTTACCACCTGTTGGGAGGACAGATTATTGGACAGACAATTTACCCTATTGGATACAAACTCTGAGGCAAGGGTACACCCAACTTAAAAGGACGCACAATATACAGACATGGTCAATATTCAAAGTGGTGCACCATAGGCAGGGACTATTTCATACTGCCCATGTATGTAGGGAAACTGTTATGTGTTGTTATTAAATTATGCAATACTTACTGTTAAATGTAATTAAAATGGGTTTATCTTTTTTAAGAAAGTAAGTGCACTTTCATTCTTTTGATTCCAGAAAGCAGTTATCTGGTAAAAATTGGTTGTCAGCAGAGTTTGTAATACCATTTTTTCTCACTGTTTTCTCTGTATATGTGTTCTCTGTATTAAAGGGCATCTCCATCCCTGATATTAATTTTTATGTATTGCAGGGCATCCCCTCCCACACCCAACGCTATGTTAGATGTGTAAAAAAGAATCCAAATCTACTTCAGCCCCTCACTCCAGCATCGTTTCTGCGGCTCCCTGCTTGCCGGAAGTACAAGCGGGGGCCAGACCGGCAGCCAATTACAGCTGCGGCTGCCAGCAATAGAGAATACCATGGGAGAGAGGATTCCTATATAGTAGTTGGGGATGGGAGGGGATGCTCTGCAATATGCAGAAAGAAGAGAAATAGCAAATGAAGTGGAGCAAGTGGCTAATTTGTAGTGGTATAGTATTCTAGGTTGAATAAAAAAAATTAATTTTGTGCCATATTGAGTCCAGGTACCCACTGTATAGATAGTGATAAAATTAGAGTCGCACACCAAATATAATGCAGATATAAGGCTTTTATATCATATAAACATAACGTCTGCCCACACACCAGCGATGTCTCGAAACGTCGCTGGTGTGTGGGCAGACGTTATGTTTATATGATATAAAAGCCTATATCTGCATTATTATTTGGTGTGCAACTCTAATTTATCACTATATATATATAATATATATATATTATATATATTATATAGTAAAAAAAATTCTAAGGACATTCGCTATTTTCCATAATGGAAACGCATGCGTGCAATAAAATGGTGAACGGAAATGGATACGCATCGATATTCGTGGGAATTTTTGCATTCTATTCTAATCAAAATCGCATGTGCAATCGTGCGAAATAAACTAGTGTTGCCTAGCTTTAACAGTTTATTTAGTTGACAAGCTTTCAAGGGCTATGCTCTCTTCAGGTCAGAACAGTACCTGTTGTATGTAATATGTATGACTTTGTATAACATGTATTACCCAGTGTGTAATGTATGTCTATGTAATTGTAAAGCGACACGGAAGATGTTGGCGCTATATAAATCAATATAATTATAATAACAGTACTGGTTTTAACCTGGGCCTTGGATTATGGCAAACTATATAAATTGAGAACTGCCTGCACCAAGTACAAAACATCTGTACGACACGGGCCAGTTAATTACATGGAATTCCTTTTACTTCACACTTCAGAACTTACCATTATTATATCAGCTACTTTGATCCACAGTATCTTGTACCTTATCAGTTGTCCCTTGCAGACCCCCTTTTATATTACTTTGTTAACACCTTCCACACTGATATCCCTTTTTTCTGGTTATTTGATCTATAAGCCAAATGTTGTATAAATATCAGAGAGCACCACAGCTTCATTGTAATCAGCTTGAAAAGGAACCAGAAGTTCTGAAAGCTTGCTATGACTATCTTAGTTAGCCAATAAAGGTATCACCTTTATACCACTTTTGTATTTTTTTTATTTCAAAATGTTTACCTGTAAAAATGTTGACTGGCTAACACGGTCACCAACTTTTACTTATTTTAACAAAGGTTTAACAGAAGTAAAAAGCTAATTCCAAAAGATAACGATAAGCACAAAAACGGGGGGGGGGGGGGGGAAGAAGGGGGGAAAAAACTAGTTATAAGCAAAAGTGCCGAGGAAAGTAGTGTGAGGGTATTAAAATGGAGAGAGATAACAGAATAGTAAAGTGGTCAAAAAATTAAGGGGGGGGGGGGGTTAGAGAGTAGCAGGGAGGAGGAAAAAAAACAACAATTAGTAAAGCAAAATGAGACAAGGAAAATATAGAGGTAATAAAATAATGAGAGATAACAGATATATGTCCATCCAGTCCAACCTTTTACAGTTCAAAAGGGATGGGATATTCCAGCCAAGTGACACAGACGAATTTGGCCTGATAGAAATCTGAAATTTTAACATGTGTATGGCCAGTGAAGGCCCTAGAATTTTGTCATTAGTAGATGCCAGGGAATATTGGTCACCCGAGCCATAAAAGTGGCAGTTGTTAAATAGATTAAAATGTCCTCTGTATCTAATCATTAACTGTAGAACGTACCTAGATATTCAGTGGCGTGTTTAGATGGGGGATTACTAGTGCCTGGAATCCCCCCTTTTTGCTTACTCAGTACAGTCTACTGTTCCTCTTCTTTGTACCGATATAGACTGTTCCATAGATTGTTCCATAGACTGTAAAGGTTGGTACACATGTATGGGCCCTTTCGTCCGAAACGGACGTTCGGGCGGGGATCGTTGCCCGACCGACTGGGCAGACCTGGACGACCAGCCTTTAAATAGATTGTTAGAATATTTGTCCATACATTGTTAATTAATCTACTATCTCTATTGACAATATGGTCATTAACCCAGTTGAATCTGCACGCTGCCTTGGAGTTATCTTTGACTCCGCTCTTTCCTTTCATCATCACATTAACAATGTCATTAGGACCTGTCGCTTCGCAATATGCCAAGGTCGCCCTTTTTCTCTCTCTCCACTACTAAAATATCATCCCTTCCCTTATAACCTCCCTCTTTGACTACTAACATCTACTACTTGGACTCCCCGCCTCTTATCTCTCTCCTCTCCAGTCTACCTTAAACTCGGCAGCACGATCATCTCGCTCTCCTCCACAAAGAGAACCCGAACCCAGATACTTCAGTCCATAGGGTGGCTTTCCATCAACAAGAATCATTCAATACCCTGTTTTAACCTTTAAATCCCTTCGCTCTACTGACCTCCCTTCTTATCTTCTCTCTTGGTCCCTTATGTTCCAGGCCGTGCCCTCCGTTTTCTCGCAAAGAAATCTTCTCAAACCCCAACTAACACTGCTACCTCTGCCTTAAACCATTTCTCTTGTGCTCCCTACCATTGGAACTCTCTCCTCTCTCGCTTCACCTGGTGACATCCGTTAATGCTTTTAAATCTAGACTGTTATCCTACCTTTCTGATCAGCAGCAGAACAAATTATTGTTAGCCCTTTTAAGCACTTTCTACCCATCCCCCCCACTTGTATCTGTATGTTGTCCCTCCCACTTAGATTGTAAGCTCTTTGGGGCAGGGATTTCATTCCTAATGCGTCAAGGCTTGTTGCACTTATATCAATTTATCCATAATTTATATATATATGCTTCTAACTAGAGATGGCCGGTTCGCGGACGGGATAAATCCCGTTTTTTGGGGGTTTTTTTGAAAATTTTCGTAATTACGAGGATCTCCGTATTTTCGAAATACGGAGAAAACGGAGGTCCTCGTAATTACGAGAATTCTCGTAATTTTGAAATTTTTCGAACAAAGAGAAATTCTTGTAAATTCACGGAATTTCTGCATTTTGGGGATTATTTTGAAGACGGAGCAAGCCACATGTCCCAAATTATCCAATGGCAGCTAACATGATTATTGCCAGCCCCCTGGGTATAAAAGGCTGCTTCACAGGTGCCATTTTGTCAGTGTGGTGGAGTGTGTTTTTTGGAGACCAGACAGTGTGGAGTTGGAGAGAGTTTTTTGCTTTTTTTTTTGAGCTTTTTTTGAGCTTTCTGTGTGTGGATTTCAGTATGGTGGTTTAGCATTGTTG
The DNA here is from genome assembly GCA_019447015.1 of Hymenochirus boettgeri. Classification (NCBI taxonomy): domain Eukaryota; kingdom Metazoa; phylum Chordata; class Amphibia; order Anura; family Pipidae; genus Hymenochirus; species Hymenochirus boettgeri. Next base: position 202,305,317 of record CM033471.1, on the reverse strand, counting down.
TTAACCACCCCTGTATTCACAACATCTTGAGACCCAACAGTCCTTTTAAGGACTAACCTTGTAACGGAGAGGAGGACCCGTCTCTCCACTGAGAATGTGGACCGCATTACATTCATAAAGATGAATGAGGGTGGATCACATCTCCGTACAGCACCCTATTGCTGATGCTGATGCCCGTGACTGAAGGCCTCCTGCCCCTGGCCACCCGTACTGCTCCTTCCGCCTCATTTTCCGCCTAGAGTTAGCTGATGCCAGTAGCTGGCAAATGGAAAATTTTCTTATCGGCAAGGCCATATATGGTCCTACCTTGCTCTACTGCATTCAAGTTGTGAAATAACAAATGCTCTGCAACAACAGCTACTTTGTGGCTAATTTTTCTAAGATTGGGTCGATCCTACTTGGCCTGAGAGCAGTACTTTGTTCTTCCTCTCTCTCCACGAGGCACCTTTTGGTGTCACCTACTCTGACCATCATACAGCCGCAGCAGCTACTCTGTGGCTAATGTTTTCAGCTCTGGGTCAATCCGCCTGGCACTGAGCAGTACTCCATATTACAGTGGGCTGCTGTAACTCAATGGTCGGTGCGGTTCCTACAAAGCCTTACCCATTCACCCGCTTTCCCTTGCACGAAGCATACTTGGGGAGAGAAGCCAATAAGGTGAGGGGTATGTCCAGTGGGGCAAGCCTGCCTGGCTCTTCAACAAGGTGGCAAACTGCAGTGGGCCTGCTGTAACTCAATGGTGCTGTTCCTACGAAGCCTTACCCTTTCACCTGCTTTCCTTGCACGAAGCATACTCTGAGGGAGAGTAGCCAATGGGTGGGGTGAGTGTATGTCCAGTGTGGGTGTCAAGCCTGCCTGGCCCCACAACAATGGTGGAAACTGCAGTGGGCCTGCTGTAACTCAATGGTGCTGTTCCTACGAAGCCTTACCCTTTCATCTGCTTTCCCTTGCACGAGCATACTCTGAGGGAGAGTAGCCAATGGGGTGAGGGGTATGTCCAGTGGGGCCAAGCCTGCCTGGCTCTTCAACAATGGTGGCAAACTGTAGTGGACATTATGTAACCCAGTACCCCCATCACCTTCTTTCACTTGTTGTGTGCAAACTACTATATAGGGGAATGTGGCCAATGTGGTGTGTTTAATGGCATTCATGGAAAGGTATATACAATTATAATTACTAGACATAGAGCTAGCTAAATAGATATGTGTATTGTAATATTTCAAATAAAATGATTATGAATCTATATGAATAATCTGTTATATTGAAAAATAAAGCCCAGAAACATTCTTTTGTGAACAAAATTTTTTATGAGGGGTAGATCATTTTTTTTTTTTTTTAACTATTTACAAACATATACAAATAAAAAAATAAAATAAAAAAATACAAATAAAAAAATTAAAAAAAAAAAAATTATTTTGGGGGTTCACGGGAATGGGATTCCCTCCTCTCCAGTCTGGTCAATCGCTGTCCCGAAAACTGTGGAGGAAGATATTAAAAGAATTGTGTTGAAGATATTCGAGCACATTTCCTAAAGCACAATGCGGGTGATGCAATTTTGCACCTGATAACTACTTACACATACATGGTACCAATGCTATAATGTTGCGGTATGTCATAAAAAGGAAAGCTAGTATAAAATATCATTATTTCTAAAATCCTTGATTATATTATGCATACCTAGTTATGGTAACAGTGATTTCTACTGATTGCTGTTGGAGGGTCACACATGCCCAGATCTCTACTGAGCAACTGAATCAACACAGGGACGGGTCAAGGGCAAGACCATAACGATCTCTATTAGGGGTCCTGCAAAACAGAAGTCTGTATTTCTTTATACACAGACACAATGCTGATTTGGCAGGTTAAGGTCATTCGGATTCAAAAATAATGCTCATTTTTCTTAAAAGTATATATATTATCACTGAACTTCCACTTAAAGCGATATTATTGCATCATGGGGGATCACTGATAAACAGCAGGAGGTAATGCTGGCATAAAACATTACGTTTATTGCGAAATTGTATCGGAACATTCTGGTTTTGTATCACTACCACTAGGACTGTGCTACATACAAAAAAATTTGGAAATGGTGCAGCCCCCATAAAAGCATTGTCAAACCCACAGTACCCATTGTTGCATCATGTAGCGTGGATTTTACACTGGGAAAATACAGATATTAATAGTCTTGTATATAACATTTCATTAACGTTGCATATGATTTACTTATTTTGAATCATGACCTCCACAAGGACTGGAGGGGCTGGAGAGGGTGGAGGGGCTGGAGAGGCTTGGTCTGCTTCTAGAAAAAAAAAGTTTTATTTCAACATCACTGTCCAATCCATTAGTAATATTACATGTATAAGAACATTTCTAAAGGCTACGTAGTGAACATTTCTTGGATAATTTTTGAAACACAAAAATGCAATGAAAAACTGGTTTAATGAAAGATTTTAAAAAACATTAACTTCACTAGGTTTATGGGTATAATTTACCATTTATAAAAAATCAACATTTCATTTTCACTTTAGTTGCCCCAGTAGGGGTGATAGCTGTGTGGGGTTCATGGGTATGTGTTTGTCGGACAATGTGGAAAGGATAACTTAAGATAATCGCACACTTTTACTGCATGTTTGGACCGAATTTCGTGACTTAAGCTCAAAAACTGAGGGACAAGATACAGCCCAAACAATGGGGAGTCGGGGACAATAAATGGAATGAGAAATGAGAAACTGTGATCTGTCTCTCAAGCCAAATTAATAGATTGTTTAATTTTTTTTTACAAATTTTTTTTCAGTGAAATAATAAAATTCACTTAATTATCACTGATATTTCACTAATTATTTGCTGACAATCAAGGTCAATAAAAAGATAAAAAATTGCTTAGGATGCACTTACGTGTCTGGCTGGTGCCAGGTTCCTCCTCTTGGGTCGGTGGACTGCCCGGTGGGGGTGATGGGAGCCCGGAGGGGCAATGGACTGCCCGGGGGGGGAATGGGCTGCCCGTAGCCTGAGGGCTAGTTGGTGGTAGTGCTAAAAAAAAAAGATTTATTTTAACTCTCACTGTCATTAAATGTTCGAATACATCTACGAAAAGTATCATAAACAGTCCATATGCACACTAATCCCCAGGTGGGTGCAGAAAGTCCAATACCCCTACTTCAAAGGGAATCAAGGCAATCAAATAGATACAAGGTGGACTGCTACCTGATGAAGGGGGTGTTACCCTCGAAACGTCGTATTTGCTGTTTGATGTTTGGCTTACAATAAACATTCTATTTTGGAGTGCACTCCACCTTGTATCTATTTGATTACATTTACTAAAAAATTCTTGGAGAAGTTGTCAAAAAATATGCAAACATTTGGATAAATGGGTTTGGACACATCTACGTGTTAAAAAGCACACAATAGTGTGGCACAATTAATGTCATCCTCAATTTTTGCACAATTGTACTGCACTCGCTCGGCAATACACATGAGCGCACCGGAAACACGCGTTTGTATGCTTGTTTCTGGAGCACTCGTGGCGCTGAATGTGGCCTTGGACAAGAAAAATGTAGAATTTTTTTTTTCTTCAATAGGCTGCACTTACATTCTTCCTCTGCTCGGCGGGGACGGTGTGGGTGGGGTATCCGAGGAAGATTCAGCTGCAAATTAAAATAAAAATACATAATGAATGATATATCTAAGGAATATTTAATTATATACTTTGTATTCTGCTTGAAATACAGATTAATAAGGCAATATGTTATAGTTGCTTTAAAAGTCAATCATATTTCTATGGCAATGATTTCATACCTTTTTCTGGCTAAGTACTTTTTTTTATTGTGTGTATTGTAGCCATGGAAGGGAAAAGTTGGTTGGGTGTAGGGGAGCATCAGTAGCTGTGTGTACTTGTATCTAGATTTTGTGGCTAACACAACATTTTAAATTTTGGAGTGTAAAATCAATTTTTAATAATTGATCAACATTTTTTTTTGACTTTACTTTACCTTCAAATAGGGCTGCCATGTACTAAAAGGGTGGGTCAGCAAAGTGTGTTTAACTGTGTCTATGTGTGGTATCAGTGTGCATTTATAAGGTAAAATAAATCAATTTTTAATGATTACATTTTTAACTTTACTTAGCCTTTAAATAAGGCTGCAATGGAAATGGAAGGGTGGGCCACCAAGTGTGTTTACCTTGTCTATGGTGGGTATCATTTTAATTTTATGGTGATATGTTAAATAAAGTCACTTTTCAGTGATTATTTTTTGACTTTACTTACCCTGTAAATAGGGCTGATATTGAATAATATAAATATAATAATAATGTAATAATAACCAGTGAATGAGAAATACCAAAGATCTTTCTCTCCTCTCAAGCCAAATTTAAGGATTATTGTTATGTTTTTAAAATATATATTAATATGTTTTTGTCAGAAGTGAATTAAAATATTTTACTACTTATTACAATACAATAATATAATAAAAAGTATACTTGCCTTCCATCATTTGCCATATGGCTTCAACATAATGAGGCCTCTGCCTCTTGAGATCAGACCACTGTCTCTGGAGGGTAGAGACAGTGGTCTGGAATCCGAAACGGCACAGGAGCCGGCGCTGGAGCCCCTCCATAATAGTGCGCTTCCTGCGCCGCACACGCCAGGTCCCTGGGGGAAAGTCATCTTACCCCCTAGCCCGGAGGTACTTCACGGCATACAACTGCCTCACAGACCTGGACATTGTGCAGGCAGGATGTAGTAAAAAGCAATGGATCATCAAAGTTCCGGTTCGGGCCCGTATTTATGGAAATCCTTGTTTTTACGAAAATCCTCGTTTTTACAGAAATACGCATATTTACGTAAATCCTCGTATTTCAAAAAATTCGCATTTTTTAATTCACGCTAGCGGTCTGTATTTTTTTTGGTATTGTGGCATTGATACGTGTTTCCAAGGTCTTTACCCAGGTCCCTGAGTGTTTTAGTGTACGTTACCAAGGCATTTAGACCACTTTTAATGCGGATTTTGCCGAACTTTCATTTCAATAGTGTTTAACGGTCCGCTCACGGATTTTCGAATTTCGATTTTCGAAAATCCGCGGATCCTCGAGCGGACCGGATTTTTCGAAGTTCGGACATCTCTATTCTTAACCTATGTATGAAATTGTATTTAATTTTTACCTATCTGTATAATGGCTTGCACTTATCCCCTTGTTTGTATTTTTTAATGTACAGCACTGCGTACCCAAGTGGCGCTTTATAAATAAAATTATACATACATATACATACATAGTAAGAAGCAGTATTGTTTGTTTCAAAAACGTATCCAGTATGCCCTATGATTGACAGCTGCATTGAGAAGTGTATCAACATTAACCCTGCATCTGCCTTACGTGATTGCCCATACGGGGTTTCTATACAGAACTGAACTTTATTGTACCTACTCCAGTAGGATGTAGCTATTGAGAAATCCTGGTGGTGGTTGTATATCTGATCGTTAGCATTACATTATATAACTGTGAGGGCAGATAGTTATGGGGACATAGTGAGCTAGTTAACAGCAATGTATATGTGTGTGTGTAATAGTGTATTCATGTGTAACAGTGTACAAATGTTCAAGTGTGTAGTGTGGCAATGAAAATGATCTGGAGCATCTCCGTGTCTTATCATAGAAGATGTGAGTGCTGGCAACATGGCTGGTTTGACTAGCTTCGCAATGTAGGCTGCTCAGGGACGGATTTCCCATAAGGCCACGGCCTAGGGCGCCAGGATCTACAGGGGCAGCACGACGGAAGTCCTGAGTTTTGACTAAAACATGAATTTCTTACTGCAGTAATAGCGAAGAGACAATGTATCTATTAATTGTATTAACCTGTCAAGGGATCGAAACAAACTAACAGCCTTATTTACCAGGAGCCGCTCCGCTCTTTTTTGGAGTTAGTCATGCTAACGGCTTCGCTATTGGTTAGCATGACTTTAACTCGTTCCTTGCGCCGGCTACACGGGAATTGGAAAAGACAATGCACAGCTGGTGCTCGTGATTCAATGTCACGTTTGTGCTACTTTTAGTGCTGGATTTCAACGCCAGCTCATGAATAGCGTTAAAATCATGCTGTGAGAAAATCCCTTTTTGGGATTTACCCACAGTCACAAACACGGAATTTCATCACGTTCGGGAGATTTACCCAGAGCGATAGCGGCTCTGGGTAAATGAGCCTGTAAGTAACTAATCTTCCAACTGGTTGATGCCCAACCCCAACCCATTTTTTCACAGCCCGCACGGAGCCACGAGTGGGTGTGGAAAGGGGAGTGGTGGGGCGTAACCAGATGGGCTGGGGGGCCCCGCGGCCCGCTCACCGTTCTCAGTGCCACTACATGTTTCACTTATATGAAAAACTTTGGTGACAACTCTACTGCAGAATGTGTAGTCACCTGGATGATTGTTTTATCTATACAGTGAATAGTGTGACAGATGGAGTATGTGTATAAAAAAAATACACATTATAAACTATTCTAGTACATGCAAAAAAAAAAAATTCCACCCACAACCGCTGATTTAATTTTGTGAAACAAGCCCCAGAAATATACTTGCACTCCTTTATTCCCTCTGCTGTCTGCTAGCCGGAAGCAGCAGAGAGGGGGTCGGACTGGCAGCCACATCTGTGATTTGGCTAGCCGTCAAAAACTGCGGAGGAAACCAAGGAGTGTAAGTATATTTCTGGGGCTTGTTTTACAAAACTAAATTGGCGGTTGGGTGTGGGCTGGGGTGCCCTCGCTATGGAAAAGGTCTTTTAACGTTAGGGATAGATGCAGCCAGAAGGGATCCCGGGGGGGTGGGTGGAGGAAAGGGCTCTCTTGTGCTTGCCAGTGTTCTCCCTGAGGAAAAGGAAATAGCAGAAAACAGGTGCCACAGTGACATCTCCTACTCTTCAGTTTTTCGACGTTTGGACAAGAACTGCAGGAGAACCATAAGGAGCAGAGGAGTAGGGTAAGGATTTTTTTAACACTACACATTGGGGCCAGTAGTGGGTTAAATTTTAGTTTTGTTAATACCAAACAATGGATTTGTTAAATCTCAAAAGTCTAAAGAAGAGTAAAGGGGGTTGTAGGCATACCAGTACCATGATGGGGTATCAGTGTTCTAAGCCATACCTGTAAACTCCAGTTGGACAGGTTACCTTGCAACACCTAAGCAGGGTACACAAAATTCCGATTAAAGAGCCAATCATTGGTACGGGTCCAGATAAAGGGGGCCATCATAGACAGGATAGAAAGGGACAGACCAGAATCTCCAGATGTTTAAAAACTACAATTCCATCAAGTCCCTAACTATAGAGTCCTTGTAAAGGCATGCGGGAAGTTGTAGTTTTTCAAACATTGGAAGATTTACTTGGTTGCATCCTGCACAATCCACAACATTATAGAGATCCTGTCAGAACCGCAATTTCCCCTTTACTTTGAGACGACATGCAATCGCAACAAAGAATGTGAAAGGGGTTCTGGCAGGATCGTCTAATGTCGATGGATCGCTCGGTCGGGTAGTAAAATTCTTTCCAGTGTATGGCCACCTTGAGACTTTCTTGTGCTACTGTAAATTATTTCCCAACACCCACAATGATGACAAAGAGTGTAGATTCAGATCACAGCGGAGAAACCCCACTTTATCATAGCCAATGTTGGAACATTAACAAAAACATTATGAAAAACCAAAAAAGGAAAATGAATCAATAATTCACATTTTATATTTCTCAGTCACATGGCAACATGTGATGTTCAGGTTTCTTCCCATCCCCCATGAAAATAGGGAAGTTGAATGCAACAGAGAGAGAAAAAGAAAGAAGAAACAAACATCACCCACAGGAAAACTATAAAAGACTTGAATGCAGGAAGAAAAAAGAATGAAAAACGGGAACACCATCTGAGAGAGGGGGCGGCGGAGGAGGAGAAAACACAAAGGAAAGCAAATGAAAAGGTGAAAAGGGAACAGAAGAAAAGAAAGAAAAAAAAGAAAAAAAAAAGAGGAAAAAGGATTGTGAATAGAAACCTGTACCTTAGATAGATTGAATGGGCCGATAGAAGAATTGCATGCAAAGACACAACACATATAAGATAAACCCCCTTTCATTTCACAGAATGCCAATCAAAGTACAATGCAGGAGACTCTTTCTTTTCTCACTTCCCACATTCTGCTTTTCAAAAGTTTGGGCATGGGGGAGCAAAGATGAGACTAAACTGGGGGGGCTTGTTAAATGTAAATCAGGCGATGTAACATTTCTACAGAATTGTTCTTAGGGAAATGAATAATATTTCATTGCAAGTAAAGCAGAGTGGACCCACTGTAGTGTATTTGTAAGGGCCTAGTTCTACTTTCAGCAATGACATATTAAAATGATAAGTGGGTTCAGGACAATAACACATAACATTCAGGTATTTTGAGTAAATGTAAGGTAAAATCCATTGCAACATAAGCTGGATGGACACAGTTAAAAATCATTAATGCCACAACTCACAACATGTGTCCTTAACTCTTACAACTGAATTCAAAATAGAGATGACTAATGCACTCTGTAAGCTAGGAAATTTCTTTGAGAAGAAAAAAAAAACATTTTATCGGGTATAGTTGGTCACATGCTTAACGTATTGGTCGGGGAGGGTGACTGCAGAGCTTGAAGGCAAATAGAGAGGCCAAACCAAGAACCACGATGGATCTTAAACTTTAGTTTAAGATCTATTAAGATCTATTCCCCTACAATTTAACATAGCAGTTACATTTGGCAGATATCAAGCATTGAATTATATGCAAGTAATTATAATAAGTCAAAGTCACCTGGACTTTAGTAATAAAAGATGCTTCACCACTCATCAAATGTCCCCTTCCGTCAACTTATGAACTTAGTAGTCCCTTTCATTAATAGTGAAAAAGTAAATAAACAAGTCTAGCTTATGTCCACCATAAAAAATATTTTTTTTCTGTAATGTAGCTTCCCCCCCTCCCAAACTAAACCACATTGTCCATTTTTAAAAAAAAAGTCCTCAGAACATTACTTACCAGTCAGGATTCCCGCGGCTCTTGAGCTTTCAATAAATTGAATGTAGCTGCATTGGGGGCTGGCCAGCAGCCGTGCCGGTGATTGGCTGAGCGTCAGCCAATCACAGACACGGTTGCCGGATATTGATTTAGCCACGAGATCCAGGGCTAGTAAGCAAGTTCTGGGACTTTTTAAAAAACGAAACAATGCGTTTAGGGTTGGGAGGGAGGAAGTCTACATTAAAGAAAAAAGTGTTCACGCTACACTAAAAGGGCAGGCTCCACAGCGCGGTCACTCTACCTCCCGGAGGCAGGCTACAGGAGAGGCAGAAACCTTTTTACGGGAAGGAAGATAGGCTCCTTACTCTTCACTTTCCTGCACTGAACCATTTTGGAGCAGAGATGTAAGGTAAGGCTTTTTAACACACTGAACCACTGGGGCTAGAATGTGGTGAAATTATAATTTTAGGGGTGGACATGCCCTTTAATTTGAATTAAATATATTAACTAACATATCTTCAGAATATACCAAGTAAAAGATGCCCATACATATTAGTTAATTCCCTGGGACATCGGAATATCAGCAATGGTACAGATAGGTCACGAAGGCAGATAAGCAACGGGAAAATTTCTGTCTGGTCATTCTGGCTCCTATACTACAGTATAGGAGACGATAACAATGAGTGAGTATGGGGCGGAAACGGAACGATGTCCGTTATAAAGCGATATGGAATGATTGTTCTGTCTATTGCCACATCAGGACCAATCACGATCAGGAGAAGAAGTATAAAACACAGCATGCATTTAATCAAGTCTGCATTTTGTTACACACCAAAGATCTGAGGTTAAAAAAGCTTATGCAAAACAATCCTATGCTGTCTAATTCATTACTTACAGTGTTTGCACTGAGTATAGTCTCAAAAACTGATTTGCTCAGGCAAACACTGCCAAGTTAATCTACAAATCAAGTCTCAAACATGCACACATTGAACAAGCTACACCCCCCCACACACGCACCACAAACAAAAAAACACTGCCACAGAGTATTTGTGTAGACATCCTCAAAAGTGACCCCTCATAACAATGTAAAATTTTATATATTTTACACCATATGCAGAAGCAGGAACTTTCGGGAAGCAACCACAGGGATTAAGCTAAGTACACCCGCGGGTGATACTTTGACCCACTGACCCGCGGTTCAACCAGTCAAGGTGAAAATCGTTGGTTGACCATTTGTAATTTGCTACACTAAGTCAATGGTGTTAAGTCCAGTAACTATTGGGCACTCTTGCAGACTTCAATGTAGAACGTATCGGACTGGTGTAGAGTCAGCATTAAGGTGGACCACACATTGCAATTCTTTCATACCGGACCAAACTGTTCGCCCACTTCCGAGTTCACAAAGTGTTGTGTGGTTTTCTGTTGTACTATTAAGCAAAGGGGTTGGGACGCATATAGCTGAAAACCTAGCCCCCCCCCCCCCCCCCCCCCCCCAATGGTTTGTACAGATTGACCAATACACTGAACCTATTGATGATCGACCAAAAAACTCTAAATGGTACCCACCTACTTGAGGTGGTCACAAATGTTAGCACTCATGTCGGCTTATACATACTTCATTATAGGTGGCCACTATGGAAATGGAAATTTTCTATAAGAAGAACATCAGCTGTGGATGGCAGATTATTTCTAATCCCATCAAATCTAGATGTGATTGGATATTATTCTTGTGCTGCAACAATCTTTTCTTTTTAACAGATACAGCTACCTCTGAAACTATGTAGGATAAAACAGGGGGGGCATGATAGTATGTTGGGGGGTCCGGGGGTTTCTAGTAAAGCCCCAGCACATGTATATAGGTTACACTGAATAATACAGCACACATAAATTTCAACTCAAAGCATATAGCCACATAAATGTCTCCCTAAATAAACTGCAGATAAAACATTTTTATGGGACTTCCATTTTCTTTTCAATATTTCTTTTCCAGATAAAGGGATACATCAATCATTGAAACCAGCAACCCAACCATGTTGTGGTGTGCATTTTATATTTAATAACAGGTTGTAATCCAATTGTAAAAGGAAGAGTCAAGCAATATAAAAAACAAAATAATGTGAAATTTTCTATCAAAAAAAAATTCTATCAAAAGAAGTCCCAAAAAGACAAAATTATTAAACACGATTAAGATGCACTATTTTCTAATTATATATTAACGAATAATGGTCCAAAACACACTTCAGGGACTTATTCTCCAATACTGTATTAATACATCACTGCCTGCACTGTGAGAAGAAGAAGAAGAAATCCTGAGAGGTGTTGGACATTATTCTGTTTATTATAATATTCTAAAGAATGTAAGATAAAAAGGAGCCGCAGACCATAATAAAAGACAAAAAAAGGCTTTAGATCAGTTTAACAAACGTCTGCCACATACACAGCCAACGTTTCGGAAGGAGACAAAGCTCTCTTCTCAAAGATATTTTCTTGAGAAGAGAGCTGTGTCTCTCGAAACGTCGGCTGGGGGATGTGGGCAGACGCTTGTTAAACTGATTATAAAGCCTTTTTGAATATATTATGGTATGCGGATCCTTTGTATCTTACATTCTTTATATGTGAAATGTACAGAGGCGGAGAAGTACCTTGGAGAGAGCACCCATTACTAGTTTGTAATAGTGCTGCTGCTTTACATATCTCACACACACACACACACACACACACACACACACACACACACACACACACACACACACCACACCAGCACAAACACACACACACACACACACACACACACACAACACCACCACCACACACACCACACAACACACATTAAAATAGTGAGGGGAGGGCACAGGAAAGGATTAAAAAAATTAGAACCACTGGAAATCATCCATCATGCTGTAAACCCCTTTATAATTTCCTTCTGTACGGAAATGATCATGAAAAAGCAAGATTTCTTCTAGATTACCTGCATATTCACACGATTAATCCATAGTGCAACTTACAATATCAATTCCAGTTTTTTTGTCAAAACAAAAATCAAGCAAATTAGATGTGAAACATGGCGGACAACTTGCAAGAACGGCCAAAACGAGAAAGAAAAAAAGGATTTTTAAAAAAAGTTACCACCGAAATGTTTGAAATGTATTTATTTTCTACAGGGGCCTAATTAGAAACAATCTCTAAAGGTAGACCATACACTACAAAAAGGGTATACAATTGTAATACAATCTTTAAACTGGCCGAACTTTGATAGATATATGTAAAATGTATTGATGCAGATGTACCATTACATAAATTGTTCCACATCATTGTTTTGTGAGTTAATGTCAATATCTTCTATTGTGAGGTACATACATTTACAGTTAATCGGAAACTTCAAAAAAACACTGCAACCATTTTACCAAGCGACTTAAAAAAAACGACTTTACCAATCTTAATTACGATTGATTTTATTTGATTATGTGATTAAAAGATGGGGAAAATGTAAAAATTTTTAGCCCAATCAATGAGAAAAAAATATAATAAATGGAAAATTAGTACATAAAATTGGGCCTAATATATGTTATTTTAGGGTTAGGTCCACAAGTGTTGCTGTGCGTTCCGTTTTCCGGCTGTGAGCGTTTTGGATTTAATGATTCTGGGTCTAATGATAATGGCGGCGTTAACGGCATGCTTTTTCTATTGTTTGTCTGCATTTCTGGTCCATAGGCATTTTGTGTGCAGTTTTTGAGCAACCTGGAAATACCAGAGAAAACGCCACCCCCCATCCACTCGGCTTTTTGTCCGCATTTTTTTGCGTTCCATAGAGTATATAAAAGTGAGGTCTGCACACACGGACCAAAAGTTGTGCACGCATGAAGATAAAAAAAAAAGACCTCATAGATCAGAACTCCAAATTTATACAGAGAAACCTGCTTCTCACAATTACATTATATTTAAAAAAGACAGTGCGGTTCCCACGCAAAAAAGCAAAGGGAAGGCACATAGTGGGACCTTCTCTAAAGTTACTATTGCACGGACAGATGTTCTTTGACCACAAATCCCTTGGAAGGACGCTCAAAGTGTGCTTGCCTTGTGCTACCATCTTAAAGATGGCCGGTAGGCGGAAAAATTTCCACATGGTCTGATCTCTTTTTTCCATAAACCACTTGATATTTTCAAGTGATTCAATAGAAAATGGCATACACGTGAACTATTTAGAGCGATCACATTTGCAGAGTGCTTAAAATATCGATCCGGGGATGGGGGCATAAATAAATGAAAAAATTCAATTATCAATCTATAACTGATACATGCAAGTAGATGTCTCTGAGGTGTCTGGGTTGCTGCAATGCCTAATCATACTCGGGTAGAATCCCCTTCCTTTTTAACCACTGCCCTCAATATGACCTGACTTCTAGTGAATGAAAGCATACCAACTGTAAAAACTGCAACAGCCATACCAAAACTGTAGAAAACTTCCAGCACAGCAGAAAACTCTAGGAATTACTGATTGACAGCTGCAATGCAAGATGACTTCAGATTGGATATCTAAAAAAATAGGGGAAAGATCAACAAAAAAAATTGGTACAGTGGTGGTTGGGAAATTATAGTTTCCCATTCATGAACATTTTTTCTCAGTATAGATTGCTTTTTTCAAGCCAACAGACACCATAGCTCATAGGTTTTAATATAGATTTCATTCCTTCCAAGTCATCTTATTAGGCCATAATTTAATATCAAAGGGCATTGTTTATCTAGAATACCATGAGAAATCATTGTCTCTAAATGACCACAAGCCAATAAAGACCATGTCTGTACAGCATTTACCACAGGAACATTGTATTTTTTGTCCATTGTCTTCTAACTACAAACACAGCTATCAAGTCAGGACTGCAGAGATGGTTAGATAACATGTCTAAACGACCATGCACAAAACGATCCACATGAAATTCTGATGATATATGTCAGAAGTATGCCTCCAAAATACAAATTCCCCAGGTTATGAGCCATTCACAGATCTATCAATTTTGAAATTAAATTTACTGAAGCATTACTGTGGCCTACAGCTACATGAATAAGGGTTGTGTTGATAGTGGCATTGTATAGTGCAGGAATAACAAACACTATTCTTAAAAAGTATTTAAATGTAATCCTGAGAATTTGGAGATATTCCTCCCAATTCTCTTCTCCTTAGCGGTCTCCTACGCTTGTGCCCACTACCTAGTGAAAGGACTCCACATGCGCCAAGACTCGGGGAAAAGATTATGTCACGTCAATATCCTTTAAAACTGGCCCTGCATACACTTCAAAACATTAACCTAATGGGGTAAATGTATTAAGGTAAATGCAGTATGATTTATGATTAACAGCCATAGAAGCACAATAAGTACCCACATATTAATTTCCTTAGGGAGGTATGAAATCCTTTCCTACCTCCTTGAGGGCGGAATTCACACAGGCTCACTGCTTGGTAAATGTAAAACTGCATACGCAACAATGCAATTTTCTTTTTGGTAGTACTCCTAGAAAATTTATATTTCTTGCCCAGGTACTTTTCATTTAACTTCATTGCCCATATTATTGTTTATTCTTTTTAAGTAGTTGATTTAGGCTTATGTTTTTATTATTGTAATTACCCATACCAGCAATCTGTCAAGAGTGTTTGAGCAATGCTGATTGATATGGCTAGGTTGATGTCCAGATCCCCGGCCTCATTGTAATATTAGGGATTAAAACATTGCCCTTAGGGCAATCTAGAACCACTATGATGCAGAGTGATCAAAGTTTTGCAGAGTCAGTTGCACTGATCTTTATAAATGGAGACAATAAGGGTTGAAACTAAGCAACTCGAACCAATGTCTTTCCTATATATACTTTAAAGAGGTGCACACGTGGCACAAAAAATCATTAGCTTCTTAAAATGATCAAACTTTATTGAAACAAGGTTTACACAGTAAGCCTTAACCACTGAACTGTGCACTACCATAAAAACTTAACATGTGAACGTTGTTGACTAGGGCACTCACATGTGGACACTCTAGATGCTATTGCACTTGCAACCCATCTGCTTATTTATACCTTCATATACAGACTGTCATATCACAGTTCCTAATAGAAGTAGCCAATCCCTTTTGTTTTATTAAAACTTCATAAGCACTAAGCGGAGAGAGTACACCCACTTCAGTATAGGGAGACTGATCTGGCTGTGAGTAGCCACATCTTAACGGGACAGAAGAAATCTAAAGCAGGACATACAACGGCCATTAAGATTTTCAGGATAACCAAAATTCTTTTCCACTTAGGAGCCTTTAAGGTTGGTTAGGAACATTATGTCCTGACTTAAGATGCAAAACACATGTGCGATCACGAGGGCGATAATAGTTTGCTGGTATGGCCCCCAATTTTCGGTCTGAATGCCGTGTGGTAAGGGATAGTTGATGATCTTCCGGCAGGATCGGAACAACGATCCCCGACCTAATTGGCCATGTCAGACAAAAAAAGGCCCCCGCTATTGCCACAGTGTATGAAGCTTATACGTATAGATCCTAATTAAAATTAGGTATTATTTGCTTTGTAAAGCCAGCCATAAACTTATTCTCAATTTTTGTACATTTTTTTACTTTCCAATTCTATATTGTCAGATAAAAACTAAGCATGGCACACTGCATCGCACCGAAGTGCTCGCCGCAATCGCACCCAATTGCGGTGTGAATTTACATGCTATTTCTTGTGTTGGGACTTCTCTTTTTGGAAATAGGAATCACAGACGATTGCACATAAAAATAAATGATCGCATGCGATACGTAGTTGTAAATGAATGCACACTCGCACCCCAGCGGAAATCATGTGGTTTTGGGCGTGTGCACAATTTCAATGTTAGCAGAAAAACGGATGCGCAACCACACGCAAATGAGCTATTTTGGCTTAGCTAAATGTTGATAGAAAATGATCAAAACAGGGAAAACACATGGTAATCAATAATAAGCTCTGAAGAGGAAATTCCAAATCCATATTTCTTTAAAATAAGTCAGATTCTTGTATAATCAACTGAGATTTTCTGAAACGACCAATCAAGTCAATGAATTTACATAATTAATCCAATGGTGGCCATAGACGTTAAATCCGGTCGGACGATATTGGGAATCCCTATATCGTACGATCGTTGGATCTGTGTAGGATGATCGTTGAAAAGATCTTCAACGATCTTACAATAATTTCCAAATCGAGCCAGTTTTAAAATATTTTGGCCCGACGGGCATCCAATTGTACAACCCGCAGATGTACGATGATGTAGAGTCTAGGCCCCACCAATAAGATTAAGTTCTTTAAATCAAAGGAGGACAGTAAAACCTTTCAATGTAGCAGCTCCTAAGTTATTTTCCCACTCCCACGACCAATAATAATAAAGGATAGTAGTTCACTCGGAAAAGTAAACTTTTTCTTTTAATGTATTGATTAAGCACGGGAGGCCGCATGATAATCTGCGCTAAGTGGATGAGAACCAGGAAGTGTCGGAGATTTTCAACTCTGCCCAGAGTTGGATCGCATGAAAGGTCAAATACAATACACTCAATACGTTAAAGGAAAAGTTCATTTGGGGTGAACTACCGTATTCTTAAAGACAAAAAAAATCTTTTAAGAGTACATTTTTAATACTTCTAGGAACCCTTTCAAGGCATTACACCAGGTAAATTTAACAGGAGGCCACATGAGAAACGTTGATGAGGTGAAGGGCGGATCAACAGGTTAAACTCAATTTCAGAGATTGCAAAATGCATTTCATAAACAGATTAAGTAAATATACTGGTTCATTGGATGTTCTTTTTGGGTTTTTTTTTAAAATCACTGCCAATTTTTAATATTTTTTTAATATTTATTAATAGGTGTAAAAATCTGCAAACAATTAGATTCCCTTTTATTGATCTATTTTGGTTGCTGCTGTTAAAAATCCTCAATTTCTATTGCTGGGCCATGGTGCTCAAGGATATTAGATTCAATTTCATCTTTGATTGTCGAAGGATTTGTACTTGTAATCAAATGTGATCCCAAATTATTGTCCTTCAGGTGATTGCCCAAATATCACAAGGTAAGTCAAATACTGTCTGGCCGGTTAGCATCTGCTCTAAACCACAGTTATTGAGTCATGTTCCTAATCAATGCTGCCATAGTATTAAGCCATTGATCAGGGACTGGACAAAACCCAGGACCTGGAAACCAAGCACCTAGAAAATAACCTAGTAGTACCTATGTTTTTAAAGATTTATTATGCCTATGGAGCTGGTACTAAATAAGGATCTATTGGTTCTGAATGTGTCCACCTATGCATTAGATAGATTCGAATAAGATTGTTGAATTTGTTGAAGTAGTTGAAGTATTTTCAGCCACAGTGTTACTTTCGGATGTTCCTGCTTAAACCAGAATTTTACCCCCATTGGCAAGTGAATACCAAAAAAAATTGGGGCCAGGCCAGGGTAGTCTATGTGTGTAAGTCGTTTGAATGGTTCGGAATTTCAGAAGGTGGCTTGAAAGTGACGGTCACTTAAAGGCATGTCCACCCACTTTTATCAAAACTTAGTTATATTGAGTTATTGGTTTCCCAGCCCCAACTGCCATAATAGATTTTTGAGAAAAGTGCCCGAAAGTGTACCTACCTCACCTCTTTCCTAGCCGGCAGTGTCCCGGCCCTCTGCTGCACGGAAAACTGCAAGCAGGGGGCGGGGTGGCAGTTCACGTCTCTTATTGGCTGAGAGACAGCCAAGAAGGGACACGGCTGCCGGCTGCTCAGAATGCCGGGGGAGAGAGGTAAGGTAATAACTATCGGGGGACCTTCGCAAACATTCTATTATGGCGGTTGGGGGCTAGGGGACCAATAACTACAATATAAACCAAGGGGTTGGAGCTATAGAGGGGGAGAGCAAAAGGGAGTAGAGGGAGGGGAGGACTCTCCTGCTCATGCCTCAAAAAAAAACCCCCCCTTTTGGGGTCAAGGTTTTTGAGGCAGACCACAGGCACAGGATGGTCATGACAGCTAATACACTGCGTTTTCCTGACTTATAGGGGCTATCAGGGGCAGCCATTTGGAGCAGAGATGTCAGGTAAGGCCAGTAAGTATAGGGTTTAAATTTCAGTTTTGGGGGTGGACATGCCATTAACAGTACCAGATATGTGTAACATGAATCATGCAGGAGTCAAAGACCCCCCCCCCACCCAACTGTATGAATACTTTTTACACCATTCTGATTGTCAGTGTTTAATTTTCCCATTGCTGTACAGATTGTGGTGTAAATATACCAGGATCAAAGCAATATCAGTAGTAAGTAAATTAAAAACTTAAAAACTAAATGGGCTTCAAAAGGCAAAAGCTGCATTTATATATCCGTTTTTATTACCATATTATCCTAATAGACATTGGATGGAAGAATGTGCATTTTTTGCTCTAACGGATAGAAACACGTGTCAAGATGCTAATGCCAGTGAAACATAAACTAGTATGGAGCTGTGATGGAACCAGTTCTCACCGCTACCCAAAGAAAATTACTCACTGTGTAAAATGTGCACAGACCAATTAATGCTGACTATACTCTGGACAAAAAGACAGCAAACTGAAATTACTTATGTCCACATTAGTTGCAAATCCTTATTTATTACAATGATGGTTTATATTTTGCACAGGGAATTGTGACCCTTTCAATCATCAGACCCAATGTTGCAGCAGATTAAAAAAAATACAACGGCACCGCGGAGGAAGCAATCTGTATGTGCAACACTATAAGTCTAAAAGAGACAATTTACAAACAATGAGGATTCTGGAAAATTTAAAGTTCATTGTGAATTACGAATATTAGATGTATTTACACTATATTAAGAACTTGAAAGTTTTAAAATACATACAGACTAAAAAACAGAAAAAACCAGGTTATCTGTCAGAAATAACCAGATATCAATAATATTTACTCATCGTCATCATGTAACAATATTAAATGCTAAACAGGGTATGCTGGACACACCTGTCCAGCTGTAATAAGCAACGCTGCTATTTGAAGAATGACTGTATATCTGTGGTCATTCGAGTGAGCAGGTACAATATCCATGACATTACGCTCTCCCGACTGCACAATGTTGAGAAACCTAAAACATACCTCTGTCGACATCTCATGCGGCATGCACAATAAATACAGGTCAGACATACAACCCATTAATAGAGACCAAAGGAACACATAAGCGTTTTTTGCATTTTATGACACCTAAAGAAAATAAAAGTTAATGTAATTACTTTCAGTATATGACCTACAAACCTGTACGTACCTTCCAACCATCTATGCCATGGTCCAGTCTAGGGTCCAAACACCTCCACACAACCCATCTAACTGAACTCTTATTACTTTTTGGTTGTGTCAGCAAACTTGGAGTATCAGGAAGTTTGTTACAGCTGGGGTATTATTATAATAATATACAGTTATGAAATGGCTATGGGAGCGGAGAGATTTTCCTCGATTATTATATAACAGGTAGTCGTACATAAAATAGTTGTCCTATTACCTTCATTTGATACTTCACTATCTTTGTGCTAAAGATTGATTTCCTGAAATGTTTAACTTGTTTCCAAACAAGTAGAGTAAAATAAAAGACTTGCAGTCAATCTGGATCTCAATTCTAATTTCTAAATGCAACCTTTCAGAAGTACGAGTTTAAAAGAAGGACTTCCAGTGTCCAGTAGATTTAGTGACAATCAACGACACCTCTGCTCCTTCTGCCTGTCCTCAGGGTCTGAGCATATTCACTGAAGACTTAGTTGGTAAAGGAAGTAGTTTTATATTAAACACCAGAACTTTCTGTCAGGATATAAACTAGGCCTTATGTTTAGAGTAAGCTTAGTCTTTTATATAACCCTAAGTTTTGGGTAACAACATTTTCATATGCTACAATGTTAGATAAAGCATGCAGAAAATCTTGTAGACAAGTAATTCATAGGTAATCATACATCAAATATAAACAGATGCCTTATTTAAGCACTTACGGCGCACTTAGTGACACTTTAACACACATACAAAATTCTTTAAAAGGGGGAAAAAAACAATACATGCGCTCATGCACAAACTCTATGCTACTTATGTATACAAGAAATTTCCTCAAGCACAAAAATAAGGTTTCTATCATTACCAATGCAGCAAATAGAAGAGAAGAAGTAATTAAAAAACAGTTGAGGGAAATAAAAGCTAATGGCAGGCCTGTCTAATAATTACGTTTGTTACAACCTAGGGTGAGGTCACACTATCAGCGAGCAGCGCAGCAGGTTTTTTGCAATGTGATGCTATGCGTGAGTAATTTATTGTGGGCTGTGCTCCTGGAATCTCTGTTCTTGGCACGTATGGGATCCGCACCACAAAAAGGTGGCAAGCTAGCGACCAAACCATACATGTGCGAAACATAGTAGGAACTGTCCAGTAGCATGTGCAGTGAAATGACAAACAGAAAAGGGAAAGAATGCAATCTTGCTCTGACAAGCACAAGTGGGACCTAGCAAATTGTATATACCTGCGTTAGCTTGGACAAGCTTTACATATAAACAAAAAAGGGGGCTGTGGGGCCACTCCTATGACAACAGTATTAGGAACATTAGTGAAAGACTTTACCACATTTACTAAATAGAGGTAAAGCTCTAGTCGTTTGCCAGTGATAAAGGAACAACAAGCCATATAGCACTTTTTTAAAAATTATAATGCAAGGTTTAAGGAAAACAACAGGCTGGTGCAATTAGAGGAGCCAAAAGGTGATCGGGCAGTAATTTGACAGCAATAAATTAGTTGCAGATTTATAGCACAGGAACTAGTGTTTTTTGCATCTAGCCCCAAAGTGTATTAAATGGATTTAAGGAAAACATCAACATACTTTACTTACGGCTACCAATTTAGATCAATTCAGCCAGCAACGGTGAGAAGATCGCTAAAACTGTAGATTACAGAGGGTTAACAGATTAAGGTAATACAATTTCGTGATGTAAAAAAAAGCTAAATGCCATTGTAAATTTGTAGGAGTGTTGGTACCTGCTCCAGGGATGGTCTAGTGGTGTTTGTAGCATTTGCATTATGAAACTTCAGGTTTGGCAATGTTTTTTTGTTTTACCCCCCTGTTCAGTGATTGACCCACACACAGATTAATAACAACCTTTACATTTATGGGTTGCTCTTTACCCATAAAACACATAATACATAGAATTCAACATGCTGCAAGGCTAAGTATCAATTCATTGTAATGAATGCATGCTAAACGGAATATTGACCAGCCTTTCAGGATGTGATTTATTTTATATGGGTTAGTATGTAAAGCGGGATGTCAAGCTGTTAACCCTCCAGATATTAGAAAAGTTACAACTCACAACCCTCCCTCTAGAATGTGCAGTTGCAATTCAAAACTCTGGCAGGAGGCCGCAAGATTGACATCCCTGATATAAAGGGAACAATTATGGCAAACCATATGGATATTTATACCATAGGTATAATCAGACTTAGCCCCTATTAAATGCTCAGGTTGATACTCAACAGTGAGGTCCACGATGTTCATAGTTCAGTTAGTTAATGAATAGTGACTGGTTTACATGGGGGTCCAACCTGTTTGCTTCTTCTACTCCCCCTCCCCATCATCCTCAGTAATTATTGTAAACTAAACTCCTAGGATCGTCCACTGCAAAGTGTAATAAAAAACCTTTATTAAGGCAGATTTAGTAGATAAGGTTCTTGGTCCTTTAATGAACTAAAAGGTACCAAACCCCAACCTGCAGAGCAAGGATCATTTGGATCTGCATGGACAGGAGCCAATAGGAAATCCCAGAGCCTTGATGACATTCAATGAGCAGCCAGAGCAATGAGAAAGTTTGGAGCTTCCTAATGAAACTTTTACTGGCGCAATTAATGCAGATGAGCAAGAGTGAAAGCCACGTGCAGCAATGTAACATAGAGGGCGACGATGAAGCCACCCTCACCTTCCTCTATAGGTTTCCTCCTTGTCTCCATTTCCCTACCCCCTCAGACGCCATCTCTTCCCTCTATTGTGTGTGACACAAGTGAATGTAGAGTGAAAGACAAGACAAGAATAACACGTTAGCGAATCCCACCCCCGTGCAGGCAAATGGACAGTTCTCTTGCTGAGCTCCCTGGGGGGGTAGTTACCAACCATTAGAAACTGGGGGGATCTGGCCAAACTACCCTACTTACAAGAACAAGACCGAATGGAAGGGAAAGAAGTGTTACTACCCAGAAGGTGGCGGAGTCAGGGGCTGCGAGTTCCAGGTCGGAGAGAGGGAGAAGTGGGGAAGAGGGAAAGACAAAACAGGGCAGAGACACTTCCCACTGAGCTCTTATCTCTCTCTCTGCTGTTCTGTCGTTTCTCAGGCAGGAGAGAAGAAGGGAATGAGGCGGGCTAACATGAATGGATGCAAAACAGCTCCTCCTAACCCTGCTCTGTCCTGTCTGCTAAAAAGAGACAGAGAGGGAAAAGAGAGAGGAGAAAGGGAGCACCACCAGCAGTTCTGTCTTTTTGCTGCCTCTGCCCAGCAGCTCTATCTAGCTCACTTCTATCTAGCAGCTCTCTCTATCTAGCTCACCTCTATCTAGCAGATCTCCCTATCTAGCTCACCTGATCCAGCAGCTCTCTAGCTCACCTGATCCAGCAGCTCTCTAGCTCACCTTGACCACAGCTCTCTAGCTCACTGATCCAGCAGCTCTCTCTATCTAGCTCGCTTCTATCTAGCGTCTGTCCTAAACTCCTCTATCAGCAATCTCCATCTTCTAGCTTTTGTTTTTTTTACTTCTCCCCTCCTCCACTAAGTTTTCTTTCTCTAATCTAACCAACACTGGGGGTTGTATTCTGAAACTTCTAACCTCACTAAAAGCAGAAGCTTTTAGTGAGGTTAGAACACACACACAATCCAATAGTTCGGAAGATCAATGATACACTGAAATGGATGGGTTTTTTCAGGCGACCCAAAGTCTGGCTGTCCATTTGGACAAATGGAAACGGCATCCTGGAAAATCACGGGGGGGAAATTCGTTCCAACTGCTCGCTAGTGGTAAACAGACTGTCAAAACAAATAAATTCCATAGTGTGTACCCACGTTTAGGTACCCATATTATAGAGTAAATGAAGAAATCTTAATTATAGAAAAAAACATGTATGTGTATGGAGAATGGTCAACCGGGGCAAATATCGTCACAAGTGTACCCAACATGCAACTTTTAAAGAATTATGTGTGCCATTTAGAAAAAAAATCTTGAGAAAATATTTTACAATTGTCTGATAGTTGGTGTCACCAAACTTGCTAGTTTGTTTTTCCTGTAGGTAGATGACCAAAGACATCACGTAACATCTCATCTAATTACATATTGTTTACTTTATACTTAATGAGTGCCTGACATTATTCCTGTACAGTACAATAAGCTGGGTACACAACAGTAACGGTAAAGCCCCAATACCGTCGGATACGCGGGTATCGGTGGCTTTATCGTTATGTGTGTATGTTGTTTCCCGAACGGAGCGGGCTGATGGAAACACACAAGTCCCGGAGCGTTCTCCTATGAAGTACATAGGGAGAACGCTCAGGACTGTGTGTATGCAGATCTTGAAAGATGGCAGACAGATCTTGCAGATCCCTGTCTGTCTCTCTTCAGAATCTGGACTGTGTGTACCTAGCTTAGGGAAAAGCAAAAAAAAAAAAAACAGAGAGAGGTTTTATTAGCAAGGGTTTTCACTATTGATAACAGTTTTATGGGAACATCAGTTTTACTAGGTGCTGCTTTGTGCTGATAGGATTGCAGTTTTTATTGCAATGCTATCTCATCCAGTTACTAAAGAGAAACACATTGAGTATAAAACAGGTTCTATACAGTTGCATGTAAATCAGATGGCATGCACTTTCCATTTGACACCTTAAAGATTAGATAAATGAGATGTGATGCAGTTTTTGGTAGATAGGACTCGTCCATTTGTCGACTCCAAATGAAATGGTCTGTTGCAGCAGAGAAAACCCATGCAATTATTATCTAAATCCCACCCACAACTGATTGCAACCGGTTGGATCTAAATCTGTCACATAACTGATTGCAAACCGGTGGATCTAAATCTGTCACATAACTGATTCAACGGTGGATTAAATCCCTCACACAAATGATTGTAAAGGTGGCCATACATCTATGAGATTTTACTTACCGACCGAGCGCTCACGCGATGTTCCTTCGATCCTGCCAGAACCGCTTCTCCCAAACTTACATTCGACGACATGCGATCGCAAAATGAATGGGATTTTGAATCGCATGTCGGTAATATTACGATCGGGAGAAGCGGTTCCGGCAGCATCGATGAACATCGCGTGAGCGCTTCAGTCGGGTAAGTAAAATCTCATAGATGATGGCCACCTTCAATGGTGGATCTAAATCAGTACACAACTGATTGCAACCGGTGCGATCTAAACACTCACAACACTGATTGCAACCGGTGGATCTAATCAGTCACACAACTGATTGCAACCGAGGATCTAAAGTGGGTAACACACGATAGATATTCGGTCCGATGTCGACCGATAGGTCAGTATCGGTCGATCGGACCGAAATTATCGAATCCGAATGTGCCCATGTGCGACGACCGTTCGTCCGAATCGGCGATAAGGACGATCGGACAGGTGGAAAACCTCGGTCGCGGTGACTATCGGAGCGGCTGCTTTTGCCGCGACAGACAGTCCTTCCTCCTGGCCTGACCGTTCGAAAGTATCGAACGGTCGGTCAGAGGAAAATCGCTAGGTGTGTACCTAGCTGTTAATCCCTCACACAAATGATTGCAACCAGTGGATCTAAATCCTCACATAACGTTGCAACGGCGGTCTACATCCCTCACACAACTGATTGCAACGGGTGGATTTAAATCCCTCACACAACTGATTGCAACGGTGGATCTAAAGGTTCGTACACAAGTGCGATCACGGTCCCGACCGGCGACACACGATGTGTCTGAACGTTCGTTTCGGCCGATGATCGTCGGGCCCCGCGATCGCATGTGTGTACGAGGCTTAAGTCGTCACCACATGATTGCAACCAGTGGATCTAAATCAGTTCACACAACTGATTGCATCCGGTGGATCTAAATCAGTCACCACAACTGATTTGTAACCGGTGGATCTAAATCACTCACGCAACTGGTGGATTTAATCCTCACACAGCTGATTGCAGCCGGTGCATCTAAATCCCTCACACAACTATTCCAAACGTGTGGGATCTAAATCACTCACACAACTGATTGCAACCGGTGGATCTAAAATCCCTTACACAAACTAATTGCAAACTGTGGATCTAAAAGGGGGCCATACATCCGTGCGATATTACTTACCCGACCGAGCGTTCACGCGACGTTCCTGTGATCCTTCCGGGAACGTCTCTCCCGATTCTTATTCGACCTACATGCGATCGCAAAATGGGATTGATGTCCGGTCGGTATATAAGATCGGGAGAGACGGTTCCAGCAGGATCGTGTGAACGTCGCGTGAGTGCTCGGTCGGGGTAAGTAATATCGCATGAGGTATGGCCACCTTAAATCCATCACACAACTGATTGCAACTGGTAGATCTAAATCCATCACACAACTGATAGCAACCAGTGGATATAAAGGCACTAAATAACAGGCACGTGTAGCCTATGCAATTTAAAATACTATTTATTTGAAAATGTGAAGTTAGTATTTTGTAGGCTGTATAAAGCAAACCTTTAAAGGGACAGTTCAGTGGCGATTATCAAGATTGTTTAAATTGTTAGTGTTATGCCTTCGTAGTTATTCTACATATCTCTTCCATTTTGAAAAGTCAGTTGATTTCATACCCTTGCTGTTCCCTGCGTGTTGACGTTAGTGAGCTGACTTTCAGGTTCTAACGGTCTCTTCTTCCCAGATGCACCACTTCCTTGGAATGTTCTAACAGTAATTTCTACGATTGGCTGTGATGTGGTCAAACACGCATCAGATCTCTACTGGGCAACTCATACAACCCAGATTGTGGGTCAAGGGAAAAAACCATTACGGTTCTCTACTAGGAGTCCTGCTAACAGGAAGTCAGTATTTTGGTTGCATTTATTTTACAGAAGAAGAAATGCTGAATGGCAGGTTAAGGTCATTGGGATGAAAAAATAATGCTCTTTTTTTTCATAAAGCACTGTATTTGCCACTGAACTTCCCTTTAATACAGTACTACTGTCTGGGTCTAATTTAGGAAAGGAAACGCGTGTAATTATATTATTTACCTGCCTTTGCTATAAAAAATAATAGTTTTTCCCCACTGCCACCCTAGTTGTAAGTAATCAATATTTGGCAGATTCAATCAATGAGACATCTGCCTAATATTAATTGATCCATGTATTGGCCAGCTTTCAAAAATACAAAAAGCAAGCATGGAATGTCCACCCATGACACCCATGTAAAGACAATTAATGTATTATTTTAGCCTACTTGTACGCAGGCAGGGTTGCCATATTTGTCTGCCTCAAAGCATAAGGGGTAGGGGCATGATGCACGGTAGGGGCCGGCTGGGTGCGGAGTGAATTTGGGGGTTAGAGGTTTAACAGGGCAGGGAGAGGAATGGCAGAGCCAGGATTTGGATGGGATTTCAACCCTAACTGTGGGAATCGGGTCAATCCCGCCCTAATAGGAACGCCTGGCAACCCTGTAGAAGGCAACCTTTGTGTCAGAATTTTGAGCAGTTCCAGATGTTTTGTGCTACGCACCCACAGGTGGAGTGCTCAAAAAAAGGGTCACAGAACTGCTGCATGCTGTCCTTGAGAAATTATGCTGAAGGTGGCCATAGAGATAGCGATAGGGACAATACACAGTACCTGCTGTGGTAGCCACCAAAGAAATTGGACAGATAAAATCAGCCATTTTCATTACTTGGCTTGGCAAAATGCAGAGATTGATATCAGCCTGTACATGGCCACCTTTTATCAGGGTTTCTGGGTTAAACTTCAGGAAAAATGTATTCGGCCTAAGAGTTCATTTAAAACATACTTCAGTATTATACAAAGCGTATGCAATCAATTGATCAAGGAATTTAAGAAGGAAGAATAAAGATTTATAGACCCAGGGAACCACTTTTCTGCTTATTGGAAGAAAATAATAAAGTAGGAATTCAGAACCGCAAGGGGTAGTTAGAACAAACACAAGCTATTAAATTAGAACAAAAGTGAAATATAAATGACCCTGCTTAAGTTATGATTGCAACTAATACATAGCTCTATCTCTTACCTCTTAGACTGGTAGAATTTTGGAGAAATATATTAAAAGGGGAACTGTGGCTAAATACAAAGGGCTTCCTTTAAAAGCCCATTGTTTTACCTATACCATCAATCCCCCGTGACTGTTCTCCCTGCCAAAATGATGACCCGTAGTAAATGCCATTACGCTGACAATCGCAGTGTTGTGTCCGTTCAGTCAGGCGCACAAACAAGCAGCAACTCACATCGATTGTTAGCTGAAAGAACGTTCATTGGCCGCTCATTTATTGCAGGTCAGGTGGCGAATCGTGTGTACCAACCTTTGACTAAGGCCAGAGTCCTGCCAAAAACATGTAAAGCATGCATCTGCTATATAGGGTACAATTCTAACAAAGAGTGATTAGAAAAGCAATACAGCACACACTGATTTATATCAAAATATATACACACACCCTTTCTTAAGTAAAATTATCACAGTCCTGAGTGTTCTCCCTATACACAGCATAGGGAGAAAGCTTGGGACTGTGTGTTTTCCTTGGCTGATGGCCTCTATAGAGTGACTACCACAGCCTGAATGGCTGGGCCAACAGGAACGTTCGGCGGCTCGCGCGGGCTTCTTCGGAAAAGCAAATACAAACTGCCGATAAAGCCCCGATATCGTTGGATACGACAGTATTAGCTTTATCGTCGTGGGGTGTACCTAGCTTTATGGGGGGACACACAAAAAATATTTGGGAAATAACAGGCAGGCAGGGAAACTACCATGGGCAAAGGAATTTTTCTTTTTTCCCGAACGACCGCTTACCAATGGAATGTTCATTCGTTTAAACCCGGGGAACCAACGGTATCAGGGCTTGTAGTGTGTGTATCTAGATTTTTGCTACTACCACTGCCCATTTGGGATAACTATTTGTCCTGTGCTGACACCTTCGTTGATTACATACTCTGCTTGTAAGGTGTGTTGCATTTATGCAGGCTCAATAAAAATGTTTGTTTTTGTTGTGCTGACTGCTTGAATTTGCCGGAGTGCACGAGGTCCCTATTGAATCATGTTTACTGTTGAACTTAAGGTGGGCATAACATCAGTGCCATATACTTACCCGACCAAGCGCTCACGCGACATTCCTGCGATCCTGCCGGAACCACCTCTCCCGATCATGTATTCGACGGCATGCGGCATGTCGGTCGGAATAAGATGGGAGAGACGGTTACGGCAGGACGATGAACGTTCATGAGCGCTCGGTCAGGTAAGTAATATCACACTGATTATGGCCACCGTTAATGAAGGGTTCAGGGCAGTGGCACCTGGACTGCCGAAGGAAGAGGTGTGAGTGTTTGTATGTTTGGATATCGCCCATGATTACCTTGTAGCTCATAACACTGAGAAGTCTATTAAGTATGGCGACAGGTCAGGCATGGCACCGGGCCATACTTGAGTCAATGTGAGCAAACTTTCTTTGGGGTGGTGTTTAATTTGGAATTTTCCAATCTTCCAATATAGGGCTAGGCCTTAAAGAATATTTTACACGGGTTATTCAATAAAGTTCTTCAGGGAGATTAAAGGGGAACTGTGGTCTCCAACACAGTTGAGTTTAAATTAAAGGCCAGTTTCCTACCTTTAAAACGAGCACAAACACCTCTCTACGTGCTACACAGCCCAAGATATAAAGAATGACTGACCAGAAAGTTAATGGGAGGGAGGCTGACATGGGACTCTAAGGTTTCTCCTGCACCGTGCCGCTGGTGAGCACAGCCTCTGACTCCCTCAGTGTGTGAGGGAGACAGGAAGTCCTCTCCTCCTCTGCTGTATGAAGGACCTGCAGCTGCAGAGAAGGTAAGGGAATCTAAAGCCCTCCTCTCACTAGTGAAAAACAGCCTTTCAGCGAGAGTTCTCACCAAAGGCTGTTTCCACAGAGTTTTCGGGGGGTGGGGGTAGGGGGGTTCAGAGTGGCCCACAGCACCTGTGAGTGGGTGGGACCACAGCACCCGAGGTGGACGGGGTCACTGCACCCGCAAGTGGGCGGGGGGCCATGGGGGCTGTAAGGGAATGGACAATGGGGGCTGAACTGGAGGGACCATGGGATCCATGAGTGGGAGAGACCAGGGGGGCTGCAAAGAGGGAGGAGACACAGGGCAGATTGATGACAGGTTTCAGAGCAGGAAGCATTAAGTGCAGGGGACCTGTGTGATGCTGCCATATCACACAAAAAATGTAAATATCTTCAAAACTATGTAAAATAAACTGCAAAAATTCTCAGGAGAGCAATTTCTATCAATTACCTAAAGTCATTTTTGGACCACAGTTCCCCTTTAAATAAAAGTTCTTATCGTTTAAAATGGTGCTAATTAGCCCCAACCAATCATATTATTAACATTTGAAAGCTAGCATCTAATTGCTTGGGGTAAAATTAGCATCATTTTAAGCAGAAGAACTTTTATTGAATAACCCTGAGAATCGTTTAAAATGGTGCTAATTTTGCCCCAACCAATCAGATGCAGCTTTCAAATGTTAAATACAATCTGATTGATTGAAAATTTACCCCATTTTTAACAATAAAAACTTTATTGAAAACCTGATTGTTTACATTTCCCAGCATGCCATCCCAGAGTTCCATTATTAGATGGTGACGCTTCAGTTTACATATGTATTAAATACTGTTAGTATTTTAGTATAAATTAAAGATTAATTTGACATGGAAACAATGACGGTTTTGGAGTAAATCAGCATTACAAGACATCTGGCTTCCGGGCAGGGTGGGGAGAAGGGGGCGGAACTGACTGACGTCAATGATGTCTCAAAGGGGGTGGAGCTAGGGCAGGCAGACACTGATGACGTCACAAAGGGGGCGGGGTTATGGGCAGGCCAATACAGTGACCATTTACATCACAGAAGAGGCGTGGTTAGGGGGAGCATGACGTAAATTACGTCACAGAAGGGGCGTGCCAAAGAAAAGAAGGCGTTCCGGAGGCAGAGCTGCCAGGTAAGTTCGGTTCGCGGGAGTTTGGGGTGGTCTCGCGGGGTGTGCAGGAAACCACCCCAAATCCGGGAGACACTGGACTCCCAGTAGGGGTGGGATGCCTGCTGTAACTTGTAACCATACTGTTCAGTGGTATAGAAAGAGATCTGTCTTTTCCCCGATACACTTTCATTTCAAGACAGGCATTTCCTTGGGGAAGATGCCTTATTCGGTGGAGGGGAAAAGACTCTAAGTCTGGCCTTGAAAAGTGGAGCAGAGTCATGATTCAATCAGAAAACCCATGGAAACCTGTATGAGACATATATACATGCTCCCACCAGTCTTTCTTTCATTCAGTTAGAAAGATAGTAGGAAATGACCTTGTCAATTTGAAGGATTTTTATTATTTCATCCAAATATGTGCATTTTAATAATGTAATGCAAGATTCAAATTTCCTACTTTAAAATGAAACTCCCGGATAATAACACTAGCAAACTCCAGATTTTAAGAGTCCTTAAAACTAGCAATCAGACTCCCTCCCCAACACACCTCTCCTCCTCTCTCTCTACTCTCTCCTTCTCTTGCCCCCCCCCCGAAAATGGCATTGAGGTCTCCTCTCGCATGCGCATAAGTAGGGGTGGCTTTCCAACGGCAGGGTCGCACGACAGTGGGAGGAGGGTTGATGACGCGGCGCCCAAGCTAATGCATCCATGATCCATGCCTATTACACCTCTCAGTTAGTATATAGGAATTTCTCTGATTTATGTTGTTTAAGCAACCTGTTTTTGTTTAGAGCAATGGACTGCTCCTCTAATGGCAAGGAATGTAATACATGATTTTAACAGTTCGGAGGAAAAGAAAAAAAAACTTAGGCCATCAGACATACACAG
Organism: Hymenochirus boettgeri; assembly: GCA_019447015.1. Taxonomy (NCBI): domain Eukaryota; kingdom Metazoa; phylum Chordata; class Amphibia; order Anura; family Pipidae; genus Hymenochirus; species Hymenochirus boettgeri. The sequence goes on along the minus strand of CM033471.1, from coordinate 202,274,240 downwards.
GTTTACTTGTTTTTATACTATCAATATGATATTGGACAGTCTATAAAGTAAACTTATCGTACCTGTTATGCAATAGTTGAGGTTTGTATCGTGTTAGCTATAAGTAAGAGAAGAAAAGTAGAGCTGTGATACCTTTTATTGGCTAACTAAATTAAAAATTAAGCAAACTTCGGGAGTCCTAAGCCCCTTTATCAGGCTGGATGTTACAAAAGAAACAGAAGAAATCACAAAACCTATATACACATGAAGACAGTAAACATCAAACAAATTGAACAGTAGCCAGTATATCTGTTGTATTCAATTAGATCAACTGGACTTGAAGTTTAGTTCTTGAAGACGTTTCGCTAGTCATCCGACTGGCTTTCTCAATTCAGAATGACTTGTACAAGAATCTGTGGCAATTATGTACCCTGGAAAATCCCAATTAGCATATCACAGCCAGGTGTTAAGGGCGTGATTAGATAGTGGCTAAGAGGTGTTATAGGAACGCCCAGAGTAAGGTGTCAAAACAGCATTGTACATGGCAGACAGATGGTTGCGAACCCCCCCACCTCTATTTAGGCTTGGTTTCTTTATTTTCACAAAATGGCCTCCTTAAAACCTCTCTTGAACCAGTCACGTTCCTTTGCCAATATGTTAACATTACAATCTCAAAGGTATGTCCTTTATCCTTAAGATGCAGGTACACGGCTGAGTCCTGACCCGAGGAATTGGCTCTTCTGTGCTGGGCCATCAGTTGATGCAGTTGTTGTTTGGTCTCCCCCACATACAAATCAGAGCATTCTTCACTGCACTGCACTGCGTATATGATGTCGCTTTTCTTGTGTGGGGTATTGGGTCTTTCGGATGTACCAATTGCTGCCTCAGTGTGTTGTTCGGTTTAAAGCAGACAGGGATACGGTTGTTTTGAAAACTCTTCTTAATTTCTCGGACACTTCTGCTACATATGGGATGACCATGTTCTTTCCTGTCTTGCTTTTCCCCTTCACTGTTGGTATTCGTGTTCTTTTCTTTCCTTCTGCTTCTTTTGACAGAGGCCCAGTCGGATATCCACAAGTTTTAAGGGCTCCTCTGAGATGTTTCATTTCTTTAGCCTTCGCATCTGTGCTAGTGGGGATGTTCTCAGCTCTGTGTTGCAGGGTTCTGATGACCCCAGCTTGTGATCTAAAGGGTGGTGGGAGTCAAACATCAAATACTGATCTGTGTGTGTTGGTTTTTGTAAACCTCTACTTCCAGTTTACCATTCTCCCAGACTTCTACCAAGCAGTCCAAGAAAGCCAGTTTGTTGTTTTGTACCTTCCTTGTAAATTTGATGTTTTGGTCTACCGCATTAATGTGTTCTGTGAAAGCTGTACTTCCTTCTGGTGGATTTTAACCCAGGTGTCATCCACAATATGAACCGTGGCTGGGTGCTATGCCCTTAAAGGTATTAAGCGCCAGTTTTTCTACCTCCTCCATGTAAAGGTTGGCTACAATGGGTGAAACTGGAGATCCATAGCAACATCCGTGTTTTGCTTGAAATGGTGGTATTCAGGCACAAGTCCAGTAAGGCACAACATGTTCTGGGTTGAGATCAGTTCTGCTGGTGAGAGTCTGTTCTTGGCCTAGCCGTTTTCTCACCATGACAACAGCCTCCTTGGTGGGTATACAGGTGAAGAGAGATGTCACATCATAGGACACCATAGTTTCTTCTGCACCGAGTACTATATCTTCAATCTTGTTGGTGAAATCCTGAGAGTTCTGGATGTGATGCTTAGACTTGAACTTCCCACCAATGGTCCTAATGTTGGCTAGGTATTTTGCCACCTTGTATGTTACAGAGTTGATGCTGCTGACTATAGGTTAGTGGTGCCCCTTCCTGTGTATCTTTGGAGTCCATATATGCATGGATCCATCTGTCTGCCATGTACAATGCTGTTTTGAAACCTTACCCGGGCGTTCCTATAAACCTCTTAGCCACTATCCAATCAAGCCCTTAACACCTGGCTGTGATATGCTAATTGGGATTTTCCAGGGTACATAATTGCCACAGATTCTTGTACAAGTCATTCGAATTGAGAAAGCCAGTCGGATGACTAGCGAACGTCTTCAAGAACTAAACTTCAAGCAGTTGATCTAATTGAAACAACAGATTACCACGACATGGATAAATGAGAACCTTCCAAGCAACAGATGACCCGGTACAGAACAGACTGGGGGGGGGATGTGGGAAAAACAGTAGTGGAGGTGTGAAATGGACAAGTCCTTTGAAATGAAAGGTTTGTGATTTCTCAGTTTCTTTTAACATCCAGCCTGATGAAGGGGGCTTAGGACTCCTGAAAGCTTGCTTAATTTTTTTATTTAGTTAGCCAATAAAAGGTATCACAGCTCTACTTCTCTTCTTGTACCTGTTTAAAATGCTTCGACGATTGCATCAGGGGCTACATAATCATGAGCAGATTCCAAGCCATCTTATAGCCATTTTGGGGTTGCTAAACTCTACATAATCACTTAATTGTTTAAAGGGACTAAAGTGCTATGTTTTGTTTAATGACAATTTTTTCTTGGATGGCAGAGACGAAATGGCTGCGACCAGAAGAAGAGCAGCTGTCAGCAGGGGCAAACCCCCAACACGATGTGTATGCACGCCCATTTCAGGCAAATATGTGGCGTGTATGAACGCTTTGTCATCATACCTTCATATAGTGACCCTTATGTATTAATTGCAATTTATAACAATGCCTAATATAAACAATGTTCATTATATACATGTAAATAATGTAAGTAGTAATGTATACTAAAACCCTTTTATTTATATGTATGCCATTATAGTATATATCCCTATTATTATAAATAAACAGGGCCGGATTTCCCACTAGGCCACCTAGGCCGTGGCCTAGGGCGGCACAGCCACTAGGGGCGGCAAAAAAAAAAAAAAGAAAAGAAAAAAAAAAAAGGGTAAAGCAGCATTGCACCCCCATTTTAAATGGACACAATGCACGTTAGTTGGCACACAGCAGAGCTTTGTTAAATCAGAAATGGGCAGCGATTGCCGATTTGTAGGGGAGCAGGTCCCTCCCCCCTTACAAAGCTTCAGCTAATAAATGACCGCGTACAGGTGTACAGGCAGTACAAGTTAGCTGGCCTAGGGGAGAAAAAAGTATAAATCCGGCCCTGATAATAAATGTGTTTTTTCACGGAGATTGCATTGAGTTTTTAGGAGCAACTAACTAGGTGGGGTATATAACAGTGTTACACATAGGAAAGGTCTATATGTATGTGTTTATCACCATTTAATTAATATCACCATAACAAATAACACTATACAAAGTATAGTACTACTACTTACTACTGAATTACAAAACAAGTGATATACAGTTAATAAAGTATACTTACTTTACTGGACATCCCTAAGTTTGAATGGAAAACTCAAAATGATAGGTCTAGCCACACCTCCAGGATTTCTACAGGGTCTCCATGTAGACACTAAAAGGAAGTGGAATTTCACTAACATCCAATGAGAGTTTCTGATCTTACACTGTTAGCAAATCAAAAAATTCTTTAGGCACTGTCAGGACAAGACAGGAAGTGCAAGAAAAGTTCCTGTATTACACCCAGTTATGTGCTGTTGTAAATGTGAGTCTTCAGACTCTCACATTTACTCCCCTCCCTCCTCCTTAGAAAGTAATGAGACAATCCAGTTTCTGTGTGCTAGACAGGAAGTGGTGTCTGTAAATGTTTAAATTACTTTGCATGTCTCTGAAACTACCACGCATTTAGAGAAATGGAAGTTTTCCCCTTTCCCCCCAATATCAATATATTAAACATGAGGCTGTCAGGTACCTTCAGTTTAAGAAGGCTGTATTTCATTTTATACTCTGTGGGGAGCTTTTAGCTCCTTTATCCAATCTCTCCATAACTTGTAAAGATATATTATCCTGTGTTCCAAGTCCTAACCCATAATGAGTGTAAATTTGGAACTTGCTGTGGTAAATACCATAAGTATGAACCTAGCATGTTATTCTGGATCCTGTATAGGGTCAGGATGTCCAATGGTGCTGTTCAGATTAAATTGCACATTGTGGCAAGATTACCTGGATCTGTGTTCAGATCTGCAGGTTAATACCATTTAGTCTGGATACATGTAGCACTGTCATGTGTCCCAACTGAGCATCTTCTTTAAGTAAGAGCTCTGCCAGGACAAATGACTGTTGGTCACAGCAACAGTGGCTGCAGCCAGCATTGCATGTGACAGACTGTAGAAAATAAGTTTGAAAGTTCTAAAAAGGACCCAGGCAATCCCACCACACAACATGGCAATCACACATATACCCTCCCTTTTCTATTCGACATGGCAAGACAGACCCAGGCAATTCTGCCACAATGCGCAGATCAAACATAAACAGCACCATGGACAACTGAGATCCTATATAGGATCCCGGTTAACATGCTAGGTTCATTATAAGTATTTACCACAGCAGGTTCCGATCTACAGCTACTATGGGGTTAGGCTGGGTAACACAGAAGGACTATGAGCTACGAGCGAGCGAGCGGTGGGACAAATGTCCGTCGTCGCTGCAAACACACCCCAACCACCTATCTTACAACTATAATCCATAGAATATCAATGGAATAAACCTCATATCTGAGAATAGACTCAAGCAATTCTGTCACAATGTGCAGTTCAAACCAAACAGCATTGGGGGACCTGAGACCCTACACAGGATCCAGATAAACATGCTATGAGTGACTTATCAGTATTTACCACAGCAAGTTCCACATTAACAATCACTGTGTGGTTAGGACAGCACAGGATAGTGATTGGCTATAAAGATTATGGAAAGAGTTCTTAATGGAACTAAAAGCTCCCCAAGAGTAAAAAATTAAAACAGCCTTCTTATAACAGTTGTACTCACAGCCTCATGTTGCTAATATATTAATATTGGAAAAAAAGGGGGAAAATGGCCATTCTCTAGAATTGGGTAGTTTCAAAAACATGCAAAGTCATTTTATCGCAAATGCACAATAATTTTTTGATTTGCTAACAGGTGTAAGATCAGAACCTCATTGTAAAATTCCACTTCCTTTAGGCGGGTACACACGGAGGGACTTTTTGTCCCCGACCGAGCGCGCCGGGCTAAATGTCCATCGGTGTGGCAAATTCGGGCGGGGGCTAATTTACAATCGATCATGTGGTCCAATAGGGAACCGCACGATCGATCGGAATTTTCCGACATGCCCGATCGTTGTCAGCGATCCGGACGAACGAACGATCGATGATGGTCGCAGCTGCCCGCCCCACACCAGCCGATATATTCGGCCGATCAACTGAAAGTGCCGTAAATCGATCGGTCGGACGGAAATATTGGCTGGTGTGTACCCAGCCTTAGTGTCTACATGGAGACCCATGTAGAAATCCTAGAGGTGTGGCTAAAACTACTATTTGAGTTTTCCATTCAAACATAGGGGTTAAGTAAAGTAAGTATACTTTATTAATTTGTAAATATTGCAAAAATGGGGTTTCGGGGGGTCCTCTACCAGAATATAAAAGTTTATTTTAGGCTGGACATGCCCTTTAAGGCTAGCCCTACACAGGTCAAAGTGATTATTTAAAAGTTTTTTCAAAAAATATTTTTTCCAGTCAATCAAAAGTATCTTGACAGATTTTTGAGAAATTTCAATCGTTTTTTTGTTTAATCACATGTAAAACCATGTGCAGTTGCTTGAAAAATCAGTTTAAAAATTTAGCGAATCACATTTGTAAAGAATGGCATTAGTGAAGGATTGCATCAGTAAAGAATCGAATGCTAATTGTGTGTTCCTCTGCATTCAATTGATTTTCAATCAAAAGTTGACTGAAATGTACATTAGATGACAAAATGTATAAGTTTGCACTGAATCTTCTGTTATAGAAAAAAAAATGATATATATAAATATATACCCTAATAGGAATCCAGTTACGCGTCACCAGTGAATCTTGGCTTTTATCTTTTATTCCTTTTTCATCCTAGGAAAAAAAGTGGGAAGGACATTAAGCTGGTACCCACGCACGAAAAAAAGAAAAAACTCAAGCAAATCGAAAGAAAATTGCTTATCTCGTTTTTCTCAAGCCGGTAATGTGATCTTCTTTAAATGAGCTTCCTGTTTGAGAACTGGAGAGATGCACTTCTTTAAGAGAAAAGGGATACAATTACTATGTTCTAGTCTTTTGAAAATAAATCAGAGTGGTTTATGAAGTTTAGAGATTTGGATTATTTAACATTCTAGGATTTACTTTGATCTATCTGTGTTATACATCACCCATTTTTCAATACCAGCATTTAGAATTGCTCAGGCTAAGTTTACATAGGCTACTTTTACTGTTTTTGTGCTTTTAAAAACTTCAAGTTCACTACAAGAAAATGGCAATAAGGATGCTGGATGGAGAACACAGAAAATATAACAGACCCAATGTGGTATCCTTTGATGGCTCTCTTGTACTAAAGCTTTGGGACACAATTTGTTTTTCTGCAGAACAATAACTAGGCCTTTCTGAATGTGTTTGGCCAAACTGTGATGAAAAACAAAGGTCTAATTATGATATGAAATCCTATGTTTAGGGCAGTGTAAAGGTGCCCCCATATCCAACCCACTAGAGAAGAAAAGTTTCAAAACCTGGATCAACAGTTAGGCAGGAAATTAGGATATTGCTAGATGGGTTGGACTGGACGGACGCATGTCTTTATTCAACCTCAAATACTGTAATATACTAACACTGGCACAGTTGTCTTCAAAGTAATAAGATAGTGCAGACTCTGCAAAATCATTCACATCGAATTGCTAACTGTGGCAACTCTTGCACAAACAAGTTATTTAGCCTGGCTGACATTCATCTGAGGCATACTGATCCCAAGTGGAATAAACCCTTGAAAGGGTTGCATTGGGCCGCAAAGTAGTTTTGGGCTATAATTTAGGAAAAAATAGTGCTTACGAGGCGTGGCATGAGTGTAAAAGGAGTGTCAGGGGTGGGGCTACCCCGAGGCACAGACAAAGCATGGAGTCAGGGCCGACTCTAATGAGGCACATGTGAGGCAAAAAACTCAGGCGGCACATTAAGAGAGGGGCAGCCAGGCCAGTTAAAAAATGTTTAATTAAATTAAAATAGAGATATAGACTGCAGGAGAGAGATAAAGTGAGAAAGAGGATAGAGACTGCGGGAGACAGAGTGTGTGAGAGAGAAGTGAGAGAGACTACCGGTGAGAGAGAGATGGAGTATACACTGCAGGGGAGAGAAAGTAAGAGATGGAGAAAGAGACTGCAGGAGAGAGAAAATGTGAGAGACAGAGGATAGAATATGTATGGGAGCTTTTATGTTGCTCTCACTGGGACATTTACTGTGTGGGACCTTATGTCTGTTCTCACTGTATGGGACCTTTACTGTCTGTTCTCACTGTATGGGACCTTTACTGGCTGTTCTCACTGTATGGGACCTTTACTGTCTGTTCTCACTGTATGGGACATTTACCATCTGTTCTCACTGTATGGGACCTTTACGTCTGCCTTGACGTGGTGGCAGGCTCTTTTGGGCAAAATTCTTTCTTCTTTTTTTATTATGGTGTGAACAAATGTCTATTTAAAGAAACTGTGCAAAAATGGCTAGCTGCGCTGGCACCCACAAATCCATACTCACCCAAAAAGCCATGCCTGCCACCAAGCCACGCCTCCCCATTTTGCCAGCCGCAAGCTACACACGTCGCATATAGGCGGCAATCAATGTTTGGCCCAGGTGGCAAAAACCCTAGAGGCACCCCTGCATGGGGTGCTGTTAGTGAGGTCCCCAGCATGGGCCAAGTTGGCACTCCTGACTACACAATATTTACCATAATGATTTACAAGCACCATTATTACAAACAAAACATTTTCTGTCTCAAAGGTATTTTAAGATATTGAAACAGCAGCAGCTACAATCAGTTCTTATTATTTTAAAGATTAAAATAACTGGATAACATTGCCTATAACATACATTGTCTACTCTCTTTTATCAGCCATAACAATTAATTTAATATCCTTTATTCTTGTTTCAATAGTTGATAGAATTGTCTCATGTTTTTCTAATGTGCAAATTTGTTTTATATCCAACAGGGATAATTCCCACTAACTGTATGATACAATATATATATATATAGTGAAGACATTTTGGATATAAAGTAATACCTTTTATTGGCTAACTAAAATGATTGAAAATGCAAGCTTTCAAAGCACTAGGCTTCTTCTCAGGCACATGATACAATCCTACAATCTCTACTACTACAATTATATATATATATACAAATAAATGCCATCCAAGTTCTATAATAGCTAGGTATTTTCCCTGTCATTTACATTTTGAAAAAAAGATACCAAATACTAACTGTAAAACAACCAATAGACCAAGTTAGACAATGTCTAGTGGTTTATCATAAAAACAAATATCAGGCTGGCAGAAAATTTCTGCCAACCCATATTTTGTCAGCTAATTTTGAACCTCTTCTACGTGCCATTTTGTCAGTGTGTTGGAGAAAGTTTAGTAGAGAGCAGGCAGTGTAGGTGTTAGATAGTGTTTTTGAGCTATCTGTGTGGGAATTTCAGTGTGGTGTGAAAAAAAATGGTTGTATCCCATGTTACACTATAGAGACCCAACAGTCCTACATGGAGATTCAAGAAAAGTTTATTGTTAAAAATGGTTCTAATTTTGCCAAACCAATCAGATGTTAGATTTCAAATGATAAGGAAGGTCTGATTGGTTGGAGCAAAATTAGCACCATTTTTAAAAATAGAACTTTTATGAATCTGCCTGCAACAATTCCTTGGTTCTAAAAGTTCTTTAAAGGACTACACCCTTGCTTTAAAGTTCAGTGGAAAAATATATATTTTTAATTTCTTAATTTATATTATGCACACCCGGTTATTCTACATATTCTCTTCCATTTTAAAAAAAAAATTTCATTACTTTTGCTATATATTGGTCAGTAGAGAGCTGCCATTTCAATTCTGTAATGGCCCAGGAATTTTTTTAACAGTAATTTCTGCCGTTGGATGGGTCAAACAACTGAATCAACCCAGGCACTGAGCAAAGGGCAAGACCATAATGACATAAAGAGTCCTGCAAACAGGAAGTCAGTAAAAAAAAAAAGCATATGTATTTGCATTGAACTTCCCCTTAAAGTCCTTTTGGCAAATTTTTTTTTAGTGCTTTTAGAAGACTAGAGCTGGGTACACACATTAACGATTAAGCCCCGATACCGTCGGATCCGACGGTATCGGGGCTTAATCGTTACGTGGTACGTTCGTTTCCCGAACGAGCGCGGGCCGCCAAACGATGGGTCGGCCGAACGCTCGTTCGGGAAAGGCCGAAAATTTCCATCGGCCGCGCTAGACTCCCTATAGAGGGTCTAGCGCGGCCGATGGAAACACACAGTCCCGAGCGTTCTCACATAGGAGAACGCTCGGGACTGTGTGTATGCAGATCTTTGAAAGATGGCAGACAGGATCTTACAGATCTGTCTGTCACTTTCAGAAATCTGTACAGTGTGTACCTAGCTAGGGCAGCATTGTTTTAATTTCCCCTTCATTACTTACCTGACACTGTTATCTCAACAACCACGATTGCCAGGATCTTATGGTTTGTATATCCTTTTAGGCGTAATTTTGAAATGGATTTTTAGTATAAAACCTGCGCTAGCCCAATAATACATCGGGTAGCATGGGTTTTACACTTAATTTTGTCTCTGCCGCCAGTCTGTTCTGTTCTGTGGTTAGTGCTGTCTGTTAGCAGCAATCAGGAGCTTTAGCTGTCTGATCGCTTTAAATCTTTGCTGACAGCTCATTTGCTAGTTCGTTTTTTTTCTGGGGGTTTTGTTCTATATTTGTTCTGTTTTTTGGTTCTTTTTTTTTTTCTTTCACTTTTCCTCTTTTTCAGCTCTATTTTTTTTTGTGCAGTTTTTTTTTTGTTCTTTTTGGGTAATATATCCATACACAGCAATAGTGTCCTATGAACCCCCCCATTAAAACCCAGGATAAAAATACCCAGGATGAGGACCTAAACCACTAGGGTTTAACTGTACTTAGTCCTGTACTTACCTATAGAATTTCTTATCCCTGGTGCTCTGGTCCCGCCTCACTCTCCTTGCATGAGGCTTCACTAATTGGAAGACATGTCTTCAACAGCGTGTCTTCCTATTGGGCATCTGCAGACTGGAGGGAGGAAGCAGGGAACAGGTATGTACAGGACTTAGAGTTGAACCCAGGGATGAGGACCTAGCGTTTAGGTCCTCCTGGGCACTTTTAAAGGGCCAAACAAGAGGATCAGGGTTGAGGTGATTTTAGTTATCCTTTAATTAAGAAATTAGAGAAATTAGAAAGAAAAAAAAAGAGAGAAATGCTACACAGGAAAAGAGGACGAGTAAAGGCTGGGGTGCTTCTGCTTAACATGGAGGGAGTGGTAAGGGCGAGCAGGGTTACTGCATAATATACTGTGCAGGATGACCTGGTCCTTGGGCATGGTGATTTTGGCGATTTTCTTTCTGTGCAGCCGTGCTCAGTCTATCAATTCTGATGAAGGAAGACAGGTAGTCAGATGGATTACCCAGCCTTGCTTCTTTAGATCTAACCATTTCCTCTAAAGCTGGTTCCGGAGAGTTCCCTCCTGACGTGCACCTCCTCATATCACACTCTTGCCACAGCAATTCAAGCATGCTGGATTCCTGGCAGAATGAGTGTGGGCTCTCTATTAAGTCCCACAGGGTGAATAATCGAAAGCAGAGAATTTGAGTTGAGGTTCTGAAAGTTATTTTTTAATATTCGTCAAATGACAGAAACATAAAAAATGGATGCAGAACTTCTAAATTTGAGGACAAACGCTGTTATAATAGGTGAAAAAGTAAATTTTTTGGCCATTTAACTTTTTTACTTCTAACTTTGCATTGGTACACTGTTCCCCAGGCCATTTTACAGAGCTGAGCAATTTGTACATGGTTTTATATGATATTAGGCAAGAAATAACGGGCATGTCGGCCAGATGTTTCGACATGTTACGGAAAGGAATTTTTTCGAAAAGAAAAAATCCGCGGGAGGGTACCGGGGCGTCAGCGACCGGGATTCATTGATTTGATTCAAGTTAGCGGGCGGTAACTACGGGGTCATTCTGTAGAAAAACCCTAGTCAGGAAATTGTAGGGTGGGTAATTTGTGTACGGTATCTGTATAATGGGCTGCACTTGACGGCCCAAGGAAAACGCTGATAAAGGTTTTTTATTTTTGTATAAAGTAGTGACAGCAACTGGGCATGGTCACGGCCAGGATGTGGCGCTTAAATAAATAAAAGTAACATTAAAATACATCAACGTTTAGGGGCATACAAATAGTGCGAAGCAGGTGGTAAATGTGTGGGTGTTGTATTATAAGTGTCAAGAAACGATCCAATTCTAGGAGGGGAAAACCCTAGTGAATTGACAGCTGCATTGAGAATTGGGGACAAAGTGCAAGCGAAAAATGATAAAGGGAAAGCCCAGCGACAGGGTGCTAACTGCCTTAACAGTGATTGCCCATAAACGGGAAGAATTAAATTCGTAGGTACAGAACTGGGACCTTAGTGTCCTGAGCGTGCGCGTGGGAGGTGTCGCTTATGAGAAAGTCAACTAGGTTGGGTAGGTGGAAAAAATGTTATATGGGCTAATAAAAAAAATCGGTTGTAGCGATTCATTGAAAAAGAAATAGTGAAACGTGTGAAAATGGCAGATGAATTATCGTGAGATGAACAACTCATTTGCGGCGAGATTGGGAAAAAGCAGTCCACAGGTAAAGTGGTGGTATATGTGATATATATAGGGTGGGGGGTCGCGTGTTTTAGGACGCAGGTGACAGAAAAGTGTGGTCAAGATGTGTGGTATGTGGGGCCAGGAAATGGGAACAGAGGGGAGGATTAGTCTGGACGACGGCTCCGGTTCTTATACATAGGAGAATAGTGGTGGGTGGTATTGCTGTGTGCAACATGGCTGGTTTGCTACTTCGCAATTTCGGCCTGCTCAGGACGATTCCCCATAAGGCCACGGCCTAGGCGCAGGATTACATGGGCAGCACGACGGAAGTCCTGATTTTTGAACTAAAACAATGTGAATTTCCTTACTGCATTAAATAGCGCGAAGAGACAATGTATTATTAATTGTGATTAAGGCCTGTCAATGGGATCGAAACAAACTAACACAGCCTTATTTAACCCAGGAGCCGGGCTCCGCTCTTTTTGGAGGTTAGTCATGCTAACGGCTTCTCTATTGGTGTAGGGCGGGGATGACTTGTACGGAAGGGGGACGGCGGTGGTGAATGAAATCCTTGTCGTCGGGCAGCGTACAGAAACCGGGAATTGGAGAAAGACAATGCGGCCGAGAGTTGGTAGCTCGTGATTCAATGTACGTTTTAGAATGGCTACGGTAATTAAAATTGACTGTGAGTTTGGGGGCACCTAACGCAGACCGGAAAAGGAAGAGATCTATTCACATGAATATAGCGTTGAGAATCAGTGCGTGTTAAGGAACCTCTTTTGGAGATTGTGGGTACCCACAAGTACAGCAAACGAGGGGGGGGACGGAGGCATGTATCTCAACGGGTTCGTGAAGGGGGTGAGATTATACCCAGAGCGATGAGGCGAGAAAACCTTGGGTAATTAATCCTGTAAGTAAAACCTAATCTTTGAGGAACCAAACTGGTTTACGTATGAATGCCCCAAGGCGCACCAACGACGCATTGTTGTAAGTCGACGAGCAGACCCGCAGAGCCCGAGTGGGTGTGGAAGGGTGGGAGTGGTGTGGCGTAGACCAGGGATTGAGAGCAATGATAGGGTGGGCGTCACAAGCGGCCCGCATCCTCGTGGTACTCAGGGGTGGACACGGGAGCTGGAAAAAGCAGACATGAATTGGGTCGAACAGCATAATCTGAAAGGCGGTTTGGAAATATAGAAAAGCGCACATACTACTAGCAGCAAGTTGTGTAGGTCAGGCCATGGGTATGATATGTAATTTGTAGTCGGTATAGCGAGGGGCAAGTTGACATGAGTGTTTGGGACTCAGATTTAGTATGTGAATCAATAAAAAGCGAAGGAATCACAGTGGGTTGTATGAAAAAAACGTATTACTGGAGGTAGCAAGGTGTAAGCAAGAAGGCTAAAAAAGTCCACCGAGAGGGAAGGCACGGAGACCTCTGATGGAAGGGGATTAAGTTTTTGGTGAACCGCGAAGCCCCGAGAAGGATATAGGCTTTCGACTGCCTGTTATGTGCCCTCTGACTTCATCTGAGCCGTGGAGTGCAAACAGAGAGTGGTGGTCGGCGCTGTAATGCAGGGTGGCCACAAATCTGTGATTTGGCAGAGCCGTCAAAAGGGGCTGAAGGGGGTTGAAGGGACTAGGGGACCAGAGGTTGTAGTATATTTCTGGGTGCAAATTGTTAGTTTACACACTAATGGGCGAAGGTATGGGTTATGTTGGGCTGACTGGTGGTTGGGTGCCAGCCAAAAAGCTATGAACGAGGAGTGGTGCTTGTGTGAAGTTCCAGGGGTGAATAGGGGAGTATATAGTTGCAGTCAAGAGAGGGCAGTAAAGCCCAGGGTGAAGGGGTGGGGGGAAAAATGGCAGGAGAAAAAGTAGCTCGGAAAAAAAGGTGACGGTACAGGGAATTGGGATAAAATGTGGGGCGTGGTGCAGGCAGGTAAGTGTTAGCTCGGGCCTGGTATAACAAGGGAGAAAATAAGCGCTAAAGCAGGTGCGCGGGGGAGGAAAAAAACATTGACCAATCTCGCATAGGCTCTTGGCAGGTGTTTAACGAAGGCGTGTGTTGGTGACAGAGAAGCGTGTGCCGGAGTAAGGACCAAATGGGAAAAGTGACAAAGCTGGGAGTAGGGGGGGGGGGTAAAAAAGCTGTTTTTTAGTGAAAAAGATAAGGGGACAACTACACATTGGGCCAGTAGTGGGTTAAATTTTGTTTTGTGGGCCGACATGCCCGTTAATTTCTTGCCTAATATCAATATAAACCATGTACAAATTGCTCAGCTCTGTAAATGGCCTGGGACAGTGTACCAATGCAAAGTTAGAAGTAAAAAGTTAAATGGCCAAAAAATTTACTTTTTCACCTATTATAACAGCGTTTGTCCTCAAATTTTAGAAGTTTCATCCATTTTTTATGTTTCTGTCATTTGACGAATATTAAAAAAATAACTTTCAGAACCTCAACAAATTCTCTGCTTTCATTATTCACCCTGTGGGACTTAATAGAGAGCCCACCACTATTCTGCCAGGAATCCAGCATCTTGAATTGCTGTGGCAAGAGGTGATATGAGGAGGTGCACGTCAGGGGGGAACTCTCCCTGAAACGCTTTAGAGGAAATGTTTAGATCTAAAAAAGCAAGGCTGGGTAATCCATCTGACTACCTGTCTTCCTTCATCAGAATTGATAGACTGAGCACGGCTGCACAGAAAGAAAATCAGCCAAAATCACCATGCCCAAGGACCAGTGCATCCTGCACAGTATATTATGCAGTAACACCTGCTCGCCCTTTACCACTCCCTCCTCATGTTAAGCAGAAGCACCCCAGCCCTTACCTCGTCCTCTTTTCCTGTGTAGCATTTCTCTCTTTTTTTTCTCTTTCTAATTTCTCTAATTTCTTAATTAAAGGATAACTAAATCACACCTCAACCCTGATCCTCTTGTTTGGCCCTTTAAAAGTGCCCAGAGGCCCCTAAACCGCTAGGTCCTCTCCCTGGGTTCAACTCTTAAGTCCTGTACATACCTGTTCCCTGCTTCCTCCCTCCAGTCTGCAAGATGCCCAATAGGAAGACACGCTGTTGAAGAAGCATGTCTTCCAATTAGTGAAGCCATGCAAGGAGAGTGAGGCAGGGACCAGAGCACCAGGGATAAGAAATTCTATAGGTAAGTACAGGACTAAGTACAGTTAAACCCAGTGGTTTAGTTCCTCATCCTGGGTATTTTTATCCTGGGTTTTAATGGGGGGGTTCATAGGACACTATTGCTGTGTATGGATATATTACCCAACAGAACAAAAAAAAAACTGCACAAAAAAAAATAGACTGAAAAAGAGGAAAAGTGAAGAAAAAAAAAAAGAACCAAAAAACAGAACAAATATAGAACAAAACCCCCCAGAAAAAAACAGAACTACAAAAATGAGCTGTCAAAAGATTTAAAGCGATCAGACAGCTAAAGCTCCTGATTGCTGCTAACAGACAGCACTACCAGACACAGACAGAACAGACTGGCGGCAGAGACAAAATTAAGTGTAAAACCCATGCTACCCGATGTATTATTGGGCTAGCCAGGTTTTATACTAAAAATCCATTTCAAAATTACGCCTAAAAGGATATACAACCATAAGATCCTGGCAATCGTGGTTGTTGAGATAACAGTGGTCAGTAAGTAATGAAGGGGAAAATTAAAACAATGCTGCCCTAAGCTAGGTACACACTGTACAGATTTCTGAAAGATGACAGACAGGATCTGTAAGATCCTGTCTGCCATCTTTCAAAGATCTGCATACACACAGTCCAGCGTTCTCCTATGTGAGAACGCTCGGGACTGTGTGTTTCCATCGGCCGCGCTAGACTCCTCTTATAGGAGTCTAGCGCGCCGATGGAAATTTTCGGCCTTTCCCGACCGAGCGTTCGGCCGACCCATCGTTTGGCGGCCGCCCTCGTTCGGAAACGAACGTACACACTAACATTAAGCCCCGATACCGTCGGATCCGCACGGTATCGGGGCTTAATCGTTAATGTGTGTACCCAGCTCTAGTCTTCTAAAAGCACTAAAAAAAAATTTGCCAAAAGGACTTTAAGGGGAAGTTCAATGCAAATACATATGCTTTTTTTTTTTACTGACTTCCGTTTGCAGGACTCTTTATGTCATTATGGTCTTGCCCTTTGCTCAGTGCCTTGTTGATTCAGTTGTTTGACCCATCCAACGGCAGAAATTACTGTTAAAAAAATTCCTGGGCCATTACAGAATTGAAATGGCAGCTCTCTACTGACCAAATTATAGCAAAAGTAATGAAATTTTTTTTTTTAAAATGGAAGAGAATATGTAGAATAACCGGGTGTGCATAATATAAATTAAGAAATTAAAAAATATATATTTTCCACTGAACTTTAAAGCAAGGGTGTAGTCCTTTAAAGAACTTTTAGAACCAAAGGAATTGTTGCAGGCAGATTCAATAAAAGTTCCTATTTTTAAAAATGGTGCTAATTTTGCTCCAACCAATCAGACCTTCCTTATCATTTGAAATCTAACATCTGATTGGTTTGGGCAAAATTAGAACCATTTTTAACAATAAGAACTTTTCTTGAATCTCCATGTAAGGACTGTTGGGTCTCTATATGTGTAAACATGGGGATAACAACCAGTGTTTTCACACCACACTGAAATTCACACACAGATAGCTCAAAAACACTATCTAACACCTACACTGCCTGCTCTCCTACTAAACTTTCTCCAACACACTGACAAAATGGCACGTAGAAGACGGTTCAAAATTAGCTGACAAAATATGGGTTGGCAGAAATTTTCTGCCCAGCCTGATATTTGTTTTTATGATAAACCACTAGACATTGTCTAACTTGGTCATGTTGGTTGTTTTACAGTTAGTATTTTGTATCTTTTTTTCAAAATGTAAATGACAGGGAAAATACCTAGCTATTTATAGAACTTGGATGGCATTATTTTGTATATATATATATATATTGTAGTAGTAGAGATTGTAGGATTGTATCATGCCTGAGGAAGAAGCCTAGTGCTTTGAAAGCTTGCATTTTCAATCATTTTAGTTAGCCAATAAAAGGTATTACTTTATATCCAAGATGTCTTCACTATATATATATATATTGTATCATACAAGTTAGTGGGAATTATCCCTGTTGGATAATAAAACAAATTTGCACATTAGAAAAACATGAGACAATTCTATCAACTATTGAAAACAAGAATAAAGGATATTAAATTAATTGTTATGGCTGATAAAAGAGAGTAGACAATGTATGTTATAGGCAATGTTATCCAGTTATTTTAATCTTTAAAATAATAAGAACTGATTGTAGCTGCTGCTGTTTCAATATCTTAAAATAACATTTGAGACAGAAAATGTTTTGTTTGTAATAATGGTGCTTGTAAATCATTATGGTAAATATTGTGTAAGTCAGGAGTGCCAACTTGGCCCATGCTGGGGACCTCACTAACAGCACCCCATGCAGGGGTGCCTCTAGGGTTTTTGCCACCTGGGCCAAACATTGATTGCCGCCTATATGCGACGTGTGTAGCTTGCGGCTGGCAAAATGGGGAGGGCGTGGCTTGTGGGCAGGCATGGCTTTTTGGGTGAGGTATGGATTTGTGGGTGCCAGCGCAGCTAGCCATTTATTTGCACAGTTTCTTTAAATAGACATTTGTTCACACCATAATAAAAAAAGAAGAAAGAATTTTGCCCAAAAGAGCCTGCCACCACGTCAAGGCAGACGGTAAAGGTCCCATACAGTGAGAACAGATGGTAAATGTCCCATACAGTGAGAACAGACAGTAAAGGTCCCATACAGTGAGAACAGACAGTAAAGGTCCCATACAGTGAGAACAGACAGTAAAGGTCCCATACAGTGAGAACAGACAGTAAAGGTCCCACACAGTAAATGTCCCAGTGAGAGCAGACATAAAAGCTCCCATACATATTCTATCCTCTGTCTCTCACATTTTCTCTCTCCTGCAGTCTCTATTCTCCATCTCTTACTTTCTCTCCCCTGCAGTGTATACTCCATCTCTCTCTCACCTGTAGTCTCTCTCACATTCTCTCTCACACACTCTGTCTCCCGCAGTCTCTATCCTCTTTCTCACTTTATCTCTCTCCTGCAGTCTATATCCTCTATTTTAATTTAATTAAAACATTTTTTAACTGGCCTGGCTGCCGCCTCTCTTAATGTGCCGCCTGAGTTTTTTGCCTCACATTGCCTCATTAGAGAGTCGGCCCTGACTCCATGCTTTGTCTGTGCCTCGGGGTAGCCCCACCCCTGACACGTCCTTTTACACTCATGCCACGCCTCGATAAGCACTATTTTTTCCTAAATTATAGCCCAGAAACTACTTTGCGGCCCAATGCAACCCTTTCTAAGGGTTTATTCCCACTTGGGATCAGTATGCCTCAGATGAATGTCAGCCAGGCCTAAATAACCTTGGTTGTGGCAAGAGTTGCCACAGTTAGCAATTCGATGTGAATGATTTTGCAGAGTCTGCACTATTCTTATTACTTTGAAGACAACTGTAAGCCAGTGTTAGTATATTACAGTATTTGAGGTTGAATAAAGACATGCGTCCGTCCAGTCCAACCCATCTAGCAATATCCTAATTTCCTGCCTAACTGTTGATCCAGGTGTTGAAACTTTTCTTCTCTAGTGGGTTGGATATGGGGGAGCACCTTTACACTGGCCCTAAACATAGGATTTCATATCATAATTAGACCTTTGTTTCATCACAGTTTGGCCAAACACATTCAGAAAGGCCTAGTTATTGTTCTGCAGAAAAACAAATTGTGTCCACAAAGCTTTAGTACAAGAGAGCCAGTCAAAGGATAACCACATTGGGGTCTGTTATATTTATTCTGTGTCTCCATCCAGCATCCTTATTGCCATTTTCTTGTAGTGAACTTGAAGTTTTTAAAAGCACAAAAACAGTAAAAGTAGCCTATGTAAACTTAGCCTGAGCAATTCTAAATGCTGGTATTGAAAAATGGGTGATGTATAACACAGATAGATCAAAGTAAATCCTAGAATGTTAAATAATCCAAGATCTCTAAACTTCATAAACACTCTTGATTTATTTTCAAAAGACTAGAACATAGTAATTGTATCCCTTTTCTCTTTAAAGAAGTGCATCTCTCCAGTTCTCAAACAGGAAGCTCATTTAAAGAAGATCACATTACCGGGCTTGAGAAAAACGAGATAAGCAATTTTCTTTCGATTTGCTTGAGTTTTTCTTTTTTTCGTGCGTGGGTACCTAGCTTAATGTCCTTCCCACTTTTTTTCCTAGGATGAAAAAGGAATAAAAGATAAAAGCCAAGATTCACTGGTAAGCGGTAACTGGATTCCTATTAGGGTATATATTTATATATATCATTTTTTTTTCTTATAACAGAAGATTCAGTGCAAACTTATACATTTTGTCATCTAATGTACATTTCAGTCAACTTTTGATTGAAAATCAATTGAATGCAGAGGAACACACAAATTAGCATTCGATTCTTTACTGATGCAATCCTTCACTAATGCCATTCTTTACAAATGTGATTCGCTAAATTTTTAAACTGATTTTTCAAGCAACTGCACATGGTTTTACATGTGATTAAACAAAAAAACGATTGAAATTTCTCAAAAATCTGTCAGATACTTTTGATTGACTGGAAAAAATAATTTTTTGAAAAAACTTTTAAATAATCACTTTGACCTGTGTATGGCTAGCCTTAAAGGGCATGTCCAGCCTAAAATAAACTTTTAATATTCTGGTAGAGGACCCCCCGAAACCCCATTTTTGCAATATTTACAAATTAATAAAGTATACTTACTTTACTTGACACCCCTATGTTTGAATGGAAAACTCAAAATAGTAGTTTTAGCCACACCTCTAGGATTTCTACATGGGTCTCCATGTAGACACTAAGGCTGGGTACACACCAGCCAATATTTTCGTCCGACCGATCGATTTACGGCACTTTCAGTTGATCGGCCGAATATATCGGCTGGTGTGGGGCGGGCAGCTGCGACCATCATCGATCGTTCGTTCGTCCGGATCGGCTGAACAAACGATCGGGCATGTCGGAAAATTCCGATCGATCGTGCGGTTCCCTATTGGACCACATGATCGATTGTAAATTAGCCCCCGCCCGAATTTGCCACACCGATGGACATTTAGCCCGGCGCGCTCGGTCGGGACAAAAAGTCCCTCCGTGTGTACCCAGCCTAAAAGGAAGTGGAATTTTACAATGAGGTTCTGATCTTACACTGTTAGCAAATCAAAAAATTATTGTGCATTTGCGATAAAATGACTTTGCATGTTTTTGAAACTACCCAGCATTCTTAGAGAAATGGCCATTTTCCCCCTTTTTTCCAATATTAATATATTAGCAACATGAGGCTGTGAGGTACAACTGTTATAAGAAGGCTGTATTTAATTTTGTACTCTTTGGGGAGCTTTTAGTTCCATTAAGAACATCTTTCCATAATCTTTATAGCCAATCACTATCCTGTGCTGTCCTAACCACACAGTGATTGTTAATGTGGAACTTGCTGTGGTAAATACTGATAAGTACACTCATAGCATGTTTATCTGGATCCTGTGTAGGGTCTCAGGTCCCCCAATGCTGTTTGGTTTGAACTGCACATTGTGACAGAATTGCTTGAGTCTATTCTCAGATATGCAGGTTTATTCCATTGATATTCTATGGATTATAGTTGTAAGATAGGTGGTTGGGTGTGTTTGCAGCGACCGACGGACATTTGTCCCGACCGCTCGCTCGCTCGTAGCTCATAGTCCTTCTGTGTGTACCCAGCCTAACCCCATAGTAGCTGTAGATCTGGAACCTGCTGTGGTAAATACTTATAAGTATGAACCTAGCATGTTAACCTGGATCCTATATAGGATCTCAGGTTGTCCAATGGTGCTGTTTATGTTTGATCTGCGCATTGTGGCAGAATTGCCTGGGTCTGTCTTGCATGTCGAATAGAAAAGGGAGGGTATATGTGTGATTGCTCATGTTGTGTGGTGGGATTGCCTGGGTCCTTTTTAGAACTTTCAAACTTATTCTTACAGTCTGTCACATGCAATGCTGGCTGCAGCCACTGTTGCTGTGACCAACAGTCATTTGTCCTGGCAGAGCTCTTACTTAAAGAAGATGCTCAGTTGGGACACATGACAGTGCTACATGTATCCAGACTAAATGGTATTAACCTGCAGATCTGAACACAGATCCAGGTAATCTTGCCACAATGTGCAATTTAATCTGAACAGCACCATTGGACATCCTGAGACCCTATACAGGATCCAGAATAACATGCTAGGTTCATACTTATTGGTATTTACCACAGCAAGTTCCAAATTTACACTCATTATGGGGTTAGGACTTGGAAACACAGGATAATAATTAGCTTTACAAGTTATGGAGAGATTTGGATAAAGGAGCTAAAAGCTCCCCACAGAGTATAAAATGAAATACAGCCTTCTTATAACTGAAGGTACCTGACAGCCTCATGTTTAATATATTGATATTGGGGGGAAAGGGGAAAACTTCCATTTCTCTAAGAATGCTGGGTAGTTTCAGAGACATGCAAAGTAATTTAAACATTTACAGACACCACTTCCTGTCTAGCACACAGAAACTGGATTGTCTCATTACTTTCTAAGGAGAGGGGAGGGGGAGTAAATGTGAGAGTCTGAAGACTCACATTTACAAACAGCACATAACTGGGTGTAATACAGGAACTTTTCTTGCACTTCCTGTCTTGTCCTGGACAGTGCCTAAGAGAATTTTTTGATTTGCTAACAGTGTAAGATCAGAAACTCTCATTGGATGTTAGTGAAATTCCACTTCCTTTTAGTGTCTACATGGAGACCCTGTAGAAATCCTGGAGGTGTGGCTAGACCTATCATTTTGAGTTTTCCATTCAAACTTAGGGATGTCCAGTAAAGTAAGTATACTTTATTAACTGTATATCACTTGTTTTGTAATTCAGTAGTAAGTAGTAGTACTATACTTTGTATAGTGTTATTTGTTATGGTGATATTAATTAAATGGTGATAAACACATACATATAGACCTTTCCTATGTGTAACACTGTTATATACCCCCACCTAGTTAGTTGCTCCTAAAAACTCAATGCAATCTCCGTGAAAAAACACATTTATTTATCAGGGCCGGATTTATACTTTTTTCTCCCCTAGGCCAGCTAACTTGTACTGCCTGTACACCTGTACGCGGTCATTTATTAGCTGAAGCTTTGTAAGTGGGGGAGGGACCTGCTCCCCTAGCAAATCGGCAATCGCTGCCCATTTCTGATTTAACAAAGCTCTGCTGTGTGCCAACTAACGTGCATTGTGTACATTTAAAATGGGGGTGCAATGCTGCTTTACCCTTTTTTTTTTTCTTTCTTTTTTTTTTTTTTTGCCGCCCCTAGTGGCTGTGCCGCCCTAGGCCACGGCCTAGGTGGCCTAGTGGGAAATCCGGCCCTGTTATTTATATAATATAAGGGATATATACTATAATGGCATACATTATAAATAAAAGGGTTTTAGTATACATTACTACATTACATTATTTACATGTATATAATGAACATTGTTTATATTAGGCATTGTTATAAATTGCAATTAATACATAAGGGTCACTATATGAAGGTATGATGACAAAGCGTTCATACACGCCACAATATTTGCCTGAAATGGGCGTGCATACACATCGTGTTGGGGGTTTGCCCCTGCTGACAGCTGCTCTTCTTCCTGGTCGCAGCCATTTCGTCTCTGCCATCCAAGAAATAAATTTGCATTAAACAAAACATAGCACTTTAGTCCCTTTAAACAATTAAGTGATTATGTAGAGTTTAGCAACCCCAAAATGGCTATAAGATGGCTTGGAATCTGCTCATGATATTGTAGCCCCTGATGCAATCGTCGAAGCATTTTATAACAGGTACAAGAAGAGAAGTAGAGCTGTGATACCTTTTATTGGCTAACTAAATAAAAAAATTAAGCAAGCTTTCAGGAGTCCTAAGCCCCCTTCATCAGGCTGGATGTTACAAAAGAAACTGAGAAATCACAAACCTTTCATTTCAAAGGACTTGTGCCCATTTCACACCTCCACTACTGTTTTTCCCACATCCCCCCCCCAGTCTGTATCTGTACCTGGTCATCTGTTGCTTGTGAAGGTTCTCATTTATCCAGGTCGTGGTATATCTGTTGTATTCAATTAGATCAACTGGACTTGAAGTTTAGTTCTTGAAGACGTTTCGCTAGTCATCCGACTGGCTTTCTCAATTCAGAATGACTTGTACAAGAATCTGTGGCAATTATGTACCCTGGAAAATCCCAATTAGCATATCACAGCCAGGTGTTAAGGGCGTGATTGGATAGTGGCTAAGAGGTGTTATAGGAACGCCCAGGGTAAGGTGTCAAAACAGCATTGTACATGGCAGACAGATGGATCCATGCATATATGGACTCCCAAAGATACACAAGGAAGGGGCACCACTAAGACCTATAGTCAGCAGCATCAACTCTGTAACATACAAGGTGGCAAAATACCTAGCCAACATCTTAGGACCATTGGTGGGAAGTTCTAAGCATCACATCCAGAACTCTCAGGATTTCACCAACAAGATTGAAGATATAGTACTCGGTGCAGAAGAAACTATGGTGTCCTATGATGTGACATCTCTCTTCACCTGTATACCCACCAAGGAGGCTGTTGTCATGGTGAGAAAACGGCTAGGCCAAGACAGCACTCTCACCAGCAGAACTGATCTCAACCCAGAACAGGTGTGTGCCTTACTGGACTTGTGCCTGAATACCACCTATTTCAAGCAAAAACACGGATGTGCTATGGGATCTCCAGTTTCACCCATTGTAGCCAACCTTTACATGGAGGAGGTAGAAAAACTGGCGCTTAATACCTTTAAGGGCATAGCAC
This sequence comes from Hymenochirus boettgeri, assembly GCA_019447015.1. Taxonomy (NCBI): domain Eukaryota; kingdom Metazoa; phylum Chordata; class Amphibia; order Anura; family Pipidae; genus Hymenochirus; species Hymenochirus boettgeri. Next base: position 202,250,546 of record CM033471.1, on the reverse strand, counting down.
CCAGCCACTGGTTCAGATATGTGGATGACACCTGGGTTAAAATCCACCAGAAGGAAGTACAAGCTTTCACAGAACACATTAATGCGGTAGACCAAAACATCAAATTTACAAGGGAAGAGGTACAAAACAACAAACTGGCTTTCTTGGACTGCTTGGTAGAAGTCTGGGAGAATGGTAAACTGGAAGTAGAGGTTTACAGAAAACCAACACACACAGATCAGTATTTGATGTTTGACTCCCACCACCCTTTAGATCACAAGCTGGGGGTCATCAGAACCCTGCAACACAGAGCTGAGAACATCCCCACTAGCACAGATGCGAAGGCTAAAGAAATGAAACATCTCAGAGGAGCCCTTAAAACTTGTGGATATCCAGACTGGGCCTCTGTCAAAAGAAGCAGAAGGAAAGAAAAGAACACGAATACCAACAGTGAAGGGGAAAAGCAAGACAGGAGAAAGAACATGGTCATCCCATATGTAGCAGAAGTGTCCGAGAAATTAAGAAGAGTTTTCAAAAAACACCGTATCCCTGTCTGCTTTAAACCGAACAACACACTGAGGCAGCAATTGGTACATCCGAAAGACCCAATACCAAAACACAAGAAAAGCGACATCATATATGCAGTGCAGTGCAGTGAAGAATTGCTATGATTGTATGGGGGGAGACCAAACAACAACTGCATCAACGTATGGCCCAGCACAGAAGAGCCAATTCCTCGGGTCAGGACTCAGCCGTGTACCTGCATCTTAAGGATAAAGGACATACCTTTGAAGATTGTAATGTAACATATTGGCAAAGGAACGTGACTGGTTCAAGAGAGGTTTTAAGGAGGCCATTTATGTGAAATAAAGAAACCAAGCCTAAATAGAGGTGGGGGGGTTCGACACCATCTGTCTGCCATGTACAATGCTGTTTTGACACCTTACTTGGGCGTTCCTATAACACCTCTTAGCCACTATCTAATCACGCCCTTAACACCTGCTGGCTTGTGAATATGCAGGGATTTTCCAGGGTACATAATTGCCACAGATTCTTGTACAAGTCATTCTGAATTGAGAAAGCCAGTCGGATGACTAGCGAAACGTCTCAAGAACTAAACTTCAAGTCCAGTTGATCTAATTGAATACAACAGATATACGGTCATCGGTTCATTTGTTTGATGTTTACTGTCTTCATGTGTATATAGGTTTGTGATTTCTCAGTTTCTTTTGTAACATCCAGCCTGATAAAGGGGGCTTAGGACTCCCGAAAGTTTGCTTAATTTTTTAATTTAGTTAGCCAATAAAAGGTATCACAGCTCTACTTTTCTTCTCTTACTTATAGCTAACACGATACAAACCTCAACTATTGCTATAACAGGTACGATAAGCGTTACTTTGATAGACTGTCCAATATCATATTGATAGTATAAAAAACAAGTAAACCTGTGTATGTCTGATGGCCTTAAGTTTTTTTTCTTTTCCGAACTGTATTAAAATCATTGTATTACATTCCTTGCCATTAGGAGGAGCAGTCCATTGCTCTAACAAAAACAGGTTGCTTAAACAACATAAATCAGAGAAATATCCTATATACTAACTGAGAGGTGTAATAGGCATGGATCATGGATGCATTAGCTTGGGCGCCGCGTCATCAACCCTCCTCCCACTGTGCGTGCGACACTGCCGTTGGAGAAGCCAACCCCTACTTATGCGCATGCGAGAGGAGACCTCAATGCCATTTCCGGGGGGGGGGGGGCAAAGAGAGGAAGATAGAGAGAGAGAGGAGGGAGAGAGACAAAGAGAAACTGTTAGGGGAGAGAGAGGGAGAAAGGAGGGAGAGAGAAGGAAAAGTGAAGGAGTGGGAAAGAGAAGGGGGGAGAGAGAAGGGAAAGAGAGGGAGGAGAGAAAGAGAGGGGGAGAGGTCTTTAAATGCTGGGTTGAACGATTCTTAAAAAAAATCTGGAGTTTGCTAGTGTTATTATAGTCCGGGGAGTTTCATTTTAAAGATGGAAATTTGAATCTTGCATTACATTATTAAAATGCACATATTTGGATGAAATAAATAAAAATCCTTCAAATTGACAAGGTCATTTCCTACTATCTTTCTAACTGAATGAAAGAAAGACTGGTGGGAGCATGTATATATGTCTCATACAGGTTTCCATGGGTTATTCTGATTGAATCATGACTCTGCTCCACTTTTCAAGGACAGACTTAGAGTCTTTTCCCCTCCACCGAATAAGGCATCTTCCCCAAGGAAATGCCTGTCTTGAAATGAAAGTGTATCGGGGGAAAAGACAGATCTCTTTCTATACCACTGAACAGTATGGTTACAAGTTACAAGCAGGCATCCCACCCCTACTGGGAGTCGCAGTGTCTCCCGGATTTTGGGGTGGTTTCCTGCACACCCGCGAGACCACCCCAAACTCCCGCGAACCGAACTTACCTGGCAGCTCTGCCTCCGGAACGCCTTCTTTTCTTTGGCACGCCCCTTCTGTGACGTAATTTACGTCATGCTCCCCCTAACCACGCCTCTTCTGTGATGTAAATTGTCACATGTAGTGGCCTGCCCATAACCCCGCCCCCTTTGTGACGTCATCAGTGTCTGCCTGCCCTAGCTCCACCCCCTTTGAGACATCATTGACGTCAGTCAGTTCCGCCCCCTTCTCCCCACCCTGCCCGGAAGCCAGATGTCTGTGTAATGCTGATTTACTCCAAAACCGTCATTGTTTCCATGTCAAATTAAATCTTTAATTTAATACTAAAATACTAACAGTATTTAATACCATATGTTAAACTAGAAGCGTCACCATCATAATAATGGAACTCTGGGATGGCATGCTGGGAAATGTAAACAATCAAGGTTATTCAATAAAAGTTTTTATTGTTAAAAATGGGGTAAATTTTCAATCAATCAGATTGTATTTAACATTTGAAAGCTTGCATCTGATTGGTTGGGGCAAAATTAGCACCATTTTAAACGATTCTCAGGGTTATTCAATAAAAGTTCTTACTGCTTAAAATGATGCTAATTTTACCCCAAGCAATTAGATGCTAGCTTTCAAATGTTAATAAGATATGATTGGTTGGGGCTAAATTAGCACCATTTTAAACGATAAGAACTTTTATTTAAAGGGGAACTGTGGTCCAAAAATGACTTTAGGTAAATTGATAGAAATTGCTCTCCTGAGAATTTTTGCAGTTTATTTTACATAGTTTTGAAGATATTTACATTTTTTTGTGTGATATGGCAGCATCACCAGGTCCCCTGCACTTAATGCTTCCTGCTCTGAAACCTGTCAGTCAATCTGCCCTGTGTCTCCTCCCCTTTGCAGCCCCCCTGGTCTCTCCCACTCATGGATCCCATGGTCCCTCCAGTTGCAGGCCCCCATTGGTCCATTCCCTTACAGCCCCACATGGCCCCGCCCACTTGCGGGTGCAGTGACCCCGTCCACTCTCGGGTGCTGTGGTCCCACCCACTCACAGGTGCTGTGGGCCACTCTGAACCCCCCCTACCCCCCGAAAACTCTGTGGAAACAGCCTTTTGTGAGAACTCTGCCTGAAAGGCTGTTTTCACATAGTGAGAGAGAAGGGCTTTAGATTCCCTTACCTTCTCTGCAGCTGCAGGTCCTTCATACAGCAGAGAGGAGGAGGGACTTCCTGTCTCCCTCACACACTGAGGGAGTCAGAGGCTGTGCTCACCAGCGGCACGGTGCAGGAGAAACCTTAGGAATGTCACATGTCAGCCTCCCTCCCATTAACTTTCTGGTCAGTCATTTCTTTATATCTTGGGCTGTGTAGCACGTAGAGAGGTGGTTGATGGCTCGTTTTAAAGGTAGGAAACTGGCCTTTAATTTAAACTCAACTTGTTTGGAGACCACAGTTCCCCTTTAATCTCCCTGAAGAACTTTTATTGAATAACCCTGTAAGAATATTCTTTAAGGCCTAGCCCTATATTGGAAGATTGGAAAATTCCAAAATATAAACACCCCAAAGAAAGTTTGCTCACATTGACTCAAGTATGGCCCTGGTGCCTATGCCCTGAGCCTGTCGCCATACTTAATAGACTTCTCAGTGTTATGAGCTACAAGGTAATCATGGCGATATCCAAACATACAAATCACTCACCTCTTCCCTTCGGCAGTCCAGGTGCCACTTGCCCTGAACCCTTCATTAACGGTGGCCATACATCAGTGTGATATTACTTACCTGACCGAGCGCTCATGAGACGTTCATCGATCCTGCCGTAAACCGTCTCTCCCGATCTTATATCCGACCGACATGCCGCATGCCGGTCGAATACATGATCGGGAGAGGTGGTTCCGGCAGGATCGCAGGAATGTCGCGTGAGCGCTTGGTCGGGTAAGTAATATCGCACTGATGTATGCCCACCTTAAGTTCAAACAGTAAACATGATTCAATAGGGACCTCGTGCACTCCGGCAAATTCAGCAGTCATCACAAAAAAACAAACATTTTTATTGAGCCTGCATAAATGCACACGACACCTTACATAGCAGAGTATGTAATCAACGAAGGTGTCGAGGCACAGGACAAATAGTTATCCCAAATGGGCAGTGGTATGTAGCAAAAATCTAGATACACACACTAAAGCCCTGATACCGTTGGTTCCACGGGTTAAACGAATGAACATTCCAGTTGGATAAGCGGTCGTTCGGGAAAAAAAGAAAAATTCCTTTGCCCATGGTAGTTTCCCTGCCTGCCTGTTATTTCCCAAAATATTTTTTGTGTGTACCCACCATAAAGCTAGGTACACCCACTAGCGATAAAGCTAAATACTGTCGTATCCAACGATATCGGGGCTTTATCGGCAGTTTGTATTGGCTTTTCCGAAGAAGCGCGCGGCCGCCGAACGTTCCTGTTGGCCCAGCCATTCAGGCTGTGGTAGTCACTCTATAGAGGCCATCAGCCAAGGAAAACACACAGTCCCAAGCTTTCTCCCTATGCTGTGTATAGGGAGAACACTCAGGACTGTGTATAATTTTTACTTAAGAAAGGGTGTGTATATATATTTGATATAAATCAGTGTGTGCTGTATTGCTTTTCTATACTCTTTGTTAGAATTGTACCCTATATAGCAGATGCATGCTTTACATGTTTTTGGCAGGACTCTGGCCTTAGTCAAAGGTTGGTACACACGATTCGCCCACCTGACCTGCAATAAATGAGCGGCCAATGAACGTTCTTTACAGCTAACAATCGATGTGAGTTGCTGCTTGTTTGTGCGCCTGACTGAACGGACACACACGTGCGATTGTCAGCTGTAATGGGCATTTACTACGGGTCATCATTTTGGCAGGGAGAACAGTCACGGGTGGATTGATGTATAGGTAAAACAATGGGCTTTTAAAGGAAGCCCTTTGTATTTTAGCCACAGTTCCCCTTTTAAATATATTTCTCCAAAATTCTACCAGTCTAAGAGGTAAGAGATAGAGCTATGTATTAGTTAGCAATCATAACTTAAGCAGGGTCATTTATATTTCAACTTTTGTTCTAATTTAATAGCTTGTGTTTGTTCTAACTACCCCTTGCGGTTCTGAATTCCTACTTTATTATTTTCTTCCATATAAGCAGAAAAGTGGTTCCCTGGGTCTATAAATCTTTATTCTTCCTTCTTTAAATTCCTTGATCAATTGATTGCATACGCTTTGTATTAATACTGAAGTATGTTTTAAATGAACTCTTAGGCCGAAATACATTTTTCCTGAAGTTTAACCCAGAAACTCCTGATAAAAGGTGGCCATGTACAGGCTGATATCAATCTGCTGACATTTTGCCAAGCCTAGTAATGAAAATGGGCTGATTTTATCTGTCCAATTTCTTTGGTGGCTACCACAGGCAGGTACTGTGTATTGTCCCATATCGCTATCTCTATGGCCACCTTAAGCATAATTTCTCAAGGACAGCATGCAGCAGTTCTGTGACCCTTTTTTTGAGCACTCCACCTGTGGGTGCGTAGCAGCAAAACATCTGGAACTGCTCAAAATTCTGACACAAGGTTGCCTTCGTACAGGGTTGCCAGGCGTTCCTATTAGGGCGGGATTGACCCGAGTCCCACAGTTAGGGTTGAAATCCCATCCAAATCCTGGCTCTGCCATTCCCTCTCCCTGCCCTGTTACACCTCTAACCCCCAAATTCACTCCGCACCCAGCCGGCCTACCGTGACATCATGCCCCTACCCCCTTATGCTTTGAGGCAGACAAAATATGGCAACCCTGCCTGCGTACAAGTAGGCTAAAATAATACATTAATTGTCTTTACATGGGTGTCATGTGGACATTCCATGCTTGCTTTTTGTAGTTTTGTAAAGCTGGCCATACATGGATCAATTAATATTAGGCAGATTGTCTCATTGATTGAATCTGCCAAATATTGATTACTTACAACTAGGGTGCAGTGGGGAAAAAACTATTTATTTTTTATAGCAAAGGCAGTGTAAATAATATAATTACACGCGTTTCCTTTCCTAAATATAGACCCCAGACAGTAGTACTGTATTAAAGGGGAAGTTCAGTGCAAATACAGTGCTTTATAGAAAAAAAAGAGCAGTATTTTTTCATCCCAATGACCTTAACCTGCCCATTCAGCATTTCTTCTGTGTATAAATAAATGCAACCAAAATACTGACTTCCTGTTAGCAGGACTCCTAGTAGAGACCGTAATGGTCTTTCCCTTGACCCAGCATCTGGGTTGATTGAGTTGCCCAGTAGAGATCTGAGCGTGTTTGACCCATCCAACAGCCAATCAGTAGAAATTACTGTTAGGAACATTCCAAGGAAGTGGTGCATCCTGGGAAGAAGAAGGACCGTTAGAACCTGAAAAGTCAGCTCACTAACGTCAACAGCAGGGAACAGCAAAGGGTATGAAATCAACTGACTTTTCAAAATGGAAGAGAATATGTAGAATAACTAAGAAGGCATAACACTAACAATTTAACAAATCTTGATAATCGCCACTGAACTGTCCCTTTAAAGGTTGCTTTATACAGCCTACAAAATACTAATCTTCACATTTTCAAATAAATAGTATTTTAAATTGCATAGGCTACACGTGCCTGTTATTTAGTGCCTTTATATCCACTGGTTGCTATCAGTTGTGTGATGGATTTAGATCTACCAGTTGCAATCAGTTGTGTGAGGGATTTAAGGTGGCCATACATCAGTGCGATATTACTTACCCGACCGAGCACTCACGCGACGTTCACCGATCCTGCTGGAACCGTCTCTCCCGATCTTATATCCGACCGACATGCAATCCCATTTTGCGATCGCATGTAGGTCGAATATAAGATCGGGAGAGACGGTTCCCGGAAGGATCACAGGAACGTCGCGTGAACGCTCGGTCGGGTAAGTAATATCGCACGGATGTATGGCCACCTTTTAGATCCACCAGTTGCAATTAGTTGTGTAAGGGATTTAGATCCACCGGTTGCAATCAGTTGTGTGAGTGATTTAGATCCACCGTTTGGAATTAGTTGTGTGAGGGATTTAGATGCACCGGCTGCAATCAGCTGTGTGAGGGATTTAAATCCACCAGTTGCGTGAGTGATTTAGATCCACCGGTTACAATCAGTTGTGTGACTGATTTAGATCCACCGGATGCAATCAGTTGTGTGACTGATTTAGATCCACTGGTTGCAATCAGTTGTGTGACAGACTTAAGCCTCGTACACACATGCGATCGCGGGGCCCGACGATCATCGGCCGAAACGAACGTTCAGACACATCGTGTGTCGCCGGTCGGGACCCGTGATCGCACTTGTGTGACACCTTTAGATCCACCGGTTGCAATCAGTTGTGTGAGGGATTTAAATCCACCCGTTGCAATCAGTTGGTGTAGGGATGTAGATCCGCCGGTTGCAATCAGTTATGTGAGGGATTTAGATCCACTGGTTGCAATCAGTTGTGTGAGGGATTAAAGCTAGGTACACACCTAGAGCGATTTTTCCTCCTGACCGACCGTTCGATACTTTCGAACGGTCAGCCAGGAGGAAGGACTGTCGGTCGCGGCAAAAGCAGCCGCGTCCGATAGTCACCGCGACCGAGGTTTTCCACCCTGTCCGATCGTCCTTTCGTCCGATTCGGACGAACGGTCGATCGGACATGGGCACATTCGGATTCGATAATTTCGGTCCGATCGACCGATACACTGAACTATCGGTCGATCGGACCGAAATATCTAATCGTGTGTACCCAGCTTTAGATCCATCGGTTGCAATCAGTTGTGTGACTGATTTAGATCCACCGGTTGCAATCAGTTGTGTGAGGGATTTAGATCCACCGGTTGCAATCAGTTGTGTGACTGATTTAGATCCACCAGTGAAGGTGGCCATTCATCTATGAGATTTTACTTACCCGACTGAGCGCTCACGCGATGTTCATCGATGCTGCCGGAACCGCTTCTCCCGATCGTATATTTGACCGACATGCGATCTCAAAATCCCATTCATTTTGCGATCGCATGTCGGTCGAATGTAAGTTTGGGAGAAGCGGTTCTGGCAGGATCGAAGGAACATCGCGTGAGCGCTCGGTCGGGTAAGTAAAATCTCATAGATGTATGGCCACCTTTACAATCAGTTGTGTGAGGGATTTAGATCCACCGGTTGCAATCAGTTATGTGACAGATTTAGATCCACCGGTTGCAATCAGTTATGTGACAGATTTAGATCCACCGGTTGCAATCAGTTGTGGGTGGGATTTAGATAATAATTGCATGGGTTTTCTGCTGCAACAGACCATTCATTTGAGTCGGACAAATGGACGAGTCTGACCAAAAACTGCATCCTCATTATCTAATCTTTAAGGTGTCAAATGGAAAGTGCATGCCATCTGATTTACATGCAACTGTATAGAACCTGTTTTATACTCAAATGTGTTTCTCTTTAGTAACTGGATGAGATAGCATTGCAATAAAACTGCAATCCTATCAGCACAAAGCAGCACCTAGTAAAACTGATGTTCCCATAAAACTGTTATCAATAGTGAAAACCCTTGCTAATAAAACCTCTCTTCTGGTTTTTTTTTTTTTGCTTTTCCCTAAAGCTAGGTACACACAGTCCAGATTTCTGAAAGATGACAGACAGGATCTGCAAGATTCTGTCTGCCATCTTTCAAAGATCTGCATACACACAGTCCTGAGCGTTCTCCCTATGTACTTCATAGGAGAACGCTCGGGACTGTGTGTTTCCATCAGCCGCGCTCGTTCGGGAAACGAACATACACACATAACGATAAAGCCCCGATACCGTCGGATCCGACGGTATTGGGGCTTTACCGTTACTGTGTGTACCCAGCTTTATTGTACTGTACAGGAATAATGTCAGGCACTCATTAAGTATAAGTAAACAATATGTATAATTAGATGAGATGTTACTGTGATGTCTTTGGTCATCTACCTACAGGAAAAACAAACTAGCAAGGTATGGTGACACCAACTATCAGACAATTGTAAAATATTTTCTCAAGATATATTTTTCTAAATGGCACAATATAATTCTTTAAAAGTTGCATGTTGGGTACACTTGTGACGATATTTGCCCCGGTTGACCATTCTCCATACACATACATGTTTTTTCTATAATTAAGATTTCTTCATTTACTCTATAATATGGGTACCTAAACGTGGGTACACACTATGGAATTTATTTGTTTTGACAGTCTGTTTACCACTAGCGAGCAGTTGGAACGAATTTCCCCCCCGTGATTTTCCAGGATGCCGATTTCCCATTTGTCCAAATGGACAGCCAGACTTTGGTCGCCTGAAAAAAACCCATCCATTTCAGTGTATCAGTTGATCTTCCCGAACTATTGGATTGTGTGTGTTCTAACCTCACTAAAAGCTTCTGCTTTTAGTGAGGTTAGAAGTTTCAGAAATAAAACCCCCAGTGTGTGGTTAGATTAGAGAAAGAAAACTTAGTGGAGGAGGGGAGGAAGTAAAAAAACAAAAGCTAGATAGATGGAGATTGCTGGATAGAGGAGTGTTAGAGACAGACTGCTAGATAGAAGCGAGCTAGATAGAGAGAGCTGCTGGATCAAGGTGAGCTAGAGAGCTGCTGGATCAAGGTGAGCTAGAGAGCTGCTGGATCAAGGTGAGCTAGAGAGCTGCTGGATCAAGGTGAGCTAGATAGGGAGATCTGCTAGATAGAGGTGAGCTAGATAGAGAGAGCTGCTAGATAGAAGTGAGCTAGATAGAGCTGCTGGGCAGAGGCAGCAAGAAAGACAGAACTGCTGGGTGGGTGCTCCTTTCTCTCTCTCTTTTCCCTCTCTGTCTCTTTCTTTAGCAGACAGACAGAGCAGGGTTAGGAGGAGCTGTTTTGCATCCATTCATGTTAGCCCTGCCTCATTCCCTTCTTCCTTCCTGCCTGAGAAAGACAGAAACAGCAGAGAGAGAGATAAGAGCTCAGTGGGAAGTGTCTCTGCCCAGTGTTTGTCTTTCCCTCTTCCCCACTTCTCCCTCTCTCCGACCTGGAACTCGCAGCCCCTGACTCCGCCACCTTCTGGGTAAGTAACACTTCTTTCCCTTCCATTCGGTCTTGTTCTTTGTAAGTAGGGTATTTGGCCAGATCCCCCCAGTTTCTAAATGGTTGGTACCTACACCCCCCAGGGAGGCTCAGCAGAGAGACCTGTCCATTTGCCTGCACGGGGGTGGGGATTCGCTAACGTGTAGTCTTGTCTTGTCTTTCACTTCTACATTCACTTGTGTCACACACAGATAGAGGGAAGAGATGGCGTCTGGAGGGGGTAGGGAGAATGGAGACAAGGAGGGAAACCTATAGAGGAAGGTGAGGGTGGGCTTCAGTCGGCCCCTCTATGTTACATTGCTGCACGTGGCTTTCACTCTTGCTCCATCTGCATTAATTGCGCCAGTAGAAGTTTCATTAGGGAAGCTCCAAACTTTCTCATTGCTCTGGCTGCTCATTGAATGTCATCAAGGCTCTGGGGATTTCCCTATTGGCTCCTTGTCCATGCAGATCCCAAATGATCCTGCTCTGCAGGTTGGGGTTTTGGTAGCCTTTAGTTTACATTAAAGGACCAGAAACCTGTATCTACTAAATCTGCCTAATAAAGGTTTTTAATTACAATTTGCAGTGGACGATCCTAGGAGTTGTAGTTTACAATAATTACTGAGGATGATGGGGAGGGGGAGTAGAGCAAGACAGGTTGGACCCCCAGTGTAAACCAGTCACTATTCATTAACTAACTGAACTATGAACATCTTGGACCTCACTGTTGAGTTATCAACCTGAGCATTTAATAGGGGCTAAGTCTGATTAATACCTATGGTATAAATATCCATATGGTTGCCATATTGTCCCTTTATATCAGGGATGTCAATCTTGCGGCCTTCCAGATGTTTTGAAAATTGCAACTGCATCTAGGGGATGTTGGGAGTTGTACTTTTCTAATATCTGGAGGGTTACAAGCTTGACATCCCTGCTTTAAATACTAACCCATATAAAATCAGCATCCTGAAAGGCTGGTCAATATTTCCGTTTTAGCATAGCCATTCATTAAATGAATTGATACTTAGCCTTGCAGCATGTTGAATTCATATGTATTTATGTTGTTTATGGTAAAGAGCAACCCATAAATGTAAAGGTTGTTATTAATCTGTGTGTGGGTAAATCAATGAACAGGGTATTGCCAACCTGAATTTTCATAATGCAATGCTAAAACACAGCTAGACAGATCCCTGGAGCCAGGTAGCCAACACTCCTACAAATTTACAAATGGCATTTAGCTTTTTTTAACATCACAGAAATTGTATTACCTTAATCTGTTTAACCTCTGTAATACTACAGTTTAGCGATCTTCAACCTGTTGCTGGCATGAAGTTGATCTAATTGGTACAGCTTAAGTAAAGTATGTTGATGTTTTCTTAAATCATTTATACACTTTGGGGCTGATGCAAAAAACACTAGTTTGCCTGTGCTATAAATCTGCAACTAATTAATTGCTGCAAATTAACTGCACAGATACACTTTTGCTCCTCTAATTGCACCAGCCTGTTGTTTCTTATAAACCTTGCATTATAAATGTTTTAAAAAAGTGCTATTAGTGGCTTGTTGTTCCTTTTACTGGCAAACTAGAGCTTTACCTCTATTTAGTAAATGTGGTAAAGCTTTCACTATATGTTCTAATAATGTTGTCATAGGAGTGCTCCCACAGCCCCCCTTTTTGTTTATGTAAAGCTTGTCCAAGCTAATCGCAGGTAATATGAAATTTGCTAGGTCCCACTTGTGCTTGTCAGAGCAAGATTTGCATTCTGTTCCCTTGTCTGATTTGCATTTCCACTGCAATGCTACTGGACAGTTCCTACTATGTTCGCAGCACTGTATGGTATTGGTTCGCATGCTTGCACAACTTTTTGTGCGGATCCCATACGTGCCAATAACAGAGATTACCAGGAGCACAGCCCACATAGAATATCACGCATAGCAGCACATTGCAAAAATCCTGCATGCGCTGCTCTGCATGATAGTGGGACCTCACCCTAGGTGTGAAACAAACGCTAATTATTAGTACAGCCTGCCATTAGCTTTTATTTCCTCAAATGTTGTTTATAGTGTACTCTTCTGCTTCTATTTGCTGCATTGGTACATGATAGAAACCTTCTATTTTCTTTGCTTGAGGAAATTTCTGTATACAGTAAGTAGCATAGAGTTTGTGCAGAGCCATGTATTGTTTTTTTCACTTTTTAAGAATTTGTATGTGTGTTAAAGTGTCACGTAAGTGCCACGTAAGTGCTTAAATAGCAATCTGTTTATATTTGATGTATTGAATTACTTGTATACAAAGATTTTCTGCATGCTTATCTAACAATTTGTAAGCATAATTGAAAATGTTGTACCCAAAACTTAGGGTTATATAAAAGACTTAAGTCTTACCTCTAAAATAAGGCCTAGTTTATATCCTGACAGAAGTTCTGGTGTTATAAATATAAACTACTTACCTTTACCAACATTAAGTCTTCAGTGAAGATGCTCAGACCCTGAGGACAGGAGAGGAGCAGAGGGTGCAGTTGATGTCACTAAATCTACTGGACACTGGAAGTCCTACATTTTAAACTCCGTAACTTCTGAAAGGTTGCATGTAGAAATTAGAATGTGAGATCCAGATATGACTGCAAGCTTTTATTTTACTCTAACTTGTTTGGAAACAAGTTAACATTTCAGGAAATCATCTTTAGCAACAAGATAGTGAAGTATCAAATGAAGGAATAGGAAAACTATTTATGTAGACTACCTGTATATAATGAATCGCAGGAAATCTCTCTCTGACTCCCATAGCCATTTCATAACTGGTATATATTATAATAATACACCCAGCTGTACTTCCTGATTCCAAGTTTGCTGACACCAAAAGTAATAAGAGTTAGTTAGATGGGTGTGTAGTGAGTGGTTTGGACACATGACTGGACATGGCATAGATGGTTCGGAGATACGTACAGGTTTGTAGGTCAGTAATACTGAAAGTAATGTTACATTAACTTTTATTTTCTTTAGGTGTCAGAAAAATGACAAAAAACAGCTTATGTTTCCTTTGTGGTCTCTATTAATGGGTTTATGTCTGACCTGTATTTATTGTGCATGCAGCAGAGATGCGACAGAGGTATGTTGTTTAGGTTCTTAACATTGTGCAAGTCGGGAAGAAGCGTAATGTCATGATATTGTACCTGCTACTGAATGACACAGATATACAGTACATTCTTCAAATAGCAGCGTTGCTTATTACAGGGCTGGACAGTGTGTCAGCATACCCTGTTTAGCTTAATAATTTGTTAATGATGACTGATGAGTAAATATTATTGATATGGGTTATTCTGAGCAGATAACCTTGGTTATTTTCTGTTTTTTAAGTCTGTATGTATTTTAAAACTTTCAAGTTCTTAATATACGGTAAATACAATCTAATATTCGTAATTCACATGAACTATATAAATTTTCAAGAATCCATCATTGTTTGTAAATGTCTCTTTTAGACTTTATAGTGTTTGCACATACATGATTGCTTCCTCCGCGGTGCCAGTTGTATTTTTTTTAATCTGCTGGCAATCATTGGTCTGAATGATTAGAAAGGGTCACAAATTCCCTGTGCAATATAAACATTGCATTGTAATAAATAATGGATTTGCAACTAATGTGGACATAAAGTAATTTCAGTTTGCTGCTTTTTGTCAGAGTATAGTCAGCATTAAATTGTCTGTGCACATTTTACACAGTGAGTATTTTCTTGGGTACGGTGAGAACTGGTTCCATACAGCATCCATACTAGTTTATTGTTTCACTGGCATTAGCATCTTGACACGGTGTTCTATCCGTTAGAGCAAAAAATGCACATTCTTCCATCCAAATGTCTATTAGGATAATATGGTAATAAAAACGTATATATAAATTGCAGCTTTTGCCTTTTGAAGCCCATTTAGTTTTTAAGTTTTTATTTACTTGAACTACTGATAAGTGCTTTGATCCTGGTATATTTACACCACATCTGTACAGCAATGGGAAATTAAACACTGACAATCAGAATGGTGTAAAAAGTATTCATACAGTGGGTCTTTGACTCCTGCATGATTCAATGTTACACATATCTGTACTGTTAAATGGCATGTCCACCCCCAAAACTGAAATTTAACCCTATACTGGCCTTACCTGACATCTCTGCTCCAAATGGCTGCCCTGATATGCCCCTATAAAGTCAGGAAAACAGCAGTGTAGTAGCTGTCAGTGACTCATCCTGTGCCTGTGTCTGCCTCAACCTTGACAAGGTTTGAGGCATGAGCAGGAGAGTCCTCCTCCCTCTACCTCCCGTTTTGCTCTCCCTCCCTCTAGCTCCAAACCCCTTGGTTATATTGTAGTTATTGGTCCCCTAGCCCCAACCGCCATAATAGAATTTTGAGAAGGTCCCCCGATAGTTACTTACCTTACCTCTCTCCCCCGGCATTCTGAGCAGCCGGCAGCCGTGTCCCTGATTGGCTGTCTCTCAGCCAATAAGAGACGTGACTGCCGACCCCGCCCCCTGCTTGCAGTTCCGTGCAAGCAGAGGGCCGGGACACTGCGGCGGAGGAAAGAGGTGAGGTAAGGTACACTTTCGGGGCACTTTCTCAAAAATCTATTATGGCAGTTGGGGCTGGGGAAACCAATAACTACAATATAACTAAAGTTGATAAAAGGGGGTGGACATGCTCTTTAAGGTGACCGTACACTTCAAGCTCACCTTCTGAAATTCCGAACATTCAAACGACTTACATAGAACTGCCTGGCCTGGCCCAATTTTTTTTGGGATTCACTTGCCAATGTAAAATTAATGGTTAAAGCAGGAACATCAGAAAGTAAGAACTGTTGGCTGAAAATACTTCAACAAATTCAACAATCTTATGTCGAATCTATCTAATGCATAGGTGGACAAATTCAGAACCAATAGAGCCTTTTTAGTAGCCAGCTCCATAGGCATCAATGAAAATCTTTAAAAACATAGGTACTAGGTTTATATTTCTAGGTGCATTGGTTACCAGGCTCCTGGGTTTTTGTCCAGTCCCTGATCAAATGGCTTAATACTATGGGCAGCATTAGATTAGGACATGACTCAATAAACTGGGTATTAGAGCAGATGCTTAACCGGCCAGACAGTATTTGACTTACCTTGTGATATTTGGGCAATCACCTGAGGACAATAATTTGGGATCAGCATTTGATTACAAGTACATCAATTCGACAATCAAACATGAAATTGATCTAATATCCTTGAGCACATGGCCAGCAATAGAAATTGAGGATTTTTAACAGCACCAAAATAGATCAATAAAAAGGAATCTAATTGTTGCAGATTTTTACACCTATTAATAAATATTAAAAAAATATTAAAAATTGCAGTGATTTAAAAAAAACAAAAAAAAAAACATCCAATGAACCAGGTATATTTACTTAATCTGTTTATGAAATGCAGTTTTGCAATCTCTGAATTGAGTTGAACCTGTTGATCCGGCCCTTCACCTCAGTCAAAGTTTCTCATGTGGCCTCCTGTTAAATTTACCTGGTGTAAGGCCTTGAAAGGGGTCCTAGAAGTATTAAAAATGTAATCTTAAAAGATTTTTTTTGTCATTTAAAGAATACGGTAGTTCACCCCAAAATGAACTTTTCCTTTAACGTATTGATGTATTGTATATTTACCTTTCATGCGATCCAACTCTGCAGAGTTGAAAATCTCCGACCACTTCCTGGTTCTAATCCACTTTAGCGCAGATTATCATGCGCCTCCCGGGCTTTAATCAATACATTAAAGAAAAGTTTACTTTTCGAGTGAACTATTCCTTTAATTAATTATTGGATCAGTGGGAGTGGGAAAATAACTTGAGGAGCTGCTACATTGAAAGGTTTTACTGTCCTCCTTTGATTTAAGAGAACTTAATCTTATGGTGGCCATAGACTCTACAATCCGATCGTACAATCTGCGGGTTGTACAATTGGATTGCCAGTCGGCCAAAATATTTTAAACTGGCTCGATGGGGAAATTATTGTAAGATCGTTGAAAGATCTTTCAACGATCATCCATACACAGATCCAACGATCGTACGATATAGGGATATCCCAATATCGTACGACCGGGATTTAAACGTCTATGGCCACCATTGGATTAAATTAAGTGTAAATTTCATTGAACTTTGATTGGTCGTTTCAGAAAATCTCAGTTGATTATACAAGAATCTGACTTATTTTAAGAAATATGGATTTGAATTTCTCTCAGAGCTTATTATTGATTACCATGTGTTTCCCTGTTTGATTCATTTTCTATCAACATTTAGGCCTAAGCCACACTAGCGCAATTTGCGTGTGTTTGCGCATCCGTTTTTATGCTAACATTGAAATTGTGTCAACGCACCAAAACCACATGATTTCCGCTGGGGTGCGATTGTGCATTCATTTACAACACGTTATCGCATGCGATCATTATTTTTATGTGCAATCGTCTGTGATTTCCTATTTCAAAAAGAGAAGTCGCAAACACACAGAAATAGCATGTAAATGCACACGCAATTGGGTGCGATTGCGCGAGCACTTTCGGTGCGATGCAGTGTGGCCATGCCCTTAGTTTTTATCTGACAATAGAATTGAAAGTAAAAAAATGTAAAAAAATTGAGAATAAGTTTATGGCTGGCTTTACAAAGGCAAATAATACCTAATTTTAATTAGGATCTTATAGTATAAAGCTTCATACACATGTGCAATAGCGGGGGCCATTTTGTCTGACAATGGCAATTAGGTCGGGGATCGTTGTCCTATCTGCCTGAAGGATCATCAACGAGCCCTGACCAAACGGCCATTTCAGCCGACAAATTGGCCATACACAGCACGATTATCGGCCCTCGTGATCGCACATGTGTTTGCATCTTAAGTCAGGAACATAATGTTCTAACCAGAACCTTAAAGGCTCCTTAAGTGGAAAAGAATTTTGGTTATCCTGAAATCTTAATGCCGTTGTATGTCCTGCTTTAGATTTCTTCTGTCCCGTTAAAGATGTGGCTACTCACAGTCCAGATCAGTCTCCATATACTGAAGTATGGGTGTACTCCGCTTAGTGCTTATGCAGTTTTAAAACAAAAGGATTGGCTACTTATATTAGGAACTGTGATAGTGACAGTCTGTAATATGAAGGTATAAATAAAGCAGATGGTTGCAAGTGCAATAGAATCTAGAGTGTCTGTGAGTGCCCTAGTAAACAACGTTCACATGTTAAGTTTTATGGTAAAGTGCACAGTTCAAGTGTTAAGGCTTACTGTGTAACCTTTTGTTTCAATAAAGTTTGATCATTTTAAAAGAAGCTAATGATTTTGGTGGCCACAGTGTGCACCTCTTTAAAGGTATATATATGAAGACATTGGTTAGGAGTATGCTTAGTTTCAACCCTTATTGTCTCCATTTATAGAAAGATAGTGCAAATGACTCTGCAAACTTTGATCACTGCATCATAGTTTTCTAGATTGCCCAAGGGCAATGTTTTATCCCTAATATTACGAATGAGGCCGGGGATCTGACATCACCTAGCCATATCAGCATTGCCTCAAACATCTTGACAGATGCTGGTATGGGTAATTACAATAATAAAAACATAAGCCTAAATCAACTAATTAAAAAGAATAACAATAATATGGGGCAATGGAAGTTAAAATGAAAAGTACCTGGAGCAAGAAATATAATTTCTTAAGGAGTACTACCAAAAAGAAAATTGCATTGTGCGTATGCAGTTTTACATTTACCAGAGCAGTGAGCTGTGTGAATTCAGCCACTCAAGGAGGTAGGAAAGGATTTCATACCTCCCTAAGGAAATTAATATGTGGGTATTGTGCTTCTATGGCTGTTAATCATAAATAATACTGCATTTACCTAAATACATTTACCCATTAGGTAAATGTTTTTAAGTGTATGCAGGCAGTTTTAAGGATATTGACGTGACATAATCTTTTCCCCGAGTCTTGGCGCATGTGTGAGTCCTTTCACTAGGTAGTGGGCACAGCGGAGGAGACCGCTAAGGAGAAGAGAATTGGGAGGAATATCTCAAATTCTGCAGTATTACATTTAAATACTTTTTAAGAATTAGCTGTTTGGTTATTCCTGCACTAATACAATGCCTATCAACACCCTATTCATGTAGCTGGAGCCACAGTAATGACTGTCAGTAAATTTAATTTCAAAATTATAGATCTGTGAATGGCTCAATAGACCTGGGATTTGTATTTTGGAGGCATACTCTGACATATATCAGCAGAATTCATGTGGGATCTGTTTTGTGCATGTGTTTAGACATTTTATCTACCATCTGCAGTCCGGACGTTGATAAGCTGTGTTTGTAGTTAGAAGACAATGGACAAAAAATAAAATGTTCCTGTGTAAATGGCTGATACAGACATGGTCTTTATTGGTCTTGTGGTCATTTAGACAATGATGTTTCTCATGGTATTCTAGATAAACAATGCCCTTTGATATTAAATTATGGCCTAATAAGATGACTTGGAAGGATGAAATCTATATTAAACCTATAGCTATGGTGTCTGTTGGCTTGAAAGCATCTATACTGAGAAAAATGTTCATGAATGGAAACTATAATTTTCCCAACCACCACTGTACCATTTTTTTGTTGATCTGTCCCCTATTTTTTTAGATATCCAATCTGAAGCATCTTGCATTGCAGCTGTCAATCAAGTAATCATAACGTTTTCTGCTGTAGCTGGAATGTTCTTACAGTTGGTATGCTGTGTGCAGTTTTTACAGTTGGTATGCTTCATTTCACAGAAAGTCAGGTCAGATTGAAGGGGCAGTGGTTAAAAGAGGAAAGGGGGATGCTAACCCTGAGTACTGGATTAAAGGCATGCAGCAACACAGACACCTCAGAGTAAATGCTACTTGCATGTATTCAGTTATAGATTGAATAAAGTGATTTTTTCATTATTTATGCCCCCATCCACCGGATCGATATTTTAAGCACTTCTGCAAATGTGATCGCTCAAAATATTAATCACGTGTATGCCATTTTTCTAATTGATCACTTGAAAATATCAAGTGGTTTATGGAAAAAAGAAGATCAGACCAGGTGGAAATTTTTCCGCCTACCCCATCTTTAAGATGGTAGCACAAGGCAGCACAAACTTTGAGCGTCTCTTCCAAGTGGATTTGTGGTCAAAGAACATCTGTCCGTGCATAAGTAACTTTAGAGTAAGGTCCCACTATGTGCCTTCCCTTTGCTTTTTGCGTGGGAACCGCACTGTATTTTTAAATATAATGTAAATTGTGAGAATCAGGTTTCTCTGTATAATTTGAGTTCTGAATCTATGAGGTCTGTTTTTTTATCTGCATGCGTGCACAACTTTTGGTCCGTGTGTGTCAGAATCGCACTTTTATAATACTCTATGGGAACGCAAAAAAAATGCGGACAAACCGAGGGATGGGGGGGTGCGTTTTCTCTGGTATTTCCTGTTGCTCAAAAAACTGCACACAAATGCTAATGGACCAGAAATGCAGACAAACACATAGAAAATAGCATGCCTGTTAACCCGCCATTAGACCAGAATGCATTATCCAAAACGCTCACAGCCTGGAAAACGGAACGCACAGCACATTGTGGGACCTAACCCTAAAGATAACCATATATTAGGCCAATTTTATGTACTAATTTCCATTTTATATTTTATTTCCATTGATTGGGCGAAAAATTTTACATTTTCCCCAATCTTATTATGCAACATTAGATCATAAAATCAATCGTAATTAAGATTGGGAAAGTCGTTTTTTTAAGTCGATTGGTAAAATGGTTGCAGTGTTTTTTGAAGTTCCGATTAACTGTAAATGTAATGTAACCTCACAATAGAAGATATTTGACATTAATCACAAAACAAATTGAATGTGGAACAATTATGTATGGTACATCTGCATACAATAAACATTTTACATATATCTATCAAAGTATCGGCCAGTTTAAGATTGTAATTACAATTGTAATAACCTTTTGTAGTGTATGGCTACCTTTAGAGATTGTTTCTAGGCACCTGTAGAAAATAATACATGTTCAACATTTCGGTGGTAACTTTTTTTAAAATCCTTTTTCTGTTCTTCGTTTTGCCGTTCTTGCAATGGTCCGCACATGTTCACATCTAATTTGCAGTGATTTTTGTTTGACAAAAAAACTGAATTGATATTGTAATGTTGCACTATGGATTAATCGTGTGAATATGCAGGTAATCTAGAAGAAAATCTTGCTTGTTTCATGATCATTTCCGTAAAGAAGGAAATTAGAGTACAGCATGATGGATGATTTTCCAGTGTTCTAATTTTATCCTTCCTGTGCCCTCGCCCTCACTATTTTATGTGTGTGTGTGTGTGTGTGTGTGTGTGTGTGTGTGTGTGTGTGTGTGTGTGTGTGTGTGTGTGTGTGTGTGTGTGTGTGTGTGTGTGTGTGTGTGTGTGTGTGTGTGTGTGTGTGTGTGTGTGTGTGAGATATGGAAAGCAGCAGCACTATTACCAAAACATAGTAATTGGGTGCGTATCTCCAAGGTACTCCGCCTCTGTACATTTCACATATAAGAATGTAAGATAAAAGGAGCCGCAGACCATAATATAAATGCAAAAAAGGCTTTATATCAGTTTAACAAGCGTCTGCCCACATACCCAGCCGACGTTTCGAGAGCACACTCTCTTTCTCAAGATAAATATCTTGAGAAAGAGAGCTGTGTCTCTCGAAACGTGGCTGGGTATGGGGCAGACGTTTGTTAACTGATATAAAGCCTTTTTTGCATTTATATTATGGTCTGCGCTCCTTTTTATCTTACATTCTTTAGAATAATTATAAAACAGAATAATGGTCCAACACACTCTCAGGATTTATTCTTCTTATTCTTCACAGTGCAGGCAGTGATGTATTAATAAAGTATTTGGAAGAATAAGTCCTGAGAGTGTGTTGGACCATTATTCTTTAATATATAATTAGGAAAAAGTGCATCTTATCGTGTTTAATAATTTTGTCTTTTTGGACTTCTTTGATAGAAATTTTTTTTGATAGAAAATTTCACATTATTTTTTGATTTTTATATTGCTTGACTCTTCCTTTTATCCAAATTGGATTACAACATGTTATTAAATATAAAATGCACACCACACATGGTTGGTTGCTGTTTCAATGATTGATGTATTCCTTTATCTGGAAAGAAATATTGAAAAGGAAATGGAAGTCCATAAAATGTTTTTATCTTGCAGTTTATATGAGGGAGACATTTATGTGGCTATATGCTTTGAGTTGAATTTTTGTGTGCTGTATATTCAGTGTAAACTTTTTAGTACATGTGCTGGGGCTTGACTAGAAACCACCGGACCCCCCAACAATACTATCATGCCCCCCCCTGTTTTTCTACAGTAGTTTCAGAGGGGTAGCTGTACTGTTAAAAGAAAAGATTGTTGCACAAGATAATAGTCCAATCACATTAGATTTGATGGGATTAGAAATAATCTGCCAATCCACAGCTGATGATCCGTTCTTATAGAAAATTTCCATTTCCATATTGGCAACCTATAATTAAGTATAGTAGCCGACAGTGAGTGCTACATTTTGTGACCACCTCAGTAGGTTGGGTACACATTATAGAGTTTTTTGGTCCGATCAATCAATAGTTCATGTATTGGTCAATCTGTACGAAACCATTGCATAGGTTTTCAGCTGATGCGTCCAACCCCTTTGCTTATAGTACAACAAAACCACAACACTTTGTGCAACTCGGAAGTGGCACAGTTGGTCGGTATGAAAGATTGCAAGTGTGTACCCACCTTAAGGCTGACTACACACAGTCCGATACTTCTAAATTGAAGTCTGCAAGATGCCCAATATTTACTGGACTTAACACCATTGACTTATGTGTAGCAAATTACAAATGGTCAACCAACGATATTTCAACTTGACTGGTTGAACGCGGTCAGTTGGGTCAAAGTATCACCCCGTGTGTACTTAGCTTAATCCCTGTGGTTGCTCCCGAAAAGTTATGCTTCTGCATAGTGTAAAAATATATAAAATTTTCCATTGTTATGAAGGGTCATTTTGAGGAAATGTCTACCACAAATCTCTGTGGCTGTGTTTTTTTTTTTTGTGTGCGTGTGTGTGGGGGTGTAGCTATTTTCAATGTTGCATGTTTGAGACTTGATTTTTAGATTAGAATTGCAGTGTTTGCTGGAGCAAATCATTTTTGAGACTACTCATTGCAAACACTGTAGTATGAATTAAGACAGGAATAGGATTTGTTTTGCATAAGCTTTTTAAACCATCAGATTCTTTGTTTTGTAAACAAAATGCAGAATTGATTAAATGCATTGCTGTGTTTTATACTTCTGTCTCTGATCGTGAATTGTCTGATGTGGCAATAGACAGGAACAATCATTCCATATATGCTTTATACGGAACAATCGTTCGTTCAGCCCCCAGACTCAAACTATTGTTATCGTCTCCCTATACGTAGTATATGGAGCCAGTAATGACCAGACAGAAATTTTCCAGTTGCTTATCTGCTTCGTGCCTATCTGTACATTGCTGATATTCCGATGTCCCAGGGGAATTACTAAATATGTGTTATGGGCATCTTTTACTTGTATATTCTGAATATGTTTAGTAATATTAATCAAATTAAAGGGCATGTCCACCCCTAAAATTATAATTTAACCACATGCTAGCCCCAGTGTTCAGTGTTAAAAAATCCTTACCTTACATCTCTGCTCCAAATGGTTCCAGTGCAGGAAAGTGAAGAGTAGGGCCTATCTTCCTGTATAAAGGTTTCTCCTCTCCTGTAGCCTCCGGGAGGTAGAGTGACATGCGCTGTGGAGCTGCCCTTTTAGTGTAGCGTGAACACTTTTTCTGTAATGTAGCTTCCTCCCTCCCAACCCTAAACGCATTGTTCGTTTTTTTTTAAAAAGTCCCCAGAACATTGCTTACTAGCCCTGGATCTCGTGGCTAAATCAATAGCCGGCAACCGTGTCTGTATTGGCTGACTCTCAGCCAATCACAGGCACGGCTGCTGGCCAAGCCCCCAATGCAGCTACATTCATTCATTGAAGAGCTCAAGCCGCGGGATCCCTGACTGGTAAGTAATGTTCTGAGGACTTTTTTTAAAATGGACAATGTGGTTTAGGGTTGGAGGGGGGGAAGCTACATTACAGAAAAAAAATATTTTATGGTGGACATAAGCTAGACTTGTTTAGTTACTTTCACTATTAATGAAAGTGACTACTAATTCATATGTTGAACGAAGGGGACATTTGGATGAGTGGTGAAGCATCTTTTATTACTAAGTCCAGGTGACTTTGACTTATTATAATTACTGCATATATTAATGCTTGATATCTGAAAAATGTAACTGCTATGTAATGTAGGGGAATGATCTTAATAGACTTAAAACTATGTTTAAGAGTCCAATCTTGGTTCTTGGTTGGACCTCTCTATTTGCTATCAAGCTCTCAGTCACCCCAGAACAATACGTTAGCAGTGTGACCAAACTACCCGATAAAATGTTTTTTTTCTCAAAGAATTTCCTAGCTTACAGAGTGCATTAGTCATCTCTATTTTGATTCAGTTGTAAGAGTTGGACAATGTTTTGAGTTGTGGCATTAATGATTTTTAACTGTGTCCATCCCAGCTTATGTTGCAATATTTTACATTACATTGTACATCAAAAATACCTGAATGTTAGGTTGTTATTGTCTGAACCCACTATCATTTTAATAATAGTCATTGCCTGAGCTAGAACTAGGCACTACACTACAGTGGGTCCACTCTGCTTTACTGCAATGAAAATAATTATTCATTTTCCTCTAAGAACAATTCTGTAGAAATGTTACATCTCCTGATTTACATTAACAAGCCCCCCACAGTTTATTAGTCTCAGTCTTTGCTCCCCATCCAACTTTGGAAAAGCAGAATGTGGGAAGGAGAAAAGAAGAAGGCTCCTGCATTGTACTTTTGATTGGCATTGCCTGTGAAATGAAAGGGGGTTATCTTATTATGTGTTGTGTCTTTGCATGCAATCTTCTATTTCTGCCCATTCAATTCATCTAGGTACAGTTTTCTATTCACAATCCTTTTTCTCTTTTTTTCTTTTTTCTTTCTTTTCTTTCTGTTCCCTTTTCATCCTTTTCATTTGCTTTCCTTTGTGTTTTCTCTCTCCCTCCCCCTCTCTCAATGGGTTCCCGTTTTCATTCTTTTTTCTTCCTGCATTCAGTTCCTTTTATAGTTTCTGTGTTGATGTTTGTTCTTTCTTTCTTTTTCTCTCTCTGTTGCTTCAACTTCCCTATTTTCATGGGGGATGGAAGAACTGAACAAACAGTGTTGCCATATATACTAGAATATAAAAGTGAAATTATTGATTCATTTTCCTTTTTGGTTTCATAATGTTTTGTTTAATGTTCCAACATTGGCTAGATAAGTGGGGTTCTCCGCTGGTGATCTGAAGCTACAATCTTTGCATCATTGTGGGTGTTGGGAATAATTTACAGTAGCAGCAAGAAAGTCTCAAGGTGGCCATCACTGGAAAGAATTTACTTACCCGACCCGATCCATCGACATTAGAGCGATCCTGCCAGAACCACCTTTCACATTCTTTGTTGCGATTGCTTGTCGTCTCAAAGTAAAGGGGAAATGCGGTTTCTGACAGGATCTCTATAATGTTGTGGGATTGTGCAGGATAGGCAACCAGTAATCTCCAGATGTTTGAAAACTACAACTCCCAGCATTCCTTTACAAGGACTCTATAGTTAGGGACTGATGGAATTGTAGTTTTTAAACATCTGGAGATCTACTGGTCTGTCCCTGTCTATCCCTGTCTAGTGTTGGCCACCTTTGTCTGGACCCGTACCAATGGGATTGGCTCTTTATCGGAAATTTGTGTACCCTGCTTATGTTGAAGGTAACCTGTACAACTGGAGTTTACAGGTATGGCTTAGAACACTTATACCCATCATGATACTGTATGCCTACAACCCCCTTACTATTCTTTAGACTTTTGAGATTACATCCAATTGTTTGGTATTAAATCAAAATCCCATTTGGCAACTAATAGTTATTAGATGTTGTTTGACGTATTTAAACTGTGTTTGCTTTCATTATGGGGTTGTATTCTGTGCTTTAGGAAATTTGTTTTTTTATAATGATGGGCTGTCTTTAATATAACCGTGCAGTTTTTTCAAAAACCAAGATCTTCATTACTCTTCATAATCCTGTTGGAGAAATTTTACTTGCTCTATTGCTTGTATAGGCTCTGTGGTAGGCTGAATGTAGTGGGTGCTCAGATCATATAGTATAGAACAATGCAGTTTACAGCAGGTTCTTCGTCCCGTGCACTGGGGTTCTCTATGCCTACTCAGGACCGGCCTTTGATATGGGCAACCCCCTGGTTGAATTACCAGGAGGGGCACAAGGAGGGAGTCTTAAGTCTTTAGGTCAAAGTTGTGCATCAGTGCCACAGCCCCCCAGTTCTAGTCCTGCAGATCAAATATATGTATCAGCACACCCCACAGTCAAAGCGACAAAAAACGTATGCCTTACTTAAGACATCGTTTGCTGTGCTGTTCTGTACATTTTCAGGGTTATTCAATAAACTTCTTATCGTTTAAAATGGTGTAATTTTGCCCCAACCAATCAGATGTTAGCTTTCAAATGTTATAATATCTGATTGGTTGGGCAAAATTAGCACCATTTTAAACGATAAGAACTTTTATTGAATTTCCCTGTTAGTTTGTTACGCAATGATGTACGCAATATAAACAAGCACACACTACAGATACTGAAAGACATTAAGCACAGGTGGCAGACTAGATTAGAAGCTGGCCAAGGCAAGCAGCATTAAGCAGTGTATTATGTGTGCCGGGGGGGGGGGTTTGGAGGGGGTGCTAGGCGCCAGTAGCAAATCTTGCACAGGATACAATTTAACCTAAGCCGGCCCTGGCCATACTGTACTGTACACAATTGTCAGAATTTTGGGCAATTACATAAGATTCCTTTATTAGAAACACCGGTGCGTGTTACAGTTTGTCTGAGATCCACTGGTATACAATATGGTAATGCATATACAGTATGGTAATGCACAATACACTAATGCAATGCCCCAATATGCCTTTGCCATGCCCACCCGCTGGTCCCGCTGGCTACAAAAAATTATGACTGGTTTAGAGATTTAATCAAACAATCCTGCAACATTTCCCAACAGATCATGTTGCATTATTTATTACATCTTTAAATGATCGACCAGGTACCACGAGTTCAGCCAGTCGAAATATCATCCTTCACTGTGAAAATAGCCACAGACGATATTTAATTTTCACAACTGATTGTGCGGTGCATTGTTGACTGCACTATTGTCCAACAATTACCAAAATGTCCAATTAAACTTAATTCGATTTGGGAGAACAGTCATCCCAATCAACCAAATTCAATCAGGTGGAAATATTATATTGTGTGTAACTCGCCTGCTGTCTAGCTTTTGTCAACAGCAGGACCACAGTAATGACATTAGGGTGACCATTCTTCCGGCATGGCCTGGAAACACTGTCTGAAAAATGATGGTTGTAGAATCATTTTATTATCTGTGGTAAAGATTAGCTGGTGTCTGTGTATAGCTTGTTCAGAATCATATTGTTCATGTGCGCTTCTACTCAACAGCAAATCAAATAGTACCACAATTGTTCATACATAGACCACACCATAACTTTCTAACAGATGTTTTCTTGTTTCACTTGACTCCGAATGACGTGCTCCTTTTGTAGATGCTATACCTACAGCTTAGAATATATCTGATCTTTTCTACTAGCAGTGTTTTTCTCAATTTACACTTTACATGTATTTCCTCGTTAGTATTATCTTGTGACAGAGAAGCAGCAACTTAGGCAATACCTTGTAAATGATTTTAAATAACCTATCAAAAATTCATGTTTGTCTTGTACAATTGTGTTATATTAGACATTAGGCTTTGAAATATAAATAAAGCAATAAAAACCTGTGATTGCCTGTTTTTGGATATAGGTTTTTAACATACTATCATGTTCTGGAAAAGGAACTACATTTTTAGACATAAAAATAAAATATCCCTTCTTCAAAGTATGTAAAATATCAGTTTTGGGTTACGGAGGCCCACTGCGATTTGCTGCGTTGACAATGCATTTCTGTATGCTGAGTAGTCCTAATCGTATTTGTCAGGAAAATGTGTAGAGTGACTTGGTAAAATGGGTTAACTAGTAGTGTATTGGCTCTTGAAAAGGACCAATAAACATTCCATTCCAACCTGAACAGTCCTATTGTTTTATTACGATTAGTCAAGCATGGAACCAGATCTCCTTTCTCAGACAATGTGGGGCCGAACCTTGCATCTGGAATTCTCTTCACTAGGGGTCTGGTGGGTACTAAGAGGTCATTTTAAGGACAATCATACTGTAAAATATTTGTATTTCGGTATTGGAAGGCTTAAGACAGAAACCAATGTTATATTTGTAAATATAATAATTTGCCCATTAATAGGATACCCAACAGGGTGCCCTTATTCCCTTGCCAAGGTGAGATATTAATATCTGGGGAAATATGGATAACACACAGGTTCATGTTTGGTATTGGAGGAATTGATATAATAAAGGAGAGGAATATGTGATCAATCCCAATACAATGTACATATCCATTTATAAGAGTCTGCCTAAATGAGGGGGAATGAGTGCTTTTGGCTAGTCGTAAATCTGGATTCCTGACACTCCCACCTCATGAGGAGGGCGTAGTTCAACAAATTTAAAAGTCCATGTAGTCCAAAATAATGTTTGTTCATACTTGGGGACAGCTAAAACGTGCGTATGGACCCAATTTTTCATCCTGCCCCAGACACAGGACTTCTTCTAGTGAGTAGGGTCTGTGAATATTTTATCCTTTTTATTTTAATAACTGTTGTACTGTATGTCATTTTATTGTAACACCATTTTATTTATTTTTGTATTATATGCACTGTCCACCTTTTGGAATATTAAATCTAAAATTTAATAGTTTTGTCTTTGATGCTCTAAAAAACTCAGTTAGCCTCTGATAGTTTATATGTGTTTGAATGGAGTGTGCAGTGTAAATGCTAATTAACTCTGACTGCTTGTGAAGGACGATGCTAATTAACCAGTTAGTTGCTGGAGTGAATGGTGTAATGTAACCATTTAGCTGCCAGGACAGGGTGTGCATAGTCAGTGAGAGTCAAAGTGGGTTTTTGGGGCGTCTTTAAGGCCGTAACTTAAGTGGTGGCAGCGAATACCGATTAATTAGACAATCACGTGCCCAGCGAACTGGCGTTCGTGACAAATTGGCTGGCAGCGGGTGGGAAAATTATTTTATTAGAGCATTAGTGCTTGGATTAAGTTATTTAAACCTTGTACTAAAGAACTGTATCCTTGCGAGGGTATCAGTCTTCAAAGACAAACTCAGTGCATTTTTTTTTTTAAAGACATACGTACAAACAGTTTTTCCCTTCCTTCTCTGGTTTTTCTTTTCTTTATTTATTTGGCAGGTTGCTGAGGATGGCAACCTTTTACAAGAGACAAACCAAGGAGGTCCTGATCAATCTCTGGGAGGAAAGAGGTTTGATTCCTGGACAAGTCCAAGGAGCTGCTGATAAGGGCTTGTTGGAAAGTGACCAGGAGCAGCAACTACACAACACTGAGTCGGGAAGCGATGTGGATTTAGCTATCCCAAAAGGACTGTTAACCTTGGATTTTCTCAGCATGAGAATACCACAGTGCAGGAAGACGGTAATTCTTCCCTGCAAAAGATTTACAATTGTTGGGTTCAGATGACCCCCAGCTACGTCTTCAATTGATCTTGCAGCATCAGAGAGGGGCAGCAGCAGCTGAGAGAGCTGAACGGCAAGCCCAGCGGGAAGCAGCTGAACCAAGCCAGCGTGAAATGGAAGCCGCAGCAGCGCAGAGGCAAGCGCAGAGGGAAGCGAAGCCGCAGACCGTGCATTTCAACTGGAGTTGGCAAAGCTCCAGCACCAGACCCAGTCTCCACAGTCCAGTGAGTCCAGAGAGGTCCGTTTGCTTTGCATGTTCACCCAGTTTCCTGTCATGGACAATGATAGCATTTGGACACTTTTTTTGTTAAGTTTTGAAAAGTGCTGCAGACAGTATCAGTTGCCACAGGAGCAGTGGGCAAGATACTTGACACCTGGATTAAAAGGCAAAGCCTTAGATGCCTTTGTTGAACTACCACCAGAGCTTGATGGGGACTATGAGGCTTTGAAACAGGCTCTGATTAAGAAGTTTAACCTCACGCCAGAGGTGTATCGCAAAAAGTTTAGAGCATTGCAGAGAGGTCCAACTGACAGCTACTCAGATGTTGTGAGTAATCTGAGAACCAGTTTTCGGCAGTGGATTAAAGGACTGCGGTTACTAAATTTGAGGAGCTGGAGGATCTTATGGTAATGGATCAGTTCCTTATACTGTCCTGGAGATGTGCAACAGTTTTGTATGGATCGGGAGCCAAAAACAGCGCAAAAAGCAGCAGAAGTCGCAGACACTATGCAGCCAACAGGGTCCAACATATCCAAAAGGTCCAACGTTACAAAGATCACCAAGCTGGAAGGATCGTCACCACAGGGAACCCACCGCAGAATGTCAAGGCGGGTGGAATTTGTCTGAAAGGCCCAGTGTGAGCGTAAACCATGGAGATCCACGCAGATGTTTTATATGTAACCAGACGGGACATGTAAGAGCTTCCTGTCCAGAAAGAAAGGGACCATGTCACCAGTCAATCCTGTGGTAATGCTCGTATCTGGTAAGACAGAGAATTTATGTCATCATATGCAGACTGTGACTGTGGGAGATAAGTTACCCAGGGGTTACGGGACTCAGGGACTACTTGTCTCTGGTGCGCCCAGAGATGATTAACTTTGGGGACATTATTCCTGGGAAGACTTTATTGGTAAAGGGAGTGGGTGGGGAGTCATCCACTTGCCTGTGGCTAATGTTTCTTGGATTGGGGTTGGGGAGAGGTCTGAGGGAAGTGGGGATATCTAATGAAATTCCTGTCAATGTGTTATTGGGGAATGATTTGGGGAGAATGGTCTCTGCTTTTGTGCCAAATATCCGGTCTCACTAGGTCCAGCCGCGCTGGAGTGTGACCACCCACTGCAATCAGTAAAGGGAACAGGTAACAGGGGCAAGGTAACTGGGAGGGAGGGCTGAGAGACCAGAGCAGATGTCCGTCAGTGCCAGAACCAGTATTGCCTAACTGTGTGAATGGAGAGAGAGAGGGGATCCCCCAGTTCACTCTCTGGTAGAGTCAGGTAAGTACCTGTAGGTAGGATTGTCACAGTAGCTGGGAAGGAGCTGAGAGACCAGAGAGGGTGTCAGTCAGTGCCAGAACCAGTATGTCTACATGTGTGAATGTAGAGGGTGAGGAAAGGTATCCCCAGGTGATGTTCTGGGTAAAGTACCCGTAGTGAGAGGGATTTCCAGAGTAGGATCCCTGATCCTGTGCCCAATCTGCCTGAGGTCCTGGATAGCAGTCAGGAATTAGTGCAGGAGTGTGTGGGGCAGGTGGTAAGGACTCAAAGCAGGGTCCTAAGGGATGTTTCCACTCAACTGAGGGAGAAGAGGGTAGCTGTGGGCATGCGGTAGCGCCAGTACCAACCTCAGTGGTGGGTGGAGAAGGAAGAGTAAGGGTTAAAGAGGGACAGCTACAGACCTAGGGTGTCCCAGGTAGATGGAAAGAAGGTGCTATCCCTGAGGACCAAACCATACCAGTAACAGTCACTGGTTTGTCCCAGTCTAAGAGGGAGCAGGGATTGGTGAGCAGGACGGTAAGGAAAGGGTTAAGAGTGACCAGTATCTGTCTGAGTTTAGACCCAGGGAATGGGGAACTTTAGACTCACAGGATACAGTAGCAGTGAGGATAAAGGAGGATCTGTCCAGCAGGAGATGTGTCAGAGGGAGGACAGATGCCTGAGGTTAGGAGTGGCCGGGTACAGTCCCCTACATATCACTGTACTCCAGGTGGTAAATACAGAACTGTACCTGTCAGCACACAGAGTGGTCACACAGATGGTAGTATGGGTGGTTTGCTCTCTATATCAGAGTGTGTACAGACTGGGCATCAAGAGGTTAACCAGTCTACTTGGGTGAATGGACTGTGAACCCAAACCCAGTTCTCATAACCACAGTAAAGAGGATGGTGGTTTGTAAATGTGCAGGTGGAATCACATCTGGAGCAATATGATTTACATTCACCGAACCAAGGGGATGCAGGTGGATATTCGTGTCTATCGAACCACCTGATTATGGACGCAGTAGGAGTGACCTGTGAGTCACATCCTGTGCGCCAATTTTAAAGAGGGAGGTGTCAGGAAAATGTGTAGAGTGACTTGGTAAGAATAGGTTAACTAGTAGTATTGGCTCTTGAAAAGGACCAATAAACATTCCATTCCAACCTGGAACAGTCCTATTGTTTATATATACGATTAGTCAAGCATGGAACCAGATCTCCTTTCTCAGACAATGTGGGGCCGAACCGTGCATCTGGAATTCTCTTCAGCGGGTCTGGTGGGTACTAAGAGGTCATTTAAGGACAAGTCATACATGTAAAATAATTGTATTTCGGTATTGGAGGCGTAAGACAGAAACCAATGTTATATTTGTAAATATAATAATTTGCCCATTAATAGGATACCCAACATGGTGCCCTTATTCCCTTGCCAAGGTGAGATATTAATATCTGGGGAAATATGGATAACACAGGTCATGTTTGGTATTGAGGAATTGATAATTAATAAAGGAGAGGAATATGTGATCAATATCCCAATACAATGTACATATCTACATTTATAAGGAGTCTGCCTAAATGAGGGGGAATGAGTGCTTTTGGCTAGTCGTAAATCTGGATTCCTGGACACTCCCACCTCATGAGGAGGGCGTAGTTAACAAATAGTTTAAAAGTCCATGTAGTCCAAAATAATGTTGTTCATACTTGGGGACATGCTAAAAACGTGCGTATGGACCCAATGTTTCATCCTGCCCCAGGACACAGACTTCTTCTAGTGAGTAGGGTCTGTGAATATTTTATCCTTTTATTTATATAACTGTTGTACTTAGTGTATGTCATTTTTGTAACACCATTTTATTTTATTTTTGTATTATATGCACTGTCCACCTTTTGAATATTAAATCTAAAATTTAATAAGTTTTGTCTTTGATGCTCTAAAAGAACTCAGTTAGCCTCTGATAAGTTATATGTGTTTGAATGGAGTGTGCATTGTAAATCTAATTAACTCTGACTGCTTGTGAAGGACTATGCTAATTAACCAGTTAGTTGCTGGAGTGAATGGTGTAGTGTAACCATTTAGCTGCCAGGACAGGGGTGTGCATAGTCATGAGAGTCAAGAGTGGGTTTTTGGGGCGTCTTTAAGGCCGTAACTTAAAGTGGTGGCAGCGAATACCGATTAATTAGACAGATCACGTGCCCAGCGAACTGGCGTTCGTGACAGTATTGCATGCGATCAGCCCCAAAAATGGATATACCAGAGTGCAATGGCCAGCTACATTGCCTCATTGGGATGCTCTGTGAACAAATAGCCCATATATTGTAGCATTTTCGGTATAATTAGTTGTCTTTTATTACTGCAAACAAATGAGCATTGGTGCTGACTTGTTTTAAATTTCTGTGTTTTTAAAGGATAAGGAAAGTTAAAAATTGAGTTCTGCATAATACGGAAACAGAAGTTGATTTGGGAAACAATAAGGCCATACATTGGTCATTTCCCCTAATCAAATTTTCCATCAATTCTTCTTTGGCCCATTGATACCCGAATAATCGGCTGACATGTCTGATTGAACTTTCATCCAATTTGAATAAAAGTGTGACCCAAGAGCTATTGGTTGCAGGCACAAGCTGATATTTCAACCCAATTAACGAAAATACAGTGCTTGTTCAAAGTCCAGGAAACTGAAGAGTAGGAGCAGTCTTCCTGTATGAAAGGTTTCTGCCTCATCCTTGTCTTATGAGAGGACAGTGGCAAACGCAGGGGAGCACTTTCCCCAATCTCCCTCCTGATCCCTCCCTGGCTGCCACTCCCTGGCGTAAAACGTTTTATATATATATGTAGGGCATCCCATCCCACACCCAACCACTATATTAGATCCAAACTATACTTACAGCCCTTCACTCCCTCAGTGTTCTCTATTTCCGCTAGCCACAGCCGTGATTGGCTACCTTTCAGCCAATCTCAACAAAAATGGCCGGTCCGGCGCTTTTTGCAAGTTCCACAAACAGAGGTCTGATCAGAGGAGCTACAGGAACGGGCGGCGTAAGTAGAGTTCTGCTTATTTTAACAATCTAATATAGCAGTTGAGGGTGGAAGGGATGCCATACATTTTATTAAAAAATATTCAGAGGCTGGAATACCCTTTAGCAGTTACCAGTAATGATAATGATTAAAGGACAACTATACTCACCTCACCCTCGCTCCTCTTACTCCATAGCTGCATAGTACCCAGGTGAGGACCTAAAATCGCTAAGTCCTCACCCTGGGTACTTTCCCTAACTCCTGCACTACTTACCGCAAATCTGCTTCGCCGATCGCTCCATTCCTCCGCTCTTCCTGCTTCAGTGACATATCGCGAGGCAGCCATAGGAAGATACGCTCGCAAGGAGGCGTGTCTTCCAATTGGCTGCCTCGCGACTGTCACTGACAGTAGAAGAGAGTGATCGGCGAAGCAGATTTGCGGTAAGTAGTGCAGAAGTTAGGGAAAGTACCCAGGGTTAGGACTTAGCGTTTTTAGGTCCTCACCCTGGGTACTATGCTGCAGTGGATCGGAGAAAAGGTGAGTATAATTGTCCTTTAATTTAAGCCGAGAAGATTTCCATTCAATATGTTTAGGCTGCTTGTGAAGGTTCTCATTCTTTCAGGTCATGGTATACTGTTGTATTCAATTAGATCAACGGACTTGAAGTTTAGTTCTTGAAGACGTTTCGCTAGTCATCCACTGGCTTTCTCATTCAGAATGACTTGTACAGAATCTGTGCAATTATGTACCCTGGAAAATCCCAATTAGCAATCACAGCCAAGTGTTAAGGCGTGATGGATAGTGGCTAAGAGGTGTTATAGGAACGCCCAGAGTAAGATTCAAACAGCATGTACATGGCAGACAGTTGGTGTCGAACCCGAACTAAATAGAGGTAGTGGGTTCGACACCAATATTGTTGGTTACAATGAAAATCATCA
Source organism: Hymenochirus boettgeri (assembly GCA_019447015.1). Taxonomy (NCBI): domain Eukaryota; kingdom Metazoa; phylum Chordata; class Amphibia; order Anura; family Pipidae; genus Hymenochirus; species Hymenochirus boettgeri. The sequence goes on along the minus strand of CM033471.1, from coordinate 202,215,799 downwards.
CTGATATGTCATCTTGACCCGGGGGGTGTCTATATATTTGATGTTTCCGTCACTTGGCCAGAAATATTGGATGGTGTGTACATCCATATCAGTTGGTACATCCAAGACTAAACATGCACATAATCCCTTCTTTAATCTGTGCTAAACCCATGAACATGGGGTCGAAGGGGCTAACATGCTTTATCGTGGGTTGTAGCTCTCCGTAAATTTTCCTGATAATGCTTTTAGGACAGATGCTAAGTCTTTTGAAGGGCAAAGTAAGTAAAATGAAATTGTGGTTTACAGAGACTTCAGGTTACTGAGTAAACATCTTACTCAGTATTTACTCAGATGGTTACAGCTCCTAGTACGGTTCATATGATGTACTTCTGAATTTATTTGAGCATATGCTGAACACCTACATAGGGAAAATCTGAAACAAATGGTTATTTAATTGGAGAAAGACAGTGAGTCCTCTAAAAAGAAATGGTGGATGGTTGCTTGGCATTTATAAACGGTAAAACCCTCATTACACCATGCATTCTTCTTACTCCTTTCATTGTTTATCTTCACAAAAGATCCTTGTAACTCTGTTTGTTCCTTATATATATGGAAGATTTATATTGCACATTACTTAAAGACACATTATACTCACCTTTTCCCCGATCCACTGCAGCATAGTACCCAGGGTGAGGACCTAAAATCGCTAAGTCCTCACCCTGGGTACTTTTCCCTAACTCCTGCACTACTTACCGCAAATCTCTTCGGCGATCCACACTGCTCCACCTCTCTCCTACTGTCAGTGACAGTCGCGAGGCAGCAAATTGGAAGACACCCTCCTTGCAGAGCGTATCTTCCTATTGCTGCCTCGCGATCTGTCATTGAAGCAGGAAGAGCAGAGGAATGGAGCGATCGCGAAGCAGATTTGGGGTAAGTAGTGCAGGAGTTAGGGAAAGTACCCAGGTGAGGACTTAGCGATTTTAGGTCCTCACCCTGGGTACTATGCAGCTATGGAGGAAGAGGAGCGAGGGTGAGGTGAGTATAGTTTCCTTTAATCCTGTTAAATATTCTTTTAATATTCTATTACAATATATGAAGAATGTTCCATTCTTTTTTTCTTCTGTGGACTGGAAAACTGGACTGACTGGTGCTTACATTGATGAACTGTGGTACAGGAATAGCTGGATGTAAATGTAAAGCAGCTTAATACCAGTAATAAAGTATAATGGTGGTGATCCATGCCACATAAGATTGCTGTACTCAGTCACAATGGAAAGTGCTCCGGTTTCTCAAACTGCACATACCCAATAGTAGGCAGATCCTATCAGATCTAACAGGATATGTTGATGATTGGCACTAGGGAGGGGAAATAAGGGATAGAGAAAACTAGGGGATCCAAGAACGGACCCTCCTATCGCAAAATACTATTACAGGGACAGGTCCGCGCCTCCTATATTACAAAACTGTGTCAATGTCTCACCCAAAATACAGGTGTGCTATGAGAACACTAACAAATTGTTATGATTGGGCTATGTTATGTTTTAAAAACTCCTTTGGCTGCAAAATGTTTGCCCCTTGTGCTAAGCAGCTGATAGTATTCCAATATACACAAATTCAATCGAAAACCAGATCTCAAACAGGTCTTCTTAAGGCTTTATTAGTTATGAAAGTGCTTACTGCAAACAGCAGCAACGTTTTAGCCCTTTTCTATAGCTTGATAAAGGACTATAGACATGGACGAAACATAGCTGCTGTTTTGCACTATGCACTATAAAGTTACTTTAAGAGACCTGTTTGAGTGCTGGTTTTCGATTGAATTAGTTATACGGTGTGTTGTATGTATGTATATATAATATATATATATATATATATATCTTATATATATTAATATGGGATAATCCGCTACCTACAGTGTAATATAAGGATATTACGACACCGAGGAGTTCCATGGACCAATAGAAGCATGAGGCCGTAGGCCGAGTTACTTTTATACAGTCATGGAACTCCGAGGTGAAGTAAATCCATATTACACTGTAGGTAGCGTATTATTTCTTATAATACATATGGCCAGCCAAAAAAACCCTGCCCAATACCACTGTCTCTCCCCCTTCCTGTATAGTCATTTATATAGGAATCCCTGTTTATGTATAAATAGTTAATTCTGTTTCTATTGAAAAGAGAAAGAAGGAGCGAACGTTGTCTGTCAAGAATAAATAGGCTTCCTACATAAATGATAATACAGGGAGGGGGAGACAGTGGGGGGGCAGTGGAGACAGGAATCCCTCATTGACATCACTGAGTGATTGTAATAGATTGTCGCCACTGCACCTCCCCATTGAAAATGCCTAGCCTTATGTATTATATATATATATATATATCAAGTCCCGTGAGTGTGTCCTCGTGTGCAACTATATATATATATATATATATATATAGCGTATATACTCGAGTTAATCCGAACTGGTATAAGCCGAGGTACCCATTTTGGCCTCCAAAATCTGAAAACCATGATTGACTCAGGTATAAGCCGAGGGTAGATAGTTGCCCTTTAAATGTACATTAATCCATACAGTAACCTAATACCTTTCCACTGTAGATGTTTGAAACCAACTCCCAGCATGCTTTCGTTGCTGGGAGTTGTAGTTTCCAAACACTTATAGTAGAAAGGTATTGGGTGTTACTGTATGGCATACTGTCCCCCCCTAGAGCCCCCCAGTTCATATCGTACCTGGCCAGTCTTCAATCTTCATCTCTCCGCCCGGCTGCCACTCGCTCTGTGCGAGAGCCGGCAGTTCCAGTAGTTCTCGCGGCTGCGCGATGACGTCATCCCGCCAGCGTGCGCGATGACATCATCGTGCACCCGCGAAGAACTACTGGGAACTGCCGGCTTTCCTTCCTGACTCGCGGCTGCATCTGGATTTAAGGTAAGTTTCTCTTGACTCGAGTATAAGCCGAGGCAGGTTTTAGGTTGATTTTTAAACCTAAAAACCTCGGCTTATACTCGAGTATATACAGTTTATATATATATATTTTCATTGGATGGCACCCGGCAGTTTGCAGAGAAGAGGGAGTGCCGATCCGCAACGCTGGGAATTATATATATATATATAATATATATATATATATATATATATATAATATATATATATATATATTATACCAGGAATAAACAATGAGCCGCACACCAAATTCAGTGCTTATAAAACCGCTTTATATCACATTAGTAAAAAGCTTTTTTATGCATTGAATCTAGTGTGGGTATATTCAGTATACCTAAGGAGATCGCATCTGCTTTTCTTTTGTTTTTCAGGGCTGCTGCAGTTTATATATTAGCGACATTCTGGCAAGTGAGAATTAATTAATTGTTTGTGTGATGTTTGACTGATGTTTGGACAGCAGCCTTTAATAGATTCGATAATCGAACATCATATGTCTAACAGTGCCCATACATTAGAAACTCACCTCCTGACCCATGCCACCACATTCAATCAATTCTTCAGGAACCTTCTTCCTGTTCTTTTCGTGACCGACATAATATAACAAATGAATGGACCAGACGGAAATAGTTGCGATAAAGAATATGGTCTCTAGGTCGAGAGGGTGAGTTCTAATGTATGGGCACCTTTAATAGTGTATGGCCAGCATTAGTCTGCTTTAGGGAAGTCACGCTACCAGTCTTTTTGTATCTCCTAGTATCCCCAAACTGTCTGGTAGCTTGGGAGGTTTAGGCAGGCCATACACAGGTGCATTTCTATTTACTTATTTAAAACCAATTTGTATGACAAAGTGAAGATATTATTGATAAGCATCATTGATGTTCTTAAAACCTGATTATAAATATTCACTGACATCTATAAACTAAACGTAAATCCGGGGACACACACAGTACCGTAAATCTCATTGGTTCAGAAAAAACATTGTTGGCCATGACTAAAATGCCCGCAATACTTTTGTATAGGGAGTTAAGTCTCCCTGTGCAAAGCTGCTTTTGCTCAGGTTCAGAAGGATTTCAGTTCTATCTGCTGGGTCCCGGATGAATGTAATCTAGGCTTTGTACACACAGGGCGATATTTAAAGGACCCACAAGGTGAAGCTTAAAGGACAGTTATATTCAATGTTTCAAAACTTTATAGAGATATAATTTTTTTTTAATAAACTACAAAAATGATTTATTTTACTATGTTATTTAGTGATGTGCGTGTCTTGTGGTGGGGGAAAGAAATGGAAGGGACATGGAAAAGGCAAAGAGTTTTAAACACAGAAAAAATTTGGGGATGGATGAAAGGAGGAATAAAAGAAAAAGATAAGAGGGAGAAAGAGCACATAAGATTTACAGCAACTAAGATAGCCGTTGCTGGGTAACAGATAGAAAAGAAGGACTGGGAAGGTAAGAATAGAAGACAGACCTAGGTCAATAGGGAGGGTGAGAATCTCAAGAAAATGGAGAGGAAAAGATATGTGAACACAGACGATGAAAGAAGAAACGCTGCTAAATTGTTTTTTCTTTTACAATTTGAACCTTTTTCCGGTACAATATATTTTTTTCTGGACAATCCAGGGCAAGTGGTTTTATTGCTTATCCGCTATCTGCAAAACCAGGAGATATTTCTTTAGAGTAAGCTGCAAGCTCCTCCTCCTTATTTTAGTGTTTACTTGCTCAGCAGTCTGAATGAATTAAAGTTCAGGTGATTTCCCCATAGTAAGGGGACCAGAGATGCTTTATTTAGAATAGCCTTAGCACTTTGAGAATGAATTAAATTACATGCCACACCTACATGCCAAATCTTACCCTTGTTTTCCAGGAAGAAAATCTGTGCTGTTGGTGCAAGTTGATGTAAGTTGAGAAGCCACTAAAAAGTGTGTCCGAAAGAATACAGACTTCACTAATGTCTAGTTTTAAAAGAACCAACCGCCCATCTTTGTAAAAGAAAGCAAATTTTGTAATGTATAAATTTTATATATAAAGCACCACTAGGATATGCAGCACTGTAAATTATAAAATGAAAACTTGAAGGGGAACTCTAGCTTCCACCATCCAGTCCCTATGCCTCCCATTAGATTACCTAGCCATCCACCTGCATGCCTTTTACCTATCTTAAGGTGACCATGCAATGGGCTGATATTACAATCAATCAATGACATGGAATAGACATTTCCATTAATGGCCATCATTACTCATATCCTGGACTGAGGGTTAGGTCCCACTATGTTGTTTCCTTACCATTTTCCACTTTGCGTGCATTTTGTACAATGCTTTTGTCCGCGTTCCAGTCCGTTTCTGGGTTGAGACATGCTTTTTTGTGTTGCATGCCTTGTCTGTGGTCCATTTGGGTTCATGTGCAGTTTTCGGAAAATAACAGGAAATATGTGAAATGCAAAAAACCCGTGTCTGTTTTTCTTTTTTTTTGTGTTCCCATAGACTATTAATAAAGTGCAACTCTGAGACCACGAAGACCAAAAGTCTTGCATGCCTGTGGATAAAAAACGGACCGCTATATTCAGAACACAAATTATATAGTGGGAAGTGATTCTCCAGCATTTCCATTGTATTTTAAATTACATTGAGATTTTAAAATAAGGCACGGGAAATGGGATGCAATACACATAGTGGGACCTAACCCTGAGGAAAAGAGGCAAGGCTGATTACCGATTATCACAACTTGAGTTAAGATAAGTGCATTGTAAAAGCAAGTTAAGTTTATTGGAAGCAGCAGCTTTAAAATCTTGCATTAAAGACTCTTTAGCTCCGCCCCTCCGAGACTTCCCGGATCTCCTTCTTCTTAATCCTCAAAGGGCAGTGTCCGTTTGGTCCATGCACGTGCCGTAAACTCAGTGCATGTAGCCTTGTATGGAACGAGATGTTGCTGCGTTGTGCTTGTACAGCGCGGCGCGATGTCCACGCGCGCACACGGACCAAACGTGCAGTGTCTTTTTGAGGCTTAAAGCGGTTATACTCACTTCCCTCCGCTCCTCTTCTTTGTGTATTGCTTTTACCCAGGGTGAGGACCGAACCGCTAGGTCCTCACCCCTGGCTTCGCGTAATCTTTCTGCAGCGTCTCAGAGCAAAGCTAAAGAGTCTTCAATGCAAGAACCAAGATGTCAGCAATTTACATCAGGAAAGGTAGGCTCAGGAGGGACCTAGAAAAAAAAGGGGGGACAGATTTTTTTAAAGCTGCTGCTTCCAATTAAACTTAACTTGCTTTACAGCGTACTGTATTCATTTAAGTATTACGCACAACCATGGTTAATATCCTCACCTGGTTACATGTAATGTGTGTGTGTGTATGTATGTATGTAATGTGTGTTATATATATATATAATATATATATATATATATATAATAATAAAGTAACGGAGCACTCCATGGGCTTACAAGCCATCAGCTGTTTATTATAGCGTTCTACGCGTTTCAACCACGTCCGTGGTCGATGACGACCACGGCGTGGTTGAAACCGTAGAACGCTATAATAACCGCTGATGGCTTGTAGCCCATGGAGTGCTCCGTTACTTTTATTATGTATGAAATTTGGGGATGCATCCTGGCCAATAGTGGAGAGTACAAGTGAGAGTGCGGCTACTTCCATGTTGATATATATATATATATATTATATATATATATATATATATATAAGGAAGTAGAATTGTTTTGTGTGTTTTGGTTTTTTAGCAAAATTTCCCAGAGTCAATGCTGGAAATGGCCTGGTTTTTCTTTTGTCTCCATGAGGGTTATATTTCCTTGTCATATGCTGTATCTCTCATACAAACTACAGAGACAAAACAAACTGGCCTATCACAAGTCTGGGGCTGTTTTTCAAACTCTGTGTATAACAGAAAAGACATGAGCCCTTTCAAGGGTAAATTGTATAAGCACTGTTTTAGGGCTGCCTTGTCTTACAGATGTCATTTATCATTTAGCAAACACATGTGGAAAATGATGAAATTGACTCCCAACTGAAGATAGAAAGGTCTGTGTGATATTGATGAGGTCTGTAACTGGTCAAAAATGTGCTATGATGTGCCTGACTTTAGCCTGCTTATATGTTCCTCAATAAGATTGTTTGTCTACCTTTTCACAAATGTTTGAAAGATGGACTCTAAATGTCTCTGTAGTTATTTAGAATTAGAAGTGTTACCCACTATAACTTTTTTTTTATCCTTTTCTACTTTATTATTGAAGTACAGCAGTAAACCACCACAAACAGTCTTATTTAAAGGTGAACTAAATTGTTTACTAATGTAAATGCTTTCCTCTCCTGATCACACATCCATTGCAAGATACTATCAGTAAGTTGCATTAGTTATATACATGCATGAAGTGGATACTGTTGTTGCCAGTACATAACTCTGTCCATGTTAGTCTTGTAAGCATGTGAACCAATTTGCCATGCCCCCATACACCATTATTCGTGTCTCTGTTTTTTACTGTATTTCTAAATTATTTTTTTATACAGATGACCCCCAGACCAAATTGGAAATCCCTGGTAAGACTTTGAAGTTGCTGTTGCTCTGCACAAAAACAGCCTACCTGAAACAGTACTAAATAGCTGATTTTACTTTCCTTTTTTGCTTTTATTCATAAGTTTAAAATAAGTTTTGTAAATGTACCCTTTTTTATGTGTAAGTTTGGTGGGTTAGTGATGATGCTCTCTTGTAGAAAGACAAAATCCGTAAGGTTATAGATTCAAATCTCCAAACTTACTTTAATAAAAATAGTAGTTTTCTTACTGCAATCTAGCTGAATTAAAATAAATTGCAAAGATTTCTTTCTTTTTTTTAAAAATCAAAGGAATCTGTAATTGTTAGTGACAGGACTGTTGAAGAATGTTTGCAATAGAGAGGATCCTGCCTTAAGGTGGCCATACTATGTTCGATATTACTTACACGACCAAGCGCTCACGCGGCGTTCGTGCAATCTTGCCGAAACCGTCTCTCCCGATCTTATATGCAACGACAAATTAATGGGATTTTGCGATCGCATGTCGGTCGCATTAAGATCGGGAGAGACTGATCTAGCAGTATCGCACGAACGTTGCATGAGCACTCGGTCAGGTAAGTAATATCGCACTGATGTATGGCCACCTTAAGAGGTGTGCTTTTACATGATCTATGCAGATGCAGGTTTCTGTGCAGTAACATGATAGTCTGTCAGCATCTAGAGGGCTGCTATGCACTAGATACATGTTTAGAACCTTATTAAAGGGTATCTCCACCCCCAAAACAAAATGGTCTTGTTGTTTAGGTTTAACTCAATGTGAGTCGGGAAGAAGCGTAATGTCATGATATTGTACCTGCTACTGAATGACACAGATATACAGTACATCTCAAATAGCAGCGTTGCTTATTACAGGGCTGGACAGTGTGTCAGCATACCCTGTTTAGCTTAATAATTGTTAATGATGACTGATGAGTAAATATTATTGATATGGGTTATTCTGAGCAGATAACCTTGGTTATTTCTGTTTTTTAAGTCTGTAGTATTTTTAAAACTTTCAGTTCTTAATATACGGTAAATACAATCTAATATTCGTAATTCACATGAACTATATAAATTTTCAAGAATCCATCATTGTTTGTAATGTTCTTTTAGACTTTATAGTGTTTGCACATACATGATTGCTTCTCCGCCGGTGCCAGTGTATTTTTTTTAATCTGCTGGCAATCATTGGTCTGAATGATTAGAAAGGGTCACAAATCCCTGTGCAATATAAACATTGCATTGTAATAAATAATGGATTTGCAACTAATGTGGACATAAAGTAATTTCAGTTGCTGCTTTTTGTCAGAGTTAGTCAGCATTAAATTGTCTGTGCACATTTTACACAGTGAGTATTTTCTTGGGTACGGTGAGAACTGGTTCCATACAGCATCCATACTAGTTTATTGTTTCACTGGCATTAGCATCTTGACACGGTGTTCTATCCGTTAGAGCAAAAAATGCACTCTTCTTCCATCCAAATGTCTATTAGGATAATATGGTAATAAAAACTATATATAATTGCAGCTTTTGCCTTTTGAAGCCCATTTAGTTTTTAAGTTTTTATTTACTTGAACTACTGATAAGTGCTTTGATCCTGGTATATTTACACCACATCTGTACAGCAATGGGAAATTAAACACTGAATCAGAATGGTGTAAAAAGTATTCATACAGTGGGTCTTTGAACTCCTGCCTGATTCAATGTTACACATATCTGTATGTTAAATGGCATGTCCACCCCCAAAACTGAAATTTAACCCTATACTGGCCTTACCTGACATCTCTGCTCCAAATGGCTGCCCTGATATGCCCCTATAAAGTCAGGAAAACAGCAGTGTAGTAGCTGTCAGTGACTCATCCTGTGCCTGTGTCTGCTACAACCTTGACAAGGTTTGAGGCATGAGCAGGAGAGTCCTCCTCTCTACCTCCCGTTTTGCTCTCCCTCCCTCTAGCCAAACCCTTGGGTATATTGTAGTTATTGGTCCCCTAGCCCAACCGCCATAATAGAATTTTGGAAAGGTCCCCGATAGTTACTTACCTTACTACTCTCCCCCGGCATTCTGAGCAGCCGGCAGCCGTGTCCCTGATTGGCTGTCTCTCAGCCAATAAGAGACGTGACTGCCGACCCGCCCCCTGCTTGCAGTTGTGCACAAGAGGGCCGGGACACTGCGGCGGAGGAAAGAGGTGAGGTAAGGTACACTTTCGGGGCACTTTCTCAAAAATCTATTATGGCAGTTGGGGCTGGGGAAACCAATAACTAATATAACTAAAGTTGATAAAAGGGGGTGGACATGCTCTTTAAGGTGACCGTACACTTCAAGCTCACCTTCTAAATTCGAACATTCAAACGACTTACATAGAACTGCCTGGCCTGGCCCATTTTTTTGGGATTACTTGCCAATGTAAAATATGGTTAAAGCAGGAACATCAGAAAGTAAGAACTGTTGCGGTGAAAATACTCAACAAATTCAACAATCTTATGTCGAATCTATCTAATGCATAGGTGGACAAATTCAGAAACCATAGAGCCTTTTTAGAGCCAGCTCCATAGGCATCAATGAAAATCTTTAAAAACATAGGTACTAGGTTTATATTTCTAGGTGCATTGGTTACCAGGCTCCTGGGTTTTGTCCAGTCCCTGATCAAATGGCTTAATACTATGGGCAGCATTAGATTAGGACATGACTCAATAAACTGGGTATTAGAGCAGATGCTTAACCGGCCAGACAGTATTTGACTTACCTTGTGATATTTGGGCAATCACCTGAGGACAATAATTTGGGTCAGCATTTGATTACAAGTACATCAATTCGACAATCAAACATGAAATTGATCTAATATCCTTGAGCACATGGCCAGCATCCAGAATAGAAATTGAGGATTTTAACAGCACCAAAATAGATCAATAAAAAGGAATCTAATTGTTGCAGATTTTTACACCTATTAATAAATATTAAAAAAATATTAAAATTGCAGTGATTTAAAAAACAAAAAAAAAAACATCCAAGAACCAGGTATATTTACTTAATTGTTTATGAATGCAGTTTTGCAATCTCTGAATTGAGTTGAACCTGTTGATCCGGCCCTTCACCTCAGTCAAAGTTTCTCATGGGCCTCCTGTTAAATTTACCTGGTGTAAGGCCTTGAAAGGGGTCCTAGAAGTATTAAAAAAGTAATCTTTAAAGATTTTTTTTGTCATTTAAAGAATACGGTAGTTCACCCAAATGAACTTTCCTTTAACGTATTGATGTATTGTATATTTACCTTTCATGCGATCCAACTCTGCAGAGTTGAAAATCTCCGACCACTTCCTGGTTCAATCCACTTTAGCGCAGATTATCATGCGCCTCCCGGGTTTAATCAATACATTAAAGAAAAGTTTACTTTTCGAGTGAACTATTCTTTAATTAATTATTGGATCAGTGGGAGTGGGAAAATAACTTGAGGAGCTGCTACATTGAAGGTTTTACTGTCCTCCTTTGATTAAGAGAACTTAATCTTATGGTGGCCATAGCTCTACAATCCGAGTTACAATCTGCGGGTTGTACAATTGGATTGCCAGTCGGCCAAAATATTTAAACTGGCTCGATGGGGAAATTATTGTAAGATCGTTGAAAGATCTTTCAACGATCATCCATACACAGATCCAACGATCGTACGATATAGGGATATCCCAATATCGTAGACCGGGATTTAAACGTCTATGGCCACCATTGGATTAAATTAAGTGTAAATTTCATTGAACTTGATTGGGTTTCAGAAAATCTCAGTTGATTATACAAGAATCTGACTTATTAAGAAATATGGATTTGAATTTCTCTCAGAGCTTATATTGATTACCATGTGTTTCCCGTTTGATTCATTTTCTATCAACATTTAGGCCTAAGCCACACTAGCGCAATTTGCGTGTGTTTGCGCATCCGTTTTTATGCTAACATTGAAATTGTGTCAACGCACCAAAACCACATGATTTCCGCTGGGGTGCGATTGTGCATTCATTTACAACACGTTTTCGCATGCGATCATTATTTTATGTGCAATCGTCTGTGATTTCCTATTTCAAAAAGAGAAGTCGCAAACACACAGAAAAGCATGTAAATGCACACGCAATTGGGTGCGATTGCGCGAGCACTTTCGGTGCGATGCAGTGTGGCCATGCCCTTAGTTTTTATCTGACATAGAATTGAAAGTAAAAAAATGTAAAAAAAATTGAGAATAAGTTTATGGCTGGCTTTACAAAGGCAAATAATACCTAATTTTAATTAGGATCTTATAGTATAAAGCTTCATACAATGTGCAATAGCGGGGGCCATTTTGTCTGACAATGGCAATTAGGTCGGGGATCGTGTCCTATCTGCCTGAAGGATCATCAACGAGCCCTGACCAAACGGCCATTTCAGCCGACAAATTGGCATACACAGCACGATTATCGGCCCTCGTGATCGCACATGTGTTTGCATCTTAAGTCAGGAACATAATGTTAACAGAACCTTAAAGGCTCCTAAGTGAAAAGAATTTGGTTATCCTGAAATCTTAATGCCGTTGTATGTCCTGCTTTAGATTTCTTCTGTTCCCGTTAAAGATGTGGCTACTCACAGTCCAGATCAGTCTCATATACTGAAGTATGGTGTACTCCGCTTAGTGCTTATGCAGTTTTAAACAAAAGGATTGGCTACTTATATTAGGAACTGTGATAGTGACAGTCGTGTAATATGAAGGTATAAATAAAGCAGATGGTTGCGTGCAATAGAATCTAGAGTGTCTGTGAGTGCCCTAGTAACAACGTTCACATGTTAAGTTTTATGGTAAAGTGCAAAGTTCAAGTGTTAAGGCTTACTGTGTAACCTTTTGTTTCAATAAAGTTTGATCATTTTAAAGAAGCTAATGATTTTGGTGGCCACAGTGTGCACCTCTTTAAAGGTATATATATGAAGACATTGGTTAGGAGTATGCTTAGTTTCAACCTTATTGTCTCCATTTATAGAAAGATAGTGCAATGACTCTGCAAACTTTGATCACTGCATCATAGTTTTCTAGATTGCCCAAGGGCAATGTTTTATCCCTATATTACAATGAGGCCGGGGATCTGACATCACCTAGCCATATCAGCATTGCCTCAAACATCGACAGATGGTGGTATGGGTAATTACAATAATAAAAACATAGCCTAAATCAACTAATTAAAAAGATAACAATAATATGGGGCAATGGAAGTTAAAATGAAAAGTACCTGGAGCAAGAAATATAATTTCTTAAGGAGTACTACCAAAAAGAAAATTGCATTGTGCGTATGCAGTTTTACATTTACCAGAGCAGTGAGCTGTGTGAATTCAGCCACTCAAGGAGGTAGGAAAGGATTTATACCTCCCTAAGGAAATTAATATGTGGGTATTGTGCTTCTATGGCTGTTAATCTAAAATAATACTGCATTACCTAAATACATTTACCCATTAGGTAAATGTTTTTAGTGTATGCCGGCAGTTTTAAGGATTGACGTGACATAATCTTTTCCCCGAGTCTTGGCGCATGTGTGAGTCCTTTCACTAGGTAGTGGGCACAGCGGAGGGGACCGCTAAGGAGAAGAGAATTGGGAGGAATATCTCAAATTCTGCAGTATTACATTTAAATACTTTTTAAGAATTAGCTGTTGGTTATTCCTGCACTAATACAATGCCTATCAACACCCTATCATGTAGCTGGAGCCACCGATAATGATGTCAGTAAATTAATTTCAAAATTATAGATCTGTGAATGGCTCAATGACCTGGGATTTGTATTTTGGAGGCATACTCTGACATATATCAGCAGAATTCAGTGGGATCTGTTTTTGTGCAGGTGTGTAGACATTTATCTACCATCTGCAGTCCGGACGTTGATAAGCTGTGTTTGTAGTTAGAAGACAATGGACAAAAATAAAAGTTTCCTGTGTAAATGGCTGATACAGACATGGTCTTTATTGGTCTTGTGGTCATTTAGACAATGATGTTCTCATGGTATCTAGATAAACAATGCCCTTTGAATTAAATTATGGCCTAATAAGATGACTTGGAAGGATGAAATCTATATTATAAACTATAGCTATGGGTCTGTGGCTTGAAAGCATCTATACTGAGAAAAATGTTCATGAATGGAAACTATAATTTCCCAACCACCACTGTACCATTTTTTTTGTTGATCTGTCCCCTATTTTTTTAGATATCCAATCTGAAGCATCTTGCATTGCAGCTGTCAATCAAGTAATCATAACGTTTTCTGCTGTAGCTGGATGTTCTTACAGTTGGTATGCTGTGTGCAGTTTTTACAGTTGGTATGCTTCATTTCACAGAAAGTCAGGTCAGTTGAAGGGGCAGTGGTTAAAAGAGGAAAGGGGGATGCTAACCCTGAGTACTGGATTAAAGGCATGCAGCAAACAGACACACTCAGAGTAAATGCTACTTGCATGTATTCAGTTATAGATGAATAAAGTGATTTTTTCATTATTTATGCCCCCATCCACCGGATCGATATTTTAAGCACTTCTGCAAATGTGATCGCTCAAAATATTAATACGTGTATGCCATTTTTTCAATTGATCACTTGAAAATATCAAGTGGTTTATGGAAAAAAGAAGATCAGACCAGGTGGAAATTTTTCCGCCTACCCCATCTTTAAGATGGTAGCACAAGGCAGCACAAACTTTGAGCGTTCTCTTCCAAGTGGATTTGTGGTCAAAGAACATCTGTCCGTGCATAGTAACTTTAGAGTAAGGTCCCACTATGTGCCTTCCCTTTGCTTTTTGGTGGGAACCGCACTGTATTTTTAAATATAATGTAAATTGTGAGAATCAGGTTTCTCTGTATATTTGAGTTCTGAATCTATGAGGTCTGTTTTTTTATTGCATGCGTGCACAACTTTTGGTCCGTGTGTGTCAGAATCGCACTTTTATAATACTCTATGGGAACGCAAAAAAAATGCGGACAAACCGAGGGATGGGGGGGTGCGTTTTCTCTGGTATTTCCTGTTGCTCAAAAAACTGCACACAAATGCTAATGGACCAGAAATGCAGACAAACACATAGAAAATAGCATGCCTGTTAACCCGCCATTAGACCAGAATGCATTATCCAAAACGCTCACAGCCTGGAAAACGGAACGCAGCACATTGTGGGACCTAACCCTAAAGATAACCATATTTAGGCCAATTATGTAACTAATTTCCATTTTATATTTATTTCCATTGATTGGGCGAAAAATTTTACATTTTCCCCAATCTTATTATGAACATTAGATCATAAAATCAATCGTAATTAAGATTGGGAAAGTCGTTTTTTTTAAGTCGATTGGTAAAATGGTTGCAGTGTTTTTTGAAGTTCCGATTAACTGTAAATGTAATGTAACCTCACAATAGAAGAATATTGACATTAATCACAAAACAAATTGAATGTGGAACAATTATGTATGGTACATCTGCATACAAAAACATTTTACATATATCTATCAAAGTATCGGCCAGTTTAAGATTGTAATTACAATTGTAATAACCTTTTGTAGTGTATGGCTACCTTTAGAGATTGTTTCTAGGCACCTGTAGAAAATAAATAATGTTCAACATTTCGGTGGTAACTTTTTTTAAAATCCTTTTTCTGTTCTTCGTTTTGCCGTTCTTGCAATGGTCCGCCAATGTTACATCTAATTTGCAGTGATTTTTTGGACAAAAAAACTGAATTGATATTGTAATGTTGCACTATGGATTAATCGTTGGAATATGCAGGTAATCTAGAAGAAAATCTTGCTTGTTTCATGATCATTTCCGTAAAGAAGGAAATTGAATACACATGATGGATGATTTAGTGTTCTAATTTTATCTTCCTGTGCCCTCGCCTCACTATTTTATGTGTGTGTGTGTGTGTGTGTGTGTGTGGTGTGTGTGTGTGTGTGTGTGTGTGTGTGTTGTGTGTGTTGTGGGTGTGTGTGTGGTGTGTGTGTTGTGGTGGGTGTGTTGTTGTGTGTGTGTGTGTGGTGTGAGATATGGAAAGCGCAGCACTATTACCAAAACATAGTAATTGGGGGCGTATCTCCAAGGTCATCCGCCTCTGTACATTTCACATATAAAGAATGTAAGATAAAAAGGAGCCGCAGACCATAATATAAATGCAAAAAAGGCTTTATATCAGTTTAACAAGCGTCTGCCCACATACCCAGCCGACGTTCGAGAGACACAGCTCTCTTCTCTCAAGATAAATATCTTGAGAAAGGAGCTGTGTCTCTCGAAACGTTTGGCTGGGTATGTGGGCAGACGTTTGTTAAACTGATATAAAGCCTTTTTGCATTTATATATGGTCTGCGGCTCCTTTTTATCTTACATTCTTTAGAATAATTATATAAACGAATAATGGTCCAACACACTCTCAGGATTTATTCTTCTTATTCTTCACAGTGCAGGCAGTGATGTATTAATAAAGTATTTGGAAGAATAAGTCCTGAGAGTGTGTTGGACCATTATTCTTTAATATATAATTAGGAAAATAGTGCATCTTATCGTGTTTAATATTTTGTCTTTTTGGACTTCTTTGATAGAAATTTTTTTTGATAGAAAATTTCACATTATTTTTGTATTTTTATATGCTTGACTTTCCTTTATCCAATGGATTACAACATGTTATTAATATAAAATGCACACCACACATGGTTGGGTTGCTGTTTCAATGATTGATGTATTCCTTTATCTGGAAAGAAATATTGAAAAGGAAATGGAAGTCCATAAAATGTTTTTATCTTGCAGTTTATATGAGGGAGACATTTATGTGGCTATATGCTTTGAGTTGAATTTTATGTGTGCTGTATTATTCAGTGTAAACCTTATAGTACATGTGCTGGGGTGACTAGAAACCACCGGACCCCCCAACAATACTATCATGCCCCCCCTGTTTTATCTACAGTAGTTTCAGAGGGGTAGCTGTATCTGTTAAAAGAAAAGATTGTTGCACAAGATAATAGTCAATCACATTAGATTTGATGGGATTAGAAATAATCTGCCAATCCACAGCTGATGATCCGTTCTTATAGAAAATTTCCATTTCATATTGGCAACCTATAATTAAGTATAGTATAGCCGACAGTGAGTGCTACATTTTTGGACCCTCAGTAGGTTGGGTACACATTATAGAGTTTTTTGGTCCGATCAATCAATAGTTCAGTGTATTGGTCAATCTGTACGAAACCATTGCATAGGTTTTCAGCTAGATGCGTCCAACCCCTTTGCTTAATAGTAGACGAACGAAAACCACAACACTTGTGCAACTCGGAAGTGGCGAACAGTTGGTCGGTATGAAAGATTGCAGGTGTGACCCACCTTAAGGCTGACTAAACACAGTCCGATACTTTCTAAATTGAAGTCTGCAAGATTGCCCAATATTTACTGGACTAACACCATTGACTTATGTGTAGCAAATTACAAATGGTCAACCAACGATATTTCAACTTGACTGGTTGAACGCGGTCAGTTGGGTCAAAGTATCAACCCCGTGTGTACTTAGCTTATCCCTGTGGTTGCTCCCGAAAAGTTATGCTTCTGCATATGTGTAAAAATATATAAATTTTACATTGTTATGAAGGGTCATTTTGAGGAAATGTCTACCACAAATCTCTGTGGCTAGTGTTTTTTTTTTTGTGTGCGTGTGTGTGGGGTGTAGCTATGTTCAATGTGTGCATGTTTGAGACTTGATTTTAGATTAGAATTGCAGTGTTTGCTGGAGCAAATCATTTTTGAGACTACTCAGTGCAAACACTGTAAGTATGAATTAAGACAGGAATAGGATTTGTTTTGCATGCTTTTTAAACCATCGATCTTTGGTTTGTGTAAACAAAATGCAGAATTGATTAAATGCAATGCTTTGTTTTATACTTCTGTCTCTGATCGTGATTGTCTGATGTGGCAATAGACAGGAACATCATTCCATATATGCTTTATACGGAACAATCGTTCGTTCAGCCCCAGACTCAAACTATTGTTATCGCTCCCTATACTGTAGTATATGGAGCCAGTAATGACCAGACAGAAATTTCCAGTTGCTTATCTGCTCGTGACCTATCTGTACACATTGTGATATTCCGATGTCCCAGGGGAATTAACTAAATATGTGTATGGGCATCTTTTACTTGTATATTCTGAAGATATGTTTAGTATAAATCAAATTAAAGGGCATGTCCACCCCTAAAATTATAATTTAACCACATGCTAGCCCCAGTGTTCAGTGTTAAAAAATCCTTACCTTACATCTCTGCTCCAAATGGTTCCAGTGCAGGAAAGTGAAGAGTAGGAGCCTATCTTCCTGTATAAAGGTTTCTCTCTCTCCTGTAGCCTCCGGGAGGTAGGTGACATGCGCTGTGGAGCTGCCCTTTTAGGTAGCGTGAACACTTTTTCTGTAATGTAGCTTCCCCTCCCAACCCTAAACGCATTGTTCGTTTTTTAAAAAGTCCCCAGAACATGCTTACTAGCCCTGGATCTCGTGGCTAATCAATAGCCGGCAA
Source organism: Hymenochirus boettgeri (assembly GCA_019447015.1). Taxonomy (NCBI): domain Eukaryota; kingdom Metazoa; phylum Chordata; class Amphibia; order Anura; family Pipidae; genus Hymenochirus; species Hymenochirus boettgeri. The sequence goes on along the minus strand of CM033471.1, from coordinate 202,197,836 downwards.
CCGTGTCTGTGATTGGCTGACTCTCAGAATCACAGGCACGGCTGCTGGCCAAGCCCCCAATGCAGCTAATTCAATTTCATTGAAAGCTCAGCCGCGGGATCCCTGACTGGTAAGTAATGTTCTGAGGACTTTTTTTAAAATGGACAATGGGTTAGGGTTGGGAGGGGGGGAAGCTACATTACAGAAAAAAAATATTTTTATGGTGGACATAAGCTGACTTGTTTAGTTACTTTCACTATTAATGAAAGTGACTACTAAGTTCATATGTTGAACGGAAGGGGACATTGGATGAGTGGTGAAGCATCTTTTATTACTAAAGTCCAGGTGATTTGACCTATTATAATACTGCATATATTAATGCTTGATATCTGAAAAATGTAACTGCTATGTAATGTAGGGAATAGATCTTAATAGATCTTAAAACTATGTTTAAGAGTCCAATCTTGGTTCTTGGTTGGACCTCTCTATTTGCCTATCAAGCTCTGCAGTCACCCCAGAACAATACGTTAGCAGTGTGACCAAACTACCCGATAAAATGTTTTTTTTCTCAAAGAAATTTCCTAGCTTACAGAGTGCATTAGTCATCTCTATTTTGATTCAGTTGTAAAGAGTTAGGACACAATGTTGTGAGTTGTGGCATTAATGATTTTTAACTGTGTCCATCCCAGCTTATGTTGCAATGGATTTTACATTACATTGTACATCAAAAATACCTGAATGTTAGGTGTGTTATGTCTGAACCCACTTATCATTTTAATAATAGTCATTGCCTGAGCTAGAAACTAGGCACTTACACTACAGGGGTCCACTCTGCTTTACTGCAATGAAAATAATATTATTTCCTCTAAGAACAATTCTGTAGAAATGTTACATCTCCTGATTTACATTAACAAGCCCCCACAGTTATTAGTCTCAGTCTTTGCTCCCCCATGCCCAACTTTGGAAAAGCAGAATGTGGGAGGAGAGAGAAAAGAAAGAAGGCTCCTGCATTGTACTTTTGATTGGCATTGCCTGTGAAATGAAAGGGGGTTATCTTATTATGTGGTTGTGTCTTTGCATGCAATCTTCTATTTCTGCCCATTCAATCATCTAGGTACAGTTTTCTATTCACATCCTTTTTCTTTTTTTTTCTTTTTTCTTTCTTTTCTTTTCTGTTCCCTTTTCATCCTTTATTTGCTTTCCTTTGTGTTTTCTCTCCTCCCTCCCCCTCTCTCAGATGGGTTCCGTTTTCATTCTTTTTTCTTCCTGCATTCAGTTCCTTTTATAGTTCTGTGGTGATGTTTGTTCTTTTTCTTTTTCTCTCTCTGTTGCATTCAACTTCCCTATTTTCAGGGGGAGGGAAGAAACTGAACAAACAGTGTTGCCATAGTACTGAGAAATATAAAATGTGAAATTATTGATTCATTTTCTTTTGGTTTTCATAATGTTTTGTTTAATGTTCCAACATTGGCTAGATAAAGTGGGGTTCTCCGCTGGTGATCTGAAGCTACAATCTTTGCATCATTGTGGGTGTGGGAAATAATTTACAGTAGCAGCAGAAAAGTCTCAAGGTGGCCATACACTGGAAAGAATTTACTTACCCGACCGAGCGATCCATCGACATTAGAGCGATCCTGCCAGAACCACCTTTACATTCTTTGTTGCGATTGCATGTGTCTCAAAGTAAAAGGGGAAATGCGGTTCTGACAGGATCTCTATAATGTTGTGGGATTGTGCAGGATGGCAACCAGTAAATCTCCAGATGTTTGAAAACTACAACTCCCAGCATTCCTTTACAAGGACTTATAGTTAGGGACTGATGGGAATTGTAGTTTTAAACATCTGGAGATCTACTGGTCTGTCCCTGTCTATCCCTGTCTAGTGTATGGCCACCTTTAGTCTGGACCCGTACCAATGGGATTGGCTCTTTATCGGAAATTTGTGTACCCTGCTTAGGTGTTGAAGGTAACCTGTACAACTGGAGTTTACAGTATGGCTTAGAACACTGATAACCCATCATGGATACTGTATGCCTACAACCCCCTTACTATTCTTTAGACTTTTGAGATTACATCCAATGTTTGGTATTAAATACAAATTCCCATTTGGCAACTAATAGTTATTAGATGTTGTTTGACGTATTTAAACTGTGTTTGCTTTCATTAGTGGGGTTGTATCTGTGCTTTAGGAAATTTGTTTTTTTTATAATGAGGGCTGTCTGTTTAATATAATCCGTGATGTTTTTCAAAAACCAAGATTCTTCATTACTCTTCTAATCCTGTGGAGAAGATTTACTTGCTCTATTGGCTTGTATAGGCTCTGTGGTAGGCTGAATGTAGTGGGTGCTCAGAATCATATAGTATAGAACAATGCAGTTTACAGCAGGGTTTCTCGTACCGTGCACTGGGGTTCTCTTGCATACTCAGGACCGGCCTTTGATATGGGCAACCCCCTGGTTGCATTACCAGGAGGGGACCAGGAGGGAGTCTTAAGTCTTTAGGTCAAAGTTGTGCATCAGTGCCACAGCCCCCCCAGTTCTAGTCCTGCAGATCAAATATATTGTATCAGCACCACCCCACAGTCAAAGCGACAAAAAACGTATGCCTTACTTAAGACATCTGTTTGCTGTGCTGTTCTGTACATTTTCAGGGTTATTCAATAAACATTCTTATCGTTTAAAATGGTGCTAATTTTGCCCCAACCAATCAGATGTTAGCTTTCAAATGTTAAATAAGATCTGATTGGTGGGGCAAAATTAGCACCATTTAAACGATAAGAACTTTTATTGAATTTCCCTGTTAGTTTGTTACGCAATGATGTACGCAATATAAACAAGCACACACTACAGATACTGAAAGACACATTAAGCACAGGTGGCAGACTAGATTAGAAGCTGGCCAAGGCAAGCAGCATTAAGCAGTGTTATGTGTGCCGGGGGGGGGGGTTTGGAGGGGGTGCTAGGCGCCAGTAGCAAATCTTGCACAGGATACAATTTAACCTAAGGCCGGCCCTGGCCATACTGTACGTGTACACAATTGTCAGAATTTTGGGGCAATTACATAAGATTCCTTTATTAGAAACACCGGTGCGTGTTACAGTTTGTCTGAGATCCACTGGTATACAATATGGTAATGCATATACAGTATGGTAATGCACAATACACTAATGCAATGCCCCAATATGCCTTTGCCATGCCCACCCGCTGGTCCGCGCTGGCTACAAAAAATTATGACTGGTTTAGAGATTTAATCAAACAATCCTGCAACATTCCCAAAGATCATGTTTTGCATTATTTATTACATCTTTAAATGATCGACCAGGTACCACAAGAGTTCAGCCAGTCGAAATATCATCCGTCACTGTGAAATAGCCACAGACGATATTTAATTTTCACAACTGATTGTGCGTGTGCATTGTTGACTGCACTATTGTCCAACAATTACCAAAATGTCCAATTAAACTTAATTCGATTTGGGAGAACAGTCATCCCAATCAACCAAATTCAATCAGGTGGAAATATTATATTGTGTGTAACTCGCCTGCTGTCTAGCTTTTGTCAGACAGCAGGACCACAGTAATGACATTAGGGTGACCCATTCTTCCTGCATGGCCTGGAAAACCTGTTGAAAATGATGGTTGTAGAATCATTTATTATCTGTGGTAAAGATTAGCTGGTGTCTGTGTATAGCTTGTTCAGAATCATATTGTCAGTGTGCGCTTCTACTCTACAGCAAATCAAATAGTACACAGCAATTGTTCATACATAGCCACACCATAACTTTCTAACAGATGTTTTCTGTTTCACTTGACTCCGAATGACGTGCTCCTTTTGTAGATGCTATACCTACAGCTTAGAATATATCTGATCTTTTCTACTAGCAGTGTTTTCTCAATTTACACTTTACATGTATTTCCTCGTTAGTATTATCTTGTGACAGAGAAGCAGCAACTTAGGCAATACCTTGTAAATGATTTTAAATAACCTATCAAAAATTCATGTTTATGCTTGTACAATATGTGTTATATTAGACATTAGGCTTGAAATATAAATAAAAGCAATAAAAACCTGTGATTGCCTGTGTTTGGATATAGGTTTTAACATACTATCATGTTCTGGAAAGGAACTAACATTTTTAGACATAAAAAATAAAAATATCCCTTCTTCAAAGTATGATAAAATATCAGTTTTGGGTTAGACGGAGGCCCACTGCGATTTGCTGCAGTGACAATGCATTTCTGTATGCTGAGTAGTCCAAATCGTATTTGTCAGGAAAATGTGTAGAGTGACTTGGTAAGAATGGGTTAACTAGTAGTATTGGCTCTTGAAAAGGACCAATAAACATTCCATTCCAACCTGGAACAGTCCATTGTTTATATTACGATTAGTCAAGCATGGAACCAGATCTCCTTTCTAGACAATGTGGGGCCGAACCGTGCATCTGGAATTCTCTTCAGCTAGGGGTCTGGTGGGTACTAAGAGGTCATTTTAAGGACAAGTCATACATGTAAAATAATTGTATTTCGGTATTGGAAGGCGTAAGACGAAACCAATGTTATATTTGTAAATATAATAATTTGCATTAATAGGATACAAACATGGTGCCCTTATTCCCTTGCCAAGGTGAGATATTAATATCTGGGGAAATATGGATAACACACAGGTATGTTTGGTATTGAGGAATTGATAATATAAGGAGAGGAATATGTGATCAATATCCCAATAAATGTACATATCTACATTTATAAGGAGTCTGCCTAATGAGGGGGAATGAGTGCTTTTGGCTAGTCGTAAATCTGGATTCCTGGACACTCCCACCTCATGAGGAGGGCGTAGTTCAACAAATAGTTTAAAAGTCCAGTAGTCCAAATAATGTTGTTCATACTGGGGACATGCTAAAAACGTGCGTATGGACCCAATGTTTCATCCTGCCCCAGGACACAGGACTTCTTCTAGTGAGTAGGGTGTGTGAAATTTTATCCTTTTATTTATATAACTGTTGTACTTAGTGTATGTCATTTTATTGTAACACCATTTTATTTATTTTTGTATTATATGCACTGTCCACCTTGGAATATTAAATCTAAAATTTAATAAGTTTTGTCTTTGATGCTCTAAAAGAACTCAGTTAGCCTCTGATAAGTTTATATGTGTTTGAATGGAGTGTGCAGTGTAAATGCTAATTAACTCTGACTGCTTGTGAGGACTGATGCTAATTAACCAGTTAGTTGCTGGAGTGAATGGGTTAATGTTAACCATTTAGCTGCCAGGACAGGGGTGTGCATAGTCAGTGAGAGTCAGAGTGGGTTTTTGGGGCGTCTTTAAGGCCGTAACTTAAAGTGGTGGCAGCGAATACCGATTAATTAGACAGATCACGTGCCCAGCGAACTGGCGTTCGTGACAAATTGGCGGAGCGGTGGGATAAATTATTTTTTATTGAGCATTAGTGCTTGGATTAAGTTATTTAAACCTTGTACTAAAGAACTGTATCCTTGCGAGGGTATCAGTCTTCAAAGACAAACTCAGTGCATTTTTTTTTTAAGACATACGTACAAACAGTTTTTCCTTCCTTCTCTGGTTTTTCTTTTCTTTATTTTATTTGGCAAGGTTAGCTGAGGATGGCAACCTTTTACAAGAGACAAACCAAGGAGGTCCTGATCAATCTCTGTGAGGAAAGAGGTATTGATGTCCTGGACAAGTCCAAGGAGCTGCTGATAAGGGCATTGTTGGAAAGTGACCAGGAGCAGCAGAACTACACAACTGAGTCGGGAAGCGATGTGGATTTAGCTATCCCAGAAAGGACTGTTAACCTTGGATTTTCTCAGCATGAGAATACCACAGTGCAGGAAGACGGTAATTCTTCCCTGCAAAAGGATTTACAATTGTTGGGTTCAGATGACCCCAGCTACGTCTTCAATTGATCTTGCAGCATCAGGAGAGGGAGCAGCAGCAGCTGAGAGAGTGAACGCAAGCCCAGCGGGAAGCAGCTGAACGGCAAAGCCAGCGTGAAATGGAAGCCGCAGCAGCGCAGAGGCAAGCGCAGAGGGAAGCGAAGCCGCAGAACGTGCATTTCAACTGGAGTTGGCAAAGCTCCAGCACCAGACCCAGCTCCACAGTCCAGTGAGTCCAGAGAGGGTCCGTTTGCTTGCATGGTTCACCAAGTTTCCTGTCATGGACAATGATAGCAATTTGGACACTTTTTTGTTAGTTTTGAAAGTGCTGCAGACAGTATCAGTTGCACAGGGCAGTGGGCAGATACTTGACACCTGGTATTAAAAGGCAAAGCCTTAGATGCCTTTGTTGAACTACCACCAGAGCTTGATGGGGACTATGAGGCTTTGAAACAGGCTCTGATTAAGAAGTTTAACTCACGCCAGAGGTGTATCGCAAAAAGTTTAGAGCATTGCAGAGAGGTCCAACTGACAGCTACTCAGATGTTGTGAGTAATCTGAGAACCAGTTTTCGGCAGTGGATTTAAAGGACTGCGGTTACTAAAAAATTTGAGGAGCTGGAGGATCTTATGGTAATGGATCAGTTCCTTAATATCTGTCCTGGAGATGTGCAACAGTTTGTATTGGATCGGGAGCCAAAAACAGCGCAAAAAGCAGCAGAAGTCGCAGACACCTATGCAGCCAACAGGGTGCCAACATATCCAAAAGGTCCAACGTTACAAAGATCACCAAGCTGGAAGGATCGTCACCACAGGGAAGCAGCACCGCAGAATGTCAAGGCGGGTGAGAATTTGTCTGAAAGGCCCAGTGTGAGCGTAAACCATGGAGATCCACGCAGATGTTTTATATGTAACCAGACGGGACATGTAAGAGCTTCCTGTCCAGAAAGAAAGGGACCAGTGTCACCAGTCAATCCTGTGGTAATGCTCGTATCTGGTAAGACAGAGAATTTATGTCATCATATGCAGACTGTGACTGTGGGAGATAAAGTTACCCAGGGGTTACGGGACTCAGGAGCTAACTTGTCTCTGGTGCGCCCAGAGATGATTAACTTTGGGGACATTATTCCTGGGAAGACTTTATTGGTAAAGGGAGTGGGTGGGAGTCATCCACGGGTGCCTGTGGCTAATGTTTACTTGGATTGGGGTGTGGGGAGAGGTCTGAGGGAAGTGGGGATATCTAATGAAATTCCTGTCAATGTGTTATTGGGGAATGATTTGGGGAGAATGGTCTCTGCTTTTGTGCCAAATGATCCGGTCTCACTAGGTCCAGCCGCGCTGGAGTGTGACCACCCACTGCAATCAGTAAAGGGAACAGGTAACAAGGGGCAAGGTAACTGGGAGGGAGGGCTGAGAGACCAGAGCAGATGTCCGTCAGTGCCAGAACCAGTATTGCCTAACTGTGTGAATGGAGAGAGAGAGGGGATCCCCCAGTTCACTCTCTGGTAGAGTCAGGTATAGTACCTGTAGGTAGGGATTGTCACAGTAGCTGGGAGGGAGGGCTGAGAGACCAGAGAGGGTGTCAGTCAGTGCCAGAACCAGTATTGTCTACATGTGTGAATGTAGAGGGGGAGGGAAGGTATCCCCAGGGTGATGTTCTGGGTAAAGTACCCGTAGTAGAGAGGGATTTCCAGAGTAGGATCCCTGATCCTGTGCCCAATCTGCCTGAGGTCCTGGATAGCAGTCAGGAATTAGTACAGGAGTGTGTGGGGCAGGTGGTAAGGACTCAGAGCAGGGTCCTAATGGATGTTTCCACTCAGACTGAGGGAGAAGAGGGTAGCTGTGGGCATGCGGTAGCGCCAGTACCAACCTCAGTGGTGGGTGGAGAAGGAAGAGTAAGGGTTAAAGAGGGACAGCTAACAGACCTAGGAGTGTCCCAGGTAGATGGAAAGAAGGTAGCTATCCCTGAGGAACAAACCATACCAGTAACAGTCACTGGTTTGTCCCAGTCTAAGAGGGAGCAGGGATATGGTGAGCAGGAAGGCAAGTTAAGGGTTAAGAGTGACCAGTATCTGTCTGAGTTTAGACCCAGGGAATGGGGAACTTTAGACTCACAGGATACAGGTAGCAGTGAGGATAAAGGAGGATCTGTCCAGCAGGAGAGTGTGTCAGAGGGAGGACAGATGCCTGAGGTTAGGAGTGGCCGGGTACAGTCCCCTACATATCAATGTACTCCAGGTGGTAAATACAGAACTGTACCTGTCAGCACACAGAGTGGTCACACAGATGGTAGTATGGGTGGTTTGCTCTCTATATCAGAGTGTGTACAGACTGGGCATCAAGAGGTTAACCAGTCTACTTGGGTGAATGACTGTGAACCCAAACCCAGTTCTCATAACCACAGTAAAGAGGATGGTGGTTTTGTAAAAATGTGCAGGTGGAATCACATCGTGGAGCAATATGATTTACATTCACCGAACCAAGGGGATGCAGGTGGATATTCGTGTCTATCGGAACCACCTGATTATGGACGCAGTAGGAGTGACCTGTGAGTCACATCCTGTGCGCCAATTTTAAAGAGGGAGGTGTCAGGAAAATGTGTAGAGTGACTTGGTAAGAATGGGTTAACTAGTAGTATTGGCTCTTGAAAAGGACCAATAAACATTCCATTCCAACCTGGAACAGTCCTATTGTTTATATTACGATTAGTCAAGCATGGAACCAGATCTCCTTTCTCAGACAATGTGGGGCCGAACCGTGCATCTGGAATTCTCTTCAGCTAGGGGTCTGGTGGGTACTAAGAGGTCATTTTAAGGACAAGTCATACATGTAAAATAATTGTATTTCGGTATTGGAAGGCGTAAGACAGAAACCAATGTTATATTTGTAAATATAATAATTTGCCCATTAATAGGATACCCAACATGGTGCCCTTATTCCCTTGCCAAGGTGAGATATTAATATCTGGGGAAATATGGATAACACACAGGTCATGTTTGGTATTGGAGGAATTGATAATTAATAAAGGAGAGGAATATGTGATCAATATCCCAATACAATGTACATATCTACATTTATAAGGAGTCTGCCTAAATGAGGGGGAATGAGTGCTTTTGGCTAGTCGTAAATCTGGATTCCTGGACACTCCCACCTCATGAGGAGGGCGTAGTTCAACAAATAGTTTAAAAGTCCATGTAGTCCAAAATAATGTTGTTCATACTTGGGGACATGCTAAAAACGTGCGTATGGACCCAATGTTTCATCCTGCCCCAGGACACAGGACTTCTTCTAGTGAGTAGGGTCTGTGAATATTTTATCCTTTTTATTTTATATAACTGTTGTACTTAGTGTATGTCATTTTATTGTAACACCATTTTATTTTATTTTTGTATTATGGTTACAATGAAAATCATCACTGATATGTCATCTTGACCCGGGGGGGTGTCTATATATTTTGATGTTTCCGTCACTTGGCCAGAAATGGGGGGGTGTCTATATATTTTGATGTTTCCGTCACTTGGCCAGAAATATTGGATGGTGTGTACAAATCCATATCAGTTGGTACATCCAAGACTAAAAGCATGCACATAATCCCTTCTTTAATCTGTGCTAAACCCCATGAACATGGGGTCGAAGGGGCTAACATGCTTTATCGTGGGTTGTAGCTCTCCGTAAATTTTCCTGATAATGCTTTTTAGGACAGATGCTAAGTCTTTTGAAGGGCAAAGTAAAGTAAAATGAAATTGTGGTTTACAGAGACTGTCAGGTTTACTGAGTAAACATCTTACTCAGATATTACTCAGATGGTTACAGCTCCTAGTACGGTTCATATGATGTACTTCTGAATATTATTTGAGCATATGCTGAACACCTACATAGGGAAAATCTGAAACAAATGGTTATTTAATTGGAGAAAGACAGTGAGTCCTCTAAAAAGAAATGGTGGGATGGTTGCTTGGCATTTATAAACGGTAAAACCCTCATTACACCATGCATTGCTTCTTACTCCTTTCATTGTTTATCTTCACAAAAGAATCCTGTAACTCTGGTTTGTTCCTTATATATATGGAAGATTTATATTGCACATTACTTAAAGGACAATTATACTCACCTTTTCCCCGATCCACTGCAGCATAGTACCCAGGGTGAGGACCTAAAATCGCTAAGTCCCACCCTGGGTACTTTCCCTAACTCTGCACTACTTACCGCAAATCTGCTTCGGCGATCCACACTGCTCCACCTCTCTCCTACTGTCAGTGACAGTCGCGAGGCAGCCAATTGGAAGACAACGCCTCCTTGCAGAGCGTATCTCCTATTGGCTGCCTCGCGATTGTCATTGAAGCAGGAAGAGCAGAGGAATGGAGCGTATCGCGAAGCAGATTTAGGAGTTAGGGAAAGTACCCAGGGTGAGGACTTAGCGATTTTAGGTCCTCACCCTGGGTACTATGCAGCTATGGAGGAAGAGGAGCGAGGGTGAGGTGAGTATAGTTGTCCTTTAATCCTGTTAAATATTCTTTTAATATTCTATTACAATATATGAAGAATGTTCCATTCATTTTCTTCTGTGGACTGGTAAAACTGGACTGACTGGTGCTTACATTGATGAACTGTGGTACAGGAAATAGCTGGATGTAAATGTAAAAGCAGCTTAATACCAGTAATAAAAGTATAAGTGGGTGGTGATCCATGCCACATAAGATTGCTTGTACTCAGTCACAATGGAAAGTGCTCCGGTTTCTCAAACTGCACATACCCAATAGTAGGCAGATCCTATCAGATCTAACAGGATATGTTGATGATTGGCACTAGGGAGGGGAAATAAGGGATAAGAGAAAACTAGGGGGATCCAAGAACGGACCCTCCTATCGCAAAATACTATTACAGGGACAGGTCCGCGCCTCCTATATTACAAAACTGTGTCAATGTCTCACCCAAAATACAGGTGGTGCTATGAGAACACTAACAAATTGTTGATGATTGGGCATATGTATGTTTTAAAAACTCCTTTGGCTGCAAAATTGTTTGCCCCTGATGCTAAGCAGCTGATAGTATTCCAATATACACAAATTCAATCGAAAACCAGATCTCAAACAGGTCTTCTTAAGTGCTTTATTAGTTATGAAGAGTGCTTACTGCAAAACAGCAGCAACGTTTTAGCCCTTTTCTATAGCTTGATAAAGGACTATAGACATGGACTGAAACATAGCTGCTGTTTTGCACTATGCACTAATAAAGTACTTTAAGAAGACCTGTTTGAGTGCTGGTTTTCGATTGAATTAGTATATACGGTGTGTGTATGTATATAATAAATATATTAATATATATATATATATTATATATATATATATGGGATAATCCGCTACCTACAGTGTAATATAAGGATATTACGACACCGAGGAGTTCCATGACCATATAGAAGCATGAGGCCGTAGGCCGAGTACTTTTATACAGGTCATGGAACTCCGAGGTGAAGTAAATCCATATATTACACTGTAGGTAGCGTATTATTTCTTATAATACATATGGCCAGCCAAAAAAAACCCTGCCCAATACCACTGTCTCTCCCCCTTCCTGTATTAGTCATTTATATAGGAATCCCTGTTTAATGTATAAATAGTTAATTACTGTTTCTATTGAAAAGAGAAAGAAGGAGCGAACGTTGTCTGTCAAGAATAAATAGGGCTTCCTACATAAATGATTAATACAGGGAGGGGGAGACAGTGGGAGGGGCAGTGGGAGACAGGAAGTCACTCAGTGACATCACTGAGTGATTGTAATATAGATTGTCGCCACTGCACCTCCCCATTGAAAATGCCTAGCCTTATGTATTATATATATATATATATATATCAAGTCCCGTGAGTGTGTCCTCGTGTGCAACTATATATATATATATATATATATATAGCGTATATACTCGAGTATAAGCCGACTCGAGTATAAGCCGAGGTACCCATTTTTGCCTCCAAAATCTGAAAACCATGATTGACTCGAGTATAAGCCGAGGGTAGATAGTTGCCCTTTAAATGTACATTAATCCCATACAGTAACCCTAATACCTTTCCACTGTAGATGTTTAGAAACTACAACTCCCAGCATGCTTTCGTTGCTGGGAGTTGTAGTTTCCAAACACTTATAGTAGAAAGGTATTGGGTGTTACTGTATGGCATACTGTCCCCCACCCTAGAGCCCCCCCAGTTCACTTATCGTACCTGGCCAGTCTTCAATCTTCATCTCTCCGCCGGCTGCCACTCGCTCTGTGCAGAGCCGGCAGTTCCCAGTAGTTCTTCGCGGCTGCGCGATGACGTCATCCCGCCAGCGTGCGCGATGACATCATCGTGCACCCGCGAAGAACTACTGGGAAACTGCCGGCTTTCCTTCCTGACTCGCGGCTGCATCTGGATTTAAGGTAAGTTTTCTCTGACTCGAGTATAAGCCGAGGCAAGGTTTTAGGTTGATTTTTTAACCTAAAAACCTCGGCTTTTACTCGAGTATATACAGTTTATATATATATATTTTCATTGGTGGCACCCGGGCAGTTTGCAGAGAAGAGGGAGTGCCGATCCGCAACGTGGGAATTATATATAATATATATATATATATATATATATATATATATAGATATATATATAATATATATATATACCAGGAATAAACAATGAGCCGCACACCAAATTCAGTGCTTATAAAACCGCTTTATATCACATTAGTAAAAAGCTGTTTTATCTGCATTGAATCTAGTGTGGGTATATATCAGTATACCTAAGGAGATACGCATCCTGCTTTTCTTTTGTTTTTCAGGGCTGCTGCAGTTTATATATTAGCGACATTCTGGCAAGTGAGAATTAATTAATGTTTGTGTGATGTTTGACTGATGTTTGGACAGCAGCCTTTTAATAGATTCGATAATCGAACATCATATGTCTAACAGTGCCCATACATTAGAAACTCACCTCCTGACCCATGCCACCACATTCAATCAATTCTTCAGGAACCTTCTTCCTGTTCTTTTTCGTGACCGACATAATATAACAAAATGAATGGACCAGACGGAATAGTTGCGATAAAGAATATGGTGCTCTAGGTCGAGAGGTGAGTTCTAATGTATGGGCACCTTTAATAGTGTATGGCCAGCATTAGTCTGCTTTAGGGAAGTCACGCTACCAGTCTTTTTGTATCTCCTAGTATCCCCAAACTGTCTGGTAGCTTGGGAGGTTTAGGCAGGCCATACACAGGTGCATTTCTATTTACTTATTTAAAACCAATTTGTATGACAAAGTGAAGATATTATTGATAAGCATCATTGATGTTCTTAAAACCTGATTATAAATATTCACTGACATCTATAAACTAAACGTAAATCCGGGGACACACACAGTACCGTAAATATCTCATTGGTTCAGAAAAAACATTGTTGGCCATGACTAAAATGCCCGCAATACTTTTGTATAGGGAGTTAAGTCTCCCTGTGCAAAGCTGCTTTTGCTCAGGTTCAGAAGGATTTCAGTTCTATCTGCTGGGTCCCGGATGAATGTAATCTAGGCTTTGTACACACAGGGCGATATTTAAAGGACCACAAGGTGAAGCTTAAAGGACAGTTATATTCAAATTGTTTCAAAACTTTATAGAGATATAATTTTTTTTTAATAAACTTACAAAAATGATTTATTTTACTATGTTATTTAGTGATGTGCGTGTCTTGTGGTGGGGGAAAGAAAATGGAAGGGACATGGAAAAGGCAAAGAGTTTTAAACACAGAAAAAGATGTGGGGATGGATGAAAGGGAGGAATAAAAGAAAAAGATAAGAGGGAGAAAGACACATAAGATTTACAGCAACTAAGATAGCCGTTGCTAGGGTAACAGAATAGAAAGAAGGACTGGGAAAGGTAAGAATAGAAGACAGACCTATGGCCAATAGGGAGGGTGAGAATCTCAAGAAAAATGGAGAGGAAAAGATATGTGAACACAGACTGATGAAAGAAGAAACGCTGCTAAATTGTTTTCTTTTTTACAATAATGAACCTTTTTTCCGGTACAATATATTTTTTTTCTGGACAATCCAGGGCAAGTGTGTTGGTATTGCTTATCTCGCTATCTGCAAAACCAGGAGATATTTCTTTAGAGTAAGCTGCAAGCTCCTCCTCCTTATTTTTAGTGTTTACTTGCTCAGCAGTCTGAATGAATTAAAGTTCAGGTGATTTCCCCATAGTAAGGGGACCAGAGATGCTTTATTTAGAATAGCCTTAGCACTTTGAGAATGAATTAAATTACATGCCACACCTACATGCCAAAATCTTACCCTGTTTTCCAGGAAGAAAATCTGTGCTGTTGGTGCAAGTTGATGTAAGTTGAGAAGCCACTAAAAAGTAGTGTCCGAAAGAATACAGACTTCACTAATGTCTAGTTTTAAAAAGAACCTAATAACCGGCACCATCTTTTGTAAAAGAAAGGCAAAGATGTTTGTATGTATAATTTTATATATAAAGCACCACTAGGATATGCAGCACTGTAAATTATAAAATGAAAACTTGAAGGGGAACTCTAGCTTCCACCATCCAGTCCCTATGCCTCCCATTAGATGTACCTAGCCATTCACCTTGCATGCCTTTTACCTAATCTTAAGGTGACCATGCAATGGGCTGATATTACAATCAATCAATGACATGGGAATAGACATTTCCATTAATTGGCCATCATTACTCATATCCTGGACTGAGGGTTAGGTCCCACTATGTGTGTTTCCTTACCATTTTCCACTTTGCGTGCATTTTGTACAATGCTTTTTGTCCGCGTTCCAGTCCGTTTCTGGGTTGAGACATGCGATTTTTTGTGTTTGCATGCCTTTGTCTGTGGTCCATTTGGGTTCATGTGCAGTTTTCGGAAAATAACAGGAAATATGGTAGAAATGCAAAAAACCCTGTGTCTGTTTTTTCTTTTTTTTGTGTTCCCATAGACTATTAATAAAGTGCAACTCTGAGACACACGGACCAAAAGTCTTGCATGCCTGTGGATAAAAAACGGACCGCATAGATTCAGAACACAAATTATATAGTGGGAAGTGATTCTCGCAATTTCCATTGTATTTTAAATTACATTGAGATTTTAAAATAAGGCACGGGAAATGGGATGCAATACACATAGTGGGACCTAACCCTGAGGAAAGAGGCAAGGCTGATTACCGATTATCACAACTTGAGTTAAAGGATAAGTGCATTGTAAAAGCAAGTTAAGTTTAATTGGAAGCAGCAGCTTTAAAAAATCTTGCATTAAAGACTCTTTAGCTCCGCCCCTCCGAGACTTCCCGGATCTCCTTCTTCTTAATCCTCAAAGGGCAGTGTCCGTTTGGTCCATGCACGTGCCGTAACGTCAGTGCATGTAGCCTTGTATGGATACGAGATGTTGCTGCGTTGTGCTTGTGTACAGCGCGGCGCGATGTCACGCGCGCACACGGACCAAACGTGCAGTGCTTTTTGAGGCTTAAAGGCGGTTATACTCACCTTCCCTCCGCTCCTCTTCTTTGTGTATTAGCTTTTACCCAGGGTGAGGACCTGAACCGCTAGGTCCTCACCCCTGGCTTCGCGTAACTTTCTGCAGCGTCTCAGAGCAAAGCTAAAGAGTCTTCAATGCAAGAACCAAGATGTCAGCAATTTACATCAGGAAAGGTAGGCTCAGGAGGGACCTAGAAAAAAAAAGGGGGGACAGATTTTTTTTAAAGCTGCTGCTTCCAATTAAACTTAACTTGCTTTTACAGCGTACTTATCATTTAAGTATTACTAGCAACCAAGTGGTTAATATCCTCACCCTGGGTACATGAAATGTGTGTGTGTGTATGTATGTATGTATGTGTATAATATTATATATAATATATATATATATATATATAATAATAAAGTAACGGAGCACTCCATGGGCTTACAAGCCATCAGCTGTTTATTATAGCGTTTACGCGTTTCAACCACGTCCGTGGTCGATGACGACCACGGGCGTGGTTGAAACGCGTAGAACGCTATATAAAACCGCTGATGGCTTGTAAGCCCATGGAGTGCTCGTTACTTTATTATTATGTGAAAATTTGGGGATGCATCCTGGCCATAGTGGGAGTACAAGTGAGAGTGCGGCTACTTTCCATTGTTGGATATTATATATATATATATATATATATATAAGGAAGTAGAATTGTTTTGTGTGTTTTGGTTTTTTAGCAAAATTTCCCAGAGTCAATGCTGGAAATGGCCTGGTTTTCTCTTATTGTCTCCATGAGGGTTATATTTCCTTGTCATATGCTGTAATCTCTCATACAAACTACAGAGACAAAACAAACTGGCCTATCACAAGTCTGGGCTGTTTTTCAAACTCTGTGATAACAGAAAAGACATTGAGCCCTTTCAAGGGTAAATTGTATAAGGCACTGTTTTAGGGCTGCCTTGTCTTACAGATGTCATTTATCATTTAGCAAACACATGTGGAAATGATGAAATTGACTCCCAACTGAAGATAGAAAGGTCTGTGTGATATTGATGAGGTCTGTAACTGGTCAAAAATGTGCTATGATGTGCCTGACTTTAGCCTGCTTTATATGTTCCTCAATAAAGATTGTTTGTCTACTCTTTTCACAAATGTTTGAAAGATGGACTCTAAATAGTCTCTGTAGTTATTTTAGAATTAGAAGTGTTACCACTATAACTTTTTTTTTTATCCTTTTCTACTTTTATTATTGAAGTACAGCAGTAAACCACTCAAACAGTCTTATTTAAAGGTGAACTAAAATTGTATTACTAATGTAAATGCTTTCCTCTCCTGATCACACATCCATTGCAAGATACTAGTCCAGTAAGTTGCATTAGTATATACATGCATGAAGTGGATACTGTTGTTGCCAGTACATAACTCTGTCCATGTAGTCTTGTAAGCATGTGAACCAATTTGGCCATGCCCCCATACACCATTATTCGTGGTCTCTGTTTTTTTACTGTATTTCTAAATTATTTTTTTATACAGATGCCCCCAGACCAAATTGGAAATCCCTGGTAAGACTTTGGAAGTTGCTGTTGCTCTGCACAAAGAACAGCCTACCTGAAACAGTACTAAATAGCTGATTTTACTTCCTTTTTTGCTTTTATTCATAAAGTTTAAAATAAAGTTTGTAAATGTACCCTCTTTTTATGTGTTAAGTTTGGTGGGTTAGTGGATGATTGCTCTGCTTGTAGAAAGACAAAATCCGTAAGGTTATAGATTCAAATCTCCAAACTTACTTTAATAAAAATAGTAGTTTTCTTACTGCAATCTAAGCTGAATTAGAAATAAATTGCAAAGATTTCTTTTCTGTTTTTTATAAAAATCAAAGGAATCTGTAATTGTTAGTGACAGGACTGTTGAAGAATGTTTGCAATAGAGAGGATCCTGCCTTAAGGTGGCCATACATATGTTCGATATTACTTACACGACCAAGCGCTCACGCGGCGTTCGTGCAATCTTGCCGGAACCGTCTCTCCCGATCTTATATGCGAACGCAAAATTAATGGGATTTTGCGATCGCATGTCGGTCGCATATAAGATCGGGAGAGACTGATCTAGCAGTATCGCACGAACGTTGCATGAGCACTCGGTCAGGTAAGTAATATCGCACTGATGTATGGCCACCTTAAGAGAGTGTGCTTTTACATGATCTATGCAGATGCAGGTTTCTGTGCAGTAACATGATAGTCTGTCAGCATCTAGAGGGCTGCTATGCACTAGATAACATGTTTAGAACCTTATTAAAGGGTATCTCCACCCCCAAAAGCAAAATTCCTATAAAGGTAGGAAAGCCCCCGAAACCTAGACCTCGCTAAGTTTTAGAAATCATCTGCTAAAGGTACTTACCATGGAGCCAGAGGGAGGGGCAGGAGGTAGGGGGGAGAGCTCCACTGCGCATGCCACAAACCTCTCAGAGGAGTAGGAAGAGGCAGATACCGGATTACACACAGAGAGGCTCCAACTCTTCAGCCCCCCTCCCAAACCTTGACTCTGTGGTTAACAAGTGCTCAGCAAGTGGCTAAATGGCTGTGTTGGTTGATCCTTGGTGAGCCTTTATTGTTTATACTTTGAATATTCCTCCGATTGAACATTTTCGAAGTACAGTCAAAAGGTATATTTTGTCTGTGGAATTTGTTTCTGTTGATAAGGTTTGTAGAATGCAATGTGTTTTTATTTATTGCATTATTGCCTCAATACTTACGGATACTAATACTATGATAAGAAAAGGGACCAGCCACCAATCCGATGTTAGCCCTTTCTGTAAACCAATAAAAACACAATGCTATGATAAGCGATGCAATTTTTTATTATACACTTTCGTGCAATCGCTTTTGCATTGCGCTTCATCGTGTTAAGCATTTATTTTTCTTGATGTCACTTGTCTTGAAGTTTTTCTGGGAGATATTATGTAAATATTCCACCACAAGCACACCACTTTGGTATACTTCTGACCCAACACCTTATTTTACCACCTCTTGCACCAGGGGCGTAAGAGGTGGAAAAATAGGAGGTCGGGCCCCTGACCCACAACTCACCATGTTCATTTTGTTTAAAAAGCAGCAGAAATGTACATTGCTTCGTTCTCCTGAAGCTCTGATCTTGGCCCTTTGCTTGCCAGAAGTTGCAGCCCGGGCCAGACCGGCAGCCGCATCTGTGATTGGCTGAGAGGCAGACAATCATAGATGTGGCTGCCGGCAATTCAGAGTGCTGTGGGAATTAAGCAATTTAAGTACATTTCTGCTGCTTTTTAACTAAACGAACATTGGGGGTGGGCTAGGGTGCCCTACACTACAGAAAAACTTTTTTTTTTTTATAGGTAGGGCACCAAGCAGCAAAGATGGATATGGATGAAGGGGGTTAGGGCTCCCCTGCACATGCCCGAGTTCCTCCCGGAGGACAAGGAGGAGGCATAAACCTTTTCACACAGAGACAGCTCGCTCCTTCTCTTCAGTTTCCTGGACTTTGAACAAGCACTGCAGGAGCTCTGGGGGTGGACCTGCCCTTTAACTACCATGTGAACTAGTACCTTATTATGATTCAAAGCTACACTTATAGAAGGCCCCTAAAGAGACATACTATCATTGCATCTTTATTTCAATGACGTTCTGTAAAAAGGGTTGCACTTTGCTGTGAGCAAAATGTGGAGCAGAAATGGCTGCAGAAAGACATTTCAAAAGTCACTAAAGCTGGGTACACAGTTGCATGATCGTAAGAAAATTACTGTCTTGTCTGCATTTTCTAACAAGCACACTACTAAGTGTTCTCCCTATGTAAAGCATATGGAGAACACTCGGGACTGCAGATTTCACCCAGCCACGGCTGAATCCCTATATTTAAAGTAAAGGGAGATGACCACGGGCGAGGACATTTTTCGGCATTTCCGAACGATCGTGAGGCTGACGGTGAACATTCATCGGCCTCACGATTGTTTGGAAATGCCCTACACACACAGTAATGAGAAAGGAAAGATTTATCCACCTTAACAACTGGATGCTTGTTTGACAACTAATTAATTAGTCGGTGAGTGCAATGAGATATTCTTTCTCCAAGAACGTTTAGCTAATAACTACATAATTTTTTCACACAGTACCCTTAAGCCATGGCTTGAGAAAGGGCACAGTTCTGCCCAAAACGTTGCCGTGTTGTGTACAGAGGGGTGAATAAATGATATAACACTTTTTTCACACATACTTGGAGGATTCTCTTCTAATTTTTTCTTGGATAATAGTTGGACTTCTTTGCAGTGGAGTCAGAAGACTAAGGACCTCCATATAACAGTGAGTGGTGATCTGGATTAATCCTTTTTCAGCTTAAGTCTCTATGAAGTCACTTTCCCTAACCTTTTGATTTTGGGGATTTGTGAGAATTTGCATTGTCTTTAAGAAACAACATCTGGATTGAGCAGGTAATGCACAATGTTTTGTAATAGTATATCGGTGTATGGCCTGTATTACAGATAGATTACATCTACCTTATACCCAAAAAGAAGTAATAAGATGTAAAGCAGCTGTATAAGTAAAACATAGGGTTATAACATGCATGATGTGTTACCGCAGTAACTTTGACTCCTTTTTATTATTAAACTTGTATTTTCAGGGACCCACAGAATAATGTAAACTCCCTAACATAAGATTTTTTTCTTGTTTTGATTTTCCATTTGAGTGTTTTGATGGGGTTTTTTTTAATGCCTCTTCCTTGCACTTCATGTCTTCTTTATCAACCCTTTGAACATTTCCTCTGAGTTCCTGCTTTCCTATCAGTTTGCTGATTATCTTCATTTAACTCTTCATGATCACTCTTCATTTTACCTCTCATATCTCCATTACTCCTGTTATCATCCTTCCCTTCCCCCTCCCCTGTCTTCCATCTGTCTCTTCCCCTTCATCTCCTCCTTTCTTCCTCCCTCCCCTGCTGTTGTTTTCTCCTTACAGTTAATTCCTCTGTTTTTTCTGTTAGTATTTTCCCACTCTTTCCTTCCTCTCTCTGTTTTAGGGACATGCCATTCCCCCCGCCCCTCTTGCTTTTTCCTGTTTATCTAGATCATTGTCTCCTACTCCCCTTCTCACCATTATTTGTCTGCCTTTCCTTATCTCTCTATAGCACACTCTTTCCTTGTCTGCTCTTTTCTTTTACCCCCCTCCTTTTGGCTTTGTCTCCCATTTCTATCTTTCTCTTAATATCAGATTCTACCAAGGTGTTCACCCTCCTCTGTCCAGCACTTGCTCCCCCCTTCGTCTCCCTATTGTTAGCCCTATATTTTATCCTGGAGCTGTCACTCTGCTCCTTCTGTTTCTCTGTTTATTTCACTTTCTCTGTGTAGATTTCATTCTCTGGACCTTTTTTTTTTTTGTTGACCTCTATCTTTACTGTTTCAAGCTCTTCTCTTGTCAGCCCCCTCCTTCCTCTACTCTGTTCTTGGTTATTCCCATGTTCTCTTTCTTTCCAGTTTTCTCCTATGTTTCCCAGCCTCCTCCTTTCTTCTCTCACCTTCAGCACGTCCCTCCCGCCTCTTTCACTGCCTCTCATTCTCCACCTTTTGTATGTGATTTGCTATTACTATCCCCCCTCTTGCTCTCTTGTCTAAACCCCACCACCACTTTTATATACTTCTATTCTCCTGCCTTCTTTCATACATTTCTCTTCTGTGCTCCTCCCCCCAGCTCATTTCTTTCCTCTAGTTTCTCACAGCCCCACCTTATACCTATGTCAGTAATACATCTCCTTGTTTTGCCTGTCTCCTTTTCTCTTGACTTTCCACTGTCATATTTTTCATCTGCTGGTTCTTAGCTTCCCCTCCCTTTTCCAACTCTCTCTCTCATGTCCATCTTCCGTTAAATTCTTTATATCTTAATGCTTTTCCTTTAGTCGTGCTCTCTTTCATCTCCCTACATATTCATCATTTCAGTCTATTACTAACCCCCCACACTTTCCTTTACTCCCCTCCTTGCAGTCTCTCCTTCTCCACCACTTCCCCCCTCCTTTCCTCTTTCTTTTTTACCTCTTCTGTCTCTCTGCACATCTTTTTTTTCTCTCTTGTCCCTCCACTGCTTTCCCTTCACCCTCTCTCCACTTTCCTGTTATAATCTGCCTCATATCTCTTCCTCTTTTGTATTAAACTCCCCTCTCTCCTCCAAGACCAATGCCTCCTCCATCTTCTGTCTATTAAATATTTTTTTCTGTTCTGTATATCAGTACTTCCCTTATTTCCTCAGTCCCTTAGTAATGGGTGGCGTACACTTCATATTTTGCCTTTGCTAAAATGTACAGAACAGGTTTTTATTTGCTTTGCATTCTGGGAACAGAGTTTTCTATTGTCGGCCACCTGTACCTTTTTCATTCCTTTTGTTTCCCTTTTATTCTTTTTAGATTTCAGCTTTAACCCATGCTTACCAGGTGATTATCTCCCATCATCCTTCACATTTAGTGGTTTTGCACAGATTTCTTTTTGTATAGTCCAATATTTTGGCCCAATCGACTGGAATTTCTGTTAAACTGCCCTGAAATATCAGCCCTGACCGCTCCACTGTTAAGCTGGCTATACATTTTGCTGATATTCAGCTAAATCTGTCAGGGCCAATGGGATTTGCCGATTATCGAAATACAAACAAACTACGCCTTCTGCATACAGTATAAGGAGTTAGATCAATATCAATACAGTGTATTAGCTAATTGTTGCAGATGCCGACAGAATCTGCCATGAATTTAGAAAAAAGTTGTAAGAGGATGAGGTCTAAATCATCTTCATTAGCCAGCTGCCAGCATAACAACTTAAAAACAAAGTTCAGCTATGTCCTGCCAAATCTGCCTGCCTTCATTATGGACGTGTGCATGCTCAAGCTTTTAAAGCCAGGGGCAGCATCCTTTACTGAGTGAAAAATCTCCCAGCTCCCTAGCAGGGGCTGGGCAAATGCTCTTGTTGCATTGGTAAATATAACATAAAAACAGTTTAATGCAATTGATACAAGATGTAGTAACTGGTTTGCGGTATTATTTAGAAGTAGAGAAATTCACCACAGTTGTAAAGGAGCCCATCCACTGACTAGTAGAAAAATCTGGTGGAGGGTTAAAATTTAGATTTTGCTGATTCCATACTTTCAATTTAGAGTATAATGGCTTTGTGTTTGTGGAGTCACTGGTATGTCTGTATGAGCTTACAATATAACGATGGGATTCATTACCATGCAAATGTAAGTGCTCTTCTAGGGATTACCACTGTGCTATCTTAAGTATTTGTGTAAGCCTGCTAGGCTCTGTATGACCATGGTTCCTATACAGTGTCTCAATGTTCTAGATATTGGTGCTGTACTGTAAACCAAAACTTGTGTCTGACCTGTGTGTGCATGGGTGTGAAGTGCTAGAATAATTAATAGGGAATAAGCAATATTTGGGGCCTTTTTAAAGTCACGCTAACCCAGCTTTAACCTGATCATTCTTTGCAAACATATTCAATTCAAAGGAAAGTTCTACTTCATATTTGTTCAATGTTTGTGTGTAATTCTGTGTAAAAAAGTAGTAACACAATTTAATATTAATAATTGTGCAGTTTCTGGAATTTTATATTTAATAAATATTTGTGTTTATTAGTGTCTGTTCTTATATAAAAACTGGATAGAATAGTATCTGGAATGGGCAGTCACTGAATGGGGAATGACTAACTAGAGAGAATCAACAGTCTCTAACATCATAATTAAACTGTTTTCATACTTCCATTGGAGTGTTGATTTAAGACTGCATAATCATAAGTATATAAAGTAACATAGCTATTTGAATTAAATTTTTTAGCAGACACAGTGAATCCAGCCAATCTAGGAATCCACAGAATGTGTTTGTTTTTACATTAATACACTGCCCTGATCAATGGAAAGGTTCTATCTGGGCAATCTTAATTGTGCAAGGATCTGAACGTTCCCCACCGAGATATTTCTGGCCCCTGATGTAGAAGGAAAGTCTTTGAATTAGTGTCTGTTTAAACTTTATATACTACTACCTAAAGCAAAGACGGTCAGTGGAAACTCATTATAATGGTATTTCAGTTTTTTTACACCCTTGTTGAAGGAAGTTGAAGCTGTTGGATGAGTTAAAGTAACAGGTAATCAGTGAATAAGCTACAGTAAGCTCAACAACTGCATAAAAGAAATAAAAGTTATAAAAAGCTAGTGTAAATGATATGTGTTGTTTTCACAGTGAAGAGGACAACCACAATATGAGCTTGGACAGGTTAACATGACAAACAAAGAGATCCTATTTATTTTAGTGTTCCCACTATCCTGTATTCCTCCCCCGCTCTCTCTTTGTCTCCTCTCTATCAGGCACACTGTTTTCTCTATTCTTTCTTTCTGTTTCCTTTCCCTCCCTCTTTCTTTTTGTCCTCTCTCTGTTTTCCTGTCCTCCCTCCCTGTGTGACAGTGTCCCTTGTTGTCTCCTCCCCTGTCTGACTCAACCCCCCCCCTTTTTTTTTTGTCTGGCTCCAACATACTCTTTCTATTTAACTATTTCTTTGCCCCTTTGTAATGAATTGTGCTCTTTGAGCTCTTTGAGAGTAGTGTGTATAAGTTATGGTGTATCATTTACTCATTTTCAAAATTTGTGGCCGAGGGATGGAAGGATAGATATTTTTGTGTTAATGTAAGTTGTTCTAGCTGGATGGGAATGCATGGTGTACCATGCAATTGATAGGTTTTATCCACTGTCAATGCATATACAGTGTAGTGTGGCCTAGCACTCAGATAGTGGACCAGCAATATTTTTGTCTTTTAATCCGTGTGTAAATGTTATCTATTCTGACCCATTACACAATCCTTATTGTTTGTGAGTCTGCAATGGAATATCAAATTCTGCTACGAGATTGTTCTTTTTTTGTGCTAATTTTCTTTATAATCTAGTTCAAGGGGATTTTTTTTTATAATTCTTCTATTTTTACTTTTATTACTATCACCCCTGTTTATGATCTATCGTCTATTGTATTATTGCTCAAAGCTTTGCTCTGGTTTTCAACCTTGTCTTTTTCATACTGTGAATATTTTTATGGATATCCTCACAGGAGCTCAATTGGATTAGGAAGTTGATGAGTAATTCTGACAGATCTGACTGCGCTACAGATTGATCCACCTGTTCACATGGGTTAGAAATCTAGAAAACATGCACTCGTGATGGGATAGAGAATGTTGTTTTGATTAACCAGTGATCTGAGAAACTCTGTATTGGGAACACTAGAAGTATTTGAATTACAGGGAGCTCATATGGTGTTACGGAAATGTCCGCCCGTCCTCCATGATGCTGACAGTGGTAGTTTTTTGGAGGATTGTTTTTGCCCCCATACACCTAAAGACATAGGGCAAATGCTATTAAATCTGATGAAATTTTCCTTATTTTCCTAATTTTGGAGGTGCCCTACCTGTTGCACTACCAGGGTTGTATAAGCCTAACATCTGGTTAAATTCTTATGGAGTTAAATGTAAACCTTTGAATCATAAATGTTAAAATATCTAAAAACCCATGTTTTCTAACTTCTTGTCTCCTTCCAGTTTGTTAACTCTAGCAGAGCACATTTACCTATTGTGCAAAGTAGGGGAGGGTACTCACAGATATAAGCAGGGAGATTCAATAAAAGTTCTTGTTGTTTAAAATGGTGCTAATTTTGCCCCAACCAATCAGATCTTATTTAACATTTGTAAGCTAACATCTGATTGGTTGGGGCAAAATTAGCACCATTTTAAACGATAAGAACTTTTATTGAATATCCCTGATAGTATCTTTGCAAATACAAAATTGCATTTACATTATTCAATGACAGATTTCTGTGCGTGCAGAGGGAGATCTGTTTTAAACCAACTCCTAGGGGATATATATCACTTTTTAATCTCTTCATATCTGAAGTAGTGAGAAGGGATTTCTGGGGGTCTTTTCTTGGCTGGAAATAGTTTTTAAAAAATTTCCTTTTGCACTTTTCCTTAGTAACATATTTTAAAAGATTGTTCTGGGAGGGGGTGGGGGGGATAGAAGACTTCTCATATATTTTTAGAAAAGGTAAAAACACATTTGGTAAAAAAAAAAACTAAAAACAATTATTGTCAAAAAAATTGCTTTTATTACAAGACTATGAAACTTAACGCTTAAAGGCTATGTCCAGTAAAATAGTAAGTATGTTTCTAAATGATTTACTGAAGAACAGGAGGTAAATGCACTATCTCTTACCTCCCGTTCTTCAGTAAATCTTCCAGGAGAGGAGGAGACACTTACCCGTGGACCAGCTCCAGTGCCGAAATCCCCAACACGTCCTCCCTCCTTTGCACTGTGTGCGCCTGGGCGCACAGTGCAAAAGTCTGGAGGTGTGTCAGAGGCGTTGGGGATTTCGGTGCTGGGGCGGGAAAACATACTTTTAGAAACATACTTTTTGCTGGATATACCCTTTAACTTATGGTGATATTAATGACAAATTTCACCTTGATGAAAATTAATGCTACAGAAATTCACCTTTTTTATAATTCTGACAAAAATGTAAAATATTTTTGTAGCAAAGTCTACCGTGTATAAAACCAGTGAAAATAACGCTGCTTTTATAAACATGGCCCCAGTTTGTGTAAAAGGAATGCATCAGCACTCAAACAATAAGCTTAGGAGGCCTGCCATTATAATAATGAAAGCCAATGTCCAGTTAATAAAATGATCATAATAAGAGAATATATAGCACACTTCAGTCTTAGAAAATCCAGTGTTTTTATTAACACGTGTAGCGTTTCGGTACCTGTTGTCTGAAGAAGGTACCACACAGGTACCGAAACGTTACACGTGTTAATAAAAACACTGGATTTTCTAAGACTGGAGTGTGCTATATATTCTCTAATTCTGTACATTCGATTTTGCCATTGGCTATGGCCGTATAGTAGCACCCAGCATATTGTTTCATTAAGGGGGAGTGCGGAGACAAACAACTATACTACTCAGTTATTAAAATGAGGCAATTTCTAAAAAGCAGCTTTTTCGATAGGGTCCAATCATTAAACATTAATATAACAAAAGAATTTCAGCCTAGAATGCCCAACTTGCATTAAAACTCCCCATTACTGTTAGAGGATGATGGGAGTTGTAAAGAACAGCAATACGGTACATAGACTGGGTGCTGATATGTCTTTTTGTTTTTCTGCAGGGAAGGTGAAACATCTTGATGGTATGTAAAATGGAACGGTTCACTGAATTCGGCACTCAGACTGATGCAGTGGTGGTACTTTCACTTGCACAGGCAGCGGTTTTAGGACTCTTGTCTGAAAACGAATTATTTGGTGCCACAGTGAGTCCAAGTGGGTTTTTTCCAGCCTCCAGGAATGAATTTTCAGAAAATGGGCCTATTGAGGCTGAGCAGCCAGATGGAGAGCCTTACCTAAACTCGGGAGCCAGGGTTGCTACTGAGCCTCAGGACGATGATGCCTTGGACTCCGATAAGCAAACACGGAGAAAGAAAAGACCCCCTGTCCGAATGGTGCCAAAAATCAAATGTGAGAAGACCGAAGAAGAAGAGGAGGAAGGAAAGGTATACCAGGTGACTGTTCAATCAGATAATGAAGAAACATTACAGGAAAACCTCTTATTAAATACTGAGAATAAGATAAGTGAAAACCCTGTCCAGAGCAGCTCTGTCAAAATGATCGATCTTGGTACATTTCGACGGAGGCCACGGAGACTTCGACACTTAAGGGGTAGACAACGTCATGAGGCAAACATAGGTTATAGACATATTTTACAGCATTCCGTGCAGAACACTTACCCTCTTCCTGCTATGCCTGGGATTCCAGGGAACCCCAGCATGGATAACATACAGAGACAATGTAGCTTTGGCTCCAATGTGATTCCACCAAATGAAACAATCACTCCAAGTTTGGGATCGACAAAATCTGAGGATAATGTACAAAACTACCTGTGGCATGAAACTAATGACATGGAAACCGATCCAGGAGACTCTGTTGAGCGAAACAAAAAGGCTCAGTTGGACCGTCTAGATATAAATGTCCAGATTGATGATTCCTATTTGGTGGAGGCAGGAGACCGTCAAAAGCGGTGGCAGTGCCGCATGTGCGAAAAGTCATATACCTCAAAATACAATCTAGTCACGCACATTCTGGGCCACAGTGGGATCAAACCTCACTCCTGCCCACATTGCAACAAACTCTTCAAACAACCGAGCCATCTGCAAACTCATCTGCTCACGCACCAAGGCACACGTCCGCACAAATGTGAGGTGTGCAATAAAGCATTCACACAGACCAGCCACCTAAAAAGACATATGCTGCTCCACACAGATATTAAACCATACAGCTGCCGCTTCTGTGGTAGAGGCTTTGCTTACCCAAGTGAGTTGAAAGCTCATGAAGTGAAACATGAGAATGGTCGCTGCCATGTTTGTGTTGAATGTGGTTTGGACTTTGCCACCTTAACACAGCTGAAACGCCACATCTCTTCACACCAGGGACCTACCCTTTATCAGTGCATGGAATGCAACAAATCCTTCCACTACCGGTCCCAGCTGCAGAACCACATGTTGAAGCACCAGAATGTTCGACCATTTGTTTGTAAGGAATGTGGGATGGCATTCAGCCAGATCCACCATCTCAAGCAACACTCCCTGACCCACAAGGTAAGTGTGAAAAATAAACCTTAGTTAAAACCTTAATCTTTTTTGTACATTCCTTTATGACAATATTAAAGGACTATGGTAGTGTTGTTGCTCTGCCTCCCTTTTGGCCCAGAGCCTAACCATTCTTAATTTCATTGGGTAGATCCCAGACTGAGGTGTTGCAGAGCTTGGACAATGAAGTTGTCCTTTAATATTAATCTTGCAGCTTATAATTTTGTTTATTGTGTCTTTCTGGTTTACTGTAATATACTTTTTCTGTTGTTGTATAGGTATAAAACTTAAGTGGAACTGCGCTTAATAACTAGAAAACCAATTTTTCAGCAATAAAACATTTCTCGGAAAATGATTTAAGGCTGTGTACACACCATGCAATGGTGTGTCGGTCGATCAGGCTGCAAACATTGCATGGGTTTTTGGGCAACCAGCGTCCGATTATTCAGACCTTTTGACTGCACATTCCTTCGTCCTGGCTGACCGGTCATAAGTGGCGAACGGTCAGTCAGGACAAAGGGTCTCAAGGTGTGTACCCAGCTTAAGGGGATGTATGCATCATAACATCTATGGTTTGCTACTGCATTGCTCTTCATTACTCTAAAGCTGTGTAGACATGGGGCAATATTTTGAACTGATTAATGGTTGGTCAGTGGAGTTAAAATATATATTTTAAATCTTGCCTGTGACTGGCCATTTCATTTCAAAATCAAATGAAAAATAAATAGGATGCAGCAGAGCTTTTTTCCCAGTCTTTAGTAGGCACTGCTGTTGGTTTCAGCACGGTGGGTCAGTGGTTCGCACTGATGCCTTGCAGCGCTGAGGTCCTGAGTTCAATTGGACACATCTGTAAGGAGTTTATATGTTCTCCCTGTGCTTGTGTGGGTTTCCTCCGGGCACTCCGGTTTCCCCCACAATCATAAAGACATAGGTTGTATGTGTACATTAGATTGTCAGCTCTTCGAGGCAGGGCCTGATCTGAATTGAGTAAAATCATTTTAAAGCACTGCAGAATATGTAGCGCTATATAAGAAATAAAATACATACATACCATGGCAATTCCTATTAACACTGTCAGCTGTGTACACTGTCTCCATCAGAAGACAAAGAGAGTAACCCGTGCGCAAGTCCTATATTATTATATATATTTATATACCAGATTCACCTGCTCGGTGCTGTGGTTGAAAGCATACTATTAAATGGGGCAGTCTGTGTTTTTATATACAACAGGTCTAGATTTACAAAATAAGCCAGATATCAATGCTTTGGCCTCTATTATTGTAGGCCTTATGTTCTTGTGCTTCCTTTTAATATTTGTTTCACCAGGTAGTGGGTGAATTAGTATTAGCATTGTTCCAATATTTTCCTATCATAGTTCATAATAATTGTATTGTAAAATGATTCAATTGGTATTCCGTTTCTTTTTTTTTTTTTTTTTTTTGAACTTAATGTCTGTTAAGATCTCCAGCTCCCTCAAGTGGTCAAAATTAGTTTTTTTTTTAGTCGTTATGAATTCAGGCTTGCCAAAAAAGAACTTAAGCATATTTTATAATTTACAGAACTTACAGAAAGCCTATAAATAATCTGCCATAAATAAAAAAAACATATAAATAAATGTCACCTATTTAGCCTGGGAGGATATTGTCTTGGTCTCTGCTTGCTAGAGGCTCCAGCAAAAAAAAGAAATCCTAATTATTTATAGTTTGCCTTACTTTGCCTACGTAGTTGCTAATTATGACTTGGTTGAAGTATTTGATGCTATTCTATTTTTCTTCCAGGGAGTAAAGGAGTTTAAGTGTGAGGTATGTGGGCGGGAATTCACCCTGCATGCCAACATGAAGCGTCACATGTTGATTCATGCCAGTGTTCGACCTTTCCAGTGCCATATCTGCTTTAAGACATTTGTGCAGAAGCAAACGCTGAAGACTCATATGATAGTCCACTCTCCTGTCAAGCCCTTCAAATGCAAGGTACATGCCAGATTTTATTCTTGTTGGTGACCTAAAGATTATAAAGAGAAAAAAAAAAAAGGAACTAGATGTTTTAGGCGTGGCCTTTCAGAAGTGGTCTGGTCATTTTATGATTGCGATGTCGATCACAACCAATGAGGACCTGCTGCTTTACTCAATGTTACGATTAATTTGAGGCTTGTGTTACACCGAACGGCAAATCAATGTAACATTGAGGTAGTGTATGACCAGAATTAAGGCTAATACATGGATATTTCAGCTCATGACCCACCTGGAAATATTGGCCATCATTTTTCTGGCCTGACTAATGTCTGTGGTCTTAAAAGGCATCATCCTTAAAACACAGCACATTATTGTAAGTCTTAGTAACCAGATATTTAAGGATAATTATTGTCCCTGGCTCCTCCCTCCATGCAGTCAGTCAAGACTGTGACTGCTGGCGTCACAACCAATGATTGACTGCTGTTTACCCTGCTGCCTCCTCTGCTTATAAAAAGCTCATTGAGCAGAGGGAGGGATACCTTTTGTCAGAATGAGAGAGAAGTTATCATGACATTTTTGGTCACAAATGTATGTAATAAACTTCTGAAAATAGCAGTTGGTGTTGCAGACAGAAGACTGACAAGTCACCATATTTTTTTTGTTTTGGGGTGGACATGCCATTTAAAGGGTATCTCCAACCGGTATAAACAAAATGTGGGGAAGTCAGTTTTATTGAAGAACAGGAAATAAAGGAGCTGTATCTTACCCCCTGTTCTTCAATACATCTGAATACCCAGTCCCTTTTAATGGACTGTGAGATCAGTTGGGCCCAAAAATTGTTACAAGCCATTTCATTCCTGAGAGCTATTTTTTGTATAAACAGGAAAACTTGATGGTAAGTCCAGTGTATTATTTACACTGCAGAGCACATCATATATAATAAAACCCTAAGTGTGCGTCCCTGTGTGACTGCAGTTCCTATTGACTCATCACTAGAGGGAGAGTCTCTGCAGTTCAATTAAACAGACTGCATGTAAGGTTGCTTGGGACGGGCCTCTGGATTTGGGACAGACGGGGGGCCCTTGGATTTGGGACAGAGGGGGGCCTTGGATTTGGTACAGAGGGGGAGCCCTGGATTTGGGACGGGGGGCTGGATTTATTACAGAGGGGGGACCTTTGATTTGGTACAGAAGGGGAGCCCTGGATTTGGGACAGAGGGGGGGGGGGCTGGATTTGGTACAGATGGGGAGCCCTGGATTTGGGACAGAGGGGGCCCCTGGCCTTGGACAAAGGGGGGACACTGGCCTTGGGACACTTAGAGGGTACTCTGGCCTTGGGACACTAAGGGGGCACTATGTGCTTCTATCGCCCGTTATTGTAGCGGGCTTAATGTCTAGTCTAAAATAAAAACAGCCTTGTATACTTTTTGTTTTGTGCAGGATTCGCTAAATAATTACAAGCCTAAATCTATTTCCAGTTTCTTTCTTTCTTTTATTATTTATAATTTACCAGCAGAATATAGAGGCAAACTCTGACCTTCCTATTAATGTCTTTCCTAGGTTTGTGCAAAGTCCTTTAACCGGATGTACAATCTGCTGGGTCACATGCACCTGCATGCAGGATATAAGCCCTTTAAGTGCCCCTATTGTTCCAGCAAGTTCAACTTGAAGGGGAATCTAAGCAGACACATGAAAGTAAAGCACGGAGTCATGGATATAAGTTTAGACAACCAAGGTATTGTGCCCAAAAATTCTAACATTGCACATCTGTTTTTTTATATTCATGAGTAATCGTAGAGGATATGTCAAAAAAAAAGTCAGTAAAAAACAAAAATATGTTTTTTGTTTAGCAACTAAATTGTGTGCTAATGGCAGGTTGACAAATAGAAAAGCAGTGACTTTGTCTACCAAAGATACTAGTTTCGTTCTTATTTTTAGTCTTATGTTTGTGATACTTAGGGCAAATGTTTTCTTTATTATTAACAACTTCTCTTTGCAACAAAATGTGAAGTAGATTCCAATGGAATCTTCTGTGAATTTGCAATGATTTACAAATACTGTGCAGAGTGATCATTGTTTGCCACTCATGGCACAGTTGTTATTAATTCTTTGTACTTCCGTATAGGCAGTGTTGGACTGTTGGGGCCCACCAGGACTAGTTTAGGGGCCAACCTCACATTTTATATCTCTATTATCACTTAGTTTCATATCTAGGTTACTCCTACAGACTCCTATTATTTATTATAATGCATTTCTTACTGTCCCTTTGGCTCTGGATTTACATATTTTTTAGGTATATTTAAGCAATTTTCTTTGTGTTCTCGTGTGAATAAGCTGTGGGCCCACCGGGGGATTCCCCTCTAGGCCAGTCTGACACTGAGCCAGTCTGACACTAATAATGGGGAAACGACAGAAATTGTAATTCTGAACTAACTAACAATGGTAGTTTGTCAGTCATGGGATTGGCTGCCTTTCTATGTTATTTTTCGCAGTGCAATGTCAGGAAAACCCAGTAGTAAAAGCATGCTCAGAGTAATTCGCTCAGAGAGAGGCAGAGGATCTCCACATTGAATAAAGCTGGGCACATATTTTGCAGATTTGAAGCATTTACAAGACACCTCATCTCCCTGTGTGGCCTCTGCATAAGCTGTGAGCTCCATGGCCGTAGTTTTCTGAACTGTTCGTAACTGGGTGGCTCATTCTTAACCAGTCCCCAAAACATGGGTTTAGCAGTGAGAGTTCCCAATTACTGATAACTCTAAATATTACAACATATGTTTATGAAAACAATTGAATGCATTTCATTTGGTGTGGTTAACTTAGCTTGTGCATCCCTTCTAGATCCTATGATGGACCTACCAGACCAAGATGCCAATGATTTGGATGGTCAGCAGGAAATGGAGGATTTTGAAGAGAATTCTTATGGATATAGAGAAGCAGAAAATGCAGCTAATGATTCCACACTGACAGAACAAACCATGAAGGAGATGGTCTACTATAATGTACTGTAGCTGAAAGGCAGCAATGCTCTCGGAAACAGATGGGCTGGCCATTCTAAGATGTTCCTTCTTTTTAGTCTTTAAATGTTGGGAAAAAAACTACTAACAAATCAGAGCTTGACCTCTGTGAGAAAAGGGCCTGAATTTGTTGAAACTTGTGTCCTAGAGAAATGTTCAGTGATTTACCGGACATCAATGGACCATACACATTAATAAAGGAAGAATGAAGAATTTCTCTAGGTTATGATACACCTTTATGCCTTGATTAGGAGGAACAGTTCTGTAGGACACGAGTGGGCTCTATCGAGGGCCTTGCGCACACTGTGTGTTGTGTTTCTGTAGTTTGAGCACTGGTATTTTGAACTTACATTTTATTTCATGGAATCGCTGTGATCTCTCAAAACACAGAGCATCAGCATAAATGATCTCTTACCATAAACTGCAAAGCTACTGTCTATGATAGTCTACTCATTCTGTTACAGGGATGCTTTGTCTTACACTGCGGGGCTCTCCTTTGGGATTTGAGCTTAACTGTTAAAAGAATGTGAATTAAACGATTAAGACACCTTAATATCAATGTAACCGAGTCAAAGAAAAGATTGTCCAGCAAAAAAAAAAAAAGGTTTTTTAACTGTAGAAAGCCAGTAGAAAGAGATCATCTGATTGGTTGCTACAAATTAACTGCACAGGCACATCTTTGCACCTCTTAATAAGCCCTAATGTTCCCTTTAATGTGTACTTTTATGTAGACACACCTGTGCAGCAGGGCTGTGCACACAGGTTAGAGTACACAAAAATTTGGGTAAATGTAATAATGTGGTATGTAAGGCTGGATAAACACTGCCCGATATTTCAACCTGATTGACCAGTCGCCATTAAATTTCGGTCAATTGGGTTGAAATATAGACACAATTTTTTTTTTTGCATCAAACACACTTTCATCCAAGTCTCACACCGCCTATACAAATGTTTCACCATTTAAGATTTTTCTTTTTGCTGAAAATCTACATCTGTATCATAGAAGTTGGTACAGCTTCTTTTGATCTAATAGTTTATACCTACAAACATCGTTTTCCAAAATGGACTGATAATAATCTGATGAAGTAAAATGTTTTTGATAAATTAGATGCAACATATCCTCACTCTGAACTTTTTTATTCAACCCCTATGGCTGGTTTTAGAACCCTAAACCCCCCAAAATAAATTTTTGCACATGTCTGATGCCACGGACGAAGCCCGATGCCTGAGCAGGTGATACACCGAAGGCTGGCGGCCGTTTCAGCCGCGTGAGGTTTGGTGCCCTGCCATGGTGGATTGACAAATGACACATAAGGAAACGCATATACTCTTGCGATTATTGCACAAATCACCCACTTGACATGCACACGCTCGGGTGTCATGCCTTGTCCATGGCGTGTGAAGCTCACAAAGCCATATATAAAGCAACACAAGCTCCTGTACTGTACTTGCTCTATCATCAATGATTCGATTATTGGTTCTATCTAGAAAAGTCCCATAGCTCTTCTCTGTAATATATTTTGTTGTCACTAATGGTATTATGATCATGTGACACACCAGCAAAGAAGTTATCCAGCTCATTATGAAATTATTTTAGCTACTTTGGTTACACTAGAAGCACAGTGCGCTTATGCTGCTTGTCTTGTTTCCAGCTGCTTTCAGCCTAAAAAGGGAAATTGAATATATTCTTAAAGAATGTACCTCCCAGAATAATTGCAGCCTCATGGTCTTTTCCTGTGTACAATGTAAATCGCTAATCTGACAGGAGCTACACAGTATAGAACCTGCATATTAAGCATATGTTAGAGCCACTATTTGTTTATTTATAGGAGGACAAGCCTTGGATGACACAGATGCATAGACACAAAGTGATATTTTAACAGGGTCGATATTTAAATCTTAAAGGGGATTTCTTGTGTGTTTGCCTATATGCAATGCAGTAAAGAACTGTAAAGATCACTGGACACAAACTGTATACAGGTTACATGGATCATTGGAAATGGTAATAACTCCATATATATAAGCTTTACAAAGATACTGTGCTGTTTGTGTGTGACTGATAAACAAGTTTAAAGGTTTCTATAATATGTCTTGTTGCTTAACATAGTAGAAATTAAATTTGACCAAAGATAAATTTTCTATTATTACCAAATAAGACAAAGCTTTACATAAAAAAGGCAATAGACAGATATGGCAACTCTCATGGTTGTGAATCTTCCACTACAATGCGGAACTGCAAAGTTGTAGTTGTGAAACAGTTCCCTGAGTTGCTACCCATGGGCCAGTAACGTTTAATCAAGTTAACCAACAGATTCACCATTTGATATACCAATCTGTGTGTAGCTCTGTGCTTGCACTGATAATTCACTTTGTGGCCTATTAAAGTCTGTGTGATTGGCAGTGGACTTTCCCTTTTTTTTGAACCAACCACTTTTGCAGACAAATTGGTCAGCAACAATAGATCTGGTTGGAAATTACAACCGATCAGACCAAAATATTGGGCTGGGTGACTAAGGGGGATGAAATATTGGCCCTTGATTACAGTACCATCCCTTACATCTTATAAAGAGAATCATATAATGGGGCACCAAGCCCTCCATCAAAACTATGATGGGGCCCCTCGCCCTGCTTCATCTAAAGTGGGGGGGGGCTGTATCAATTTTAGGTAAACTATAAAGATGGGGGCCCCCTGTCTGCTCCCCTAGTAGTTACGCCCCATGACAAAGTTTTGCTCTAGACTGGTACCACTTCATTGGTTGCAGTGTGGTAGAATCTCTTCTGTCATTGTGTATTAGAAGATAAAATACCTCTTAAGGAATGCACATTGTTAATACATTTTGCTGATATGATCGTATGTCCAGTTTTAATGGGGATAACTACAATATCTATTGTCACATAACTAGGAGCAATGGTTTTAGCCACCAACTATGTGAATAAACCATCTATTTTCCAGCAAATGTTTTGTTTAGTACTTTGTGAATCTTATAACTTCAACTGGAGAAGGGGGATGGTCTCGGAACCAGTACCTGGCTGCCACAGTTGTCATACACTAGTCTCACTCCATTTGCATGTTCACTAAAATGAAGTACGGTAAGCAGATAATTCCTTTATCTTACAATAGGTTGGATTCATTTCAGATGGATAGAATTTATTCATTCCTAAAAAGGAAAGTACTGTGACCGTTTGTTTTGTATGCCTGTGTTAATACCAAAAGATTTTCACGCAAGACACTCAGTGTAGGGAAATGATCAGACCTGGTAAAGAATTAGCAATTGTAAAAATTGGGCTATGGCCTCCCCAAAGAAGAAATGCAATAATTCACCTGTAATATCTAAAGTGGCATTGTTGGTCAACTTTGTCATTTTATTTTCTGTAGCTTCTCTCCATATATACTCATTAGTTGTATCACTCCTTAGTATTGCTGAGAGAGAGATTAAGAGGAGGTCAGGCAGTAGTGACTTTACTTCTCTTGAAGATTGGGGTCAGCAGAATTGTATCTGCCTGGCCTGATCTTCGGTTTTCCGATAAACCGATTGATATCCTCGAAGTGGTCGATTGGAAAATTGAAATTCATGGGATCGATATTTTGAGCGATTTGATCGAATTTTCCAAATCACTATAAATACGATATCAATCCCCTGTATGGGGGGCTTAAGAGAAAAGTTTCCTATAGTTCCATCTTCAGCAGTGAGTTTTATCCTGCACAGATATTTAAAGTTACTTTTACATAGACTAGAGTGGATTTTGAAGAAGCCTATATGTACATGCAATGGACCTGCTATGTTTAATTTGGCTTGTCATCTCTTGTTTATTGCTACAATTTCTACATATTTAGTAAGTAGAAATTTATTGGGGACCCAATGCTACACATACACAATCCTCAATAGAAGACAAACTATAAACCAAAATTGTACCACAGAAACATAGCGAAACCACATTTGTGTACTAGCAGGGCCAAATCACAGGTTTGTAGGTCCCTGGGGTAACCGGCTCATCAAGTCCAAAGCCACTTTTAAATGCAATTATCCAAAGCCGATTTCAGCTAGAAATCTGCAGAAGACGGGTCTTGAAATTTTCCAATATGTTCTTTATTATCATTGAGCGCCCAATTTAAAAATCCGAAAACCATTGTTGATATTTCGACCGGCTAAATTAGTTGATTAGTATTGGTGAACGTTTGGTCAATATCGGGCCCTTCATCGATAGCTTACAATCTAAGTATGCTATCATACATGTTGGGTACACACGGGCAGATTTTTCGGTCGGTTGGGCTGAAAAATCTGCTTACATCCACAGCTGCGACCGCTGTCGGTCGTCCGGAACGGATGATCGGATGTGATGTATGGTGCCACTAAATAGTGTAAAGAAGTTTTAAATTAAAACTGGTACTCTCCATTGGGAATGAGACTGCTTTACACCCAATATTCAGCTCTGCTGTTTAGTTTCATGTTAATTGTTTACTTGGCAATAATTACACAAAAAATATTATTTATAAATAAGATGCTGTGTTGTTTCATGAATATGATGCAGTTTTTAATAAAGATGTCACTGTAAGATGAGCATTGCCTTGAATGAAGTCTTTTCTGTAAAAGAATTGTTTGATGTGGTAATTAGACTAGGGGTCCCTATGTATTTTACTAACCAACTTGGACCCCAAATGCATTCTACATGAATAAAACTGAAAATCCTATCATGCTTATTAACTTTTTTTTCCTGGTCCGTGGCAGTTGTCACTAAAGGGTTAATATCCCCTGCTGGGCGAGTGACAGGAACCACTCCCATAGCCTATGAAAGATATTGAGTTAGCACACCTCTAGTCTTTGAATGGATGTCTGAGTGGAGAATTTGGATGCAAGGGCATCTGACCACTGCTATGCCATGGACCAGGATGATAGGATTTTCCGTTTTCCCTGGTCCTGAATGGCAGTTGGTCACTAAAGGGATTTTAAAAGCTCAAACCCTGGGGCGTAGCTACCAGGGGTGCAGGGGATGCGACCGCACCAGGACCCTTGGTCAAGAAGGGGCCCCATTTTGTGCTAAGGTTCCAAAACTGCCAGTCTGTGTGCCAACTGTTTAACCAGTGGTCTGTGTAGAAAGCATTTTTACCATTGTCTGTGTGCCAAGCTTTTAACCAGTGTCTGGCTGTGTTCAGTGCCAGTTCCCCAACAAGTTTATAAGTGTCTGCATGCCAAGCATTTAACCAGTCTTTGTGCCAACTATTTTACCAGTGGTTATATACAAAGCATTTTACCAATGATTTTTTGGTTTGCAGTACATATGCATTGTTTATGCATGTGCATGTGTTTGCTGCGGTGTTGTGAGGCCATGCCCAAATTTTGCATCAGGGCCCATAAGTCTGTAGCTACGCCACTGCTCAAACTCGAAGGGAGGGCACTAAAAAAATTGTGATTGGAAAGTATTTAGATGAAAAAGCTGCAAGAAGATCTTTTTTTCACCAAAGTCCACCTGTGCAGCGAAAGCATTTTGTATTTAACAAAGGTGGTCATAGTTGACCAGGTTGTGCCTTGCATATTTCCACAGGAGATGCCTGGACGTGGAAGGCTGAGAATACCGTTAGGGACCTGGTAGAATTTGCCATCATTTTTGGAGGTACGGCCTCTGCATTGCCAATGTAGGCCTGTTTCATGCAGGCTGTTATTCATCGGTTTAAAGGGTTGGCATTCTTTCTTGTGACCCGAAAACAATGTGAAGATCGCGCATGCGCATAGAAGAAAAGGTCCGTCGGGACCTGTCAGACTAAGCGCTGGGGGAGCGAACGAGCGGGTAAGTTTCTTACCTTCTCTCCTGGCTCCTGTTTGTTCTATTGAAGAACGAAAGGTAAGGCACGGGAATGGAGCCTACATCCACAGATTTTCAAGAGGCTGGTAAACAGATGGGGTCAACCAATTATAGACCACATGGTGACCTACAGAAATAAGAAATGTCAAAATTTCTACAGCCGCTATTCTTGTCCTGGAGCCTTGGCAGTGGACGCCCTTCAACAAGATTGGAATTCAGTGCTCCTATATGTTTTTCCACCAATACCTCTGATATGAAGAGCTCTTCAAAAAATTCAAATCAAGAGGACAGATGGGATGGTGATAATACCAAACTGTCCGAGAAGACCTTGGTACCCCGTTACTATCACTAGCAACCAAACCACCAGTGGAGCTGGAGTGTCTGACCCATCTCTTGTCTCAGGGACCAATCCAATACCAAGATTACAACAATCTGAGGCTGGCGGCTTGGAGGTTGAAAAAGAAAGATTAAAAGGTCTGGGTTGACTTTCTACTGAAGTCAAGAAAGTCTTCAACTTGCAAAAAGTATTATAAAATATGGGGACCCTTCTCAAAGTTTGCACTGGAAGAAGGTTTATTACCGTTGCAGTCCTCAACAACTAATGTAGTGAAATTTCTGTTCTCGGGCTTCAAGAAAGATCTAAGCATCAGTACTCTCAGGGGCCAGGTTTCTGTCCTTGCAGCCATCATGGGGACAAACTGGGCATTAGAGCCGTTGGTACAAAAGTTCTTTTACAGCTATGATCAGAACCAGACCAAGATCATTGGAGCCTACCGCTGGTGTTACAAGTGTTAACAGAGGCCCCCTGAGGCTGTTGACGCTTAAAGTTATATTTCTAGTTACTTCAGCCTGGCGAGCAGACGAGATTGGAGCCTTATCAGTATAAAAAACTGAGACCATCTTTTCAGTTTTTGCCAAAGGTGTTATCAGTTTTATCCTAATCTGAAGACCGAGCTAGATCCACTCCCTGGATCTGGTCCGAGCTCTTAAAATATATATCGATAGAACAAGAAAGAACAAGATCAGGAAATCTGATCATCTCTTTATTGTTCCAGGGGGCTATCGTAAAGGTCAGGATGTTAAATTTGGATGTAAAGTCTTACAGTCTGTGGTGGCCGATGCTTAATTAAAAAATTGTGTTATTTGCAGAAAACTTGCCCACCCATTATTGAGCTTTGGTATATCCCATTTTGGTGAGATGCTGCCATGGTGACCTGGGGAAAACATGAAATCAAATCATACCAGTCACTATCATGGCAGCAGTCACCAAAATACCGTTCCCCTTTGTTTTATATTTATATGTCTCAATATGTAGATCATGTAAGCTTTAGAAATAAGACATGGTATGGTAGGGGGGAGGGTACCTTTATACCTTTGTGCTTTTTAACTTCCTGTCCAGGTACCTGCAGGGGATTAACCCATTTTGGTGAAAGCTGCCATGACAGTGACTAGGAAATAGAAATCTTGGTGAGTATGATTTGATTTCATGTTTTCTGTGACCCATTTTGCAGAAATTCAGCAATAATTTCCTACCGCATGTTATTGGTAATGTACGACAGCAGACGAATGTACTGGCACGAACATCTGTGAATGAACGAATGTTCTATAGTAGAATGCCGCAATGGTATCTTACATCTACGTTTGTGGTCATAGATTTAAGCTCGTTATTGGACATTAACAATCGCTATCATAGATTAACGATCGTAAAATAACAATCATTTTATCGATAGTTTAAGCGATACCAGGCCTTTATAAATATGGTCCCTAATGTAGGTGGTGTATCGGACCCTGCCAAATAAGTCTTTCCTTGTGGGAATTCTATATGGGGTGCAAATCGACATTTGTAAGGCCTAGGCAAACCAGGGCCTTCTGGGCTGCCATGGCAGGATTGCTGTTACTGTCATTCCAAATCTTCTTTAGCAAGATTTTGAGAGATTAGCAATGGCAAGGGGGAGAAGATGTACAGAAGATGACTATTCCAGCAGGCTTGCAGACCTGGTCAATATTACCTGGCATTTCTGAAGTTTGATGATGTGAAGAGGGAAGAAGATGGCAAACTGCCCCCACAGGATGATGGTAGACTGTTCTTTGCTGCCTTCCTTTCTATAAGTTCTTCTAATTTAGAGCCAAATAGCAAACCCCCTCAAATGGGATGGAAGCTAAGCTCTGATTTGAGTTTTTAGTTTTCCATTGCCTCATTTAAAGGGCTCTTCTAGCCACCACTGAAGCACTCATGATTTTTGCTGCTGGCTTGACAGGATCCATGAGAACTTCTATTATGTATTCGTTTGTGTACTTAAAATTCGTATGCATTTTTGGTAGGTCTTATCTAGTAGATCTTCTTCAAGATCTGAAAGCCAATAACAATTGTGAACAAACAGCTGCCCCTGTAAATACTCTTTTCACCATCGAATCTGGAGGTTCAACCCAGGCCGCTGAGATGTTGGCTGAATGGATAAGTCAGGTTTTGTGATATTGAAAATCTTCTGTCAGAAATTCTTTGCTCTGATTTGATTGTTTCCAGGAACTGATCATGAGTACTGAAGAAAGTAAAACCATGGGATCTTTTTGAAAACATTAGATCTGAAGAACAAGCCTGTACAGGTTCTCTAATGCACTAAGTCATCTTTATTCTTTTAATTAGGCGAGATAATGTTTACTGAGTCAGGTAGTTTTCAGGGTGGACTTTCTCAGGGTTTGCCTTCACTCCCGAATTGTTTTCCCTGGTCTATGGGGAGAACTGATTAGAGCTGAAACCTTGGACATCATTGTTTCAGAAAAGGTGGCCAAAGAGGAGTCCATCATTTCTTTTACTGAGTTCAAAATTTGTTCTTGAGAACAGTTTGCATTGGATCTGAAGGACATAAATTCTGCACATAATTTTTGGTCAAGTAGAGCTGGCCTATCACAGTTGAACATTCGCTTCTCTTGCACACACAAAGACAGGAAGAGAAAAAATACTAGAGGTGGGGCTAACTCAAAATCTTTTATAGGCTATGGGAGGGGCTCCTTTCACTCCCCTAGTAGGGGATATTAAAGGGTAACTGTGGTCCAAAAATGACTTTAGGTAAATTGACAGGAATTGCTTTCCTGAGGATTTTTGCAATTTACTTTCTTTATTTTACATAGTTTTGAAGATATTTACATTTATATGTGTGATATGGTTGCAGCATCACCAGATCCCCTGCACTTCCTGCTTTGAAACCATGTGACAGTCCCTCTTCTGTGTTTCCTCCTCCTCATGGGCCCCCTTGCAGCCCCTTGGGCCTTTCCCTTGCAGCCTCCCACTTGGGGGCCCCACGGGCCCTCCCACTTGGGGGAGGTGCCACAGGACCCACGAGTGTGCGGAGCCACAGAGTCCATGAGTGGGAGGGGCCACAGGGTGGGAGGGGCCACAGGGGGCTGCAAGGGGAGGGGACACAGGGCCCACGATTGGGAAGGGCCAGCAAGTGGGAGGCATTAAAAAAAAGCAGTGCTGTGGGCTGCGCTGTTCTCCCCACCCCCTCCTACCCTTCAGTCATGCACTGAGCATGTGCCAACTACAGATTAGAGGAGGAAACAGACCGCAGATTCAGAACCTCCCACCCCCTAACTTTCTGATCAGTAATTTCTTCATATTTTGGGCTGTGCAGCACGTAGAGAGGTGGTTGATGGCTCGTTTTAAAGGTATGAATCTGGCCTTTAATTTAAAATAAACTTGTTTGGAGACCACATTTCCCCTTTAACCCTTTAGTGACAACTGCCATGCAGAACCAGGGAAAAATTCAAGAACATTTTGCATTGTAGATAGCTGGTTTGCAAACTTACCATTTGCAAAATTTTCATTTCATTATTATTGCTTCTAAACATTTTATTTGGTAAATACTTGTTTGCACACATTATATAAAAATAAATACAATAGAATTGTGTACGTCCAAACAGTGAGAGCAACTAGTGATCAATTTAATATAATAGACAAAATATAAGCATAGGTTATCATTTGTGAAAATTACACATGCAGAATTCCCATTCATAATTATTCTACAGTGCTAGTTTGCTGACTTTCCATTTTTGTTATATGTGAACAATCCTTGTGCAGAACTTTTTGCAAACATTCTAGACCTCATTTGTGAAAATTTCTCATTCATTAACATTCCACACTGTAGGGGCCATATTTATAAACCCGCAGTATCGTCTTTTAGCGATACTACGGGTTAGTTAATTTACGTTTGCGGTCGTAAAAGTACAATAGTACAAAAGTACAATCGTTAATTAACGAACGTACGATTGTAGAATACCATGCGGTAGTAAACTACTGCAATAGTATTCTATGGGGATCGTAAATCTACGATTTTGTTATCGTAAATTTACGATACCTATCATTTCTGTCGCAGTATCGCTAAAAAGCTTTATAAATATGGCTCTAGATCGCTAGTTTGTGCAAAGTGGGATTATTGTTTCTAAACATTCCATTTGTGTAATTCTTGTTTGCAAACATTCTAGATATCTTATTCGTTAAAATTCAACTTCAATTCTCATTTTATAAAGGTTCTATGAACATGCAGATTTTGGGCACATTTCACTAGTGAAATCCTCCTTTTTGAACATTAAATTTTTTGTTTTCTTCTTCGCGAAAATTAGATATTTTTTTTTTAAATATACATTTGAGAGCATGAAAACAAGATAAACAGTTAAATATATTCTCAGTGTATTTTTCTCTTTTTCCAGCCTTTCTAAAAAGGGGGAGGGCTTAGTAGAGGTAGAAAGGAGGGAGAGGGGGAAAGGAAGAAAAAAATGGGTAGGTGAGGGGTTAAGGAAGGTAATCGGTACTTGCATTTTTACAGTTCCGTTCCTGACATTCGAAGCAATGGGTTGCACTTCAAGTTGTTGCCCTTTATTTATTTTTGAAAGGGTAGTCCTGTGGCAATTTGTAATTTTTATCTTTGCAAACATTTTATTGGCGGTATTCTAATTTGCAAACATTCCATTTGTGGTATTCTCATTTGTAAACATTCCATTTGTGGTATTCTCATTTGTAAACATTCCATTTTTTTGACATAGTATTAGAGGTTGAGTAAAGACATATGATCATTTAATCCAACCTTTTAAATAGGAACTGTGGTCTATATACAAGTTGAAAGGCCAGCTTCCTACCTTTTAAAACGAGCCATCAACCACCTGTCTATGTGCTCCACAGCCCAAGATATAAAGAAATTACTGATCAGAAAGTTAATGGGTGGGAGGCTGACATGTGACATTCCTAAGGCTGCTCCTCCACCTTGCCGACAGCGAGCACAGCCTCAGACTTCAGTGTGTGAGGGAGACAGGAAGTCCCTCCCCCTCCCTGCTGTGTGAAGATCACCACAGAGAAGTTAAGGGAATCTACCGCCCTACTCTCCCACTATGTGAAAGAGTTCTCACTCTGCCTGAAAAGGCTGTTTTCACAGTGTTCGGTAGGGGGGGGGGGGGCAGAGTGGCCCACGGCACCTGCAAGTGGGTGGGGCTAAGGCACCCATGAGTGGGTGGTGCCATATGGGACTGTAAGGGAAGGGGACAAGCAAATGGAG
The DNA here is from genome assembly GCA_019447015.1 of Hymenochirus boettgeri. Classification (NCBI taxonomy): domain Eukaryota; kingdom Metazoa; phylum Chordata; class Amphibia; order Anura; family Pipidae; genus Hymenochirus; species Hymenochirus boettgeri. The sequence continues at coordinate 202,153,520 of CM033471.1, read as the reverse complement.
GGGCCATGGGGTCCATGAGTGGGAGGGACGAGGGGGCTTGCAAGAGGAGGGGAGCTGCAAGGGGAGGAGGAGACACAGGGCTGGTTGATGGTCATCTACTGATATGGTTTCAGAGCAGTGCCATATCACACACAAAAATGTAAATATCTTTTACAAATTTTTTTTTATCAAAATAAACAATGAAAATAAATTTAACCTATGAACTCTACTTATCCAGGGGAATGCAAAAAAAAAAAAGGACCAATTTTAAGTGTCAATCAGAAAAAATCCCTAGATCAACAAAAATATGTGTTAATACGAGTAATGGACCAGAAAGTTTATTGTACAGCTCATTAATATATATTTATAATGTGATTGTTTCCCTATGCAAGTCCCACTTCTCTGTGGGCTTATTGTTCCTGAACATTTGTGGAGTTTTCATTTTCTTAATTCATGTTCACAAACATTCTAAACCTCATTTGCAAAGATCCCACTTGCTCATTAACAATCTACATTTGACATTGCTTGGGCCATATTTATAAAGGTGCAGTGTTGCTATTTTGCAATTCCATGCCTTTAATAAATGCAATTTTTACTGCCATGAACATACTAATATCTATACATTTACTACATGCAATTGTATGGCCACACTTTTAACAGTAACCTGCAATACCGCCCCTATACCTATCTTAATTGTACATTTGCCACAGCATGGTATTGTACAAACGAATGCAGTATCAGAAATTCTGATTATTTTATATGGCCCCTCATTTGGGGTATTCTGTTTTGCAAACATGAACTATTCTGTATTATTGTTTCTGAACATTCCATTGCAATTCTCGTTTGTGAACATTCTGAGAATCTAGATCTTGTGAAAATACCACATGCAGAAATCTTATTTGTGAACATCCCACATTCTCAGTTGCTACTTCACCAACATTCTATTAGCAGTATTCTTAAATCAATTCTCAGATAATGATCCTTCTTCTGTTAAATAATACTGCTGCGGTCATTAAGGATTGTTGTAGTGTTCTATGGGGAAAAACAGGTAATTTGCACCACAGCCTTAAACATAATGCAAAGTACAGACGTTATAAGCTATTACTAGCTTATTAAGTGATTTAAGGCAGTTTTGCAAAACTGTGCCTTTATAAATACGGCCATGATGTCTTTTAGATAATTTTTTACATTAAGAGAGAATAGGTGATTGGTTCATGTTAAAGATGTGTGGTTGTGGGGGAGACACTTTTACAAAAGGAAAATGAATCCAGAACACGGTGAGATGCATGTTTGATTTGCACCTACATAAATATGTACAATAGGTTAAAGAGCCTGTAGTCATTTATGTACACAAATATAATGCACTGAACAAATGGATGGAATGCCTCTCCATCATTGATTACAGGTTATTTAACACTTTCCTGTTAAAAATGAGCAATACAGGTTTATGATCTCAGAATCCATATATGCATTAAGGAAGGATCCACTCTTATGAGCCCGAGTACTCAGAGTGACTATTAGTATATAACATTGATTACGGTGGCTGTGTTTAACACACGTTCATCACACAGCTTCCGCAATGAAGAAGTTAAATCATCGGTTAGCATGTCTAACTCCAGAGCAGGACCGATGCACCTTTTGGTGCATCGCCTTGTATCTTATGTATTTTGGACTTTTTTTCACATGCAAGTGGATCTTGAGCCACCTGTATCAAAACCTATATATATGGTAGATGAGAACCACCAAACACAGCAAGTGATGGCCAAGCCCAGTTGAAATTGGGTGAGATCACTTTTGTTTGATGGCCATCTCTATTTACTCTAGCAGATCTCTTGCCTGGTAACAAGGGACAGCACATTATCTGTTCTTAGGGTATAGAGACAACTTGAAATGGTACTTGTGACTTAACATTAAAAAAAAAAAACACCTAGGTCTATATTTATTAACACGCGTTATTGGAAAATTCAGTGCAGGCCATCATAGCTGTGTTCATAAATGTATCAACCTCCTTTCGTACAATATAAAAAAAACAATGGTATCGAATGGGCGATCATAATTGTACAACTGCAATTGTTGATTTGCATCCACAATTGTAAATTTACAATTGCAGCAGCAATCAATGGCACAGTATCACGAAATAGAGAACGCACCAATATGGCCCCTAGGGCCATATTTATAAACACACGGTATTGCTTTTTAGCAAGGTTAGTTAATTTACTATTGCAATCGTTAACGAACGTTCGATTGTAAACTACCGCAATGGTATTCTATGGGGATCGTAAATCTACGATTGTTATAGTAGATTTACAATCTATCATAAATTTACAATCATTAAACCGAATGTGTAAACACACATTTGAGAAACGGCTGTTCATCGTGGTTGGTGCCAAGATCGGACATGTGTACGAGCCTTTAGAGTTGATCACATGCATGCCAATAACAGAAAAAAATAAAATTGCAACACAAACATCATAACATGTGCAGTGATAGTGTGGCTTCAGCCTTAAAGCAATGTCTTACATTTTGGGCAGATATATCTAGGAGACTGTGGAAGACTTAAAGCAATCTTGTTCCTTATTAAGCCTGAACACAGTTCATTGTGTGTACCCAGCCTAATGAACTGTGTTCAGGCTTAATAAGGCACAAGATTGCTTTGAGTCTTCCACCGTCTCCTAGATATTGCTTTCAATCTGCCCAAATTGTACACATGATGTATGGCTGCATTAAAACCAATGCACCCTGCTAAATACAAACTGGCCTTTCAGCATCTAGATATGTTTGAGTCTTAAAAGTAACATATGATAAAGTTGCTCATGTATGGCCAGCATTAGTTGGAAGCTTATACTATCAGTGTCTGATCAGTGAAAGTTGTAGGGAGACGCTGACTGGGAAACCAAAATCTCGGTAAGTTGAATTTAATTTCTATTTTTTTTTCAGTCACTTCCATGGCAGCAGTCATTAAATAAATTCCGATACCACGGGCTAGGCCACATTGAAAAGCTTTCAAGCACGATCCGATCACCTTTAAAAGCGCACTCGTGTGGCCCAGTTGATGTGGCCACACTAGTGTGCTGGGTAGCGCTGCATTGCAATCTGTAAATCGCAGTGCATGCATCCTGCATTTTTTTTGCGCAGTCACCCAATTGCAAATTGCTGGCCTCGGTATAACTGCACAAAAACCTCCCTAAGGGAGATTTAATAAAGGTTCTTATCCTTTAAAAATGGTGCTAATTTTGCCCCAACCAATCAGATATTAACATGCGAAAGCTAACATCTGATTGGTTGGGACAAAATAAGCACCATGTTAAACAATAAGAACTTTTAATGAATAATCCTGCCTGTAACTAGTTCCTACTGTTTCACAGCCCTCCTTGTTCAAAGCTGTAAGCATAAGGAGGAAGGGGTTTTGGCAACTACTGACTGGGAAATAGAAGTTTGATTTCTTGTTTCAAACAAAAGTTGTGTTACTGCAGTCCTGACAATGTTTGTCCTTAGGCTCCACATCTGTGCTTTTCCCCCCAGAGTGGCTGCGGCGGACAGAATGAGTGTTCTTTGTCCAATTAGCCAGCAGTAGGAAGAGATTTGTTTGTCATGTAGACTCTTTATGAAAGGAAGTAAGACTGGTTTAAAGTGTTAAAATACAATTTCAAATGGCAGTGGGGAAAATATATATTCTGTCAGTCAGTAGCAGGTACACAGCTTCAACGTCCAACTGCCCTGATGCTCCATATAATTAACATACAAAAAAAAAAAGTTTAGTGCACACATGGGTCTAATTATATAAATTGCTTTATTCACAAAAACACAGGCAACATTTTGGTCATGCCTAGGACCTCAAGACACTCGCTAGCCACGGAACGTTGCAGATATGAGTTTGTGAATAAAGCACTTTATATAATTGGAAAGAACCATGTGTGCACTGATCTATATATTTTTTTTTATAAGCAGGACAAAAGAAACCTGTGATTGAAAATGGTGATTGTCTTAATGATTTGGTTAGTTGCCATCTTTCTTTAAAATATTCCACTCTTCCCACCCTTTTCCTTGATTGTACGAAAGTAGTCCGCATTTATTCTGAACATTGGATTTTACAGTCAATATTCATAAAATTCAGTTAGACAATACAAGGTGTTCCAATATTTATTTGCTGTACATGGCACCATCCACCCAAGAGGACTTCAAACAATAGAGACTGCATTCAGATTTTTAGTCCAGCACTAAACAGTTGCAACTCTAAAGCAAAGTCCCCATTTTATTTAGTTTCAATACTTTAAAGGTGTTTTAAATAAAAAAATACAACCAGCATTTACGGGGTTAAAAATTTTGTTCCAGCGCCAGGCTATGCAGGCTTTCCTATTTTAAAAAAAATGAGGTAAAAACACTATCAGGTTGTTGCATTACAGCAGGCTAATGTTTTCCAAGTGCTTTGTCAAGATTGTTCTTAATGGCATCCAAGAAGTCCGTTGTGTTCACATAATGCTCATTTAGACGCACACTAGTAGGAAGAAAGTTTTTTTTTTTAAAGGAATTTGCAAATCTGTTTTTATAACGCAACATTCAAAGTAAAACAATCCATTAACTAGGAAGATGCACGCTAGACCACTATATACTGGTATTGCATCCAAGATTACAAATCAAAAGCTTTTAACATTATTCAATTATGACCAATACTTACTTGCTGAAGCCTCCATGGATACAGCCAGCTAAATCCTTTGTCATGACACCACTTTCTACAGTCTCCACACAAACTTTTTCTAATTTTAAGGCAAAGCTGAAGAAAAAAAAAAAAAAAAAAAAAAAAAAAATCAATGAGAAGGAAAAAACTCCATGGTCTCTTCCAAACTCTCCAAGACTTTGGATACATAAATTAGAGTCCATCTGTATGCAGATTCCTAGTCATCAGATTTTTACCCACACCCCCTTAGGCTGGGTTATGGGATGAAAAGATCCAAGAGCAGTAGGGGGTCTCTTATCTGCTTTGGTCATGTCTGCTCACTACATGTCCCCTCGATCCCATGCACTCTCCTATTGAAGCACTAAACAGGCAGTCTCCCCTATACTTACCCACATTTAACACATTGTCATCTGGTATTTTCCATTCCTGCATTAAACACACCCACATGAAACCCATAATTGTCGTACTAACTACCGCCCAGTCTCTCTTGTCCCAGTTGCTTAAGCGAAGTATACACAGATCCAATGGTATTGGGGCTTTATCAATACTAACAGTATCAGGGCTTTATTTGTACTGTGTACCTAGCTTTCCCGAATGAGCGTGTGGCTGCCAAGCATTCGGGACGGGCAAGTGCTTGTTCAGGAAAGAGGGAAAATTTCTCTTGCCTGCGGAAGATTCCCTATAGGTATTTGCTGTGCATAGGGAGAACACTCGGAACAGTATCGTGATGTTTGAAAAATTTCAGACAGGATCTCGCAGATCCTGGTCTGTCATCTTTCAAAAATCTGGCTTAAGAGGCTGTAGGTCTCGTCTTCACCCATATCTTCATTCGTACAACTTACTGGAGTCAGGGTTTCATCCTGCACATTCCAGAGACAGCTCTGTGTAAAGGTGTGAATGACTTCAGGCTGCCAAAGGTCACTTTTTAATTCCAACCTTCTCTACCTCTCCTTGACACATTCGATCATTCCCTCCTAATGCAAAATCATTCATCCGGAATGAAGCAGCATCCTGGCTACCATCTTACCTAACAGAACCTACTCTATTGTACGATAATAAAACATCCTCTCTGGTTCCTCTTAGTGTAGGGGGTTCTGCAGGGCTGTAAGGGCAGCTGGTACACTCCCTGGACCATGGGGGAAATAAGTGTCCGAGATTCCTTCAAACTGCTGTCAATGTAGACAGGACTGCTTCCATGTCTAGGTTCCTGTGGATGGAAGGAGCAGTCTGTGGGCGGAGTCTGAAGCAGAGTGAGGGAAGTTCTTCTGATTGTGAAAGTCCCCAGGTCTCTGTGCTGTAACTAAGTAGCTGGAATAGGAGAGAGACTGGGGATTCCTTGTGCCAGTACTAATATGGCTGCCTGGGACCTGTCCATTAGTAACCTAAAGTAGTTACATGTTCAGTAAAGGTGGGGGCTAGCCAGGGAAGGTGCTGCCATTAAGGCAGAACAGATTGTTTATAGGGTCTGCCTGCTGGATTTAGGCTAATAAGTGGGGTATAAGGCTGGGTGTGGGGTGTTTGAATAACTATTGATTAGGTATCATTTGTTATAAGAAATGCAAATAAATTATGGGGTCATATTTTATCAATTAGATTATTGATATATTAATGTATTGATAATCCAATCTATTAAATTGGAGAGAAATTGATAGATGTATAATGAATAGGTAGTGTGTCTGTACAGTATGTGTGAGAACCTATGTACAGTATGTGTGAGTGCATATTTTCACTCGTGTGAGAGTATGTACAGCATGTGTATGAAAGTTTTCCAGCCAATTAAATTTTTTTAAATTATACCAGTCTTAGGTTGCCAGCAAATATGGGGGGGGGCTAAATGCAAAAGCCGTGTTTGAATCAAAAAGGTGTACCTAGATTTTTTTTTTCCCCTTAAGTGTTGGTAACTATGTGCAGTGGTGGAACATCGAGCTAGGAGGGAACAAAACTGGAGAGGGAGAGAGAAGAGACTGCAGGACAGAATTTGTGTGAGAGAATAGAGACTGCAGGACAGAATTTGAGAGATGATAGACTGCAGAAAAGAGAACGTGAAAGAATAGACACTGCGAGCGAGAAAGCAAGAGAAAATACACTGCAGGAGAGAGACGATTTAGACTGCAGAAGAGATTTAGACTACAGGAGAGACAGGGTGTGAGAGATAGAGAATAGAGAGTGCAGAAGTAAATGTGCATGAGATAAAGGAAAGAAACTGCAGAAGAGAGACTGCGAGAGATAGTGTAGAAACTGCAAAAGAGACTGAGATACAGTGTAGAGACTGCAGGAGAAAGATAATATGACCTACTGTGTTCTCACTGTATGGGACCATTACTGTCTGTTTTCACTGTATGGGACCATTACTGTCTGTTTTCACTGTATGGGACCATTACTGTCTGTTTTCACTGTATGGGACCATTACTGTCTGTTTTCACTGTATGGGACCATTACTGTCTGTTCTCATTGTATGGGACCATTACTGTGTTCTCACTGCATGAGTGGTAGATTTCTCAACCAAACATACTTTGCTGCAGATGTTATTTTTTAAAAGGCGTATCATACTGTTAAATTAGATTTATATAGTTTGTTAGGCAAGTTACTTAGGGCCCTATTAAAAGAGTCTACCTTGACCTGGTGGCAGGTTCTTTTGGGCAAAATTCTTTATTCTTCTGGAATTATGGTGTGGATAAATGTCTATTTAAAGAAACTGTACAAATAAATGGTGGCAAGTTCAAAATGACAAAAATATCTAGTCGTACTCTCACCCACAAACAAGCCACGCCGCATATGGGCGGCAATCAGAGTTTGGCTCAGGTGGCAAAAACCCTAGAGACACCCCTGGGCTCTATTCTTGGGCCCCTGCTGTTCTCCCTCTACTATTTCCCTGGGAGCCAATGATACTCAAATGTATTTTTCCACCCCCAAGTTAATTCCCGACACCCAATCAAGCATCTGACTGCTGTCTCCTCATGGATGCTGCACAGATGCCTCAAACTAAACCCAAACTAATCATTTTTCTACTTAAACCTGGTTCTATACCACCTTTCCATTTCTGTGAACACCCCTATTTACCATATTCAGTCAGCACATTGCTTAGGGGTTATCAACTTCTCTATTCTAATCACATTAACTATTCTGCTAAAAAGTCAAATTTTTCTCCATAATATTGCAAAAATCTGTAGATTCCTCTTCCGACTACTGCTACGCTTATCCATGCCCTAATCCTTTTACACTTGGAAAGCAGGAAGACCAGAAATCAGGTTACAATAGTCCATCTCTCCCCTTCAGTCAATACTGAACACTCATACATTGTCTAACTAAATCTGGAAATTAAATCTCCCCTGTGCTGCACATCTACCTGGTTCCCCATTAAACATTATCTACAAAATACTTATCTTAACATTTAAATCTTTGCTCTGCTGCTGCTTCTTGTATGTCTTCTCTTGTGCCCCATATCTCCCTGTCTGTACCCTCCACTCACACAACCATCTTTTATTCAGGACTCCCCCACTCACCTTAAACCTCTCTTGTGGCTCCCATCCTCTGGAATTATATTCCTCTCTTTGTCAAGAAACCTCAACAAACAAGTTTAAATCTAACAAATCATCCTACCTCTGAGCACATCATAGGACTGTTGACACTGCACCAGTTATTACTATAGTACTTCCACCCTTTCCTATGTATCTGTAGGTTACCCATCTAAGTAGATTGGAAGCTCTACGGGACAGGGACCTCTTTCCATGTGTTATAGTATGCGCATCATGAAATATGCAAGTGCTTGAACTTAGTATTCTATATTGTACAGTACTGTGTCCCCAAGTGGCGCTTTATAAATAGAAATACATACATAATATCTTTCTAGGGCTGTTTATACAGTTGGCCTGTTGGTAAATATGTCTAGAGCTGGCTACACTAGCTGGGAATTGGTCTGACCAACAGGAGGAGAGTTACACCTTGAACCAATGTGTACACAAGGTCAATTTACCAATGTAAAAATGTCATTTAACTCTTATTATCTCTGCAAATCTTACTTTATCAGGTCCTGGTTTCCATCTAGTTTGCCTCTATGTTCCAAGCCTCTGGTCCAAGCAAAGATGCTGGCAATTGGGTTAGTGCTTGTTGGCCGTCCCTAAGAAATATATTGTTAATGGAAATTTTATGTATACAAATACACATTTCAAATTAAACCAGCAGAGTGGCAGCACCACAAGCCTTTTCAATCAAATCTACAGGTAAACAGGGATACATTTAACTTGCCAATTGTCTTCAGTTGGACAAGTCAGTTTATTATCACATTCTACTTTAGAGAAGTCCTTTCAAAAGAAACTTAAAAAGCCATTCTTAAGCTGGGCAGCAAAATCATCACAATCAGATACGGGTGTAAAGGTGTAATTTTAAGCAGACAATCACATGTTAACTTTTTACAAAAGGCTGGGTAAACACTTCCAGAAGGATTTTGCCAAGCTTACACAGCCTAAAAGTGACCATACATAAGGCCGATTTTATGTTCGGCTCAACATACAATCCGACATTTCCATAGATTGGCCGAATAATTTTACATTTTCCTGTTCTTATCATGTGACATTATATCGGAAAGGTTTTAAGTCGATTGGTAAAATGATTGTAGCGTTTTCTGAATTTCCCGATTAAATGTTAATGTAACCTCCCAATAGACTACATTTGACATTAATCACAAAACATATTGAATGTTGAATAATATTTATGGTACATCTTAGTACAATTAACATTGTACATCTGTCTATCAAAGTATCTGTTCAAGATCGTAATTACAATCTTAATAGTGTATGGCCACCTTTAACATCTTATTGGCTGCTGAAAATTGCACAGGCAAACTTTTGCGTCTTATTGCATCAGCCCCACTTCCCCCCCAAAGAATTTTTAAGTCAGGCTGTAACCAATGTCACCCATTCATCCATATGGACATTCTGGTAAATCACTGCAGATTTATGGCTTCCTATACAACTGCACAATCATGGCAAACTACCAAGAGTTACATAATATCGGATTGGTTGCTGCAGATTAATAGCACAAGCAAACTTTTGCACCTTTTATTGCATCAGCCCCATAAACTATAAAATAAAAAAAAATTGGTTTGTGCTACAACGTTTTAAGCTGATCTCTGCAGAGTAGGTTTAAAGGATGTCCAGGGAAATCTATAAGTTTACCTTCTGATGCTCCCTGTAGTGACGAGTTACTGTTCCATGAGCTGCTTCTGCTTCAATAGTCTTACCATCTGGGCACACCAGAACTGAAGTCATTAATCCAAGGGAACCAAAGCCTAGAAGCAGGCAAAATTAAAGTTAAGCCTTTGTGCCACATTCATTACCTAGAGCTGCATGCAAACCAGTTACAATTCATTTTAAAAAAAAGACTTGTTTGTTGCACTTGTTTTCGAGTATCCCTTGATTAGCTTGGAATTCTGTGAGCTACTGCACCTTTAGTTGGGCATGTCTAAAATCAGCAATATTTACTGTAACAATCTGCTACTATAATGGGGAATTTAAAATACTTCGTACTGGCATGGATGAACAAAAGGTTTAGAACAAGAACCATGTGGAAGGGAAGGAAATTCTTTAAGCTGGTTACACTTGCACGCTAGTTAGAAAATGAGCGCACTACTCCTAGCCCTGAGCCGTCTATGTAAACCATAGGGAGAACGTTCGGGACTGCAGATTTCCCCCAGCAGTGGGCAACTCCCTATATTTTAAGTACAGGGACTTTCAGGCATTGTCAAATGATTGAGATGCAGACTGAACTTTCGGCCTCAAGATCAACCTGAAATGCGCAACACTGCTACGAGAAAGTGCCGATACCGTCTGAATCATCCATTTCTCGTTCTGATGTGGCTGGATTCTATGCATTACCTCTGGCACAGAACTTTTAAACTGAAATCATACAATTAAAAGGGAACTAGTGTCCACAGATATAACAATAGACCACATATCCATAAAGATACAACAAGCTACATCTCTCCTCTCCCTTAGCTGTGGTTGATCTATTTAACTAAGCCTGTGGGTTTTAGGAGTTGGCTCCCATAATCTCTGGGCTTTCTGAAAGCGCAAGAATAAACTACTCTCCTGAACATGCTATACAGTGCAAAGTATCTCAAAACAAGGAAGCTGCAGCCTGTACTGTCCCATAGATGCCGACTGCCAATCGTGTTACAGCACAGAGATCCTGCTTCTCAGTTACCAAGAGAGTTATACACTATAAAGCTTTTTGTGTGTGACTGGGACAGGGGGTGTGTGTTACCAATAGGTGATTATGTTGAGATACCTGATGAAAGGAGGGTGAAGGAGGGTTGGGGCTGCACTATGGAGTTTACATTGGGGTTAAAAATTCCCTTTAAATTGTATGTCCACTCCCCTGGCTAGGCAACATATGTATATAGTTTAGTGGGGTGGGGACTTTTCCTTTAAATTTTTAGACTGGGTAACCATACCTTGGGCCAATATATCTGACTGAACATCACCATCATAGTTTTTGCATGCCCAAACGAAGCCTCCAGAAGATTTGAGAACCTGTGCTACCATGTCGTCAATTAATCTGTGTTCATACCAGATCTTCAGTTTGTCAAATTGTGGCTTATAATGCCTACAAGAGAAGGAAAAATAAATAAATGACTACTGCAATTGTTTCCATCTTTGTCACTGACAAAATAAAAATAGAACATACTTTTCAAAAATGTCTTGGAAGATGTCCTTAAATCTGCCATCATAAGCCTTCAATATGGTATTCTTGGTACTCAGATAAAGTGGCCATTTCTTCTGAATTGCATATTGGAAGCAACTGTGTGCAAACCCAGAAATCGACTAAGAAAAAAAAAACTTAATATCAAGGACTAGTGGGAAATACTGGAATTCTAGCTTACAAACTATGCCTGATCTCCATATCTGTCAAAATTAGAGTTTTCACAATGGGAGCATTTGAATAAATCCTTTATATTGGGATTTTCCCCATCTTAAAGCAATGGGCAGCTGAGAAGATCTTAAAACTCATTAGGTTTTTTAAAAACCATTTAACTAACCATGACAACATGCCATCATTTAAGTTACCTCATCTGTGTTGTACATTCCCATGCCAACTCCTCCTTCAGGAAACTTAAACACTTCCCATTCCTTTGGAGCAGTCCCATTAGCTGGTGTAAATACCATCTTGAAGGTACCAGCTTGATCAACCACAAAGTCTGTAGCTTTATACTAAAGAATAAAAAAACGTTATCAAACAAGAGCACTCAAAGCACATTAGCTTGGTCTAGTGCAGTATATATAAACTTTATACCATAATAAAACCAGAAGAAAGTATTCATGCTATTACAACAAAGAATCAGTTTAATAATTTTACTATACCCACTGTGCCTTCCATCATGTATAAGGCGATACAATAGAAAACAGCAAACACATAGAAATCCCTAACTGATTACTACACTGCGGTAAGACTTTTGACCAAACCCCTATTAGTTAAACGCTTAAACAAAATCCGAGGTCCAGGTGTAGATAGACCCCGAACCTTTCACTTGAAAGAATTCAAAACTGTATGGTCTTCACTCACCGCTTCCTTTCGGTGGTCAGGGTACCGCCTGTCCCGAACCCTTCACCAGATTCATCATACACTGCAATCCAATGCTTGAGCACTAACACCGGCACACACTGTCACAGAGCAGCCATGGAGCAGATATTCATAAAATCACTTGAGTTTATTCAACATATATACAAACGACCAGATGCAAACACCTTACATGTTTCAAGCTACACATAGCTTTTGTTCATTGGCTATGTCGTTTGTATATATGTCATTCGTATATGTTTAATAAATTCAAGTGATTTTATAAATATCTGCTCCAAGGCTGCTCTGTGATACCATGTGCACAGATATAGTGCTCGAGTTTTGAATCGCAGTGTAAGGCAATAGATAAGTGCATATCAAGAGAACAAAGCAGATCTAGAAGGTAGTCCCCTTTTTCACAAGAGGCTCCCCTGCTAGGATCTGTATTTCCCATTCAGTGCCATATTGGATCAGTCAGGTATACATATGTATAAGGCTCACTACCAGCGACTGTTTGCCCAGGAAAAATGTCTGTTGGTCGTGTCAATTGTGGCCGCAGCAGATCGTTCGCACGACCGATCATGCAGTCCCATAGGGAACTGCACAATCAACTGGTTTACCAAGAGGCCCGATCACAGCCACCACACACCAGACATTTCCAGCTGACCGACTGATACACGTCACTTTCCATTGGCAATATCTGATGGTGTGTCCAGCCTAACTGTTCGGTCTGAAATCAAACCAGACACCAGGGATGCAGTTCAACAATAGGAACAGATTAGGTGAATGTGTGGGGTAATATACATAGAATAAAGGCTAACCTGGTCTCCATGAGCATGTCTGCCAATAGTTATGGGCTGTGTCCATCCAGGAACCAGTCTAGGAATATTTTTGCAAATGATTGGCTCACGGAAGACTGTTCCACCCAGTATGTTCCTGATTGTGCCATTGGGACTTTTCCACATCTTTTTCAGCTTAAATTCTTAAAAAAAAAAAAAAAACAAGACTTAAATGCTATTTTACTGGAAACTGAAGATTTTAATATACAGTCTAGTCAGTAGCCTATTTGGAAATTAAAAAGGTAATGCTGATATTTTGACAATTCCCACCAAGCTCCTTCATTTTGGGCTACATTTTAAAAGGGGAAGGTCATTGGGAATACATAGGAAAAATATCAGTCTTAAGGACTTTAAGACTACTATATACAACTATAAATTAAGGTTTTAAAAATGGAAAGTACCTGGGGCAGGGAGGTAGGGTTGATTATTCCTACTTCACAATATCATTTCATTAAAGGGGAACTGTGGTCTTCAAACAAGTTTATTTTAAAAGAAAGGGCATTAAATGAAAGGGCTACCTTTAAAATGAACCATCAACAACCTCTCTACGTGCTGCACAGCCCAAGACATGAAGAAATCACTGATCAGAAAGTTAGGGGGTGGGAGGTTCTGAATCTGCGGTCAGAAATACTACTTCCTCCACTAATCTGCGGTTGGCACATGCTCAGTGCATGACTGAAGGGTAGGAGGGAGGGTGGGGAGAACAGCACAGCCCTACTTTTAATCCCTCCTACTGTACTTGCTGGTCCTTCCCACTCGTGGACCCTGTGGCCGCTCCCCTTGTAGACCCAACCGGTCCCCTTCCCTTGCAGCCCATCCCACTCAGGCACTGAAGCCCTGCCCACTCGCAGGCCTGTGGCCCCAGCCCCTCCCCCACTTGCACCCCCAGAACTGCAGATTCTCTGCTGAAAAGGCTGTTTTTACACAGTTTTCAGTAGGGGGGGGTATAAGTCTGAGGTGCAAGTAGGGGGAAGGGGCAATAGGGAGCCCATGAGGGGGAGGGGCCACAGGAGCCTGCGAGGGAAGGGGCCAGGATGGATCTGCAAGGGGATGGGCCACAGAGCCCACAGGTGGGTGGGTCCACAAGTGGCCAGGACTGCAGGGTCCACAAGTGGGCAGAGCCACAGGAGGGTGCTAGGGAAAGGCCCAAGGGGGCTGCAAGCAAAGGGGCAAGGACGGGTCTGCAAGGGGAGAGGCCACAGGGGGCTGCAAGGAAAAGGGACCAGGTTGGGCCTGCAAGGAAAGGGACCAGGTTGGACCTGCAAGTAGGAGGGGCCACAGGGCCTACAAGTAGGAGGGGCCATGAGGGGCTGCAAGGGAATTGGCCATGGGGGACTGCAAGGGGAGGGGCAATGGGGCCCACAAGGAGGAGGAAACAGGGAAGAGACTATCACATTGTTTCAGAGCAAGAAGAAGAAATGCAGGGGATCTGGTGATGCTGCACCCATATCACACATATAAATGTAAATATTTTACAAACTATGTAAAATAAATAAAGTAAATTGCAAAAATTCTCATGAAAGCAATTTGTTAATTTACCTAGTATTTTTGGACCACATTTACCCTTTAGGGAGCTACAGCACTAACTGTTTTCATTTGCCAGGTTAGCCCTCAAATAATCCTTTATTAAAGATGCTGAAGCCAGAAAGAAGACTGGCAGAATCTCTTTGGGCTGATGCTCCTCACAGAAACAATATTGGAAGGTAAGAATCACTAATCCTATATCCCTGTCCCAAGTACTTTTTATTCTAACAAAAAGTTTATATACATGAGTTATCCTTTAACCTGCCCATTCACCATTATTGTCTGTGTATAAATAAATGCCTCCTAAGTACTAACTTCCCAGTTTGCAGGACCCCCAATAGAGACCATTATGGTCTTGTTAACCCAATGCCTGGGTTGATTCAGTTGCTCAGTAGAAATCTGAGCATGTCTGACCCATCCAACTACCAATCAGTAGAAATTACTGTTAGGAACATTTCAAGGTACTGTGTATTCTAGGAAGGACCGTTACAGAAGCTGAAACGGCAGCTCACTAATGTCAACAGCAGGGAATAGCAAGGGGTATCAATTAAGAGAACTATAGTGCGTATTAAGCTTTTTCAAAAATAATTAAAATGAAAAGTAGGGAGGTAGGGTAGGTACTTTACTTCCCAATATCACTTCTATGAGGAGCAGCATGAAGAAAACTGCTTCGGCCAGGCTTCAGTGCTTAAACTATTTGCTATAGTTAAAACCTATGAAAACTATTTGCTATAGTTCCTAAACGAAACAATATTGGGAGGTAGGAATAATAAATCTTAACTCCGTCCCAGCTACTCATTTTTAAAGTTATTTTACAGTATCATCCTTTAAACGGATTTTTCAAAATGTAAGACATATTAAGACTTTCCCTTTAAGACTTTTGCACACCTAATCAAATAGGTGAACTGGAATATATATACATAGGCTGTAGCTCCTTAAGACTATATTAGGAGGCAGGCATAATCACCTGCCTAACTGCCATAGGTAATTTTCATTTTTAAAAAGTTATTGAAGTGGAGTTGTCCTTTAAAAATGTGCACCTATATTTTCCTCACAGAAATACTTGAGTATGCTTGAACCAGAAAGAAAGGGGCATCCGATGAGCTACTTTCTAAATTTAAACTTCAGTAGTTCTAGTAAATCTGTTACAGCAGTAAGACGTAAAGGGTGATTTTTATAAACCTGCGTTCTGAACGTTCCAATACTGAGCATTATGCTAAAATTACAGCTGCCCAATACCACTGTGGGAATGTATAGAAGATACAATATTGAACATTATTTGTATTTTACAATGCAGTAGTAAATGCACAACTGCGACCAATCGCAATAACATCTTTACAAATACTGATCCAAGATTGTTGTCTTCATATAGTCCAAGAATATAAATACAACTAAGTTTTAACAGTCTTGTATCATACCTTCAACCCTTGCCTCATCTGGTGTAATAGTGGCACATTTCACAGCAACATTATATTTCTGAGTCGCCAAAGCAGAGTCAATAGTGACTTGGTCACTTGTCTGGTCACGGTATGGAAGCCCAAGATCAAAGTATTTCAGTTCAACATCTACATTGGATAGGATTAGCTAAAAAAAACAAAACATTGCAATGACAACTACCAAACTATTGCACAAAATAAATCTCACTCCTAGCAGGCTAAAGGCTTGCTCTGGTAGAAAAAAAAAAAAAAAAAAAAAAAGTTGCATGACATCAGCCCAGACTCCATTAGTATGCATGGCCCATTTGGCCAACCCAATGACAGCACAAGCAAAATGTCACTGTCCTTAAATTGGCTTGGCTGGCTCCAGAAAAAGAGGCCCCTTGTGAATAATTAGTACATTGTTAAAAGTAACAGTGGTTATCCAAAGTTATCTGGGGAGGGTTGATAATTTTTATGTTTAAAGGTTCGTACACACGTGCGATCGAGAGTCCCGACCCGCGATGCTCGAATTGTACGAACGAACGTTTCAGCCAATAATTGACCCGTGTGTAGGCACTTTATTGGCTGAAATGGGCCTACAAACTGGACGATATGTCATGCGTTGCGGGTCGGTCCAAATATTGCCCCCGCATGCATAGATAAGGCCATTCGCAGTGGGTGTTCCATTACAGCCAATTTCACTTTACCAGTAGATGTAGCTCTTGCATAATCAAACAGCCTAACCTACAGCTGCTTTTCCTGCCTCTGAGTACACATGGCTTACAATGCTTAAGTCCCTAGATAAGAAATACTTAAATGAGAGCATTAAACAGCCTAAAACAGCTTATTTTGTGGCTGAACGAATCCTTTATAACCAAGTCAAAAACGTTTCCCAATTTATTTGGTACACTTAAAAGGGTAACTACCTTAAACTTGTGTGAAAATTGATTTTAACACTTTTCAGGTTTGAAATTTGAGCTGTGGATCCTGAGAAACTTTAGTTTGAAATTACAGCATAAACAGGGAAAGACCATCCTGACCTAAGGATTTCCCTATATGTATGACCATCCCATGACCTCTAAGGATTTCCCTCTAAATATGCAAATGGGCAATGGCTGCCTGCCAATTTACTTCTTGTATCAAGTAATACAATCAAGTATTGGGGGAACTGGTAAGGGGTATTTATATTAGATGGGAGGCACACAAAGCTTTATAGCATTAAATTTATGAGGTGCTGAAACCAGGTAAACGTTTCAGGGTCCAACCCCCTTCTTCAGGGGGTGGGACCCCCCGAAACGTTGTGTACCTGGTTCTTTCAGCACCTAATAAATTGAATGCTATAAAGCTTTTTTGAGTGTGCTTCCCTTCTAATATAAATACTGCAAATCACCAACTGTGGCACGGACTATTAGGAGGAGCACCTCAAAACTTACCACTCCACGGACTGTTTAAAGTTCAACTGGTAAGGGGGACAGAGTTAACAGGAAGGGCCAAGTGACATGGGGTTAACCCATACTTTGACTTCGACTCATTCACATTTGTTGCACATCTTTGCAGTACATAAAATGTCATGTTAACAAGCTATAGCCCAAGTAAATTACATCCTGTGAATGCACCAACTATACTTCTTGTTAACAGTGCAAAAGCTTCCAGAAGTACCTTTAAAACAAACAATGATAACCTGAAGCAGCACCCACATTAATAGATTTTTCATTTTTTTTGCAAAAAGTTAAAATCAGAGGGGATGTTTGGGTTTATTTTAAAGGGTAATTGCAATCTCTATACAAATGCCTTTTATTAAAAAAGCACATTCCTACGACTCCAGGATCATGCTACCAGCTGCAATCTAAGAGGGGCATTTCCAACTAGCACTGCGAGTTGTGACAGCAATAGCACAGTTGCTCCACCCCCCCCATGCCTTAAATGGCATGTCCACACTTTCATACAACTTAGTATACGATAGGCAATGCTTCTCCAGCCCCAAACGCTATAATATTATTGCCAGAAAGTTACCCGATCATTACTTACCTCTCCTTCGATTCACATTCCCAGCCCTCTGCTTGCATGGAACTGCAATCAGGGGGTGGGACTTGCAGCCGCGTCTGATTGGCTGAAGGGCAGCCAAACACTGACGAGGCTGCCGGCAGTCCGGAACAGCAAAGGAGAGAGGTAAGGTAAGTAATGATCGGGGGACTTTCTGGCATTAATATTATAGTGGTTGGGGCTGGGGAAGCATTGCCTATCGCATACTAAAAGGGTTTTACACTAGGGGGAGGCCTGCAGTATGCATGCCAAACTTCTCCCGGAGGGGAGTCAGGAGGCAGAGTCCTATATGGACTATCCTCCAGGTGGCCACTTTTTTGGACTGGGGGGGGATTGCAGGAGAACCATTTGGAGCTAGGATGTAAGGTAAGGATTTAACTAAACTACAGAGTGGGGCCAGCAGTGGGTGGGGAATTATAGTTTTGGGGATGGATTGGACATGCCCTTTAAGCATGCCCAGTTGTATCCTACTGCTGTAACCATCTTTAAATAGCTTCATAAAAGATTGGGGGGGGGGGGCACTTCTTACACAGCACATCTTGTGAATGTTACACTTGTTTATCTTGACTATCCGTTTTCAAGCCTATAACTTAAGAACCAGAGAAAGTTAAAATGTAACTGGTCCCCATACAAGTTCTTATTCCTAACTGCATTTGTCAGATTATAAACCGAATTCCAACTTCCTTTGCAGAGATCTAGTGCAAGTCTCCCTTGTTCTAATGACTACATATATACATACCAATATTAAATTTACATATGCATGGCCTCCATACAAGCACCCTCTAATAAGCACTCATACCTTTAAAATGAATCCAGGATCATGCTTCTATCTGTAATTTATCCAAACTTACAGTATTAGGGGTGGTACAGCCTGCTTACACTGAGCTGTGGCATAACTAACCACTGTGACATCCTCATTGGTTAGAACACTCGCTGATTAGGCAGCTGGGACAGCAGTATCTGCTGCAATAAGCCATGCCCCTAAGCATAATTTACCATGCAGATGTTGCAACGACTATATTAAATACGTTGTGCAGGTGTCTTTTGCAATACGAAGGAGTTAGTCGCGCTACTTTAACTCCTAAAATATGCATAGCAGGCTCTGGGTAAATGAGTACACACTGGCAATAAGATATCCTAAAAGGGCATGTCCAACCTTCTAAAAATGTTTATATAATATTCTCCCTTTCCCCCCAGCCGCTATAGCTTTAAGTTCAGAAAGTGCCCCAAATATTACTTACCTTCCCTCTTTCCTCTACCGCACTGCCAGACCCTGTGCTTGCGAGAAAATGCAAGCAGAGGGGTGGGACCGGCAGTCGCGTCTGATAGGCTGAGCGGCAGCCAATCACGGACGCAGCTGCCAGGAGTTCAGTGCGGCGAGGAAAGAGGGAAGGTAAGTAATATTTGGGGCACTTTCTGAAAACTATAGCGGTTGGGGATGGGGGAGAACGGAGAATATTATGTATAAAGGTTTTTACGCTAGGGGGAGGGAATCCTAATCAGGAGGGGAAGGGAGGGGGAGAAGGGCTGCAGTGCGCATGCCAAACTTCTCCCGGAGGGGAGACAGGAGGCAGAGTCCTATATGGACTCTGCAGTACTCCTGGTGGGCATTTTTTGTGCACTTTAGGGAGGGATAGCAGAAGAACCAGATGGAGCTGGGATGTAAGGTAAGGATTAAACTACACTACACAATGGGGCCAGTAGTGGGGGGGGGGGGGGGTTAAAGTATTGGGGGTGGACATGCCCTTTAACACTAATACACAGTGCTCTGGTTTAGGAGAGTTGGGAAAAGGGCATCAAAGAAGACTTGCTTAGGGCACCAAAATTGGCAGATCTGGCCCAGCAGAGCACACAAACTTACTGGGATTTATGGTGGTGGAGCAATACTTTTTTCAACTTGCTGAAATTTAAAAGGTTTGACAAAAAAAAAAAGGTTTTTAAAGCTTCAAGGACAGGTCAAAATTTACATTTCTTAGAAATTATGGGTATATGTCCCATCAGAAGGGGAATTTCATACGAAATGTTCTTATGACCCCAACTTCATTCCATTGGTTACCTTTTCCTTGATAAACTCCCAAATAATACGGGTCATCTCATCCCCATCCATCTCCACCACTGGATTGGACACCTTAATACGTTTGTCAACATCTGTTAAAAATAAAAATATTTAAGTACAGGGTTACATTAGAAGTACCAGTTGCAAAAATTGCAAATTGCATTACACTTTTGAGATATTACTTAAAAATAATTATTAAAAAAATAAAAAAAAAAAAATATAGAGTTGGGCCATTTAGATTTATTGAATAATGGGAGGTAAAGGAGCCCGGAGAGAAGGTAACTAATGTACCAGATTGCTCACTCCCCCATGCGCATAGTCTGACAGGTCCCGACAGACTGTCTTCTACACGCATCGCACTTGCCAAGCAATTTGCAGGTTTAAATAGCAGCCAAACTACTAGACTATCAAAAGAGTTCAAACTAGGCCTGTTTCTGTGCAGTGGTCCTTTTTCAAAAATGTTTTCAAAACTGCAAACATTTTCCTACAGGATTATCATTAACTCATTAACTAAATTCATTCCAATCCATTGATTCCTCAAAATGCAGCATTTGTATCCAGAAATGTAGATTTCCCATTCTATATATTCAAGAAAAAAAAATGACTGCGCATTGGGTCTTTAACTGACAAGGACTCATAACAGGCTATTCTCTTTTTAGAAATAACAGCCTCTTTAAAAATGTTAATACATCCTACTTTTCTCTGTATTCATTACTGTATGCCTGCTATGCTTCTGGATGCCTTATGGAAACAGCCATTTAGTGACTTGGTACTGCGCACACTCAGAAGAGGCAGCTAAGGAGATTAGCAGTCAGTCATTGGCCGTGGTAGTAACTGTTATGGATTTGACAGTTGACATCTGGGAGAACCAGGAAACAGAAACAGGGGCAACAGGACATTGTGCAGGATTTCACATTAGATTTATATATTTCAGATTAAGTATTACGGTTTAGGCGGAGTGTAATACCTATACAAGTTCTTGTTTGAGGGCTGGATTTGCCCTTTTAAACAAGCCACCAAATCTCACTTAAGCAGTAACAAAAGCTTGTAATTCTACATCCATGGGCTCTCATTATAACCTTGGCTCACCTTCAACATTAGTGGTTTGATCAACAGGCTCAATCCAGGCCTATCTAGATTCAAGCTGCTCATGCAGCAAAAATACAGGTATCTTTAACCATAGAACAGTTATACAAAACGCTTCTCCTGTGTCAAACATGAAAATGTCTACCCTTAACCTGACCATTGAGGTTAAAGCTTGTTAGATTAGTGTATCCACAAGCTGAATGTCAACTTTAGTGGACTGAAGTTACATACATTTCCCCCTTATATCTGATCTCCGTTTTAAAAGTTAAGGTGGCCATACACTATTACGATCGTAATTACGATCTTAAACCGACCGATACTTTGATAGACAGATGTACAATGTTAATTGTACCAAGATGTACAATAAATATTGTTTGACATTCAATTTGTCGAATGTCGTCCATTGTGAGGTAACATTACATTCACATTTAATCGGAACTTTAGAAAACACTACAATCATTTTACCAATCGACTTAAAAACCGACTTTCCCGATCGTAATTACGATCGATTTTACGATCTAATGTCGTGTGATAAGAATGGGAAAATGTACAATTTTTCAGCCAATCGATGGAAATGTCGGATTGTATGTTGGATTGTACATAAAATCGGCCTAATGTATAGTCACCTTTAGTCTTGAAAGAATAGCCAATTCACCAAACCAAATTCTCCTTGTCTGTTAGGATTCTACAGCTAAGTTTGATGACAAGCCTTTACATGATACAAGAGTTGTATAATTTAGGCTGTTTACTTTTGCAGAGGTCAGTCAGTGTTGTGCTATACTTGCTACATCATGTGCCCCAAGTCTAATTTTGCCCAAAGAGTTCACACAGTCCCTCTTCTGGATATAGTTTAAGAGTTACCGTGGTCCAAAAGTAAATTTGGTAAATTGACAGGAATTGCTTTGAGTATTTTTGCAATTTACTTTTTTACATATTATTGAAGATTTACATTTAAGAGTGGTAATATGGTAGTAGATCCCCTGCATTTCCTGCTCTAAAACTGTGTGAACGTCCCTCTTTCCTTATGAGCCCCTATGACCACTCCCCTTGAAACCCCCCATGGAACTTTCAGTTACTGACTCAATCTCTTCCATTCTCCTGCACGGAGCATGCGCCAACCACACATTAAGAGGAACTAGTGTTTTGTGACTGCAGATTCAGACCCTCTCACCCCCTATCTTTCCAATCAGTGATTTTTCTCATCTCAGACTGTGCTGCATGTAGGTGATTAATTGCTCGTTTTAAAAGTAGGAACCTGGCCTTTCATTTAAAACCAAGGGTTTCCCCTTGAAGCTGAGCTGCTCACTAGAATGCAGGTAACACTAATTGCAGATGTCAAACTTTTTAAAACAAAACCCCCAATAGAGTTAATACATTGTTTATATCCATAGCTCATCCAGAACCAGAAGAAAATGAAAGTGAAACCATAAAGCAATCTTCTAATTTTTGATGGAGCTACACTAATGATTAGATGAAAGTATTAATGCAGCTTGACCTATCTATGCAACAAGCGTGCTTTGCTGTAGTTTAGGGGGGGGGTGTACACAGGAATAGAAAAGCAAGTGTCTGCCATTCTGGCTATACTGTATACTGTACTGTATTCCATACTAATTTGTGCCTACTTTCAAAACTTGAAATGCATTCGCTTTCCGAACACTGAATATACACAAAAGGAGTCTATTTGATAGGTTCATAATCTGTATGTGGTGATAAAGCAGCCAGTCAACTTAGCCACTACTTTCACAGTGAAAGTTTAAACATTAAGCTAAAACCAACAAAGTGTCAAGTATTTAGGAGATCACACAAAATACAGGTGTTCCCTGCTTAAAGCAGTAAAGAACTTAAAGAAAGTTAGTAAGTTATACTCATCATAGTGTAGCATGCAAGATACATAAGCTGTGTATGTATTCTGGGCCCGTGTTAAAATTTTCCACAAGACATTAAGTCATGCGTCTCCCAGAAGCAGCTGGCTATCCCAATTAAAGGAACAAAAAGAATTCCAGCAAGACATTACTCACTACACAGTTTTAAAACAAACAAGAGGCATATCTGCTATGAAGCTTTGACAATTTGTACTGACTGCATAAAAAAAAAAAAACTGATTGTAGTGTTTGTAATATAGAAAAATACAAAAAGTGGGAGAAACATTCCCCACCCCAAAATCAAGGCCTCCCAGAAAACAGCACTACAACATATGGTTGCAAAAGTAGAAAAATTGTGTTTATTGACCACTTTTAAAATGCAGAATATGCCAGGTAACTACTACTGTTCCAAAAGGGATGACCATACATCTCATATAACACATAACAATCCTCCCTTTTTGGGTGACCCTGAAGAAGCTATGGCGGATGGTGCTTAGCGAAACATGTGTCGGTCTGACTCGTGTGGAGAGGAAACATTTGGAGCCGAGTTTGAGCGGAAGGTGCAGCTGGAGAAAAGGGAGTCGGTGAGATGGGATGAAAATCCAGTAACGTCGAGGAACACGACATGGAAAACCCGGGATTGTTATCTCTTTGAAGACGCCGCATGGGTGAAGAGTGTTGGTCCGTCCACGGGAATGATAAGTATTATCAGTCTAGTGTGACCAGGCTTCTCACGGAAATCCCCATGTTCTAATGTTCACTCTTATCAATCAGGCACTTGAACCGTGATGTTTTGAGCTCTGTGACTGACAATTGTTGTGGCTGCAGGTTGAGCCACCGCTTCCTCTCCACAGGGGTCTATTTTTACCCGGGGACGCCCGGTTTGGAGTTTTGTTTGGGGTATTGTTATTAATAGGGGGGACTTTTGAGGGGGGAAAAAAGGGAGGATTGTTATGTGTTATATGAGATGTATGGTGATCCCTTTTGGATCAGTAGTAGTTACCTGGCGTATTCTGCATTTTAAAAGTGGTCAATAAACACAATTTTTCTACTTTTGCAACCATATGTGGTAGTGCCGTTTTCTGGGAGGCCTTGATTTTGGGGTGGGGAATGTCTCTCCCACTTTTTGTATTTTTCTATATGTAGCCGTTTCCTCCACTAGCACCACCCCGATTGTGGGTGATCCACTTGGTTTTAAATTAAGCAGTGCATCTATCCCATATACATGGTTGTAATCCTATTGGCTAAGTAAACCACTGATGCTTTATGCAAGAAAAACCAAAAGGCATCAATAAACCTATAGAAGCATACAGGTTTTATTTGAGTATGACTAACCTCAAAGCCAACCAAACCCCTTACAATCTAAATTGCACATACAGTCTAGCCACAACTATATTATAGGTACCAGTCTATTTAATAAACTGGAATGGAATGTCTAGGAAGATTGCTAAAACCCGTCTTTCTACCCAATATGATCAAACCCAACTTTCACACTCCACTGCCAATCCATTTACAGCCTACCGACTGCCGCTACCGTATGTCTCACCCCATATCCTGTAGACTGTAAGCTCCTTGGGCAGAGTCCTCTCTCCTATTGTATCATGGTATTGCTGAAACTCATCACTCCGTTTACTCATGTTTTGTATTACCTGTATGTAATATGTATGACTTTGTATAACATGTATTACCCTGTATGTAATGTATGACTATGCAACTGTAAAGCGCCACGGAAGATGTCGGCGCTATATAAATCCATAATAATAATTGGAAAAAGTACAACTTTAGTGGCCTGAGATGTAATTGCAATGATCTAAGGACTTCCCTACAACCAACAATATCAAATGACACCAATTCAGAGAGACTTGTCTGATGACCCCACACCAGCTGAAACTGCATAGTCGACCCCCTATACCACAAGGCCCAATAAAGTCCCTCCCACTGGGAGGAGACTGATTTCTCAGCTGAGAGGGACATCTAAGGACAAATTTAAACTCTGGACTAAGTCTGTTACCGTAGGCAGCTTATAGGTCGAACCATCAGAGGGGGAAGGCGGAGGTGAATGATTCCCAGCTGTGTCCAAACTGGATTATCCCGTGTACTAGGGAATCCCTGCCAGCCTTAAGGACACAGCCCAGGAAAGAGGCCGCGGGCACAAGGACAAAAGGCGTTAATGAGCCCAGAGACTGGCAGGATGTATTCCCAGCCCATGGTGGGATCTATTCCTTACACCTGCACAGACCTGTATCAGTCTCCAATCACTATACTGGGACAGACAATGGTCTCTCTCTGCAGTGTGAGGACCAGGGAACCGTGTCTGGGGGAGGGGATGGAGTTCCAGGAATCCATTCATTCCGATCTACCGCCATTCCTAGAGGCTGCACGGGGGCTGGAGGTAGAAGGGGTAGGTTCACTCACAGTTACGTTGCTGTAGGTGCTGACTGAGGGCCGGGGCTAACAGACCGGGGTTCTTGGCCAAGGAGGTGCCGGCGGATGCTCTGTAGACGGCATTAACAGCTCGCAGATAACTAGCCATCGCTTGGTGCTGTTGGAAATAGGCAGAATGAACCAGGAAGACAATGAAGCAGAACCCCGGCGGTAAATACGAAGCTTTCCTTGGGTCTCTTAGTTCACTTCACACCACAACGCCTCTATCTCCTTCCTCTGTGGCCCCCTCACTGTCCGGCTTCAAGAACTGCTACGTAATCAGCGCGGCTTTTTATAGAAAAAGTGACGTCAGCAACGGCTCCGGTGGGCGGAGAAACTTGCTGAAAGGGGAGTGGTCAGTGGCAGCCTAGAGTTTGTCCTACTTAACTTTCTCCTTCAGGCATAATGATCAGTGTTAGCGGACGGTGAAGGTGAACCGCTATGTGGCCGAGGCACCTGCACTCTGGGTTGGCTCCAAGATTAAAATGGGAGGATATCATGGCAGGTTCCTATCATCAGGTTCTATTCCCATTACCCACAGTGTTATGGAGGGAGATCCAGGGGTGTCTCTTTAATGAGGCAAGGTGAGGGCAGCAGGTGCCCTGGTAACTGAGAGGGGTGCCAGACTGACCAGTAATAAATAGTCCAAGGCACATAATGTTTGTTTCATACACTATAGATTATTAGAGGGGTTTATTTTGTGACACATGGAGACAGAGTAACTGTCTAAAATACCTCTGAATACCCATACTCCGTTAAACGCTATAAATCTCAACTTTGAAAATTCACTGCTACTAGAGGGTAGTGTGCTTCACTTACACACCCCAATAACTTATGGGGTTAGTGGTGGTGGGGCATCTTTTCAATGTTTGTCTCAGTTGACAAGGTGGTCAAACGTGCATAGTAGCGGTCAACAAAATGTTAAAGGACAAGTCCTAAACATAGATTGAATTATCACCCCTGAACACACAGCTTTTGTTCTGTTCTCGCCTTCACCTTATGCTCCCACACTGGATTGAGAACTTACAGAACCATGATCCTTCTCTGGAAGTCCCTCCTCTGCTCCTGTTACAAGTGCGCTCGGAACCGCTCGAATGGTAATGGTAGTCAGCCATTGGCCGAGATGTCTATGACTGACCATCGTAGCTATGACTGACAGTTGTTACCAGTAAGCAGAGAGAAGATGGTGAGGGTGACTATACGGTATGTTGAGGCACAGGACTGAATTATTCATTCAAATTGTACTCCAGTGAGTTCAGGTGCAGGTACCAGGATCAAACAATAGCATAGAAATAACAAAGAGAAAAGAAGGTACCGCACACAGAATGTACAGACTATGTACAACCCTTTATTAAAGAGACAGATTGGGGTATAATGTGCAAACACGTTAAAAACATTTAAAAATACAAAATATACAGATAGAAAACAGTAGCACCCTGACTAATAAATACAAAGTGTCTAGTGCAAGTGCAGCCCTTCATCCCTGAGAAAACACAGCAATAAATCACATGCAGAGCTCCATATTAGAGTATCATACACTTATCTGTTCCTGGTAACCGGTAACCGTCATGTCATAGTGGTCGGTCAATGTTAGAGAATCTCAGGGACAAGAGGGATCCGTCAGGGGGCTGGGTAGATGACCCAATGAATGCCGGACGCGTTTCACCCTAAACCAGGGCTTTCTCAACAGCGTGAGTATCTCCTAAAGGTGTGTACCACCATTTAAAGGCCGCTGACGTCGGCGCAGTTACGTAGCTGCGTCGACGCATGTCAGTGACGTGGCGTACGTTCCGACGAGTAGCGTATACAGCATAAGTAGTCGGACTAGTAAGCCAATCAAGGATGAGGCGGCAAAATTAACATATAGTCAATCAGTCGGTGGTCACTCCCACAAACATCGAGGTCAGTCAAATACAATTCAAATTACACATAAATATTGAACATGTTACACAAGGTATATCCACATGGTGCACAGTGCTGTCAAGTAGGTATACTTGAAGAACAATTAATCCCAAATACAAATAACAGGTAAATTATCCCATAATGTTCTAAATGATATGGGAGATAATGTTGTTAGAAGTATCATTATCTCATACTGTGTATTCCATAAGTAATGAACAGTAATATGAAACAAGAATAAATATAAATACAAATGTAGAGAGCATCCAACAGTCCGCACAAATATCTATGATGGTCTATCTAGGACCATTACTGTCCTCCATCCGTAGTTCATTTATAAAGTGTCCAGTATGCAGACAGTAATCTCCTCCGGCAAATCAATCTGGAAATTGATATTAGGTTTGAATGGTCCAAATACTAAGACAGAAGTCAACACATGCATGAAGCGATAAGGCCATACACACCCTAGGTACAGGTACATAAATACGTGAAGGTATAGTTGAGCCACAGAGACGGCTTGAGTATATCTGAAGCCATTATACACATAACATTGGTACTCCTTCAAATAGTTGACTTACTCCCATGTTGATGGTAAATAGATATTAATATAAAGCAAATATGAGTATCGGGCAATGAATTAGTATGAATCCCGAGCCAGTATTTAGAGAATCCTATCCTTTCGAAGATGATGATGTAATGTAATGTTTAAGCTTATAATGCAGAATTAATCCAAATATAAAACAACGAAGTGAGAGGTAGGAACAATCCAATCATGGGAGTAGAACCCATTAAAGGTACAAGAAGGTTTGATGTTATCCAAATGTAGATGGAGTTATTGTTGAGGTGGGGCCCCACTTGAAGATTATGCAATCCAAAGCCTGGTTATTCAAATTGGAATTTGATATTCCGTAGAGGGTATCTATAAAGTAGGTAATCAAAGTTCAACAGGTGAGGTAATATATCCAAGAGCGTATGGGAGAACATTTCAACTGGTAACAGGTAAGATATTATAAAAAGGGGGTAAAGTCAAGGGATTCATTAAGTCCACCAGGGTATATGGTCTTAAGCAAATAAATCCATCTCGATTCATGACAAAGAAGTTTTTTTGTCGAGGTCCCCTGCCCGTATATTGGTGGAGACCTTTTCTAGGCCAAAAGTTTTTAGATCTTTATATGAACCATCATGGGCCGTCAAAAAGTGTCTTGCGATTGTTGTCAGTGTGGTACCTCCAAATCGTCGTGTTTGGGCAAGTCTTATGTCTGAGATGTGTTTGGTTAGTCTGTTTTTATATTTCCCACATATAACAGTCCACAAGGGCACTGTATCGCATAAATAATACCCGTTGTCTTGCAATTGAAGTAATGGTGTAGGGGAAAACCTTCCCGTCCATGACAGTCACGTACCTCAGTAACTTGGTGCATAAATTGGCAGAAAGTACAGTATCAACATGGGAAAGTCCCTTTAAGTCTTATGCCACTAGTGCGTACATTGTCAGGTCTCCTGTAATGACTATGGGTCAGCATGTTCGCCAGGCTCTTGCTTTTTCTTGCCGTGATGGAGGGCTTGTCTGTAAGATAATGACCAATTATTTTATCGTTCTTTATAATGTGCCAAGATCTCTCAAGAGCACCCTTCAAACTATCCCACTCCCTACCATATGTGGTAATATATCTAATCACCTCAGTGTTATTATTGGTTTGTTTAGACCGAAGTAGCTCATGTTGGGAAAGACATCCTACTTTTGTACGTTCACGTTTGATGAGTCCCTTAGGGTATCCCCTCGCATGTAGTCTATCTGCAAGATCTTTCGATGCTTTATGGTCAGTGTTCTCCCTAGGGTCTTTTAGCCGGGCGGCCCACCCGGCTACTTTTTCATGCCACCCGGCTGGAAAAAATTCCTTGAAAGAACTTTAGATCTAGGTTTAATAGGTGCCAATAGGTCAGTAAAAACTCCCGCCAATACTGCCCAGTCCAGACCCGTTTTTTACACTTGTAAGATTATTTTAGCACATGTTTACTAGCTTTTCCAAGATCCCCAAGGCCACAAAAGGGTGGCACATGTGCTTGTGCTGCCTTTTTACATGGGTTACCTTCAGAAGGAAACTACAACTCCCTGCATTCTACAACCACAGAATGCTGGGAGTCATAGTTTTCAAACATCTAGTGGGATGAAAGTTAGACATCCCTGTCCTATATAATGAGCATGATGCAGTGCACATTTTTCCCCACCACCAAATTTCCCCGTCCTACCCCACCCGGCTACTTTTTCATGCCACCCGGCTGGAAAAAAATTCTGGGGAGAACACTGTTTATGGTAATCAGTATCCAGGGAGCAATTCCTCCGAAGCATCGGGAATTGACTTATAGGAATGGATTTTTTGAGTGGCAATGGGTGAGCGCTGTTAAAATGTAACAGGGAATTAGATGCTGTAGGCTTGCGAAATAGAGATGTATTAAGTTTGTTGTCCTGTAGGGCAATAGTTACATCTAGGAACTCCAAGCTAGAAGTGGAAGTGTTATGTGTCAAAAAAATGTTCAGTGTGTTATTGTTAAGATCATGATTGTGTAAGTTCTAATTTCTCTGCGTGGGAGGGTCGGGTGAATGTATGAATAGAACGAAAATGGGTTTTGGGGGGAGTGATACTTCAAACTATATAATGTTTTTGAAGCTGGAGTTACACTTTAATGTAAATTTCACACTCCTTACATATTGTAAAAATTAATAGAGCCAAAAGAAATGCCTACATCAGTGTGTTGTGAAAATGTATTTGTAAGCATTAGTGGAAACACTAAAATGGTTTTGAATGAGAGTTGCCATTTTCAAACAGATGCTTTCCTAACTCCATATGGAAACGCACCTAGTGTAAACAATCTCTATGGACAGTAAGAATGTATGTGTTTCTTTTATAAGTGTGTATTCTGATGGGTAACTATTCAGACACTAGTATTACCTTCATATAAAATATTTAATAATAACTTTACCAATATTTGGTAAATTCTATACAGGGAGATTCAATAAAAGTTCTTATTTTTAAAAATGGTGCTAATTTTGACCCAACCAATCAGATATTATTTAACATTTGAAAGATAACATCTGATTGGTTGGGGCAAAATTAGCACCATTTTTAACAATAAGAACTTAATATGTTTCTTGTTCAAATCCATCTAATATAGGCCCGTCTAGTTAACTTACCTGCAGTGTTCCCCATCTTGGACAATTCATTTTTCAAACAAATGCTTAATGCAAAATGATCCCAGGCAGTTGTTGGAATGACACATCAACAAGTGCAGTGATGTTTAAAGGACAACTCCACCCTCTAAATTCATTACTGTATGCCCGCTATGCTTCTGGATGTCTCATGGAAACTGAGCGACCTGGTTCTGAGCCTGAGAATTCTCAGAAGAGGCAGCTAGGGGATTAACATTCAGTCATTGGCTGTGGTGTCAGCTGTGAAATCCATAACTGGCAGTTGCTAACTGGAAGAACCAGGAAGAGGAAACGGGAAACAGGAAATTAGTAACATAGTATTTAAGGTTGAACAAAGACATCGAGTCCAACCTATTCACCCTCTTTTTTTTTATATTTATATATATATATTTTTTAACCCTGCAAATAGTATAAAGCAACAGACTTGACAACAGGTACCCCTGAATCTCCTAATCAGGTAAAGCGATGTGGTGTAACTCGAAGAGAGTTACCACCCCATCTGAACATAAAAACAGCAAATGTACCCAATAGGTGGAGCGATATAACCATAAGATATAAGAACAAATAAAGAATATATAATTTATAAATATACATATATTTTAATACATCATAATAACCATAAGGCCGGCCAGCTATAAATCTACATAAAATCACTAAAATATCTATATAAATGTATACAAAAATAGATATGCCCCTCAATAAAAAAGGGACTAAAGGCCCCAATATCAATGGATATCCAATATCTAATTATGGTGACATCATAAAGGTGCATATATATGTAAATGTCCAACTCAAAGTCCGTACAGTGGACAAAGGTCCTATAGAAGGGGAAATAATAAAAAAGGGTAAAAAACAGTCTTCTCGGTGTGCGCACACCACAACAAAATTCTCAGGGATGCGGGTCACAGTATACAGCGGAACAAATAATACTTCACCACTCCGGAAGTTTTCATGTAGTCAAGTGGTTAGTCGTGTCGGTCCCCCGGACTATCGAACCTGTGTCCGTGGCTATGCACGCTCTTGGGATCCGAGTAGAATACAGTAAGTATATTCCCAGCCAAATCACTTCCAAACACGCTGTCTGTTTAATTTCAAACACCACGTGTTCGCTGTTCCCGTCAACCTCTGAGCTGATGCGTAGACGTCACTGCTACGCGTTTCGCTACCAATAGCTTCGTCAGGGTTATATATTTTTTAACCCTACCTAACAGTTGATCCAGAGGAAGGCAAAAAAAAAAAAAAACAGCAAAATTTATTTAATGGTCCCACATTCTCAGTCCTCATATTTTTACCATTTATATACTTAAAAACATTTTGGGGTTGGACTTGCTTTGTTCGGCAATCCGTATTTCATTTTCTATTTTAGCTAATTTAATTGCTTTCTTGCACTCTTTATTACAGCTTTTATACTCCCTGTAAAACTGTTCTGTTCCCTCTGATCTCAAAATTTTAAAAGCCTTTTTCTTTTTTTCCATTTCCCTTTTTACCTGAGCATTAAGCCATGCAGGAGAGGACCTACTTTTTTTACACTTGTTCCCTAAAAGGTACAAATTTAGAAATGTAATAGTTTAATATCCCTTTAAAAGTGGTCCACATCTGCTCAATATCTTTACCTAGAAACAATTCCCCCCAGTCTATGAGCAGGAGTGATTCCTTTAACAAGCACAAACTAATTAAAGGGTATTGTCCACCCTAAAAATTATTTTTTAATTAAGGATTCCCCCTGTCCCCCCAGCCCCAACCGCTATATTTATATTTTTAGAAAGTGCCCCAAACTCTACTTACCTCCCCTCTTTCCTCCACCGCGCTGCCGGCCCTCTGCTTGCGAGAAAATGCAAGCAGAGGGGCGGGACCGGCAGTCGCGTCTGTGATTGGCTGAGCGGCAGCCAATCACGGACGCGGCTGCCGGGAGTGCATTTCGGCGGGGGAAAGAGGGAAGGTAAGTAAAGTTTCGGGAGCTTTCTAACAATACAAATATAGCGGTTGGGGCTGGGGGGACAGGGGGAATCCTATAGCTAAAGGGATTTACGCTAGGGGGAGGAAATCCTTAGAGGGAGGGAGGGAGGGGAAGAAGGGCTGCAGTACGCATGCCAAACTTCTCCCGGAGGCCAGGTAGGAGGCAGAGTCCTATATGGACTCTGCTATCCTCCTGGTGGGCAGTTTTTGGGACTTTGGTGGGGGACTACAGGAGAACCATATGGAGCTGGGATGTGAGGTAAGGATTAAACTACACTACATGGTGGGGCCAGTAGTTGGGGGGGGATTAATATTTGGGGGTGGACATGCCCTTTAAATGACACTATACCATGGCCACTGGTCCCTAAGCTTCCCATTACCTTAATCTCCAAAATGAGCTCAGGGTTATTAGATATCACTAGATCCAACAATGCATTCTGTCTAGTAGGAACTTCTACCATCTGTGAAGGAAAATGCTCATATAGGAAATTTAAGAACTTTATACCTTTTGAGGTTCTGGCAGTGCCCTTACTCCAATCTATGTCAGGGTAGTTAAAATCCCCCATAACCAAAACATGCCCCATACCAGCAGCCTTCGCCAACTGCATATGGAGATTCATTTCCAGCTCCTCCCCAGCATTTGGTGGCTTATGACCTACCCCAACAATTAATTTACCCACCTTCTTGCTTCCTGTACACAGCTCTACCCATATTGTTTCTGCCATATCGTTTATGTCCCCATCTATTCCATCATTAGATTTGGCTTCAATTCCTGTTTAACATACATACATACTCCTCCTACATACTCCTCCTCCTTTCTTATTAACTCTGTCATGTCTAAATAAGGAGTATCCTTCAATATCTACTGTCCAGTCGTGTGAATCATTTAGCCACGTTTCTGCTATACCAATTACATAAGGATTTCAGGTTAGACTTATATATTTCAGATTTCTAACTATTACAGTTTTGGGGGGTGGTTTAATTGTATATAAATTTTTCATTTGAGGGCTGGACTTGCCCTTTAACCCACAATTTTTTGGAACACGCAGTGTGTTTCTGTGCATGCTACGCTTATATTTTCCACAATCTCAAAGCATGCAATCCACACAAAAAAGGTGATCACATGTAATGCAATGAAAAACAGGAACGCAATGTAGCCTCCTATTGGCATACACTGTGCAAATCGATACAATCTCTTAATCAAAGAAATTAATGCTAGGTACCTACATGACAACTGCTGCTAATTTTTTTCTATCAACAGATTTACCGTCTGGAAAACATAAAGACATAGAGTTTATTTTTCATTCAGAAGGCTGATGTGTATGAAAGAAACAAAGATTGGCCAAAAATTACCAACATGTAGAATCCTATTGTGGTGCAACAGGACAACACTGAATTCTCTTTCAATTTCCTTAAATGTACATGTAACAGGAAAGTTTTACAAGAAGGAATTATGTGCAGGGGTTTAGTATAATTAATGCATCTGTAATACACGTCACTGAATCAGACGAAATTTTGGTTTTCACATCATACTGGAGTCTATTATTCACTTGCAAATGGGACGTTTAAGCGAACCCTTACTTATTTCTTCAGAAAGCCATTCCTTTTTATTACTTTGCATTTATGTGTAAACAGATTGGTACATATTAAAACACCCCTTTCCCCCAAAAAGGAAAGAAAAACAAACTACTTTGCATCTAAGTATATTATATAGTACAGATTGTACTGATTTCCTGGGCTAGGTACACATGGGTTAATATTTCAGCCCAACAGACACCCCTACCCATAATTTTTTGGTTGGTATAGTCAAATTTGTCCACACAATGACGCTATTTACGTATATAGCAAAGTATTGCATGTATTGCATGTATGCAAAGTATTGGACTAGTTTGTATCCAAGTTTAGCGATGCGGCTGACATATTTATGCATGAGTGTGAACCGTACATTCTATGTGGTTTACGTCCGCTAACGCATTTGCCAGCCATTGTTTGTGTCTGTGTGTGCTTGGTGGTTGAGGAGGGAAAGGGTAATTTGGGGCATTATATGTTGAATCCGGTTATGCCAGTTTTTGTATAAAAAAAAAAAAATAAATAAATAAATAATATATATATATATATATATATATATATATAGTGATGATACTGTGCCGGTATGTGTTGTGGGCGAAAACACAGGCACTACCCATATTGACATGGTTAATGTATCTAAGGGTAAGAGATCTGAACTGAATTTGTTTAGAGCAGTGCACTATCTGTAATATAACTGTTTAGGACCCTTGGGGGTCCAAATATATTTATATCTTCAGTGACGTGTAGTTCAGCAGAAGTTGGGAGGGTTAAACTTGAATTTGACTAGATTTTAGTATGTGGTTTTTAAAAAGTTGTCAAGTAGAATCCTATTGTGGTGCAACAGGACAACACTGAATTCTCTTTCAATTTCCTTAAATGTACATATAACAGGAAAGTTTTCCAAGAAGGAATTATGTGCAGGGGTTTAGTATAATTAATTCACTGCTTTAAATGCATATTGCAGGGCATTATCAAGGTGATGTGTCAGAGTTAAGATGAGGTGTGTTTGTGAACGTGGGTGGTGGAAAGCTCCACCTGCTCTATTCATTTATAGTCACTTTCAGTGTGTCCTAGTAAAGCATTATCTCAATGTCATTCCCTTAGTCTCCCTCTAAGTCAGTTCTTAAAGGACCAGTACAATACAAATTAAATACAAATTAACTTATTATAAAATTATCCCCCAGGTTCAATGGCATGTTATTATTATGTAAAACTAAAGTTAATGATAAATTATATTATTTTATAAAACAGTTGTTTTTACGAAAATCTGTCAATGTACATTATAACATTACTGTCTGCAGAGAACAGATAAATCCTAACTCCCCCTGAACAGATGGGTTTGATTTCTCTGTAATAAATGTGGTGTTGAACCCCCAATACACCTGCATTACTGTGTGGCAATTCCCAATACCATCGGTTTGGGCCTAGGCACTCCTTGTTGGCAACGTGCCACCAATGTTGAAGGTGCAGCTCCCGTTCGTCCTCTACCTGTAGGACTCTCAGCTATAGCACAAGCATTTGTATTGGAAGCGCACACTTGTCCTCAGTTTCAAACTGTTTATTATAACACACACATGAACAACGTTTCGGAGAGCACTATGTCTCCTTCATCAGGTGATGAGAGGAGACATATGCTCTCCGAAACGTTGTTCATGTGTGTGTTATAATAAACAGTTTGAAACTGAGACAGTGT
The DNA here is from genome assembly GCA_019447015.1 of Hymenochirus boettgeri. Lineage (NCBI taxonomy): Eukaryota > Metazoa > Chordata > Amphibia > Anura > Pipidae > Hymenochirus > Hymenochirus boettgeri. Next base: position 202,117,735 of record CM033471.1, on the reverse strand, counting down.
GCGCTTCCAATACAAATGCTTGTGCTATTACTGTGTGGCAACCTTTTCATTATCTTCTGTCCCCAAAGTACAGTCAGTCAGTCTGTGGATTTTGGTGATTTTTGCCTATGTACACACCAGCCAGAATACCGATACCAATGTGTGTGTGTAATATTTGCTCACTTTAAAAAAAACAACTTAATTTTCACAGCTTAGACTATGTTTGTAAGTCTCTCTCCACCCTTTACATGTAAGGAGGAAGAACATGCATGCTTTTGCAATGGTAGTCTCAAAGTTAGCACTGAACTAGCAAAACCCCAATTTTTAAAACAATCGCAAATCCTTCAGCACGCAACTGCCCAATCCTCCTCTGCTCCCCCATAAACTACTGGGTGGCCGTTAATATACAGTAAGTGCCCCTACATAAAGAGTGTTAATACATAGTAAGTGTCCCTTTATATAATATATATATATATATATAATATATATATATATATAATATATATATATATATATATAATATATTATTGGTGAGAGAAATGCTGGGATAGTGGTGGAAGGTGTGTATATTTCCCCCAGATTTCTCTCTTATATGTATTGAGCTCCAGGGTAAGTAGCTCAGTAGTGAAAGGGTGTTCTTTCACTGCATTTGGCTTTTTGGAAAAGCCGGTAAAAGGGGCCCTGGAGCGAATGGAAGTGAGCGGGTGGGACTTCCATTCACCAGACTATCCAGGCTTTTGGTGATCCTGGCTAATTAATAGCCTCATTAGGCTGCAGGGGAAAACCCTTTGAATAAGGTGTCTGGAGGGTTTTTTTCTCTCTCTTCCAGGGAACTGTCTGGAGGCAGTAAAGGAGAGAGCCAGACACAGTGAGGAACTAACTGTTGTGTGGTGTTATTTCAGAGTTGGATATCAGGTCCTCTCTGTCACATAGAGAGGGAATTCTGAATGTTAGTTAGAGCCGAACAGGCTAGGATTTATTTTTATGTTTTGTTTATGGATGTACCACTGTGCTCTGGACTGGTGAAATAAAGCTGATTGCAGTCAGCTTAAACCTGGAACTGTTGTTCACAAACTGTTGTTTTTTTTGTCTGGAGTCATTCTGGTCCCTGCAATCTACGCAAACCCCCAAGAAACTGTACCTTTTGGGCAAGCCCCTTTACAAGTGGTGGAGGATGCGGGCAATAAAATCCAGCAGCAAAGAAAGGAGAAAAAAAAAATAAAAAAAAATTTTTCTGTTTTTTAAAGGGACAGAAACCCAATCTCAAATCTTTTCACCATAAAGAGTTTTGCTGTGTGACGTTATGGAGGACGTTGTCAAAGCCCTAATACAGGCTACAGCAGCACAGCAAGAGGCCACCAGAGTTCAGCAGCAACAGCTGGTGGCAAACCAAGAGGCACAGCGACAAGACCGTGAACTCCTCAAACAGGTAGTGCAGCAGCTGGCTGCAAGGAATGTGGAAGCACCTCCTACAGAAACGCCTAAACAAAATGCTATACGTGCTAGCTACTATCTTCAAAAACTGACAACAACTGATGACGTTGAAGCGTACCTTTCCACATTTGAAAGGATAGCGGAACGAGAGGACTGGCCTAAAGAACAGTGGGCGAGCCTGGTAGCCCCCTTTTTATCTGGAGAGCCACAAAAAGCCTATTTTGATCTGGATCATGCAGCTGCCAATGATTATGACAAATTAAAAGCGGAGATTTTGGCCAGGCTGGGGGTAACGCTTGCAGTCCGCACACAGCGTGTTCATCAATGGATGTTCTTAGCAGACAAGCCTCCACGCTCCCAGATGCATGACCTAATTCATCTAACTAAAAAATGGCTGCAGCCGGAGACCCTCACAGGGCCACAGATCGTGGAGAGGATAGTGATGGACAGATACCTAAGGTCCCTACCTGCAACTTTGCGCAAATGGGTAAGCCATGCTGAGCCAACAACGGCGGACCGGCTTGTGGAGATGGTAGAGAGGTACACTGCTGCAGAGGAGCTGCTTAGTTCTCAACCAGTAGAGCGCCCCCGAGCTGCCAGGGAAAAACTTTCTGGCATACCCAGCAAACTTCCTGCATGGAAAAAAGGACTTACAGCTGATAAGAGTATGCCCCATCGAGAGTCTACAGGTGCTAGACCCAGAGACGGGCAAAATGCATCAGGAGGAACCCCTCCTCGCAGGGGGCCTAATAAGGACTTGGTGCGGTGTTTCAGGTGTAATATGTTGGGACATTTTGCTGCAGACTGCAGCCTAACAGATGAACCTATGCCGTGTGACACTGCGTTCACAAATAGACCTATGTCAATGTATGCTCGGACTGTGTGTACTGCCATACCTAAGACAGGGAGTGATAACTACCTGTGTAATATTCTTGTGCAAGGAAAGTCAGTGAATGCATTGTTGGATTCTGGCAGTCAGGTTACCCTAATGAAATCTATGTTGGTTGACTCTCCTCAGGCAATGCCTGATACTATAGGGGTCACATGTATACATGGGGATACTCGCGAGTATTCTATGGCTAACGTGGAAATCAGAACTTCCTACGGGACATTAATGTACCCCGTAGGGTTGGTTCCCACTTTACCGCATGATGTAATTTTGGGGAGGAATTTCCCACATTTTTGGAAATTGTGGGAGACTGACAAGGTTATAGACCCAGCTTGCTTAAAAGAAGGCACCCCCAAATCCAGAAATAAAGTGTCTGAACAGGAGGGTGTCGCTACGATAGATTTTCCCTTCTCTGTTTTAGCGGGGGAATCTGATGAGGTAGATAGGGAACCCCAAGCAACCCAGAGGGTACCAGGTGGTGAAGACCATGAAGAGCCGATGGGGCGAGACAATGACATGCCTGACTTAGAGATTAGGAGGGATAATTTTGCGTCTGAGCAGTTAAAAGATCCAACACTGTCCAGAGCAAGGGCCAATGTAAAAATTATAGATGGGAAACCCATAGACCCTGACTCTAGGCCTTCTTGTCCCTACTTGGCCCTGCAACATGACCTACTATATCAGGTGGTAAAAAAGGGAAATGATTTAGTTGAGCAGCTGGTTGTTCCTAAACCTTACCGGCGTATGGTACTTGACCTTGCGCATAAACATGTGATGGGTGGACATTTGGGGGTAGAGAAGACTAAGGAGCGAATTTTGCAACGTTTTTTCTGGCCAGGACTCCATAGAGAAGTCGAAGAATACTGTGGGTCCTGTCCAGAATGCCAGTATTCAGCCCCTAGGCCCCATTTTCGTAGCCCCTTGGTCCCTCTCCCTGTGATAGAGACACCATTTGAGAGGATAGCCATGGATTTGGTGGGCCCGATAGTAAAATCTGCCCGGGGGCATAAGCATATATTAGTAATACTGGATTATGCTACCCGCTACCCCGAGGCCATTCCTCTACGTAATACCTCCTCTAAATCTATTGCTAGAGAGTTGGTACATGTCTTCAGTCGGGTAGGAATTCCACAGGAAATACTTACCGACCAGGGCACACCTTTTATTTCCCGGGTCATGAAGGAGCTGTGCAAGTTATTCAAAGTGGTCCAACTTCGCACCTCTGTATACCACCCCCAGACTGATGGGTTAGTGGAAAGGTTTAATAAAACCCTCAAAAATATGCTCAAAAAGGTGGTGGACAAAGATGGGAAAAATTGGGATTACTTGCTACCATATTTAATGTTTGCCATCAGGGAGGTGCCTCAATCCTCTACGGGGTACTCACCTTTTGAATTGTTGTATGGTAGACACCCTAGGGGCTTGTTGGACATAGCAAAGGAGACCTGGGAAGGACAACCCACCCCTTTTAAAAGTGTCATTGAACATATATGCCAAATGCAGGACAGGATAACAGCAGTACTGCCCATAGTGAGGGAACACATGGAGCAGGCACAAGAGGCCCAACGGAGAGTGTATAATAGGGGTGCCACAGTACGCAACTTTTCCCCGGGTGATCGAGTCTTAGTGCTTATACCCATGGTAGAAAGCAAATTCTTGGCAAAGTGGCAAGGACCCTTTGAAATCCTTGAAAAAATGGGTGAGGTAAATTATAAGGTTAGCCAACCAGGTAAAAGGAAACCCGAGCAGATTTACCACGTCAATCTTATAAAACCTTGGAAAGAGAGAATGGCCTTGTTCACTAAGCCTACTGGGTCACTAAGTGCAGAACCCCTAGTGCCAGAGGTTAAGGTGGCCGACTCCTTGTCAGATACTCAGAGGAAAGAAGTACAAACCTTTTTAATCAGGAATAGAGATGTTTTTTCTGAGAAGCCGGGACGAACCTCTTTGGTAAAACATGACATCATAACTGAGCCTGGGGTAAGGGTTAATTTAAAACCTTATAGGGTACCTGAAGCTAGACGAGAAGTCATATCTCAGGAAGTTAAAAAGATGATGGAATTGGGAGTTATTGAGGAGTCGCATAGCGACTGGTCAAGTCCCATTGTTTTAATTCCAAAACCGGACGGGAGTTGGCGCTTCTGCAATGATTTTCGAAAATTAAATGCTGTCTCCAAGTTTGATGCCTACCCTATGCCTCGGGTGGATGAATTAATTGATAGACTAGGGACAGCCAGGTATCTAACAACCTTGGATTTGACGAAGGGCTATTGGCAGATTCCCCTAACTAACCAAGCCAAAGAGAAAACAGCTTTCAGTACTCCAGAAGGTCTGTTCCAGTACGTTGTATTACCGTTTGGTCTACATGGTGCCCCGGCCACCTTTCAACGTACCATGGACCAAATATTAAGGCCCCATAGGCAGTATGCAGCGGCTTACCTGGATGACGTGGTTATCCATAGCCCAGATTGGCAATCCCACCTACCTAGAGTACAGGCTGTGCTGGATTCCATACGTAAGGCCGGATTGACAGCCAACCCAAATAAATGCAGCATAGGCCTGGAAGAAGCCAAGTATTTGGGATATCACATTGGTAGAGGGCTAGTTAAGCCTCAGCTTAACAAGGTGCAGGCAATTCAAGACTGGCCTAGACCAGTAACTAAAAAACAGGTTCGAGCTTTTTTGGGAATCACTGGTTACTACAGACGGTTCATAGCTGACTTTGCCACTATAGCTGTCCCTCTGACTGACCTTACAAAAGGGAACAAGTCAGTAATGATCAAGTGGAACTCTGAGGCAGAACAGGCCTTTCAGACCCTTAAAAGAGCCCTATGTAGTCAACCAGTGCTGATAACCCCAGACTTCACACAGAAATTTATTGTGCAGACTGATGCGTCTGATCTGGGAGTGGGAGCGGTACTGTCACAAATCAGAGAAGGTGAAGAGCATCCAGTGGTTTTTCTGAGTAAAAAGCTAAATATCCATGAGAAAAACTATGCTACAGTTGAAAAAGAATGTTTAGCAATTAAGTGGGCGCTGGAGGAACTCAGATACTACCTTTTAGGCCGTCAGTTTACATTGGTTACTGACCACGCCCCCCTTAAATGGATGTGTGAAAATCGGGAAAAGAATAGAAGGGTGACAAGATGGTTCTTGGCCCTTCAGAACTACAAGTTCACCGTGGAGCATAGACCGGGGGCACAGCTAGCGAATGCTGATGCCTTGTCCCGGGTACACTGTCTTGAGGCTACAGGTGTTCCGACCCCTACGTCGAAACAGAGGGGGAGGGTATGTGAGAGAAATGCTGGGATAGTGGTGGAAGGTGTGTATATTTCCCCCAGATTTCTCTCTTATATGTATTGAGCTCCAGGGTAAGTAGCTCAGTAGTGAAAGGGTGTTCTTTCACTGCATTTGGCTTTTTGGAAAAGCCGGTAAAAGGGGCCCTGGAGCGAATGGAAGTGAGCGGGTGGGACTTCCATTCACCAGACTATCCAGGCTTTTGGTGATCCTGGCTAATTAATAGCCTCATTAGGCTGCAGGGGAAAACCCTTTAAATAAGGTGTCTGGAGGGTTTTTTTCTCTCTCTTTCCAGGGAACTGTCTGGAGGCAGTAAAGGAGAGAGCCAGACACAGTGAGGAACTAACTGTTGTATGGTGTTATTTCAGAGTTGGATATCAGGTCCTCTCTGTCACATAGAGAGGGAATTCTGAATGTTAGTTAGAGCCGAGCATAGACCGGGGGCACAGCTAGCGAATGCTGATGCCTTGTCCCGGGTACACTGTCTTGAGGCTACAGGTGTTCCGACCCCTACGTCGAAACAGAGGGGGAGGGTATGTGAGAGAAATGCTGGGATAGTGGTGGAAGGTGTGTATATTTCCCCCAGATTTCTCTCTTATATGTATTGAGCTCCAGGGTAAGTAGCTCAGTAGTGAAAGGGTGTTCTTTCACTGCATTTGGCTTTTTGGAAAAGCCGGTAAAAGGGGCCCTGGAGCGAATGGAAGTGAGCGGGTGGGACTTCCATTCACCAGACTATCCAGGCTTTTGGTGATCCTGGCTAATTAATAGCCTCATTAGGCTGCAGGGGAAAACCCTTTGAATAAGGTGTCTGGAGGTTTTTTTTCTCTCTCTTCCAGGGAACTGTCTGGAGGCAGTAAAGGAGAGAGCCAGACACAGTGAGGAACTAACTGTTGTATGGTGTTATTTCAGAGTTGGATATCAGGTCCTCTCTGTCACATAGAGAGGGAATTCTGAATGTTAGTTAGAGCCGAACAGGCTAGGATTTATTTTTATGTTTTGTTTATGGATGTACCACTGTGCTCTGGACTGGTGAAATAAAGCTGATTGCAGTCAGCTTAAACCTGGAACTGTTGTTCACAAACTGTTGTTTTTTTTGTCTGGAGTCATTCTGGTCCCTGCAATCTACGCAACCCCCCAAGAAACTGTACCTTTTGGGCAAGCCCCTTTACAAGTGGTGGAGGATGTTTTGGCAATAAAATCCAGCAGCAAAGAAAGGAGAAAAAAAAAATAAAAAATTTTTTTTCTGTTTTTTAAAGGGACAGAAACCCAATCTCAAATCTTTTCACCATAAAGAGTTTTGCTGTGTGACGTTATGGAGGACGTTGTCAAAGCCCTAATACAGGCTACAGCAGCACAGCAAGAGGCCACCAGAGTTCAGCAGCAACAGCTGGTGGCAAACCAAGAGGCACAGCGACAAGACCGTGAACTCCTCAAACAGGTAGTGCAGCAGCTGGCTGCAAGGAATGTGGAAGCACCTCCTACAGAAACGCCTAAACAAAATGCTATACGTGCTAGCTACTATCTTCAAAAACTGACAACAACTGATGACGTTGAAGCGTACCTTTCCACATTTGAAAGGATAGCGGAACGAGAGGACTGGCCTAAAGAACAGTGGGCGAGCCTGGTAGCCCCCTTTTTATCTGGAGAGCCACAAAAAGCCTATTTTGATCTGGATCATGCAGCTGCCAATGATTATGACAAATTAAAAGTGGAGATTTTGGCCAGGCTGGGGGTAACGCTTGCAGTCCGCACACAGCGTGTTCATCAATGGATGTTCTTAGCAGACAAGCCTCCACGCTCCCAGATGCATGACCTAATTCATCTAACTAAAAAATGGCTGCAGCCGGAGACCCTCACAGGGCCACAGATCGTGGAGAGGATAGTGATGGACAGATACCTAAGGTCCCTACCTGCAACTTTGCGCAAATGGGTAAGCCATGCTGAGCCAACAACGGCGGACCGGCTTGTGGAGATGGTAGAGAGGTACACTGCTGCAGAGGAGCTGCTTAGTTCTCAACCAGTAGAGCGCCCCCGAGCTGCCAGGGAAAAACTTTCTGGCATACCCAGCAAACTTCCTGCATGGAAAAAAGGACTTACAGCTGATAAGAATATGCCCCATCGAGAGTCTACAGGTGCTAGACCCAGAGACGGGCAAAATGCATCAGGGGGAACCCCTCCTCGCAGGGGGCCTAATAAGGACTTGGTGCGGTGTTTCAGGTGTAATATGTTGGGACATTTTGCTGCAGACTGCAGCCTAACAGATGAACCTATGCCGTGTGACACTGCGTTCACAAATAGACCTATGTCAATGTATGCTCGGACTGTGTGTACTGCCATACCTAAGACAGGGAGTGATAACTACCTGTGTAATATTCTTGTGCAAGGAAAGTCAGTGAATGCATTGTTGGATTCTGGCAGTCAGGTTACCCTAATGAAATCTATGTTGGTTGACTCTCCTCAGGCAATGCCTGATACTATAGGGGTCACATGTATACATGGGGATACTCGCGAGTATTCTATGGCTAACGTGGAAATCAGAACTTCCTACGGGACATTAATGTACCCCGTAGGGTTGGTTCCCACTTTACCGCATGATGTAATTTTGGGGAGGAATTTCCCACATTTTTGGAAATTGTGGGAGACTGACAAGGTTATAGACCCAGCTTGTTTAAAAGAAGGCACCCCCAAATCCAGAAATAAAGTGTCTGAACAGGAGGGTGTCGCTATGATAGATTTTCCCTTCTCTGTTTTAGCGGGGGAATCTGATGAGGTAGATAGGGAACCCCAAGCAACCCAGAGGGTACCAGGTGGTGAAGACCATGAAGAGCCGATGGGGCGAGACAATGACATGCCTGACTTAGAGATTAGGAGGGATAATTTTGCGTCTGAGCAGTTAAAAGATCCAACACTGTCCAGAGCAAGGGCCAATGTAAAAATTATAGATGGGAAACCCATAGACCCTGACTCTAGGCCTTCTTGTCCCTACTTGGCCCTGCAACATGACCTACTATATCAGGTGGTAAAAAAGGGAAATGATTTAGTTGAGCAGCTGGTTGTTCCTAAACCTTACCGGCGTATGGTACTTGACCTTGCCCATAAACATGTGATGGGTGGACATTTGGGGGTAGAGAAGACTAAGGAGCGAATTTTGCAACGTTTTTTCTGGCCAGGACTCCATAGAGAAGTCGAAGAATACTGTGGGTCCTGTCCAGAATGCCAGTATTCAGCCCCTAGGCCCCATTTTCGTAGCCCCTTGGTCCCTCTCCCTGTGATAGAGACACCATTTGAGAGGATAGCCATGGATTTGGTGGGCCCGATAGTAAAATCTGCCCGGGGGCATAAGCATATATTAGTAATAATGGATTATGCTACCCGCTACCCCGAGGCCATTCCTCTACGTAATACCTCCTCTAAATCTATTGCTAGAGAGTTGGTACATGTCTTCAGTCGGGTAGGAATTCCACAGGAAATACTTACCGACCAGGGCACACCTTTTATGTCCCGGGTCATGAAGGAGCTGTGCAAGTTATTCAAAGTGGTCCAACTTCGCACCTCTGTATACCACCCCCAGACTGATGGGTTAGTGGAAAGGTTTAATAAAACCCTCAAAAATATGCTCAAAAAGGTGGTGGACAAAGACGGGAAAAATTGGGATTACTTGCTACCATATTTAATGTTTGCCATCAGGGAGGTGCCTCAATCCTCTATGGGGTACTCACCTTTTGAATTGTTGTATGGTAGACACCCTAGGGGCTTGTTGGACATAGCAAAGGAGACCTGGGAAGGACAACCCACCCCTTTTAAAAGTGTCATTGAACATATATGCCAAATGCAGGACAGGATAACAGCAGTACTGCCCATAGTGAGGGAACACATGGAGCAGGCACAAGAGGCCCAACGGAGAGTGTATAATAGGGGTGCCACAGTACGCAACTTTTCCCCGGGTGATCGAGTCTTAGTGCTTATACCCACGGTAGAAAGCAAATTTTTGGCAAAGTGGCAAGGACCCTTTGAAATCCTTGAAAAAATGGGTGAGGTAAATTATAAGGTTAGCCAACCAGGTAAAAGGAAACCCGAGCAGATTTACCACGTCAATCTTATAAAACCTTGGAAAGAGAGAATGGCCTTGTTCACTAAGCCTACTGGGTCACTAAGTGCAGAACCCCTAGTGCCAGAGGTTAAGGTGGCCGACTCCTTGTCAGATACTCAGAGGAAAGAAGTACAAACCTTTTTAATCAGGAATAGAGATGTTTTTTCTGAGAAGCCGGGACGAACCTCTTTGGTAAAACATGACATCATAACTGAGCCTGGGGTAAGGGTTAATTTAAAACCTTATAGGGTACCTGAAGCTAGACGAGAAGTCATATCTCAGGAAGTTAAAAAGATGATGGAATTGGGAGTTATTGAGGAGTCGCATAGCGACTGGTCAAGTCCCATTTTTTTAATTCCAAAACCGGACGGGAGTTGGCGCTTCTGCAATGATTTTCGAAAATTAAATGCTGTCTCCAAGTTTGATGCCTACCCTATGCCTCGGGTGGATGAATTAATTGATAGACTAGGGACAGCCAGGTATCTAACAACCTTGGATTTGACGAAGGGCTATTGGCAGATTCCCCTAACTAACCAAGCCAAAGAGAAAACAGCTTTCAGTACTCCAGAAGGTCTGTTCCAGTACGTTGTATTACCGTTTGGTCTACATGGTGCCCCGGCCACCTTTCAACGTACCATGGACCAAATATTAAGGCCCCATAGGCCGTATGCAGCGGCTTACCTGGATGACGTGGTTATCCATAGCCCAGATTGGCAATCCCACCTACCTAGAGTACAGGCTGTGCTGGATTCCATACGTAAGGCCGGATTGACAGCCAACCCAAATAAATGCAGCATAGGCCTGGAAGAAGCCAAGTATTTGGGATATCACATTGGTAGAGGGCTAGTTAAGCCTCAGCTTAACAAGGTGCAGGCAATTCAAGACTGGCCTAGACCAGTAACTAAAAAACAGGTTCGAGCTTTTTTGGGAATCACTGGTTACTACAGACGGTTCATAGCTGACTTTGCCACTGACTTTAAAAGACACTAATGATAATGTAGTGCAAATGTGGATTTCTCAGTTAAACAGAAAGTTAGGCGGGGTACACACACGGACTCATTTTCTGTCCAGACGATTCACTGCTCTAGAGTGGTCGGCTGCAGCAAATATCTCCTATGGACCACATGATTGGCAATGATTTACCAGCATGTCAAATTGCCAGTTCATCTGATCCAGGCAATGGGCGGCCGACAGTATTCACCGACACTTGTTCAGTGGTAACCCATTTAGGAATCCCACCTTGAAAATCCTGTGCTTGCCACTGAAACAGTAAGTGCCCCCAATACAGAGTGTCCATATACAGTCAGCCCCCAATAGTTTCCATATACAGTAAGCCCCCAATACAGAGTGTCCACATACAGTAAGCCCCCAATACAGAGTGTCCACATGCAGTAAGCCCCCAATACAGGGGCCACATCTACCATGAGGCAGAGTGAGACATTTGTCTCTGACGGTACCCTGCACTGAAGAAGAAAGGCGGCAGACAGGCAGTGGTGCAAAACTTTTTTTTTCTTTGAATGGTCAAGAACAAAATTACAGATATGATTTTATTAATTTTATATGGTGAGTTTAGCTTTAGTTAGTTTGTTATGCTAGGTTAGTTAGGGCCCTTCTGAAAGAGTCTACTTTGACATGGTGGCAGGCTTACAAATCTTTTGGCTTAAATCTTTTATACTACAGAAAGTATGGCATTTCTAATGTATTGTAACAGTTGTACTAACATGTATAGCACAGGCTATAAAATGAGTTATTTTGATTTCAGCATTAAAAACCTGAAAGGAGCAATATGGTAGTGGCAACACAAGTTGTTTGAGAAAGGGATCTAAGGCTGAGGCCACACTATCGCGCACAAAATCCGATTTCTGTGCGTTCGTACGCGTTGTTTCGCGTTTGCGCATGCGTTTTCGCCATTTACAAAAAGAAAACGCATGCGATTGCGCAAAAAAAGGTTGAACGCAAAACATGAACGGACTCGCAATCTCATGCACAATAAAAAAAATCTTGGCCGCAATCATGAGAGAAAACACGTGCGCAAAAAGACGTACTAGTGTGGCCCAGCCCATATATCAGTTTCTAGTAATGTACATTATTGCTAATTGACTGTCTCAAGAATTGTTTAAATACATATGTGATAGGAAGTTCAAAATCCTAAAACATTGGCCAGGCCCTTCCACAAAGCCACACCCACTTTAACATGGTGGTGGCATGCAAAAGGGCAGAAATAAATACAGAGTGTCCGTATAGATTATTATATCCTCCCCTTCCTCCTCCCTCAATACAAAGAGAATGTTAACGTAACTTTGTTGTGCTTCTGTTCCATGCACTTACAACACGCTAAAGTTCAGGCAGGCAGAGTCGCTTTCCATCTGTTCCACAGTACAGGCCACTAAAGTAAAGCACATGCGTAAATTTCTAAGATTTTGGATAATAAGAAATAAATGATTTATTTATTTATGTGTTTTGCTGCCATTCCCTGAAAAGCATTTTAAAACCCAGGGAATAGCATGTTTACATGCACCTTTTTTTTGCCTTTCTCCGGATCAACAGTTAGGCAGGAAATGTGTGTATTGCTGAGTAAGTTGGACTGAGTAAGTTGAATAAGATGTCTTTATTCAACCTCAAAACTATACTAAACTGTCACAGAGCCCTGAGCAAATGTGCATGAAAGTCCCACAAAGGAATTTCATGGTTGAAGAAACTTTTTACTTCCCTCAAATTAAGATATGTACACGTAGTTATCAGTTTAATTATTATTAATTATGACGTGGTTGTCATCCTGTAAATAGACAGTAGCTATTACCATGACAGATTCAGCAAGACCTTTTTGTAGCCTTCTTGGCGTTTCTAATTATATCAAGAAGCCATATCCCTTGCCTTAATGGCAGGACTCTGATATTGAAGGAAGAACCAGTATTACTTGTTACTCCAATGAGAGTTGTAGGTCAACAGTGGTCAGTAAGTATTCAGCCTATTAAACTATATTTTATAAATTCTTAGGTAGTTTGGGTGTGTTTTCTCAAACAATTCGTGGTTCGTGGTTGCTATGGAATTGCTTTCTGGCAACGAATAATTTACCATTGTTAGAAAATGTCTTTGTTTGTTTAAATTACTCAACAGCTTTAGTTCCAGGAACAACACGTTTCTTTAAAAAAAATTTTTTTAAACATCTTGAAGTAATCACAAATTTACAATTGTTACAATAAAATATAAACTTTAAAGGGCATCTTTACTGAAAAAAAAAGTTATCTTAAAGGGCATGTCCATCCCCAAACTACATTTTAACCCACTACTGGCCCCACTGTGTAGTGTTGTAAAATCCTTACCGTACATCCCTAGCTGCCCTGCAATGTCCCTACAAAGTCCTAAAAAGTAAGAAGCAGGAGCCTGGCCATGTCCCAAATGGTCTCTGCCTCCGGTCTCTCCTCTGGGAGAATTATGACATGCACAGAGAAGCCCTCCCTCTCCCTCCCATTTTCCTTTCCCTCCCCCTAAATCCAATCCCTTTTCTGTAGTGTAGGGCTCCCTCACCAACCCCCAAATGCTATAGAACTTTGTAAAAAAAACATAGTGAATCACTACTTACTTTACCTGTTTCCCCCGGCATTCTGTACTGCCGGAAGCTGCGTCCGTGATTGGCTGCCCCTCAGCCAATCACGGACGCGGCTGCCGGTTCATCCCCCTGCTTGCAATTTCATGCAAGCAGAGGGCCGTGACAGAACGCCAGGGGAAAGAGGCAAAGTAAGTAGTGATAGGTAAGTTTTTTTACAAAGTACTATAGCAGTGGGGGTGGGAGAGGGAGCCCTACTCTACAGAAATATTTTTAAAAAGAGGTAGACATGCCCATTAAATGGATCATTACTGGAAACTATAATTCTTCCCAACCACCACTGTATAATTTTTTTGTTGCTCTGCCCTGTATTTCTTTAGATATCCACTCTAAAACTTCTTAGATTTCAGCTGTCAATCAAGTTCCTTGCTCTATTCTTCTGTGAGTAGTTTTACTGTAGCTGGAATGGTGACAGTTGGAATGCTGTGTGCAGGCTTGACAGTTGGTTTGTGGGGAAAAAGTCAAACAAATTGTGTGCTTTATTGAAGGCTTGCAACACACACACGTCAGAGTAAGTGCTACTTACATGTATTCAATTATAGATTGGAAAGAGGAAAAGTTTTTTTTTTTAGTATAGTGTCCCTTTAAAAATAAAGACAAATCCATAATAATAATAATAAAGGGTTAAGTTGGCCATGTGTATGTTTTCAGACGGTATTTACAAAACATTGGGTATGTGTATGGACAATTTCCGTTGGATGGTTATTGGCTCCCTATACTACAATGTAGGGAGGAAATAACATTTTGCTGTGTATGCAGGTAACGAACAATCTTTCCATATGAAGTATATAAGGAATGATTGTCCCTGTGTATGCACACATTAAACTAGGACCTTAAAGGGCATGTCCACCCCCAAAACTATATTCCCCACAACTACTGGCCCCACCATGTAGTGTAGTTTAATCCTTACCTCACATCCCAGCTCCATAGGGTTCTCCTGTAAACCCCCCCCCCCCAAAGTCTCAAAACTAACCACCAGGAGGATAGCAGGTCTCTGCCTGCTATCTAGCCTCCGGTAGATATTTGCCATGCGCACTGCAGCCCTTCTCCCCCCTCCCTCCCCCTCCTCTTCCTCCCGTTTTACTATCCCTCCCCTAGCGCAAAACCCCCTTAATATGCTGCTCCCCCATGTCCCCCAGCCCCAACGCATATTTTTTTTTTCAAAAAGCTCCCCAAACTCTACTTACCTCTCCGCTTTCCTCCGCTGCACTGAATGACCGGCCGCCGCGTCCGTGATTGGCTGCCGCTCAGCCAATCACAGACGCGACTGCCGGTCCCGCCCCTCTGCTTGCATTCTCGCAAGCAGAGGGCGGCAGTGCGGCGAGGCGGAGGAACGAGGGGAGGTAAGTAAGAGTTTGGGGGCTTTCTGAAAAAAATATTTATGCGGTTGGGGCTGGGGGACATGGGGGAGCAGCATATTAAAAATCAGTTTAGGGTGGACTACCCTTTAATCTAAATCAAGGTACACACATTGGATTAACGTTGTTAGAAACAATAGTTGGACAATCCCCATACAGAGAATATGTTACTGCCAAGAGGTCTGTTCTGATCTATGCGGAAAAAAGATCAGGAGGCCCCTCTGTGGCATGGCAGAACCAATAAAAGGAAGATAGAGGACTTAAAGGGGAACGGTGGTCTCCAAACAAGTTGAGTTTAAATAAAAGGCCAGTTTCCTACCTCTGTCTAGAGAAGAAAGAAATTACTGACCAGAAACTTAATGGGTGGGAGGCTTGACATGTGACATTCTCCTGCACAGTGCCACCGGCGAGCACAGCCTAAGACTTCCTCAGTCTGTGAGGGAGACAGGAAGTCCCTCCCCCTCCCTGCTGTGTGAAGGACCTGCAGCTGCAGAGAAGGTAAGGGAATCTACAGCCCTTCTCTCCCACTATGTGAAAACAGCCTTTTCAGGCAGAGTTCTCACTCTGCCTGAAAAGGCTGTTTCCACAGAGTTTTCTGTGGGGGGTGAGGGGGTCTGAGTGGCCTACGGCACCCGCGAGTGGACGGGGCTTATGCACCCATGAGTGGGCAGGGCTTATGCACCTATGGGTGGGCGGGGCTTGTGCATCCACGAGTGGGTGGGGCTTGTGCATCCACGAGTGGGCAGAGCTTGTGCACCTGCAAGTGGGCGGGCTTGGGAGCCCACGAGTGGGTGGGGCTTAGATGTTAACAGGTGGGCGGGGCACCAGTGAGTGGATGGGGCCACAGCACCCACGGGTGGGCAGGGCCACATGGGTCTGTAAGGGAATTGGCCAAGGGGGGCCTTCAACTGGAGGGACCATGGGGTCCATGAGTGGGAGGGACCAGGGGGGCTGCAAAGGGGAGGAGGAGACACAGGGCAGATTGACATGATTTCAGAGCAGAAAGCAGGAAGTCTAGGGGACCTGGTGATGCTTCTGCCATATCACACACAAAAATGTAAATATCTTTAAAACTATGCAAAATAAACAATGAAAATAAATTGCAAAAATTCTCAGGAGAGCAATACCTATCAATTTACCTAAAGTCATTTTTGGACCACGGTTCCCCTTTAAATGCACTTTGGTATCACTGCACATCGACTGTATCTGTACACCAGCTAACAATAGTGCTGATAAAAATAAAATATGTAACTCGCTAAGTGAAAAAAATAAAATCTTTTATTACAACAGTTTTGCAGTAACTTTCACTTTAATTATAACCTCTGCCTAACCATAGCACATGAAGATCCCAAGTAGGTAATTATACAACTCCTTTTTTCCTGGAAGCACGTTAAGCAAGATTTTACATAATTCACACAGGTCTCTTTTTATTAATAGATTAGGGTGGCATTAGCAAGCAATACGTCATTTTAATGTGTGGTTTCTATGTTGTGAATTAGGATATTATTTGTCCTTGGATCTCCCTAAGCACATCATTAGTTTTCTGCTAAAATTCATTTAAAAACATTAACACTGACCCTCCTTGTTTAATTCTCAGTTAAGTGCAATGATTGGATATATAATCGGAAGAATTGCTTGAAGTTCCACACCATGAGCCTTCAATTTCCCCTTGAACTCTGTGGAGATATCCGGTGGACTGAAGATGGGGTTGGCCGAAAATTTTCTGCCTGGCCCCATCTTCGTCTTTCCGATAAACCACAATCGGGAAAACAGAAAACGGTTTTCGATACTTTGAGTAATCTGATCTAATTTATCAGATTGCTCAAGATGTCGATCCCATGAATGGGGGGCTCTAGGGGAATGAAAAGAGAGGCAGACATGTTAACATAGCATCTGGCCTCAAAGGGCAAATATGGTTCTCAGTGTACACTTCTGGCCCTAGTCATAGTGCTGGAATTCCTAACTGCTTCTCTTTCTAGAATGCTGAGTAATATTTCCCCTTCACACACCGTTACACCATAATTCTTCTAGGGCTTCCTGTCTAGATTTTACATTTCTGTTGGCCCATCAATATTTTCGACCATGCCCAGTAAGCCAAATCCCCCCAACCAAGTTATTTTGATATTCTGCATCTGAGAGCTTTGTCTTTCTGGTATACTGTGTTTTCTTCACCCCTGTGCATATAACATAGGCTTGTGAAATATATACATAAGTGTTAATGTTGTGATAGATCTGTGCAAGAAATAATAGCAAAATGCTGTTTGATGGTATTTGTTCTAACATTTGACATTAAGTGATATGTAATGACAATTTTCATCTTAGCATCTGTAGCAGCAATAACATTACCTAGTTTAATATATGTATATATTTATATTTTTTATTGAGTTTGGCAGGAATCTCCCATGCACATTTCCAAACTGTTCTGCTCTGGCAGTGAAGGGATCTTAGCTTTGTGACATTTGTCTACAAATAATCCAGAAGAACATGGATTGTATGCCAAACATACATTGCACATTGAAGAGATGAACAGGTTATGCCACTTTCACTAGAATGGTATTTTAGTGATAGTGTCGGTCGAATACAAGATCGGGAGAGGTGGTTCCGGCAGGATCGCAGGAACGTCGCGTTAGCGCTCGGCCAGGTAAGTAATATCGCACTGATGTATGGCCACCTTAAAGGCTATGTCCACCCCTAAAATAAAAATTTAATATCATGCTCCCCCATGTCCCCCAGCCCCAACCGCATGATTTGTTTTTTTAAAAAGCCCCCCAAACTTACCTCCCCTCGATCCTCCGCCGCACTGCCGGCCCTCTGCTTGCGAGAATGCAAGCAGAGGGGCGGGACCGGCAGTCGCGTCTGTGATTGGCTGAGCGGCAGCCAATCACGGACGCAGCTGCCGGTCATTCAGTGCAGTGGAGGAAAGCGGAGAGGTAAGTAAGGGTTTGGGGAGCTTTTTAAAAAAAACAAACATGCGGTTGGGGCTGGGG
Source organism: Hymenochirus boettgeri (assembly GCA_019447015.1). Lineage (NCBI taxonomy): Eukaryota > Metazoa > Chordata > Amphibia > Anura > Pipidae > Hymenochirus > Hymenochirus boettgeri. The sequence continues at coordinate 202,100,094 of CM033471.1, read as the reverse complement.
GGACATGGGGGAGCATGATATTAAGGGGGTTTAATGCTAGGGGGAGGGATAGTAGAACGGGAGGGAGAGGGGGGGGAGGGAGGGGGGAGAGGGCTGCAGCACGCATGGCAGGAATCTCCGGGAGGCCAGGTAGCAGGCAGTGTCCTATATGGACCTGCTAGCCTCCTGGTGGGCAGTTTTTGGAACTTTGGGGGGGGACTACAGGAGAACCAGATGGAGTTGGGATGTGAGTGGAAGGATAAATACACTACATGGTGGGGCCAGTAGTGGGGGGATTATAGTTTGGGGGTGGACATGCCCTTTAAGATATTAACACATTAACATGTACAGGGAAAGTTGGGGTCTGCCCTACAACCATTTGAAAGAAAGAAGATGCAGCCAATGGACAGACGATCAATGATTATTTTGAACAAAGCTGGTCTTCTTAGCAAACTAGGTCTAGATGATCATACATGCTTGGGTGGTCAATTATGACCATCTGCGAGGTGTATGATCGGTCAGGCAGGGTGAAATATTGGCTTGGACCTCTTTCATTTTGACTATTATATTGGCCAGTACATCTGTCAGTCAAAATAAACAAGGCAAAATTGGCCAGTGTGTAATTTATGGTACACACTGGACGATATCCTGACCCAAAAGTGTTATTTCAGTTGATTTAGTCAAATATTGACAATTTTTTGGATGACCCAAAACTTTCAGCTACTTTTCATTAAAATAGGTAAAAAATATTATCAGACAGATTGTAAAAAGTTTGGATGTTTTTTTTCCTGAATAGCAGACTAGAGATTGGTTTATTGAAGAGTAGTCTGTGTGTCAGGCAGAAAGGGTAAAAATTCACCCATGTGAACCAAGCCTTAAGCACACATTTATGGAATAACGGGCAAATCCCGTCATCTGTATTGGGATTGGGCCCTTTTTTCTAAGGTGTATACCAGAAAAGCGACCAAAATGAATGTCGGAATAGATTGTTTCGACCTTGTTTCACAAGGTCACTGTCAGTTCCCTGTATTGTAGTAGCCAGCCACGATTGTTTAAGGGCATGCCCAAAAAAAAAAAAACAGTCATGTAGAGCACCCCCCATACCCCATTTTCTCATTATTTAGAATTGTCAAAGATGCGTCTGAAGGGACTTATCTGACGCGGTCCCTCGCCGCCTGGGCACCGCCCCTGCTCCTGTTTTGAGCAAAAACAGCAGCAGAGGGCTTCTGCACTGACAGCCGCTCTACTTCCTGGTCGCGGCTATCAGGTTATTGGGCGTGACATCATGTTGCACCTTGAATAACAGCCATGACCAGGAAACAGAGCCGGCAGAGTGGCAATGGACCAGGTCAGGTAAGTACTTTCAGAGGCATCTTTCACAATTTTATATAATGTGAAAATGGGGTTTGGGGGCCCTCTACCAGAATATAAAAAGTTTTTTTTCATAGAGGACATTCCCTTCAAGCTGGGTCCACATAGTACCAATCCTTAACAGACAGAATTCTACAGATTCTGTCTGCCATCTGTTTAATATGTGGCTAGACACAGTCATAAATGATCTCCTTATATAAAGTATAGGAAGTTCATTTGGGACTGCCAAACACACCGTACTGATCGTGGACGACTCCCTATAGTACATATAGTACATATACTACAGTACAGGGAGTGCATCATATGTCAATTTAACATCACTGGACTGTCTAGAAAAGCATTTGAATCTAAAACCTGCATTCGGTGTGTTATGCATCATTTTACTTAAGGTTACCATAAAATGCAGCTCTAAGCCATAGGGAGGCAAAATATGCTCGTTCACACTAGAAACTGACAGAAACGCACATGTGTTTGTCAGTTTGTATCCATTTTTTTCATACATTTGTATCCATTTGTTAACAATGTGTACTCCATAGATTTCTATAGAAAATGCATGAAAAAACGGACAGAAATGCTGCATGCAGTGCGTTTTTTAAATGGACTGGAACGGATTATAACGCAGCCGGTGTGAACGATATTATGAAATCCTATGGGGTTTTACTGTCCATTTTTTTAAGCGCACTTGCGTTTGAAAAACGGATACAAACTGATGTCGTGTGAACGAGCCCTCATCAATGTCAATACAAACACAAAAGCAGCTTCCTAGAATTCACATGATACAACTGGAAAGGTGTGTGGTGGAAATCCAATGACCCTTTGCACAGGGAAAGCTAACATTGTACAAACCTTGTAGCAGACAGGATGAGGTTGTTAAATGATATAGTCAACCAACCTTTGTTAATAATTACTTACTTACCAGCTTGGCTACCTCATAAAAAAGCTTTTTTCATCTCCTTGCACCAGTTTTCCAGCAGGAGAGCAAAACAAACTCTAAGAATCTCTGCCAATGAAAGACAAACGCCTTTTTGTATTGAACGTTTTTCCCACAGTAATTTGGTTTTTCCCCCGTTTAATAATCACCATGCCGGCACACTTGGAGTAACTTTATGCTGATTATAAAAAGAAACACAAGGTCATTGACGGCTGGATGTGAAAATAACTGATAACTAGTGTTCAACATAAGATACGGTTAGAAAGACTCGAATGTGCAGCTGTGCTCTGGCAGGAGACAAATATAACTATCGTATTGTATCTGCAAATTCTCTTTTTTTTTCATTTCACAGGCATTTTAAGGGAAGATTTATGAAAACCACCATTGCAAAGCAAAATCACTAAACTTGATTCTCCTGTTGAGCACCTATCGTGCAGTTATCATATATACTAAAAGACAGGTGTAAAGTACGTGGATCATGGAGGCAGAAGTTCATGCGCAGCATCATCAACCCTCCTACCACTGTCCGCACACTATTGGATAAGCCAAACCCTACCACAGCGCGTGCACAGTGGGAGGTGGATGATGCACCACTCGTGTGTGCATTACACCACATTGCGAGGAAGAGAGAGTGAGTGAAGGGAGAAAGAAAAGGGGAGGGGGAAAGAAAAAGAAGGGGGGACAAAGGGTAGGAGGGGGATTCTTTTAAGAATCCGGGGTTTGCTGGTTCTCACAAATTTTGCAAATTTATAGATTTTGATATAGATCACCCAGTTTTGTGGGTATTTTATGGGTTGCTACAGGGCCTAGAATCCCCCCTTTGTGCTGTCTTATTGTTATCTGCAGTTCTTGTATCTTTAGGTCATTATAAAATGCAAGGGACAGATTTATTCCCCTTTTCATCCCTTTTCGTGGCTACAAATTTTTGCACAACTGATCGCATATACAGTGACAGAAGCCACACAATAGCACAAATGGCCTATGTCAATATCTCAAACTTTAATATGGTAATGGGATCCCTTGGTGACTTCTAAAAAAGTCTAGGGGCACAGTAAATATAATGAAGGTTTACTTGAAGGCCACACTGACATGCGTGATCTCTTTAATATTGCAAATCGCACCAAAAATGGCTTGCGCTCTGAAAATTTAAAAAGCATCTCAACGGGCACCAACGCACCTAGCGTGGCCAGACCAATTGACCAACACTAATGTGCCCTTTATAATGCACATGTTAATCGGATCGCATGTTGAAATGCTGTGGTGTGGCCTAGCCCAAACACGGTGTTCTCTGTAAGGGAGTGGCTAAAAATACTGGTGGTGCGCTGAGCTCCATGAAAAACCTTAAGCAATCCATTTGTTGGAAATAATAATATTGGTCCTGGTTTTGTGGGTCAACTAAGAAGACAAGAATTTTAGGAAACTAAATAGTTTCAGTAAACTGTAAACTAACAAAATAGAAATATACCGTACGGTTGTCCTTTAAGAGAAGAATAGGTCAGATTTTGTTTAAATTGTATAGTTGCACCAGGAGGCCAGGTCTTAAACACATGCAACTAAGGAATGCAATACAGGGTAAAATAACTCATTCGTATGTGCTATATCATTTGTGTTAAATGATTACTGGGACCAGGATGGATTAACTGGCTGGTGTATGACCGTATGTTTAAAGGAGATAGTACCTAGAATTAGGGTCAGATTGTTCAAATTGAGGAGGCACACACATACAGATACCAGAAAGATCCTGTTAACATCCACCAGGACTAGCCAGTTATTGTCTATGTCCAGCTTCACTCTGTATGAAAATTGGAAAGTGCTTTACGAGATCTGAAAGCCTGCAGCAGCAAGTAGCAGGTTTAAAAGTTTTTTTACGTGGACTGTTTAGTGGATTGTCTTGCGATGGTCATTGAAACTTCAAGTTTTTTCTAAATGGCAACATAAAATGGTTGCTTCTGTGTATATGTATGTATGTATAACTTTATTTATATAGCGCCACTTGGGTACACAGCACTATACACTTGGGTACACTCAAAGGTTGAGAATACATCATATATATTACGGATGTAACTACTGCTGAATAAATAGTTTTTGTTTGATGAGATGAGAAAGACCCGCGAGTGCTCTATTACCGACGGCGTGAGTGTGGGACACCTGGAATCTTATATATATATTATATATATATATAATATTATATATATATATATACATATATATACTATATATATATATATATATATATAATATATATTATATATATATATATATTTATTAACTACACCCATATATACATTATTATCATACCACATATACAGTATATTATATATATATTACACACATATACAACCAGAATGGTGGAAGCACCCATTACCCTAATTTACAACAATACTACATTTAGCGGAAGTGCTACTGAATCTGGTCAAACATTTATACAAACATAGAAAGATAATCAATGCCACATTCCTAGGCCCATACAATATCATATTATCTGCACACTGGCATACTTTATAAACAAGGGGTTTTAGTATACATTACTGTTTACATGAATGAAAAGCCTTCCAACCACGTCAAGGTAACCCCAGTCTGGAAGGTCCTAACGTCTAACCTTTTCAATTTCTTTTACTTCAATTACGATTAGCAAACTTTGCATTTCTCATTCTTACACACTGGATCCATATAACAGGCTCTCTCCCTTCCTTCCCCCTCAGCTCTTTGGCTTTTTAAAATGAGGGAAGAGGCCATCCGTGCTTTATATTTAGGGCAGAGGACCTCCCATTAAAGGGCGTGTTGGGGTGCTATTACCACTGGAGGCTTGACCAAGCCTCCCAATAAATACATACAATACAAGAATTGTGGAAGCACTCCAATTAGGCTAATTTACAACTACATTTAGCGGAAGTGCTACTGATCTGGTCAAACATTTATACAATGTATATACAAGGGAGAGAGCCTGTTATATGGATCCAGTGTGTAAGAATGAGAAATGCAAAAGTTTGCTAATCGTAATTGAAGTAAAAGAAATTGAAAAGGTTAGACGTTAGGACCTTCCAGACTGGGTTACCTTGACTGGTTGGAAGGCTTTTCATTCATGTTCACAGTAATGTATACTAAACCCCTTTGTTTATAAAGTATGCCAGTGTGCAGATATATGATATTGTATGGGGCCTAGGAATGTGCATTGATTACTTTTCTATGTTTGTATAAATGTTTGACCAGATCAGTAGCACTTCCGCTAAATGTAGTTGTAAATTAGCCTAATTGGAGTGCTTCCACAATTCTTGTATTGTATGTATTTATGGGAGGCTTGGTCAAGCCTCCATGTGGTATAGCACCCCCAACACGCCCTTACCTTTATGGGTCCTCTCCTTATATAAACACTTCTTTTCCCCTCTTTCCCTCATTTTAAAAAACCAAACAGCTGAGGGGGGAGGGAAGAGCCTGTTATATGATCCAGTGTGTAGATGAGAAATGCAAAATGTTAGGCTAATCGTAATTGAGTAAAAGAATTGAAAAGGTTAGACGTTAGGACCTTCCACTGGGGTTACCTTGACGTGGTTGGAGGCTTTCATTCATGTGATCACAGTAATGTACTAAAAACCCCTTTGTTTATAAAGTATGCCAGTGTGCAGATAATGTGATTTGTATGGGGCCTAGGAGTGTGCATTGATTTCTTTTCTATGTTTGTATATATATATATATATATATATATATATACATTACATTACACAAAGTCTCCAGCACTCAACTACACATGCAATTATAATTAATAGAGTAAAAGAGTTAGACATGGATGCAAGCAATGGAGCAAATCACCTGCACTTAAGTTCAAATGGATACCTTTAGTTTACATTGTTTGTACAAACATGCTTAGCTTGACACGCCACTTCACGGCAGTATCCCAGTGTCAGTCCTAACCTAATAAACATATATGTTCCCTGGGGCTTACCAGCCATACCTGCTTCTCTCTTTAATCTAGCATGACCCTTTCCAGGGAATCAAATGAGCTTACAAAGCTTCTCTAACCTTTTTAACCTTCTTTTAGACTGCCTTAAAGGGGCGGAGAATACATTTACACAGGGAGCAAAGCATATCAACGGGCTTGGCCGAACTACCCTAATTTAAATACAAATACAAATTTATGCTGCTCAAAACCTTAATTCAAAAACACTTTCTGGTGCGGTGCAATGAGGAACGGCAATTTATACATTACACAAAAGTCTCCAGCACTCAACTACACATGCAATTATAAATTGAATAAGTAAAAGAGTTAGACATGGATGCAAGCAATGAGGCAAATCACCTGCACTTAATTCAAATGGATACCTTTAGTTACATTGTTTGTACAACATGCTTAGCTGACACGCCACTTCACGGCAGTATCCCAGTGGTCAGTCCTAACCTATAAAACAATATATGTTCCCTGGGGCTACCAGGCCATACTGCTTCTCTCTTTATCTACATACCCTTTCCAGGGAATCAATGAGCTTACAAAGCTTCTCTAACTCTATCTTAATAACCTTACTTCTTAGACTGCCTTAAAGGGGCGGAGAAAACAGCTAAGCATGTTTGTACAAACAATGTAACTAAAGGTATCCATTTGAACTTAAGTGCAGGTGATTTGCCTCCATTGCTTGCATCCATGTCTAACTCTTTTACTCTATTCAATTATAATTGCATGTGTAGTTGAGTGCTGGAGACTTTTGTGTATTATAATTGCCGTTCCTCCATTGCACCGCACAGAAAGTGTTTTTGAATTAAGGTTTGAGCAGCATAAATTTGTATTTGTATTTAAATTAGGTAGTTCGGCAAGCCCGTTGATATGCTTTGCTCCCTGTGTAAATGTATTCTCCGCCCCTTTAAGGCAGTCCTAAAAGAAGGTTAAAAGGTAGAGAAGCTTTGTAAGCTCATTTGATTCCCTGGAAAGGGTCATGCTAGATAAAGAAGAGAACGGTTATGGCCTGGTAGCCCCAGGAAACATTATTTTGTTTTATTAGGTTAGGACTGACACTGGGATACTGCCGTGAAGTGGCGTGTCAGCTAAGCATGTTTGTACAAACAATGTAACTAAAGGTATCCATTTGAACTTAAGTGCAGGTGATTTGCCTCCATTGCTTGCATCCATGTCTAACTCTTTTACTCTATTCAATTATAATTGCATGTGTAGTTGAGTGCTGGAGACTTTTGTGTAATGTATAAATTGCCGTTCCTCCATTGCACCGCACCAGAAAGTGTTTTTGAATTAAGGTTTGAGCAGCATAAATTTGTATTTGTATTTAAATTAGGGTAGTTCGGCCCAAGCCCGTTGATATGCTTGCTCCTGTGTAAATGTATTCTCCGCCCCTTTAAGGCAGTCCTAAAAGAAGGTTAAAAAGGTAGAGAAGCTTTGTAAGCTCATTTGATTCCCTGGAAAGGGTCATGCTAGATAAAGAGAGAAGCAGGTATGGCCTGGTAGCCCCAGGGAACATATATTTGTTTTATTAGGTTAGGACTGACACTGGGATACTGCCGTGAAGTGGCGTGTCAGCTAAGCATGTTTTGACAAACAATGTAACTAAGGTATCCATTTGAACTTAAGTGCAGGTGATTTGCCTCCATTGGCTTGCATCCATGTCAACTCTTTTACTCTATTCAATTATAATTGCATGTGTAGTTGAGTGCTGGAGACTTTTGTGTAATGTATAAATTGCCGTTCCTCCATTGCAACCGCCACCAGAAAGTGTTTTTTGAATTAAGGTTTGAGTCAGCATAAATTTGTATTTGTATTTAAATTAGGGTAGTTCGGCCAAGCCCGTTGATATGCTTTGCTCCCTGTGTAAATGTATTCTCCCCCCTTTAAGGCAGTCCTAAAAGAAGGTTAAAAAGGTAGAGAAGCTTTGTAAGCTCATTTGATTCCCTGGAAGGGTCATGCTATAAAGAGAAGCAGGTATGGCCTGGTAGCCCCAGGGAACATATATTTGTTTTATTAGGTTAGGACTGACACTGGGATACTGCCGTGAAGTGGCGTGTCAGCTAAGCATGTTTGTACAAACAATGTAACTAAGAGTATCCATTTGAACTTAAGTGCAGGTGATTTGCCTCCTTGCTTGCATCCATGTCTAACTCTTTTACTCTATTCAATTATAATTGCATGTGTAGTTGAGTGCTGGAGACTTTTGTGTAATGTATAAATTGCCGTTCCTCCTATTGCACCGCACCAAGAAAGTGTTTTTGAATTAAGGGTTGAGCAGCATAATTTGTATTTGTATTTAAATTAGGGTAGTTCGGCAAGCCCGTTGATATGCTTTCTCCCTGTGTAAATGTTCATCTCCGCCCCTTTAAGGCAGTCCTAAAAGAAGTTAAAAAGGTAGAGAATCTTTGTAGCTCATTTGATTCCCTGAAAGGTCATGCTAGATAAAGAGAGAAGCAGGTATGGCCTGGACCCCAGGGAACATATATTTGTTTTATTAGGTTAGGACTGACACTGGGATACTGCCGTGAAGTGGCGTGTCAGCTAAGCATGTTTTGACAAACAATGTAACTAAAGGTATCCTTTGAACTTAAGTGCAGGTGATTTGCCTCCATGCTTGCATCCATGTCTAACTCTTTTACTCTACTCACAATTATAATTGCATGTGTAGTTGAGTGCGGAGACTTTTGTGTAATGTATAAATTGCCGTTCCTCCATTGCACCCGCACAGAAAGTGTTTTTTGAATTAAGGTTTGAGCAGCATAAATTTGTATTTGTATTTAAATTAGGTAGTTCGGCCAAGCCCGTTGATATGCTTGCTCCTGTGTAAATGTATTCTCCGCCCCTTTAAGGCAGTCCTAAAAGAAGGTTAAGGTAGAGAAGCTTTGTAAGCTCATTTGATTCCCTGGAAAGGTCATGCTAGATAAAGAGAGAAGCGGTATGGCCTGGTAGCCCCGGGAACATATATTTGTTTTATTAGGTTGGACTGACACTGGGATACTGCCGTGAAGTGCGTGTCACTAAGCATGTTTGTACAAACAATGTAACTAAAGGTATCCATTTGAACTTAAGTGCAGGTGATTTGCCTCCATTGCTTGCATCCATGTCTAACTCTTTTACTCTATTCAATTATAATTGCATGTGTAGTTGAGTGCTGGAGACTTTTGTGTAATGTATAAATTGCCGTTCCTCCATTGCACCGCACCAGAAAGTGTTTTTGAATTAAGTTTGAGCAGCATAAATTTGTATTTGTATTTAAATTAGGGTAGTTTCGGCCAAGCCCGTTGATATGCTTTGCCTCCCCCTGTGTAAATGTTATTCTCCGCCCCTTTAAGGCAGTCCTAAAGAAGGTTAAAAAGGTGAGAGCTTTGTAAGCTCATTTGATTCCCTGGAAAGGGTCATGCTAGATAAAGCGAGAGAAGCAGGTATGGCCTGGTAGCCCCAGGGAACATATATTGTTTTATTAGGTTAGGACTGACATGGGATACTGCCGTTGAAGTGGCGTGTCAGCTAAGCATGTTTGTACAAACAATTTAACTAAAGGTATCCATTTAACTTAAGTGCAGGTGATTTGCCTCCATTGCTTGCATCCATGTCTAACTCTTTTACTCTATTCAATTATAATTGCATGTGTAGTTGAGTGCTGGAGACTTTTGTGTAATGTTAAATTGCCGTTCCTCCATTGCACCGCACCAGAAAGTGTTTTGAATTAAGGTTTGAGCAGCATAAATTTGTATTTGTATTTAAATTAGGGTAGTTCGGCCAAGCCCGTTGATATGCTTTGCTCCCTGTGTAAATGTATTCCTCGCCCCCTTTAAGGCAGTCCCTAAAGAAGGTTAAAAAGGTAGAGAAGCTTTGTAGCTCATTTGATTCCCTGGAAAGGGTCATGCTAGAAAGAGAGAAGCAGGTATGGCCTGGTAGCCCCAGGAACATATATTTGTTTTATTAGGTTAGGACTGACACTGGGATACTGCCGTTGAAGTGGCGTGTCAGCTAAGCATGTTTGTACAAACATGTAACTAAAGGTTCCATTTGAACTTAAGTGCAGGTGATTTGCCTCCATTGCTTGCATCCATGTCTAACTTTTACTCTATTCAATTATAATTGCATGTGTAGTTGAGTGCTGGAGACTTTTGTGTAATGTATAAATTGCCGTTCCTCCATTGCACCGCACCAGAAAGTGTTTTTAATTAAGGTTTGAGCAGCATAAATTTGTATTTGTATAAATTAGGGTAGTTCGCCAAGCCCGTTGAATTGCTTTGCTCCCTGTTGTAAATGTATTCTCCGCCCCTTTAAGGCGTCCTAAAAGAAGGTTAAAAGGTAGAGAGCTTGTGCTCATTTGATTCCCTGGAAAGGGTCATGCTAGATAAAGAGAAGCAGGTATGGCCTGGTAGCCCCAGGGAACATATATTTGTTTATTAGGTTAGGACTGACACGGGGATACTGCCGTGAAGTGGCGTGTCAGCTAAGCATGTTTGTACAAACAATGTAACTAAAGGTATCCATTTGAACTTAAGTGCAGGTGATTTGCCTCCATTGCTTGCATCACATGTCTAACTCTTTACACTCTATTCAATTATAATTGCATGTGTAGTTGAGTGCTGGAGACTTTTGTGTAATGTATAAATTGGCCGTTCCTCCATTGCACCGCACCAGAAAGTGTTTTTGATAATTTTGAGCAGCATATTTGTATTTGTATTAAATTAGGGTAGTTCGGCCAGCCCGTTGATATGTCTTTGCTCCTGTGTAAATGTATTCTCCGCCCCCCTTTAAGGCAGTCCTAAAAGAAGGTTAAAAAGGTAGAGAAGCTTTGTAAGCTCATTTGATTCCCTGGAAAGGGTCATGCTATAAAGAGAGAAGCAGGTATGGCCTGGTAGCCCCAGGGAACATATATTTGTTTTAATTAGGTTAGGACTGACACGGGATCACTGCCGTGAAGTGGCGTGTCAGCTACATGTTTTTACAAACAATGTACTAAGGTATCCATTTGAACTTAAGTGCAGGTGATTTGCCTCCATTGCTTGCATCCATGTCTAACTCTTTTACTCTATTCAATTATAAATTGCATGGTAGTTGAGTGCTGGAGACTTTTGTGTAATGTTATAATTGCCGTTCCTCCATTGCACCGCACCAGAAAGTGTTTTGTAAATAAGGTTTGAGCAGCATAAATTTTGTATTTGTATTTAAATTAGGGTAGTTCGGCCAAGCCCGTTGATATGCTTTGCTCCCCTGTGTAAATTATTCCTCCGCCCTTTAAGGCAGTCCTAAAGAAGGTTAAAAAGGTAGAGAAGCTTTGTAAGCTCATTTGATTCCCTGGAAAGGGTCATGCTAGATAAAAGAGAAGCAGGTATGGCCTGGTAGCCCCAGGGAACATATATTTGTTTTATTAGGTTAGGACTGACACTGGGATACTGCCGTGAAGTGGCGTGTCAGCTAAGCATGTTTGTACAAACAATGTAACTAAAGGTATCCATTTGAACTTAAGTGCAGGTGATTTGCCTCCATTGCTTGCATCCATGTCTAACTCTTTTACTCTATCAATTATAATTGCATGTGTAGTTGAGTGCTGGAGACTTTGTGTAATGTATAAATTGCCGTTCCTCCATTGCACCGCACCAGAAGTGTTTTTGAATTAGTTTGAGCAGCATAATTTGTATTTGTATATATATATAATATAATATATACTAGCAAAATACCCACGCTTCGCATCAGATATGTATTGAAATGACGTTTTTAGTAGAAAGCCAATAATGTATCAAGATTGCTGTAATCACTCTCGGCACTTGATATATTAAAGAAGACATTCAATAAGCTTTACGATAATGCAACACTCATTCTTTAATTTAATATTATATTTTTTATTCAACTATGAAATTTTGGTGAAAATAACCCCCACCACCCCTCCCCGTCCGCCCCTAATACCCCCCACTATTCCTCTCTGTCCACCCTCCAAACACTTCTCCTTACACCTCAGCCAGTCCCCGCACACACCCTGAATTTTTGGTAAAAATCGGTCCAGCCGTTAGTGTGCAGGAGTTCAAAATTCTATTCCCCCCCCATTCACCCCCACCCTAAAAAAAATATTTTGTTAATCTTTTACTGGTAAAGGAGTATATGCATACCAAATTTGGTTGAAATTGGACCAACCAGTCTGTGCAATGTCAGATACTCACCGTTACAGGTGCAATGTCAGATACTCACCGTTACAGGTGGAATTTCGAAACGAAACCTGCTTAACTTTTGTAAGTAAGGTGCAATGAATGAGCCTGCCAAATTTAAGCCGTGTGCATCCATGGCTAACTCTTTTACTCTATTCAATTATAATTGCATGGTAGTTGAGTGCTGGAGACTTTTGTGTAATGTATAAATTGCCGTTCCTCCATTGCACCGCACCAGAAAGTGTTTTTGAATTAAGGTTTGAGCAGCATAAATTTGTATTTGTATTTAAATTAGGTAGTTCGGCCAAGCCCGTTGATACTGTTGCTCCCTGTGTAAATGTATTCTCCGCCCCTTTAAGGCAGTCCTAAAAGAAGGTTTAAAAAGGTATAGAGAAGCTTTGTAAGCTCATTTGATTCCCTGGAAAGGGTCATGCTAGAAAGAGAGAAGCAGGTATGGCCTGGTAGCCCCAGGGAACATATATTGTTTTATTAGGTTAGGACTGACACTGGGTACGCTGCCGTGGAAGTGGCGTGTGTCAGCTAAGCATGTTTGTACAAACAATGTAACTAAAGGTATCCATTTGAACTTAAGTGCAGGTGTTTGCCTCCATGCTTGCATCCATGTCTAACTCTTTACTCTTTCAATTTAATGCATGTGTAGTTGAGTGCTGGAGACTTTTGTGTAATTATAAATTGCCGTTCCTCCATTGCACCGCACCAGAAAGTGTTTTTGAATAAGGTTTGAGCAGCATAAATTTGTATTTGTATTTAAATTAGGGTAGTATCGGCCAAGCCCGTTGATATGCTTTGCTCCTGTGTAAATGTATTCTCCGCCCCTTTGAGGCAGTCCTAAAAGAAGGTTAAAAAGGTAGAGAAGCTTTGTAAGCTCATTGATTCCTGGAAAGGGTCATGCTAGATAAAGAGAGAAGCAGTATGGCCTGGTAGCCCCAGGGAAAATATATTTGTTTTATAGGTTAGGACTGACACGTGGGATACTGCCGTGAAGTGGCGTGTCAGCTAAGCATGTTTGTACAAACAATGTAACTAAAGGTATCCATTTGAACTTAAGTGCAGGTGATTTGCTCCATTGCTTGCATCCATGTCTAACTCTTTTACTCTATTCAATTATAATTGCATGTGTAGTTGAGTGCTGGAGATTTGTGTAATGTATAAATTGCCGTTCCTCCATTGCACCGACACAGAAAGTGTTTTTGAATAAGGTTTTGAGCAGCATAAATTTGTATTTGTATTTAATTAGGGTAGTTCGGCCAAGCCCGTTGATATGCTTTGTCCCTGTGTAAAGTATTCTCCGCCCTTTAAGGCAGTCCTAAAAGAAGGTTTAAAAAGGTAGAGAGCTTTTGTAAGCTCATTTGATTCCCTGGAAAGGGTCATGCTAGATAAAGAGAGAAGCAGGTATGGCTGGTAGCCACAGGGAACATATATTTGTTTTATTAGGTGAGACTGACACTGGGATACTGCCGTGAAGTGGCGTGTCAGCTAAGAGTTTGTACAAACAATGTAACTAAAGGATCCATTTGAACTAAGTGCAGGTGATTTGCCTCCATGCTTGCATCCATGTCTAACTCTTTTACTCTATTCAATATAATTGCATGTGTAGTTGAGTGCTGGGACTTTTGTGTAATGTATAAATTGCCGTTCCTCCATTGCACCGCACAGAAAGTGTTTTTGAATTAAGGTTTGAGCAGCATAAATTTGTATTTGTATTTAAATTAGGGTGGTAGTTCGGCCAAGCCCGTTGATATGCTTTGCTCCCTGTGTAAATGTATTCTCGCCCCTTTAAGGCAGTCCTAAAAGAAGGTTAAAAGGTAGTAGAGAAGCTTTGTAAGCTCATTTGATTCCCTGGAAAGGGTCATGCTGAGAAAGAGAGAAGCAGGTATGGCCTGGTAGCCCACAGGGAACATATATTTGTTTTATTAGGTTAGGACTGACACTGGGGATACTGCCGTGAAGTGGCGTGTCAGCTAAGCATGTTTGTACAAACAATGTAACTAAGAGTATCCATTTGAACTTAAGTGCAAGGTGATTTGCCTTCCATGCTTGCATCATGTCTAACTCTTTTACTCTATTCAATATAATTGCATGTGTAGTTGAGTGCTGGAGACTTTGTGTAATGTATAAATGCCGTTCCTCCATTGCAACGCACCAGAAAGTGTTTTTGAATTAAAGGTTGAGCAGCAAAATTTGTATTTGTATTTAAATGGGTAGTTCGGCCAAGCCCGTGATATGCTTTGCTCCCTGTTGTAAATGATTCTCCGCCCCTTTAAGGCAGTCCTAAAAGAAGGTTTAAAAAGGTAGAGAACGCTTTGTAAGCTCATTTGTCCCTGGAAAGGGGTCATGCTAGATAAAGAGAGAAGCAGGTATGGCCTGGTAGCCCCAGGGAACATATATTGTTTATTAGGTTAGGACTGACACTGGGGATACTGCCGTGAAGTGGCGTGTCAGCTAAGCATGGTTGTCACAAACAATGTAACTAAAGGATCCATTTGAACTTAAGTGCAGGTGATTTGCCTCCATTGCTTGCATCCATGTCTAACTCTTTTTACTCTATTACAATATAATTGCATGTGTAGTTGAGTGCTGGAGACTTTTGTGTAATGTATAAATTGCCGGTATCACATTGCACCGCACCAGAAAGTTGTTTTGAATTAAGGTTTGAGGCAGCATAAAATTTGTATTTGTATTAAATTGGGGTAGTTCGGCCAAGCCGTTGATATGCTTTGCTCCCTGTGTAAAATGTATCTCCGCCCCTTTAAGGCAGTCCTAAAAGAAGGTTAAAAAGTAGAGAAAGCTTTGTAAGCTCATTTGATTCCCTGGAAAGGGTCATGCTAGATAAAGAGAGAAGCAGGTATGGCCTGGTAGCCCAGGGAACATATATTTGTTTTATTAGGTTAGGGACTGACACTGGGATACTGCCGTGAGAGTGGCGTGTCAGCTAAGCTGTTTGTACAAACAATGTAACTAAAGGTATCCATTTGAACTTAAGTGCAGGTGATTTGCCTCCATTGCTTGCATCCATGTCTAACTCTTTACTCTATTCAATATAATTGCATGTGTAGTTGAGTGCTGGAGACTTTGTGTAATGTATAAATTGCCGTTCCTCCATTGCACCGCACCAGAAAAGTGTTTTTGAATTAAGGTTTGAGCAGCATAAATTTGTATTTGTATTTAAATTAGGGTAGTTCGGCCAAGCCCGTTGATATGCTTTGCTCCCTGTGTAAATGTATTCTCCGCCCCTTTAAGGCAGTCCTAAAAGAAGGTTAAAAAGGTAGAGAAGCTTTGTAAGCTCATTTGATTCCCTGGAAAGGGTCATGCTAGATAAAGAGAGAAGAGTATGGCCTGGTAGCCCCAGGGAACATATATTTGTTTTATTAGGTTAGGACTGACACTGGGATACTGCCGTGAAGTGGCGTGTCAGCTAAGCATGTTGTACAAACAATGTAACTAAAGGTATCCATTTGAACTAAGTGCAGGTGATTTGCCTCCATTGCTTGCATCCATGTCTAACTCTTTTACTCTATTCAATTATAATTGCATGTGTAGTTGAGTGCTGGAGACTTTTGTGTAATGTATAAATTGCCGTTCCTCCATTGCACCGCACCAGAAAGTGTTTTTGAATTAAGTTTGAGCAGCATAAATTTGTATTTGATTTAAATTAGGGTAGTTCGGCCAAGCCCGTTGATATGTTGCTCCCTGTGTAAATGTATTCTCCGCCCTTTAAGGCAGTCCTAAAAGAAGGTTAAAAAGGTAGAGAAGCTTTGTAAGCTCATTTGACTCCCGGAAAGGGTCATGCTAGATAAAGAGAGAAGCAGGTATGGCCTGGTAGCCCCAGGGAACATATATTGTTTTATTAGGTTAGGACTGACACTGGGATACTGCCGTGAAGTGGCGTGTCAGCTAAGCTGTGTACAAACAATGTAACTAAAGGATCCATTGAACTTAAGTGCAGGTGATTTGCCTCCATTGCTGCATCCATGTCTAACTCTTTTACTCTATCAATTATATTGCATGTGTAGTTGAGTGCTGGAGACTTTTGTGGTAATGTATAAATTGCCGTTCCTCCATTGCACCGCACCAGAAAGTGTGTTTTGAATTAAGGTTGAGCAGCATAAATTTGTATTTGTATTTAAATTAGGGTAGTTCGGCCAAGCCCGTTGATATGCTTGCTCCTGTGAAATGTATTCTCCGCCCCTTTAAGGCAGTCCTAAAAGAGGTAAAAAGGTAGAGAAGCTTTGTAAGCTCATTTGATTCCTGGAAAGGTGGTCATGCTAGATAAAGAGAGAAGCAGGTATGGCCTGGTAGCCCAGGGAACATATATTTGTTTTATTAGGTTAGGACGGACACTGGGATACTGCCGTGAAGTGGCGTGTTCAGCTAAGCATGTTTGTACAAACAATGTAACTAAAGGTAATCCATTTGAACTTAAGTGCAGGTGATTTGCCTCCATTGCTTGCATCCATGTCTAACTCTTTTACTCTATTTCAATTATAATTGCATGTGTGTGTAGTGAGTGCTGGAGACTTTTGTGTAATGTATAATTGCCGTTCCTCCATTGCACCGCACCAGAAAGTGTTTTTGAATTAAGGTTTGAGCAGCATAAATTTGTATTTGTAATATATATTATATATATATTAGACAGCAAAATACCCACGCTTCGCAGCAGAGATGTATTGAAATGACGTTTTAGTAAGAAAGCAATAATGTATCAAGATGGCTGTAATCACTCGGCACTTGATATATTAAAGAAAGACAATTCAATAAGCTTACGATAATGCAACACTCATTAACTTTAATTTAAATTATATTTTTATTCAACTATGAAATTTTGGTGAGAAAATAACCCCCACCACCCCTCCCCGTTCCGCCCCTTATACCCCCACTATTCCTCTCTGTCCACCCTCAAACACTCCTTACACCTCAGCCAGTCCCCGCACAACCCTGAATTTTGGTAAAAAAATGCGGTCCAGCCGTAGTGGCAGGAGTTCAAAATTCTATTCCCCCCCATTCACCCCCCCCCTAAAAAAAATATTTGTTGATTTTACTGGTAAAGGAGTATATGCATACCAAATTTGGTTGAAATGGACCAACCAGTCTGTGCAATGTCAGATACTCACGTTACAGGTGCAATGTCAGATACTCACCGTTACAGGTGGAATTTCGAAAACGAAAATGCTTAACTTTTGAAGTAAGGTGCAATGAATGAGCCTGCCAAATTTAAACTGTGTGCCTCCACGGCAAGTTGGAGAATTAGTGATAGAGTGAGTGAGTGAGGGGTTTGCCTTTCGAAATGAAACCTGCTTAACTTTTGTAAGTAAGGTGCAATGAATGAGCCTGCCAAATTTAAGCCGTCTGCCTCCACGGCAAGTTGGAGAATTAGTGGTGAGTGAGTGAGTGAGGGCTTTGCCTTGTATTAGTATCGAAACGAAACCTGCTTAACTTTTGTAAGTAAGGTGCAATGAATGAGCCTGCCAAATTTAAGCCGTCTGCCTCCACGGCAAGTTGGAGAATTAGTGGTGAGTGAGTGAGTGAGGGCTTTGCCTTTTCGAAACAAAACATGCTTAACTTTGTAAGTAAGGTGCAATGAATGAGCCTGCCAAATTTAAGCCGTCTGCCTCCACGGCAAGTTGGAGAATTAGTAATGAGTGAGTGAGTGAGTGAGGGCTTGCCTTTTTGAAAACAAACCTGCTTAACTTTTGTAAGTAAGGTGCAATGAATGAGCCTGCCAAATTAAGCCGTCTGCCTGCACGGCAAGTTGGAGAATTAGTGATGAGTGAGGCAAGTTGGAGAATTAGTGATGAGTGAGGCAAGTTGGGAATTAGTGATGAGTGAGGGCAAGTTGGAGAATTAGTGATGAGTGAGGTGAGGGCTTTGCCTTTTCGAAACGAAACCTGCTTACCTTTGTAAGTAAGGTGCAATGAATGAGCCTGCCAAATTTAAGCCGTCTGCCTCCAAGGCAAGTGGAGAATAGTGATGAGTGAGGCAAGTGGGAGAATTAGTGATGAGTGAGTGAGTGAGGGCTTTGCCTTTTCGAAACGAAACCTGCTTAACTTTTGTAAGTAAGGTGCAATGAATGAGCCTGCCAAATTTAAGCCGTCTGCCTCCACGGCAAGTTGGAGAATTAGTGATGAGTTAGTGATGAGGGTGTGAGGGCTTTGCCTTTTCGAAACGAAACCTGATTAATTTGTAAGTAAGGTGCAATGAAGAGCCTGCCAAATTTAAGCCGTCTGCCTCCACGGCAAGTTGGAGAATTAGTGGTGAGTGAGTGAGTGAGGGCTTTGCTTTTTCGAAACAAAACATGCTTAACTTTTGTAGTAAGGTGCAATGAATGAGCCTGCCAAATTTAAGCCGTCTGCCTCCACGGCAAGTTGGAGAATTAGTAATGAGTGAGTGAGTGAGTGAGGGCTTTGCCTTTTGAAACAAAACCTGCTTAACTTTTGTAAGTAAGGTGCAATGAATGAGCCTGCCAAATTTAAGCCGTCTGCCTGCACGGCAAGTTGGAGAATTAGTGATGAGTGAGGCAGTTGGAGAATTAGTGATGAGTGAGGCAAGTTGGAGAATTAGTGATGAGTGAGGCAAGTGTGGAGAATTAGTGATGAGTGAGTGAGTGAGGGCTTGCCTTTTCGAAACGAAAACCTGCTTAACCTTTGTAAGTAAGGTGCAATGATGAGCCTGCCAAATTTAAGACCGTCTGCCTCCACGGCAAGTTGGAGAATTAGTGATGAGTTAGTGATGAGTGAGTGAGGGCTTTGCCTTTTCGGAAACGAAACCTGATAACTTTGTAAGTAAGGTGCAATGAATGAGCCTGCCAAATTTAAGCCGGTCTGCCTCCATGGCAAGTTGGAGGAATTAGTGATGAGTGAGTGAGGGCTTTGCCTTTTCGAAACGAAACCTGCTTAACTTTGTAAGTAAGGTGCAATGAATGAGCCCTGCCAAATTTAAGCCGTCTGCCTCCACGGCAAGTTGGAGAATTAGTGATGAGTGAGTGAGTGAGTGAGTGAGGGCTTTGCCTTTTATTAGTGTATATATATATATATAACCCTGCCCCAAAGAGCTTACAATTTAAGCATTGCACTGCAATGCTTTTATTTTGGACATAAAAGGTTAAAAAAACAAAACTTTTTGGTGAAATACATTGAAATGTCCTCTGCTGTAAACCTGTGTTGCTTATCTGAAAATGCTGAAGGAAACCTAACGCTGATCTGTTGTTATGTGAAAACAAAGTGTTTACTTAGAGTTGACAAAAAGCAGGATTTCTGAAACCTGGAGACCATTGTAAATCTCATTCAGAAACAAATTGGACAATAACTTTTTAGTAAAAGGTGGAAAGAAATGAATTAAATTGCTTTGGTTCCTGATGGCTGCCTTCCCTTCACATGTAACATTCTTTCTGCAGCTCCAGTGGTGACTAAATTTAGAACAGATCTAAAGCTTACTAGGAAAGAGATTGCAAAACGAACACGTGGGCCCTGCAGTCTTTGGCCGGGTGCCTATAAATAGATGACAGTCCAATCAGTCACTGACACATTTTGTTTAGCAATAATCTGTCAGATTGTAAGGCTTTGAAAACAAAATGTTATGGAGACAAGTCAGCTGACAGGGTAAATAAGTAAAAAGTATTTGTACACTTTGTGGTAATACTCTTTTTGTTTGGTTTGATTCCCAATTTGACATTCATTATAGGTCATGTTATCTAGACAATGTCATGTACCTGGTTGTTTACTATTTAATGTAGTTTCTTGGTAATCAATTAAGATGCCGCATTTAAATAGTGAAAAAATTATTTAGCACTTGCTAATTATCAGCAGTATGTATTTCTTGAAAACAACCAATCCCAATGCAGACGAACCATCAATGGACACTTACCTTTGGGGTTGCTATTGGGCTCCCACTTTACAGTATACAGAGCTGTATGTATATTCTGCTAAATTACTGTTTTCCATCATTTCTATAGGGAGGTTGTTTGGGTGAATGTAAATCGGACCAGATGGATCATTCATGATAACCGATCGAACGTCCATTTCACCCGACCAAGCTCTCATACATTAAACGATAGTTGGCCAAAACACCCGTCCAATACACCATTGTGTGTACAGACCTTTAGATGGGGCTGGGAGACTCCTAAATGCTCTCCAGTGTGTCATAGTTCTAATTAACAAAACTGTCAGTGAAAATAAGTACCTGAGACTTACTGTTCACTCAGTGAGTAGATCCTATGCTAAATTAAGAGCTTAGCACTGTCTGGGTCCCAGATTGGTAGAAGATGGCAGATTGACGATACTTTTGCAGTAAAATTTACGAAGCTGAAGTTGGTTTCTTATTCGCCGACTGAAGTTGGTTTCTTATTCGGATTTGAATAAGAAACTGGTGTATTGCAATAGGTAAACCGCTTTGGGCCACTGAAAAAACACCGCAGACAGACACGTACATACCCCAGGCACATAATTCAGTTGAGTCCAGCCTGGCCCAAACTGGTTTTGGGCATGCAAGTTGGCACCAAAGTCTGCAAATCAGAATAAGAAACCAACTTCAGCCTGTGAATAAGAAACTAACTGAAAAAGAAACCAACTTTTTTGAATAAGAAACCAACTTCAGCTTTGTGTAAAATTTACTTTGCAAGATATTAAATATTTTTTGTATAAATTAATAAAACAACAAATCATAATGCTACCCAACAAATCTGGAACCAGCGTGTATGTCACACCTTATATAAAAGGGCCACTTCACTGTGTTTTCCACCTAGTCTACCAGGTCCCAGTCCTCCACTGCCAAGACTCCAGCAGCATCTCAGCCAATCACTGACACCATTGTTGGTCCAGCCGGACAGGAAGAGGGAACGAGTGCTAGTAAGTATACCTTGAAGCCTTGCAGAATAATTTAAACATTACGTGGCCTAGGTTTGGGGGGGGATTTCCCTTCAAGGACAGTTAGGTTCTGTTGTATAACCCATCAGGGATCTATTACAATAAAACCCTAAACCTGCGTCGTGAATCCGTGTGTGTCTCTGCTTCTGCGCATGTGCGTGCGCAAATGGGATTTGACACTTGAGATAGCAGCTCCCTGAAGTTTCCCTCCCCTTAAGTGGGGCCGAACTGGACAACCTTAGAGGTGTAGAAATGGTACATTACCGAACTGGCAGATTGAAGAAGAGTAAAAGACGCGTCTGAGGGGGGGGAGTTGATCGGCTTCTGCTCATGGCCGGAAGTATGCGCGTGCATCGAGACCCAACGCTGCAAGCAGAAACTTTGTTCAGCTCCCTCACCCGGACGAGAGAGAGAAAGAGACAGAGAATCTAGCTTAACTGTCTAGTTATTTAATAAGATGACTAACCAAACAATAGTTATCAGTGTAGCAATCGCAGAGAAAGGGGCCTAAGGATAAAATGCTGAAATAGTGTGTACCAGCATTTGGCAACACAACAGAAAAGTTTTGCACCCAGTAGTTAATATACATGTGACATGTGAACATTCTAAAGGGCTCATTCACACTACAACCCAATTCGCACTGGGAAAACATATCGTCATGGACGAAGCTGAAGTTGGTTTCTTATTCAAAAAAGTTGGTTTCTTTTTCAGTTGGTTTCTTATTCGCCGACTGAAGTTGGTTTCTTATTCGGATTTGAATAAGAAACTGATGTATTGCAATAGGTAAACTGCTTTGGGCCACTGAAAAAACACTGCAGACAGACTTGTACATACCCCTGGCACATAATTCAGTTGAGTCCAGCCTGGCCCAAATTGGTTTTGGGCATGCAAGTTGGCACCAAAGTCTGCAAAATAGCCATTTTAGCCATTTGAATAAGAAACTGATGTATTGCAACAGTTAAACTGCTTTGGGCCACTGAAAAAACACTGCAGACAGACTTGTACATACCCCTGGCACATAATTCAGTTGAGTCCGCCTGGCCCAAATTGGTTTTGGGCATGCAAGTTGGCACCAAAGTCTGCAAATAGCCATTTAATAGCCATTTTGAATAAGAAACTGATGTATTGCAATAGGTAAACTGCTTTGGGCCACTGAAAAACACTGCAGACAGACTTGTACATACCCCTGGACATAATTCAGTTGAGTCCAGCCTGGCCAAATTGGTTTTTGGGCATGCAGTTGGCACCAAAGTCTGCAAAATAGCCATTTTAGCCATTTTGAATAAGAAACTGATGTATTGCAATAGGTAAACTGCTTTGGGCCACTGAAAAAACACACACAAGACTTGTACATCCCCTGGCACATATTCATTTAGTCCAGCCTGGCCCAAATTGGTTTTGGGCATGCAAGTTGGCACCAAAGTCTGCAAAATAGCCATTTTAGCCATTGAATAAGAAACTGATGTATTGCAATAGTTAAACTGCTTTGGGCCACTGAAAAAACACTGCAGACAGACTTGTACATACCCCTGGCACATAATTCAGTTGAGTCCAGCCTGGCCCAATTGGTTTTGGGCATGCAAGTTGGCACCAAAGTCTGCAAATAGCCATTTTAAGCCATTTGAATAAGAAACTGATGTATTGCAATAGGTAAACTGCTTTGGGCCACTGAAAAAACACTGCAGACAGACTTGTACATACCCCTGGCACATAATTCAGTTGAGTCCAGCCTGGCCAAAATTGGTTTGTGGGCATGCAAGTTGGCACCAAAGTCTGCAAAATAGCCATTTTAGCCATTTGATAAGACACTAATGTATTGCAATAGTTAAACTGCTTTGGGCCACTGAAAAAACACTGCAGACAGACTTGTACATACCCCTGGCACATAATTCAGTTGATCCAGCCTGGCCCAAATTGGTTTTGGGCATGCAGTTGGCACCAAAGTCTGCAAAATAGCCATTTTAGCCTTTGAATAAAAACTGATGTATTGCATAGGTTAAACTGCTTTGGGCCACTGAAAAAACACTGCAACAGACTTGTACATACCCCTGGCACATAATTCAGTTGAGTCCAACCTGGCCCAAATTGGTTTTGGGCATGCAAGTTGGCACCAAAGTCTGCAAAATAGCCAATTTAGCCATTTGAATAAGAAACTGGTGTATTGCAATAAGTAAACTGCTTTGGGCCACTGAAAAAACACTGCAGACAGACTTGTACATACCCTGGCACATAATTCAGTTGAGTCCAGCCTGCCCAATATTGGTTTTGGCATGCAAGTTGGCACCAAGTCTGCAAAATAGCCATTTAGAGCCATTTGAATAAGAAAACTAATGTATTGCAAATAGGTAAACTGCTTTGGGCCACTGAAAAAAACATGCGCAGACTTGTACTACCCCTCGCACATAATTCATGGTGAGTCCAGCCTGGCCCAAATTGGTTTGGGCATGCAAGTTGGCACCAAAGTCTGCAAAATAGCCATTTTAGGCCATTTGAATAAGAAACTAATGTAGTGCAATAGGTTAAACTGCTTTGGGCCACTAAAAAAACAATGCAGACAGACTTGTACATACCCCTGCACATAATTCAGTTGAGTCCAGCCTGGCCCAAATTGGTTTTGGGCATGCAAGTTGGCACCAAAGTCTTGCAAAATAGCCATTTTAATTGAAGCCATTTGAATAAGAACTGATGTATTGCAATAGGTAAACTGCTTTGGGCCACTGAAAAAAACACGCAGACAGACTTGTACATACCCCTGGCACATAATTCAGTTGAGTCCAGCCTTGCCCAAATTGGTTTTGGGCATGCAAGTTGGCACCAAAGTCTGCAAAATAGCCATTTTAAGCAATTTGAATAAGAAACTGGTGTAATGCAATAGGTAAACTGCTTTGGGGCCACTGAAAAATCACTGCAGACAGACTTGTACATACCCCTGCGCCTAATTCAGTTGAGTCCAGCCTGGCCAAATTGTTTGGGCTGCAAGTTGGCACCAAAGTCTGCAAAATAGCCATTTTAGGCCATTTGAATAAAAACTGATGTATTGCAATAGGTAAACTGCTTTGGGCCACTGAAAAAACACTGCAGACATACGGTCACATACCCCTGGCACATAATTAGTTTGAGTCCAGCCTGGCCAAATGGTTTTGGGCATCAAGTTGGCACCAAAGTCTGCAAATGGCCATTTTAGCCATTTGAATAGAAACTAATGTATTGCAATAGGTAAACTGCTTTGGGCCACTGAAAAAACTCAGACAGTGTACATACCCTGCACATAATTCAGTTGAGTCCAGCCTGGCCCAATGGTTTTGGGCATGCAAGTTTGGCACCAAAGTCTGCAAAATAGCCATTTTAGCCATTTGAATAAGAAACTGATGTATTGCAAATAGGTAACTGCTTGGGCCACTGAAAAAAACAACTGCAGACAGACTTGTACATACCCCTGGCACATAATTCAGTTTGAGTCCAGCCTTGCCCAAATGGTTTTGGGCATGCAAGTTGGCACCAAAGTCTGGCAAAATAGCCATTTTGCACATTGAATAGAAACTCGTGTATTGCAATAGGTAAACTGCTTGGGCCACTGAAAACATCACTGCAGACAGCCTTGTACACTACCCCTGCACATAATTCAGTTGAGTCCACCCCCGGCCAAATTGGTTTTGGGCATGCAAGTTGGCACCAAAGTCTGCAAAATAGCCATTTTTAGCCATTTGAATAAGAGAAACTGGTGTATTGCATAGTAAACTACTGCTTTGGGCCACTGAAAAATCACTGCAGACAGACTTGTACATAACCTGGCACATAATTCAGTTGAGTCCAGCCTGCCCAAATTGGTTTTGGGCATGCAAGTGTGGCCACCAAGTCTGCAAATAGCCATTTAGCCATTTGAATAAGAAACTATGTATTGCAATAGGTAAACTGCTTTGGGCCACTGAAAAAACATGCCAGACAGACTGTGTACATACCCCTGGCACATAATTCAGTTGAGTCCAGCCTGGCCCAAATTGGTTTTGGGCATGCAAGTTGGCACCAAAGTCTGCAAAATAGCCATTTTAGCCATTTGAATAAGAAACTGATGTATTGCAATAGGTAACTGCTTTGGGCACTGAAAAAACACTGCAGACAGACTTGTACATCCCCTGGCACATAATTCAGTTGAGTCCAGCCTGCCCAAATTGGTTTTGGGCATGCAAGTTGGCACAAAGTCTGCAAAATAGCCATTTTAGCACATTTGAATAAGAAACTGTGTATTGCAATAGGTAAACTGCTTTGGGCCACTGAAAAAACAACTGCAGACAGACTTGTACATACCCCTGGCACATAATTCAGTTGAGTCCAGCCTGGCCCAAATTGGTTTTTGGCATGCAAGTTGGCACCAAAGTCTGCAAAATAGCCATTTTAGCCATTTGAATAAGAAACTGATGTATTGCAATAGGTAAAATAACTGCTTTGGGCCACTGAAAAAAACACTGCAGACAGACTTGTACATACCCCTGGCACATAATTCAGTTGAGTCCAGCCTGGCCAAATTGGTTTTGGGCATGCAAGTTGGCACCAAAGTCTGCAAAATAGCCATTTTAGCCATTTGAATAAGAAACTGATGTATTGCAATAGGTAAACTGCTTTGGGCCACTAAAAAACACTGCAGACAGACTTGTACATACCCCTGGCACATAATTCAGTTGAGTCCAGCCTGCCCAAATTGGTTTTGGGCATGCAAGTTGGCACCAAAGTCTGCAAAATAGCCATTTTAGCCATTTGAATAAGAAACTGATGTATTGCAATAGGTAAACTGCTTTGGGCCACTAAAAAAAAACACTGCAGGACAGACTTGTACATACCCTGGCACATAATTCAGTTGAGTCCAGCCTGGCCCAAATTGGTTTTGGGCATGCAAGTTGGCACCAAAGTCTGCAAAATAGCCATTTTATGCCATTTGAATAAGAACTGGTGTATGCAATAGGTAAAACCGCTTTGGGCCACTGAAAAACACTGCAGACACGCTTGTACATACCCTGGCAACATAATTAGTTGAGTCCAGCCTTGCCCAAATTGGTTTTGGGCATGCAGTTGGCAACAAAGTCTGCAAAATACCATTTTGCCATTTTTGCACATTTGAATAAGAAACTGATGTATGCAATAGGTAAACTGCTTTGGGCCACTGAATAAACACTGCAGACAGACTTGTACATACCCCTGCACATAATTCAGTTGAGTCCAGCCTGGCCCATATTGGTTTTTGGGCATGCAAGTTGGCACCAAAGTCTGCAAATAGCCATTTTTGCACATTTGAATAAGAAACTGATGTATTGCAATAGGTAAAACTGCTTTGGGCACTGTAAAATCACTGCAGACCGACTTGTACATTACCCCTGGCACATAATTCACCTATGAAATAATGAAGGTTTATCGCTAGTTTCTGCCTAGTGTGACTATAAAAATAGTTGTTTGGCAGCCTATTATTGTGAGTTTATTTTTAAAGGGGTATGTCCATCTGCAAAATTTTACTCTTAGTGTATTTGTAGAGTGCACTAGCCCACCTCCAACCGCTAGGTTTGTTTGTTAAAAATGTGTGCAGAACCTCTAATATTTTTTTTCCCGGGTCTGAGCCGGAAGGGGCCGCAGCAGGTTGTCGCGACCCCCGCCGCGCACCCCTCCCCGGCAACCCCTCAAGCCCAGCCCGACCCGGTCCACAGTCCGGGGAGGGGAAGGGGAGGGAGCCGCTGGGAGGGGCGTCCTGCGCTGAACTACTGCATGGAAGAACCTTTAAGCCAACATTTCCACAGTGTGTGTGACTTATAATACTCATTCTTTTGGTCCGTGGTCTTGTGGGGTCAAACTAGAAGACGCAGGAAAATTTCAGGAAACTAAATAGTTGTTTTTCAGCTCTACCGGTAAACTCCCATGACAAACATCGTATCTGCGATTTCTCTCTTCTCCGGATATTTATTTACGTACGGTCTGTCCCTTTCGAGAGACTAGAATTAGGGCAGATTTTGTTTTAAACTTGTAAGTTTAGTTGCACCAGCTGACGGCCAGGTGTAGCTCTCATACAACACCACAGCAATCTTATAGTAATGGGAATCGCCTCTGAATAACCACGTGGTTAAAATACGAGCTTCGGTAGGTGCCCCTACCTATGAGAGCACATTTTCGTGTGTAACCTGCATTATCCGTGGCGCACCTACGGCAGGATTAAACTGGTTCTGGGAGTTGTTCGTACGGCCAGTTAGTGTTTAAAGGAGCTAGTGGACTAGCATGTAGTGCGCAGACTTTGTTGTACAACAGCGACGGAGGCACCATCATGCATACACAATACCAGACGCACGATCCCTGTGCTAACATCCCCCCCAGCGGACTGAGCACCAGGTTATTGTCTTGGACCAGCTGACCACCCTCCGCTGACTGCAAAATGAAAGTGCCATTGAGATTGTTTCCCCGGATCTGAGAAGCTCTGTCAATGCTAGCAGTAGCAGGTTCATAAAAGTGTTTTTTTACTGGGCGGACTTGTTACGGGGAGTGTCTTGCCGATGGTCATCTGTGACTCCCTCTCAAAGTTTACTACTTTAATATTGGCCATACATTAAAATTGGTTTGTCGTCTGTTGGTACTGTAACTGTTATGTTAGCATACTTGTATTTACCTAGAGCGCCACGTGGAACGTTGTATCGACATGGCACATACGTACCACTGGGGGGTACCAATGAAACGGGTGTGTTGAGAATTCATTCATATATACTTACTGTTGATGTCTCGTTAGTCATCCTATCTGTCTCTGTGCATAAAATAGTTTTGTTTGAGCTGAGATGATGATCAAGACCCGCGAGTGCTCTTCCATGGACGCACGGCCGTGCTTGCTACTCGATACGCGACTCGTTCCCTGCTGCTGCTGGGAGTGCGTGGGACACCCTTGGAATTTCTTAGATATATATAGAGGCATATCAAACTTATACTACGCGATTACTTATATCTATATTGGATGGATGTATACTCACGACAGGATAGTATCCGATAGTGCTAGTCCTAGTAGGCTATGGTCTTTACGTGACTGCAGGCACGCTTTTCTGAATTATACGTATAGTGAACTACACACACACAATCTAACACGATTCTCAGAGGTAGACACAGTACACGCAATCATACCCGATCAGTCACTATTTCTGATTATTAGACTTATGGTACACAGAACTCATTATACAATTACCTAAGATATGCGCTGTTCGGAAGCACTCAAGTTACTGGCCTCATAGTTGACATACCACATATTCCGCAGTGGTCAAGGGCGACCTTCTGATGTCCGCTCAAAACATATCGATTACTCAAAAATAGGAAAGACTAATAAATGCAATCAGTAGGGGCATAAACCAATACTTATCCGATTTATTTAGGTGATGAATATGGCCATATCTTATAAACATAGCTGAATGTGTAGAAACTGCATGTGCACGCTTAACAACGGACGTAGTGGCTAACAGCCCAGTTTCGGTGTAAGGTTTCCGGCTTCTTAAAGGGCGTATTTTAATTATAGCGTGTTAAATTTGTCACTGTGTTACTCGAGAATAAGCATTGTAGGCAAAGTTCGTGTGGTGAATAGATCTCCTCCCGAAACCACTCTGCTGTCTTTCAACTAGATTCGCACTTTTTGGCTGCTCGGCTTTTATATTTCCCTAAGTCGCATCGTAGAGTGTCTCTGATCATTCGTTTCGGCTCCCAAATCACATCAACTCGTGATGCCTGTTTAGTCGACTTTCACTAGCGGTCCTTCTCGTATGTGACGTCTCCTCCGACCATATACCCTTCTTAATACCCCAGACGGTACGGGCGGCCTTCTCGCTCGGCTTTCTTCCCTTGTGTTGGGGGTGGTGCCGCTCGTCTATACCTCTATGAATGGATGGCTTAGATTCTCGCAATACGCCTCCACTCCAATACAATACACAATACAATACCAGAATTGTGTCCAAGCAGCATCCACAATCTCTTAGGCCTAATTTACACCCTACATTTAGCTGGAAGTGCCAATGATCTGGTCACACATCTCTCCTCTTATTAGCACTCGAGGACACCAATGGCCGGCAGACGAGGCTGTTATTATAGGATTCCCCAGTGGTGTAAGAATGAGAAGATGCCGAAAGTGGGCTTCCGAATCGGGAATTGAGTAAAAGAGGACCTGCAATAGGCTTAGGACGTTATGGACTGTCCTCGGATGGGCGTTATCCTCTTGTAGTCGGGGGGAAGGCTTTCTTCCATGTCTCCGATACTATGAAATGGTATACCTAAAACCCCTTTGTCTTTATTAAGTACTGCAGTGTGCCGATAATATGGCATATGATCATGGGGCTCGTCTCTGAGGCTACATGCTGCTATGATGATCTACCATTATTGTCTAGGCTTTATGTATATTAATGTCTTCTTATTGTCTCTTGTTTCTCCCCCCTTGACGGACTCCCTGTAGGCCGTCTGCACATCAGACTGTCTACATGTAGCGGTGTAAAAGTGGTAGCGATTCTCAATTTGGCGTGGCCTCTTCATAATTTTGTATTGTAACTCGTATTCTATTGGAGGCCTTGCGCTCAACCTCACACACCCCTGTGGTAATATGTGGCGTCCACACACGCAATACGCCCCACTTTTAATGCCCAGCTGAGATTGGTTCCTCATTCCGTTATGATCAAGCACTGGATGGCCCTTGCCTCATTTAAAAAGCCCGCAAACAAAGCTGCAGGGGGAAGGGAGACGAGCAGACATGTTATGGACTCAGCGTGAGTACAGAGCTATGAGAACATGACACAAAACGTAGCTATCGTAAATGAGCAGTAAATAGAATATTTGAAAAGGATTAGAGTTAGGACCTCCGGACTGAGGGTGGTTACATGACGTGGAGGGGGCAAGGCCTTCTTTCACTTATAGGTGATCCACACGTCAATGTACTACTACTAATTCCTTGTTATGTATTAACGTATCGCCCGTGTGTCCAGGATTACATTGTTGATTGCTTTGTTATGCGGGCCTCGGACTGTGCATGGATTCTCTTTTCTGTATTTTGGTTCGCTGTATATATAGCGACCGAGTTATTACTATGGTAAATAGACTTTTACTCCCATTACATCATAAGCTCCACGAACCTCATTATCCTTGTCCGTAGCACATTGTGCAATTATGAATTGCAATAGAGTTAAAAGAGTCTAGACAGCCGGATTGCCCTCCGCAAGGAGCGCAAAGTCACCTGCACTCTGTCACGTATGTTCAAAATTGATACGCCTTTAGGTTACATTAGTTGGCTTCTATGAGGCCTCCCTGCTGGTAGGTACACGCAACATCATGCTAGCTGCATACGCTCACTTTCATCTCTCTCCGGGCCGCGTCATCGTTCTCCTTTCCGTGCTGCACCGCCTCATTTTGTCGCAAGCTAGTGATCTGAATAAAACTTCATCCGAGTGATATGTCTCCCTGCGGGCACTCAGTGCGCCTTACTCTGGCGTCTCCGTTCTTTATATTGCCGGGCACTGCGCCCTTCGCACTGCGACACATCGAAATGCGTGCTCTGAGCTCAATGGCGCTTTTCTTAGACTTCGTTTTTCATCCTGTCTATCTTGTTTAGGTACTGCTCCCCTTCAGATGGGGCTTTGGATGATATCTCACATTGCTTATACTCCCCCAAGGCGAGCTGTCATTAGCGCATATCAACCGCGGCTGGGCCGCACTCTTTACCTCCCTAATTTGGTCTACTTTACCAATTCTCCATACTACCCAAACTCTCTGTAGTGTGTGTGGACATCCCCTACAACAGTCGTTTACCTTCGCAAAATACATCCCTTTCCGGATGTCGGTGCAATGGACCGGTACCACGTCTCAATGCCTTTATTTATCATTTTTTGACCCTAAAAGCTCACAGCCCCTCAACTCCTGACACGCGACAGTGCATATGTTATCCTTGGACATCGTGTAGTGTACAAGAGTTCCAGACATGGATGCCAGCCAATGGAGGCAGCATGCACATCCTGCATCTTAAGCTTCAAATGCGCACCTTCCTAGTACATGGGTGTGTGTGTACCTAATACATGTCTTTAGATCTGACACACGGCTCCCAATGTTCCACGGCACAGGTAGACCCCCAGTGGCACGGCAAGCTCTATATGTTTTCTTTTTTCCCTTTTTTGCCCAAAAGCACAACATTTCATATGTTTCCCCCCAGGTTGGTCTTACACAGGGACATACTGATCGTCTTCTCTTTATCTAAGTCAGTCGACTCCTTTCCCGGGACTCCAAATGAGCTTACACTAAGCGTCTCTACTTTTTAACCTTCCTTTTAGGGATTCTACTTCTATGCGGGGCGGAGACATATACACGAGTAACGGCATTTGGTACTCCAAAACAATGTAACTCCAAGGTATCCCATGTGTGAATCTGGAAGGCAGGCCCTGATTCTGCCTCCATTGGCTTGCATCCATGGCTCTAACTCTTGTACTTGTCTCAATTAAATTGCAAGGGTGAGTTGACGCTGCTGGAGGATACTTTTCTTTGGCCTGGAATGTGTTATCAATCATTTGGGCCGATTCCTCCCGCACTTTGCACAGCCACCGGAAATGTGTTTTGCCATAAGGTCCCCTTGCAGCTACAGCATTGTAAATTGACTGTCTAGTTTGTATGTTTAACCACACTTCGGGTAGTTTCTCGAGGCTACCCCAAGGCCCCGTTGTGACTATGCTGCGTGCCTCCCGGGGTGGAAATGTCGTCCTCACTCCGCCTCACTTTCAAGGGCCTTCCCCCCCCCAGTTCCTAATAGAACTGGCTAAAACGGCGTGAAGATGTATGGAGGTTGCAGCACGCTCTACAGCCATTCATGGATGCACCTGGTAACCTAGGGTAGGCTATGATAAAGAGGAGAGAGTGTACCGGTCCATCGGTGAAGCCCCCCAGGGAACACAATACCTTTGATCTCTATATTAGGTTTGCCGCACTGGACACTGTGGGGATAATGCCTGTGACTCCTTTCTCCCTGGTGACAGGCTGGCGTGGTCAGCATACAGCACATGTTTTGTACAAAAAATGTGGTCAACTAAAGTGATCTCCAGTTCCTTGAATCGTTAAGCTGGCACAGGGTGAGCCCTTGACCGTCCCGGATTGCTTGACCTATTCAATGATTTCTACCCACTCTATTGTACCTATTGAATTTATAATCGCATCAGTGTATGTTGAGTGTCTGGAGATAACTTTTGTCTTTGTCCCTGTAATTCCGCTGAGGTGAAAATTGCCGTCTTCCCTCACAATCGTGCACCGATGGCACCTGCGAAAGTGTTTTTGAATTTAAGTGCTGTCCCTGTAGCAGCCAATACAACTTTGCTGACATGTGTTGTATTTATACCAAGATTAAGGGTTTGACGTGTCGGCCAAGCCAATCGTTGAGCATGGGACTCGCTTCGCTCCTGCATGCTAAATGTATTCTCGCGCAGGCCCTGTTAAGGCAGCTCAGAAATAGAAGGGTTGAATAACAGGTTACGAGCGCTTGTGTAAGCTCATTTGATCCCTGGAATAGGTGTCACTATGTAGATAACGTGAGACGCGCGGTTATGGGCATTTGGTACCAGCCCCTGCGGACACATTATATTTGTTAATTAGGTTAGGACTGAACTGGAGACTGCCCGCTGAACGAATTAGGTGTTTCACTGTGCTCCGTGGGCTCGTGCTAAGCTTCCACGCATTGTGGTTGTACAAAAACAAATGAATGAGAATTTTGGATGATTCGCATTTGAACTAAGTGTCACGGTGAGTGTGCCTCCCATTGCTTGCATTCCCAGTGGGTTACTCATACATCCTTCTACTCTTTCATGATAATTGATATGGGTAGTTGGTCATGTTGGCTGGCTTGACTTTTTCGTCGTAATGTGATCACAATTGGTGCCCGTGCTTCGATCTCACGTTTGCACCGCACATCCAGAAAGTGTTGATTTGATTATTAGAGCCTTCTACTTCGTAGCGCATAAGTTGTGTCCATGTGTATACCCTTTACTTAGGGCGCTCCAGATTCGGCCCAAGCGTGGATATGCTGCTATGCCTGTGTCAAAACGGTATGTCGGTCTTTCCGACTCCCTTGCAACGCGGCGAAACAGTCCAGAAAAGAAGGTTTAACCATGGGTCTAACAACACCTTGGGGTAGAGGAAGGCCCTTTGGTAAAGCTCATTGATGCCCCAGGATATCCAAAAAGTGGTCATGCGAGATAAAGGATGGACTGAAGAGGTATGGCCGGGTAGCCCCAGGGAACATAATATGTGTTTTCATTATGGTTGGAATGGACACTCAGCGGGATCACCTGCCTGTCGCATGAAGTGGCGGTGTCAGCTAAGCATGTTGGTACTAAACGAAATGCTTAACTACAGGGTAATACATTTTGAATTAAGTGCAGGTGATTTGCCTCAAGTGCTTGGCATCCCAGGTGTCTGAACTCTTCATGTTACTCCTCACCAATTACTGAAACTAGCAATGGGTGTTGCTGGCTTGGTAGCATCTTTTGTGTAACGGTATTCATAATAGACGACTTAGAGCCTGTCTGACCGTCCGCGCACTTGACACATGCACACTGTTATTTGAATTATGGCGTTATTTTTGTAGCATTGCTATTAGGCGGCCTCTTAATACATTTCGAGCAGCCCTAATCGTGTATTGGTATTTTTGTCCCCCAATTACGGGTATAGGCGTCGTGCCAAGACCCGGTGATTCTTTGCTCCCTGTGGAAAGTATTCTCCGCCCCTTTAAGGGCGGCAGTCTAAAAGCAGGTAAAAAGGGTAGAGGAGCTTTGTAAGCTCATTGATTCCCTGGAAACGGGTCATGCTAGTAAAGAGAGAAGCAGGTATGGCCTGGTAGACCAGGGAACATATATTTTGTTTATTAGGGTTAGACTGACACGGGCTACTGCCGTGAAAGTGGCGTGTCAGCTAAGCAGTTGTACAAACAATGAAACTAAAGGGATCCATTTGAACTTAAGTGCAGGTGATTTGCCTCCATGCTGCATCCATGTCTACTCTTACTCTATTCAATTATAATTGCATGTGTAGTGAGTGTGGAGGACTTGGTGTGTAATGTCCGTATACAGAATGCCCGTTCAGCCGTCATTGTTGGTCACGCCTGCACGCAGAAAAGCTGTTTTTGTGCTATTATGGTGTTGCAGCCACGCAACATTTGTATTTGTAATTTGAAATTCTAGATGGGGTTTTACGTCTCTCGGCACAGACCTCCTGTTGTCTGGTCGTTTGGCTCCTGTGTAAATGTATTCTCGCCCTTTAAGGCACGTCCTAAAAGAGAGGTTAAAAAGGTCCGAAGTATACGAGAACGCTTTGTCTATAGCCTGTCAATTTGATCCCGACCGGAACAGGGTTCTTGCTGAGCAGTCATACAAGAGAGCAACGGCAGGTAGGTCCTTAGTAGCCCACAGGGAACTATATATTTGTTTATTAGTTTAGGACTGACACTGGATACTGCCGTGAAGTGGCGTGTGTCGCTAAGCAACGTTTGTACAAACAATGTACTATATGATTGGTATCAATGCTTATTGCATAGCTCTATCAGTCGCACGGGGTGATGTTGCCCTTGCCATTGTTCATGACCATCGAATCTCTACTTTCTCTTCTTATGCATAGATTCATCATTACTTGCAACGGTGTGAGTTGCGCCAGTGTGCGTGCCGGAACGCTATTGTGCGCTAGTAACTGGTGTACATTGCGGCTTCTCCATTTGCACTTAGCCACCAGAAGTCGTTTTGTGTGAATTAACATTGGTTTGAGCAGCATAAATTGTGACTTATCGCCGATTTACTTTAGGCGGTAGGGTCGGCCAGTAGCCCCGCTGAGTATGCTTTCCTCCCTGTGTAAACGTAAGCTCCTCTGCATGCCCCCCTTCTAACGGACTTAGTCCTATTAAAGAAATCCGCCAGCGTTTTTAAAAATGGTTATGCAGCGCCTTTTTGTAAGCTTTGTAAGTCATGTGCTTCCCTGGAGAAGGCGTTCATGATCTAGATAAAGAGGAAGCAGGTCTCTGGGCCTGGTATGCCCCAGGGACAGTATATTGGTTTATTGGTTAGGACGACACTCGGTGGATACTGCTGATTTTTTGTCGGTCCTCTCCCTCAGTGCGTGGATCATGGCTTAAGCAGGTTTGTGTACCAAAACCACTGTAACGAAAGGTTGATGCTCAGTTTGGAAATTATAGTGACAGGGGATTTGCTCCATTGGCTTGCATCCATGTCTACCTCACTTTACAGTTCATCAATTCTATAATTGCAGGATGTTATGTGAGGCCGGTAGACCTAGGTTGTTGTAAGGTCTTAAATATTGCATCGCTCGATCACGACTCAATTTTGGCGCAGCCGGCCCAAACAGAAACGTTGTGGTGAAGAATCGTGCTGTGCTTTAGCCGCAGGAAATTTCGTAGTTTGATATGTAATTCTGTATGCTGGATAGGTGTCGGCCTAACGACCGTTGCATTCATGCTGTGTGCTCTGGCCCCGGGTGTTCGTTGTGTTACAGATTGAGGATTCTTCCGGGCCCTTTAAGGCAGTTGCCTCTCCGACGGGTTTGTGAGAGTTAACAAAGTCGGGAGGACTGCAAGATTGGAAGATCAGTTGATTCCTGCGAAAGGCGGTCCATGGACTAAGATAGAAGAGAGAAGCCAGGTATGCCTGTCGCCCCAGCGCGGAACTATGACATGTCTGTTTTATCTAGGTTAGGCAACTGACCGGGGGTGTCGAGTGGAATGCATGTGAATCTCAGTGTTGCCTTCGTCGGCGTCCGTGCTAAGGCCCTGTTTGTAACTAACACATGTACATAACGAGTTTATCCTTTTGACCATGATTAAGTGTCAGCGTGATTGGGCCATCAGCCACTGGCTTGCCAGCTGTCACTCGCTCTTTACATCTATTCAAGTTCTATTGCATGTGCAGTTGATGTGCTGTGCAAGATTTCATTTGTGTGTGCTGGCATGTATAATATCCTGCTCCCGTCTTCCCCATTGAGCCGCTACTCAGAAAGGGTTGGTCTTGAATACGGTCTCCTACTTGCTGCAGCGAACTACTCTAAGTTGGTAGTTTGTTATTTAGATATTAGGTTAGTACAGTTCGGGCCAAGCCCGTTGATTAGGCTCCGGTCCCTGTGTTACAGGCATAGTTACATCCACGAACCCTGTTAACGGCCCGGGTCCCTCCTTGGTCTGCCCCGTCCACTCAAAGAAGGGGTTAAGCACACGCAGAGAGAACGTCCGGGGCGGTGGAGAGAAACGCTGTGTAAGTTCAGTTGCATTTACAATGGAAAGGTTGCCACTGACTAAGCGAAAGAGAGATATCAGGTATGGCCTGGTGCCCCAGGCGAACATATAATTGTTTTATAGGTTAGGGAATCTGACAGGTTTATGGATACTTGCGCCGTGGAAGGTTGCCGGTTTCCAGGGGTCCTGTCGCTAAGACGTTTGTGTCCACAACACGAATGGTAACTGAAGGGTTATCCATTCGAACTTAAGTGCAGCTGTGATTTTGCTTCCACTGCGTTAGCATCCATGTCTAACGTCTTTTACTCTATTCCAAGTATAAATTCTGCATGTGCCGGACCCCCGTGAGCGCTGAGACCTTTTGGCTAAGTCATCAAATTGCGCGGTCCTCTCATTGCACACGTCACCAGCTAAGTGTTTTAGCATACGGTTTGAGCAGCAACTAACTCGCCATTTACATCCCCTACCGCACACCACACAGATGTTACAAGTCCTCCGCATATACGTGCCCACAAACAACAGCAACAGCAACAAAGAATGTACCCAAACTGCTCGGTATTGTGCGTACTTTTTTACATCGTGTGTAGTTCTGAGACCTCAAGCCCCTGTCTGTAGACGCTGTTGCCTCACTGTTGAGGCTTACCCAACTGCGGCCATTCTGACTTGCCCCTTTCCCGGTGCCTGAGTCCTAAAAGAAGGTTAGGAGAACGTTCGTCAGGCCTCAGAAGATGAGGTGTGCGTACTAAGGACTCCGTTAGTTTGATTACCCTGGAACAGGGTGATATGCCTGTAGATTCCCACGAGAGAATCCGGCTCATGGCTGGTTCAGCCCCAGACGGGAACATTCGATATGTGTTGTCTATTTAGCGGGTGGACTGACAAGGCCTGACTTACTGAGTGACCCTCCCCCCGGGGTGTTTCCGTACGCATAGTTGTACAACAACAATGTCCACCCTAAAGGTATCCATTTGAATAAGTGCAGGTGCTTTGCCTCACTTGTCCTGCCATCCTATGTCTAACCTCGGTTGTCCTCATCCATTCTTAATTTGCCAGTGTAGGGGAGTGCTGGAGCGACCTTCCTTGTGCTAAGGTACTAAATTGCCCGTTCCTCCATGACCGCACCAGAAGTGTTTTGAATTTAACGGTCTTATGGGACAGCCATAGACTTTGTATTTGTAATTTAAAGTTAGGGAGTTCGGCCCGTTGTTGATATGCTTTACCGTGCCCCGTCGGTGTAACATTTGTAGTTCTCCGCTTCCCTTAGTATTGGCTCTGCGTCAGTGCGTAAAGAACGGTTCAAAAGGTAGCGCAGAGATTGGTCTAAGTCATGGAGTCCCTGGAACCAGGGTCATGCTAGAATTAAAGAGAGAACCGTGACTGGCCTGGATATGCCCAGGGAAATACTCATTTGTTTTATTAGGTTCGGTACCTGGACAACGGGTTCCGATACTGCCGTGGAAGTTGGCCGGTCCGGTCCTAGCTGTTGTACCAAACAAGTACATACAGGGTATTCCCATTTTGACCTTAAAGCTTGCATTCGGGCGTGGAATTTGACCTCCATTTCGCTTGCATTCCATGTCCATACCTCTTTTACTCTATGCACGAGACTTATAATTGCTATGGTGTAGTTGTGAGTGCTGCGCGATAGATTAGATGGGTAATGTACTAATTCGCGTTCTCCCATGCACCGCAACAGAAGAGTGTTTTTGAATAAGTTTGTGTGAGGCACAGCATAAATTATTGCGTTTGCTAGATATATATAATTATATACTATACTCGCACACTAAAGGACCACCCGGCTTCGCCAGCCAGAGTAGTAGTGAACTGACCGTTTTGTTAGTCCGAAAAGCAACTAATGTCATCACGATTGCCTCTGTAATCAATCGCACTTGCTTATTATGACACTGAAAGCCAATCCATAAGCTATACGCTAACTGCCTAGCAAACACTCATTTTGACTATCTAAGGGATTAAATTCGTTAGTATTTTGTCTTCGAGCTACTGCCGAATGTTGGTGAAATCTGAAAAGATTCTTCACCCCACCACTCCCTGCAACCGTTGCCGCCCATTATACACACCCCATATACTCCCTCTCTGTCCAACACTCCACCACAACAACTATCTCTTCACCCCACCGCACGCACTAAGTCCCCGCCGACACACAACCCTTGATCTTTTGCGTAAATACAGTCGGTTCATCCGCAGACGATTGTAGTGGGTGCAGGAGTGTCCAATAGCATTCTATATCCCCCCCCCCTCCATTCACCCCACCCTAAAAAACCAATTTTGTGGATCTTTTACTGGTCGTCCAGGAGGTAAGTGGCCATATCTCAAATTTGGTTGAAATTGGACAAGCCCCACCATCTTTGGGCTTCTCGGCATCTAGACGTCTAAGCGATTGTACTCACCTCGGGTACAGGACCATTGGCACGAGTAGGATACTCACCGTTCAGTACGGTGGAAAATTCGACACGAAACTGACTGTGAAGTGTGAAGGTCAGTGCAATTGAATGAGCCTGCCAAATTTAAACACTGTGTGCTCCGACGGCAGGGGGAGATATAGTTGATTTTTGTTTTTTAGTGGCCTGTGAGTGAAGGGTTTGCCTTTTCAGTAAATGAAAAACTGCTACTTTGTATACGAAGGGCAAATGATGAGCCTGCAGCAAATTAAGCCTGTCGCCTCCAACGGCAAGTCTGGAGATATATTAGGTGGTTGGTAGGTAGGCAGATTGGCAGTGGAGGGCTTGTCCTGGTATTAGTATCGAAACGAAAACACTGTTGTACTTGTTGTATCAGTAAGGTGCACATGCGTGAGCTGCCATCAAGTTAAGCAGTCTGCCTCCACGGCAAGTTGGAGAACTAGTGGGGAGTGAGTGCGGGAGGGCTTGCTGTTCGAAAAAAACATTCTGGATTAACTTTTTGTAGTAAGGTGCAATTGCAATGAGCCTGCCGAAATTTACGCGTCTGCCTCTTACGGCCAGTTGTGAGAATTTGTAATGACGTGAGTGAAGGCAGCTCGACCGGCCTTGCCTGGGGCTCTGCTGTCTGTGCCCCAAATACTTTGGCTTAACTTTCTGCTGACGTACGGTGGAGTTCTGCGATGAGGCCTGTCTCAACTTTAAGCTGGTCTGCCTGCCCGCGGCAAGTTGGCGATTCTTAGTGAGACGTGCGGCCAGTTGGAGAATTTAAAGGTTGAGTGAGTGAAAGCCTGGAGTATTAGCTGGATGAGTGAGGCACAGTGGAGTTATTGTAGTGATGCAGTGAGTGAGGGTTGCCCGATTTCGCAAGGGGCGCGAACCATGCTGACAGCTGGAAGGTCCAGGGGTGCAATCTGCAAATGAATGAGGCGATGCCCAAATCTAGCGCCGTCTGCCTCCACCGGTCAAGTTGGCGAACATTTAGTCGATGCAAAGTACCTGCAAAGGGTTGATGCAGTCTTTGTTCTTCTGCTTGAGTGAATGTGATGGCTTTGCCTTTCGCCACGCAAAATGTAGTAGCCCGCTTTGAAGTCCAGGTGCACGACTATGACGCTGCCACAGTTAGCCCGGCATCTGCTCTACGCGCAGAGGGCGGTAAGCTAGGTCTGCCTAGCTCCGTTAGTGATGCAGTCGTGAGACACGGGGTGGGAGGCGGGCCTGTTCGCCCTTATCCGCAACGAAAAGCGATTACACTGGTAAGTAAGGGTGCATATGGGATGAGCATGCCCCTCATTTAGCCGTCTGCCCCCCGGCCAGGGAGACTTGTGGTGCCGTGAGAGTGGTGAGGGCTTGGCTTTTTACGAAAAAACCACCCATGCTTCCATTTTTGAAGTCTAATCGTGCAAGTCGCGCTGCCATGAATTTCATAGTAAGTCTTGTGCAGGGTCACAAGGTGGATAGATCGTCCCGCTCTGGCATAATCTTGATGCATAGTCCTGACTTCTCGCCCGCTCTTATCGCTACTTGGCCTGTGGTGCTGAGTGATCTCGGTCGCGTAGCTTCCTTTTGGCATTAATCCAACACCCGTCTAACGTGTTTGCTACGCCTCAGGTGCCGGAAGAGCCTGCCCCCATTTAAGCCGTCTTCGCACGGCCCGTGGCGACTCTTTTCTATTGATTGTTGATGGCATCGTCTGGCGAGTACTCTTAGATGTAGTTGCGTTGCTTTTGGCACGTGTGTGTGGATATCTTTATGTGTATGCTTTATCTCCCGTGAGGCCACGTGTAGGAGACACGATCAGCCTGATGAGGGGGACTGTGAGTGAGCGTGTACTTTGCTCTGTTCCGAATATATATTCCGAACTGCTAAACGTATGCACATGATAGTTGTGCAACGAACTGATGCCTGCCCCATATATATAGTCAGTCTTTCTCGCACATAACCGCAAGTTTGGCGAATTCAGTGATGCCCGTTTAGGCCATGATATCAGTGGACGTGAGGGGCTTTGCCTTTTCGAAACGAAACCTGGATTAACTTGTTAAGTAAGGTGCAATGAATGAGCCTGCTGCAATTAAGCGCGTCGCCTCCATGGCAAGTTGGAGAATGTGAGGAGTGAGTGAGGGCTTGGCTTTCGAAACGAAACCTGCTTAACTTTTGAAGTAAGGTGCAATGAATGAGCCTGCCAAATTTAAGCCGTCTGCCTCCACGGCAAGTTGGAGAATTAGTGATGAGTGAGTGAGTGGAGTGAGTGAGGGCTTTGCCTTTTATTAGTGTATATATATATATTAACCCTGCCCCAAAGAGCTTACAATTTAAGCATTGCATGCAATGCTTTTATTTGGACATAAAAGGTTAAAAAACAAAACTTTTTGGTGGAATACATTGAAATGTCCTCTGCTGTAAACCTGTGTTGCTTATTGAAAATGCTGAAGGAAACCTAACGTGATCTGTTGTTATGTGAAAACAAAGTGTTTACTTAGAGTTGACAAAGCAGGATTTCTGAAAACTGGAGACCATTGAATCTCATTCAGAAACAAATTGGACAATAACTTTTTAGTAAAAGGTGGAAAGAAATGAATTAAATTGCTTTGGTTCCTGATGGCTGCCTTCCCTTCACATGTAACATTCTTTCTGCAGCTCCAGTGGTGACTAATTTAGAACAGATCTAAAGCTTACTAGAAAGAGATGCAAAACGAACACGTGGGCCCGCAGTCTTTGGCCGGGTGCCTATAAATAGATGACAGTCCATCAGTCATGACACATTTTGTTTAGCAATAATCTGTCAGATTGTAAGGCTTTGAAAACAAAATGTTATGGAGACAAGTCAGCTGACAGGGTAAATAAGTAAAAAGATTTGTACACTTTGTGTAATAATTTTTGTTTGGTTTGATCCCAATTTGACATTCATTATAGGTCATGTTATCTAGACAATGTCATGTACCTGGGTGTTACTATTTAATGTAGTTTCTTGGTAATCAATTAAGATGCCGCATTTAATAGTGAAAAAATTATTTAGCATTGCTAATTATCAGCAGTATGTATTTCTTGAAAACAACCAATCCCAATGCAGACGAACCATCAATGGACACTTACCTTTGGGGTTGCTATTGGGCTCCACTTTACAGTATACAGAGCTGGATGTATATCTGCTAAATTACTGTTTTCCATCATTTCTATAGGAGGTTGTTTGGGTGAATGTAAATCGGACCAGATGGATCATTCATGATAACCGACTCGAACGTCCATTTCCCCGACAAGCTCTCATACATTAAACGATAGTTGGCCAAAACACCCGTCCAATACACCATTGTGTGTACAGACCTTTAGATGGGGCTGGGAGACTCCTAAATGCTCTCCAGTGTGTCATAGTTCTAATTACACAAACTGTCAGTGAAATAAGTACCTGAGACTTACGTGTTCACTCAGTGAGTAGATCCTATGCTAAATTAAGAGCTTAGCACTGTCTGGGTCCCAGATTGGTAGAAGATGGCAGATGACGATACTTTTGCAGTAAAATTTACGAGCTGAAGTTGGTTTCTATTCGCCGACTGAAGTTGGTTTCTTATTCGGATTTGAATAAGAAACTGGTGTATTGCAATAGGTAAACCGCTTTGGGCCACTGAAAAAACACCGCAGACAGACACGTACATACCCCCGGCACATAATTCAGTTGAGTCCAGCCTGGCCCAAATGGTTTTGGGCATGCAAG
Organism: Hymenochirus boettgeri; assembly: GCA_019447015.1. Taxonomy (NCBI): domain Eukaryota; kingdom Metazoa; phylum Chordata; class Amphibia; order Anura; family Pipidae; genus Hymenochirus; species Hymenochirus boettgeri. Next base: position 202,057,466 of record CM033471.1, on the reverse strand, counting down.
TTGGCACCAAAGTCTGCAAATCAGAATAAGAAACCAACTTCAGCCTGGGAATAAGAAACTAACTGAAAAAGAAACCAACTTTTTGAATAAGAAAACAACTTCAGCTTTGTGTAAAATTTACTTTGCAAAGTATTAAATTTTTTGTATAAATTAATAAAACAAACAACATAATGCTACCCAACAAATTGGAACCAGCGTGTATGTCACACCTTATATAAAAGGGCCACTTCACTGTGTTTTCCACTAGTCTACCAGGTCCCAGTCTCACTGCCAAGACTCCCGCAGCATCTCAGCCATCACTGACACCATTGTTGGTCCAGCCGGACAGGAAGAGGGAACGAGTGCTAGTAAAGTATACCTTGAAGCCTTGCAGAATAATTTAAACATACGTGGCCTAGGTTTGGGGGGGGATTTCCCTTCAAGGACAGTTAGGTTCTGTTGTAAACCCATCAGGGATCTATTACAATAAAACCCTAAACCTGCGTCGTGAATCCGTGGTGTGTCTCTGCTTCTGGATGTGCGTGCGAAATGGGATTGACACTTGAGATAGCAGCTCCCTGAAGTTTCTCCTTAAGTGGGGCCGAACTGGACAACCTTAGAGGTGTAGAATGGTACATTACCGAACTGGCAGATTGGAGAGAGTAAAGACGCGTCTGAGGGGGGGAGTTGATCGGTTCTGCTCATGGCCGGAAGTATGCGCGTGCATCGAGACCCAACGCTGAAGCAGAAACTTTGTTCAGCTCCCCTCAACCCGGACGAGAGAGAGAAAGAGACAGAGAATCTAGCTTAACTGTCTAGTTATTTAATAAGATGACTAACCAAACAATAGTTATCAGTTGTAGCAATCGCAGAGAAAGGGGCCTAAGGATAAAATGCTGAAATAGTGGTACCAGCATTTGGCAACACAACAGAAAGTTTTGCACCAGTAGTTAATATACATGTGACATGTGAACATTCTAAAGGGCTCATTCACACTACAACCCAATTCGCACTGGGAAAAACATATCGTTCGATGGACCGCCCACACCGACACCTACCAAACCCCCAACGGCGGGGAAAGGACGAAGCTGAAGTTGGTTTCTTATTCAAAAAAGTTGGTTTCTTTTTCAGTTAGTTTCTTATTCGCCGACTGAAGTTGGTTTCTTATTCGGATTTGAATAAGAAACTGATGTATTGCAATAGGTAAACTGCTTTGGGCCACTGAAAAAACACTGCAGACAGACTTGTACATACCCCTGGCACATAATTCAGTTGAGTCCAGCCTGGCCCAAATTGGTTTTGGGCATGCAAGTTGGCACCAAAGTCTGCAAAATAGCCATTTTAGCCATTTGAATAAGAAACTGATGTATTGCAATAGGTAAACTGCTTTGGGCCACTGAAAAATCACTGCAGACAGACTTGTACATACCCCTGGCACATAATTCAGTTGAGTCCAGCCTGGCCCAAATGCATACGTCACCTTGCGCCTGTGCCTTATCCATTCCCGCGCAGTCTAAATCCTTACTGTCAGCTAATACTGTGACATGCACAGCAGAGCCCTTCCCTCCATCCCTCTGGAACCCTCTTTGCTGCCGTGTGCCCTACCTTTAAAAAGGACACACTAGCCCACCCCAAACCACGGAGTCAGTGTGATAAAAAAAAGATGCAGAGCTCTACTTACAATCCTTCATTCCCCCAGGGTTCTGTATTGTGACAGCCACAGGCTATTGCCGGTCTGGCATCCTGCTTGCAGTTCCAGCAAGCCGAGGGTCAAGATTAGAGCAACAGGGGATCGAAAAATTGTAATTAGAGTTCTGCACATTTCTTAACAAACAAACCTAGCGGTTGGAGGTGGGCTAGGGTACTCTACAATACACTAAGAGTAAATTTTGCAGATGGACATACCCTTTAAAAATAAATCAAAATATAATAGGCTGCCAAACTAACTTATTTTATAGTCACATAGGCAGAAACTATCAATAAACCTTCATTATTTCATAGGTGAATTATGTGCCAGGGGTAAGTACAAGTCTGTCTGCAGTGATTTTTCAGTGGCCCAAAGCAGTTTACCTATTGCAATACATCAGTTTCGCCCAAAGCAGTTTACCTATTGCAATACATCAGTTTCTTATTCAAATCCGAATAAGCAACCAACTTCAGTCGGCGAATAAGAAACCAACTGAAAAAGAAACCAACTTTTTTGAATAAGAAACCAACTTCAGCTTCGTTCGTCATGGTCATATGCCTTCATTCAACCTCCAATACTAGGTATCTATGTAATATCTGGTCTATGTAATATCTATGTAATATCTGGGGAGAAAGTTAACAATTGTAAAATAGTGTTATGGGGTGTATGTATGTGTCCTGGTTGTTGGGTTAAAATTCTGTTAGTGGGATCAACATGCCCTTTAAACATCTGTTACAACACCTACAACTGAGCTACCTGTAGAATGGTAACCTATCTAATATCTATTTGTGTCTGTCTACATCTATTTGTGTCTGTCTATATCTATAAGTGTCTGTCTACATAGGTACCTATTATTATTCATTGTGATCAATTGGGTTGTATAATGTGCCCATGTTTACCAGCCCTAAATCTGAGTACACACATTTGCCAATAAAAGGCAAATACCACCAGATCCAACAAGGATTTGGCGATTAATGGCCCTGTGTGTAGCAAAAAAAATAGTCTGATCCCTTGGACGGTGAACTGCCATTGAGACCATGGCCACGGTACCATTCTGCCATGACTGAAAATCTCTATTGTCTCCAATACTTTACTGGCCAGCTGAACGATCTCCATATACAAAGTAAAGCAAGGTACACACACCAGCGATAAAGCCCCGATACCGCCTGATCTGACAGTATCGGGGCTTTATCGGCAGTGTGTGTAGAATCTTTCCCAAATGAACGACCGTTGAAAGTTTGGGTCAGCTTCACGGTCATTCAGGGAAATTTTTTTTATAGGGGAGGCGGTCGAGGGAAACACACAGTCCTGAGCGTTCTCCCTGTGCTGTGTATAGGGAGAACGCTCGGGACTGTGTATTCACTGATCCTGCAGATCCTGTCTGTCATCTTTACAGCTTAAGGAAGAACGTTTTGCCAGTGTGTGTAGCCAGATTTATAGCTGATAATAGACAGCTTCCAATGGAACAATCTTAGAGGAACCAAGAACTCCATTATAACACTATGCACTAAATGCCCTTACTAGAAAATACTACAAAAAAGAGTTTGCGCCACAATTTGTGACCTTGATTAAAAAAACCTTCTAAGCCATACTTATATACCTATACTTAAATTTATTACACAAACCCCTATATATTAGTACTCATTTATAAAAAAAAAATGAAATAGTTCAAGTCCATGGTGCAGAGAGCCTCTATATACTTTTCTACATTTGTGGATATGATGTTTGTTTAGCCGAAATTCTGGTTAATGATTATTCTGTGATTATGTGTAGCCAATCCACAAAACTATCTGTATGCAGCAAAATTTTACAGTGTATATATCCTTGACTTGATACAAATTATTTTGGTTTCTTGTGGCTACGTACAACAACCCACATAGTATAGAAAGTAGCCGTCTTGTAATGTGTGATTCTAACAGGTAGTTTTTTTAAAACCGTGTATTAAAACATTCAGCTCTCCCTTGAGACTGTTGCCCGGGAGGTTCTGCTTATAATAGCATACCCCCTTTCCCAGTGTCTACCAGGACTTACCGCTTCTAGCCACGTTTAAAGTTCCAATAGAATCTATCATCTGCTATAAAAATGTAATGTGTGTAGTTATTACTGTAGATAATCTTGTTCTTAGTCAACAGACACTACTGTACTTATAAGGAATTTTCCATCCATATAAAAAGTACAAAAAATACAAAAGTTTTTCAGGAGGTTTATTTTTCTACCTCTAATCAAAGCCCATCCTGCTGCCAGCTGTATAATCTTCAGTGTGAGATTCTTGTGGCACAGTGTGCTCTCATGCAGATAAGAAAAACATTTGCATATTTTATTTATTCTCTGTGCTATTTTAATTAACTAGCAGAACTAAAGTGTTACAATAAATTCATTTCAGGTTTTTCCCATGTAGGAATTACCAGAACGGCTATATTTTTAATAAATACAATAATTAATATAATACATAATAAAAACCATAATTCATTATTAAAATCTAAGTCTAGTTGAGGCAGATAGTATAGGTTGGGTACACACCATAGAAATAATGTATGCTGTGGGTGGGGGCAGCTGTGGACGATCTTGGTTGACAGTTTGTCCGAACTCATTGGGTATATTGGTAAGTCTCGGCCAATCCCGCGGTTCCCTATGAGGCTGCATGATTGGTTGCGGTGAACTGCCGGCCACGGCTACTTTTGCTGCCACCAACAGTGCTGGCTGACCGATCACTAGTGGTGAATGGTCGATTGGGACAAATCTTCGTGTGTAACCAGCCTTAAGGTGCTCATTCATTAGAAACTCACCTCCCGACCGATCCCACAACATTCAATACTTCAAGAACCGTTCCCGTTCTTTTTCGCAACTGACATATGATCACGACAGGACACAAGATTGGGTCTGCACACCATCCAAAAAGTCTTTATGCTGGGTGCGTAGTGGTAGTAGTAGCTGAAACCACAATAATACATATAGTCCTAGATTTCACTGCACACCAGTCTTAAACAATGATTATTTATTGGATCAATGTTTCGGTATCTATGTGACACCTTTCTCAAGATGCAATACACTTAGAACTTTTTCCCAAGATGCAATACACATAGTCCCTAAGTGTATTGCATCTTGAGAATGATGACACAGACACCAAAACATTTATCCAATAAATATTCATTGGTTAAGACTGGTGTGCAGTGGAATCTTGGACTATATGTTCAATCACGACAGTCCTATCTGGCCCATTAATTTTGCGTACGGCTGAAAAAAGAATGGGAAAGGCAGTAACTTTACTACCATTCAGGAGTAATCAGCTTTTGATTGGAGCATGATATCTCTTCCTCTGTGGCTGTCATTCCACTGCAAATGCAAATACTTACTAGAAATCTCAAGTTACATTTTATACCAAACTAGCCAGTTAAGCCCGTTATAAAAACGGGCGCTAGATCTCCCTCTCTCGTCCAGTTCGCAGACACACAGCAACGCACAGGAGCCCTCCCACTCTTCTCTCACTCATGCACAGAAGATGAAAAGCCACACACGAATTCACAAGCGCAGGTTTAGCATTTTATTATATAGGATGATAACCAGCAAAATAAATAGAGCTCACATTAGCTTCATAGTACCATGGGAAACTGGAAATAAAAGCATTTACGACAAGGCCCCATTGCCGCATTTCAGCACAAAGAGCCAGGTACACACATCTACTTATGCACACAAACACAGATACACACACTTGCTGATCATCCTCACTTTATGCTTCCCTTCCTTTAAAGGGCATGTCCACCCTTCTAAAAAAAAATTGTTGTAGGGCTTCCTCCCCCAGCCCCAACCGCGTTATTATTATAGCCAGAAAGTCCCCCGATCTTTACTTACCTCCCCTCTATCCTCCGCCGATTTTCTCTGGGGGAGGAAGCCCTACAACATATAAAAAGGGTTGGTTTTGTGTTAGGGGGAGGGAGACCAAAACAGGAGGGAGGGGGGGGTGGCTGCAGTGCACATGGCAAAATTCTCGCGGACGAGAGACAGGAGGTAGAGTCCTATATGGACTCTGCTAGGCTTCTGGTGGTCACTTTTTGGGACTTTGGAGGGATATAGCAGGGCAACCATTTGGAGCAGGGATGTAAGGTAAGGATTTTTATGCACTACAGAGTGAAGCCAGTAGTGGGGGAAATTATAGTTTTGAGGGTGGACATGCCCTTTAAAAAGCAACCATACACACACAAAAAAAACACACAAAAAAAAGACTTGTATTTAATTAGAATAAAAATTGATATGTACACATCCTCTTTAATTGACATAACAATGTTATTGGAGTTTAAAAATTCCCATCTCACACTGACACGTTAATACAGCTGTGTTTATACTTTCCCTTTGTAGAGAACTTTAGTTCATGATTCCCAAAATGTAATAGCCTTACTTCTATCTATGAGCCCCTCTTCCCCATGAGATCTTTCTCTCTGACTTCAGGAGCAGCTCCCAAGGTCCTGCTGAGATTGATCCAAATCCCATCCCTCTGTGACATTCTGCGCACAGAACATTCCATCTGCTAAGCAACTTGTAATAGTGAAAGGCTTCTATATAGGGAATACAGCCAGACATCACAACAGCATAGTTCCCACGGACGGAAACTAAAACCTCAAGTCTCCTTGGGCTGCCTCTATAGCTAAGAAGCTTTTAGGCTGAGGCCACACTACAACGCACCAAATCGCACACACATTCGCCAGCACTATCGCACGCGATTGTGTGCCGATTCTTGTGTGTTTTGCTCATGCGATTTTACCGTTTTCCGTTATGGAAACGCATGCGTTAACACACCAAAAATGGTGAATGCATGTGAACGCATGCTGTCTCCCAATACACCCTCTCACATCTGCTTGTGTTTCTCTCCCACCTCCTCCCGTACCACATTGCCTCATATTCCCAACATCCCCTATAAAATGAATCTTAGGGCTAGGCCACTCTGCTGCGTTTTTTTTGCGCTTGCGTTTTTTTCATATCATTGAAAATGTGGCAACGCACCAAATACGCGCGTTTTCGGGTACGTTGCGTTTGCAATTTGTGTTTCGCATTTTAAATCGCAATTGCATGCGTTTTTCAATAGTTAATGAAAAAACGAATGCACAAACGCAACAAAATCGCACATGAAATTGCATGCAATTGTGTTTGCGATTGTGTTTGCGTTGCAGTGTGGCCATGACCTAAGATTTTTTAACCACCCCCCTCAGAGTTAAAAAAAAATCTTTATTAAAAACAACACAAGTCCCCCTGCCTTTGTTACAATATTGTGGGAAGACCCCTGTCTCTCTCTCTCTGCATGATCAGCTGTAAAAATGAACTTAGAGAGTCAGGGAGGAAAGGATTTCTCTACTGCAGCCAAGTGAGTGTGTCTACTACCATGCACATTGAGTGACAGCACTCTCAGCACAGGGGAAGACACACCCCCAGGAACCAGCACAACCTTCCCATGCTGCTGCAAGCAAACAAAGGGGGATTCTGGGGGTAGGGGGGGTAGGTGGAGGGTTAGGGAATGGTGTACTTAAAAATAAACCACAAAAAAAATGTTTTTTCCTCAGTGGAGATACCCTTTAAAGTAGGTATATCCAAAGGTTAACTGCCTATTTAGGTAAAACATCAGAGCAAATCCATAAATATCACACAGACTCCAAAATCATTCAGAGCCAAATCAACCAATAACAAATTACCAGCACAGGGAGCCAGAATGTAACAAACTCAACAAACACAATATATATATATATATATATATATATATATTATATATATATTATATATATATAATATATATATTTATTTTTTTTTAAAGGCCACCTGTATTGCAATATTATATTCTTTTTAACCTTTTATTCTTGTGGGAACCTTAAAACTATTTCCATGTCTTGGGGAACCCCTACATAAACAATTATTATGTTTTCGTATTTCTTTCATTCACAGTCATCAAAATATTTAATTTCATACAAATTTAACAAATCAAAAAAAAAAGTATATATATATATATATATATCAATAGAAAAGACTGGCACACACTCCCTCAATTCAAATGCCAGGGTGCTCCCGAGGGATCCAATAATACAAAATGCACAGTGAATCAGGCACTCCTTGGTCTTATAAACAAGTGGGTTAATTCACATCACAACAATGGCAACCCACTTGTTTATAAGACCAGGAGTGCCCTGATTCACTGTGCATTTTATATATATATATATATATATATATCCTTACTCACAAGGATTCCTGCCACTATCCCTTAGCCACTGTACCTTAGCAACCTCTCAGAGAGCCCTGGGGGTCCCCAAGCCCCTGGTTGAAAAATATTGCTCAATTATCTATCTATCTATCTATCTATCTGTCTGTCTGTCCATCTATCCTCTCCCATATCATTTTGAGCTCTTCCAGAAAATCTGTGGTATCTGGCAAAAGATTTACATGTTTTAAAATGGTATGGACATGTTCTCCAAAAAATCATAGACTGCTCCCTTTGACATATGTCTGACTTTTAAGCTGTGTACACATGATGAGATTCTTCCTCCTCTGCACTTCCGACCAGTCGGCCATGAGAAAAGGACTGTTGGTCACATCAAAAGTAGATGTGGCCAACAGTTTGCCAAAAACCCATGCAATTATTTTGGCCCGATTGTCCGTTACACTGAACTATCGGTCGTATGGGCCAAAATATTACATGGTGTGTACCAAGTTTTAGGCTCATTGAAGATTTAAGCTAAAAATTAAATGTTCTCTGCGGCCAAGAATTTGCCACTTGATACATGATCACGGGAAATATTATGTAATAGTCAAGCTGTTTCTTTTGCAACTCTTTTTTAAACTCTTTATTGGGCTGCTCATGTATCTCCATCAGATGTTCTGTTTTATAATATTTTATTATCTATTATTTTGCCATAGTCAATGCAATTATATATTTCACTACATTTTATTCTAGGAAGAAAGCACCAGAAGGTCTGTACGTTAAAGTGATCTGGTCCTATAAAGAAAGTGTAGTAGGCTGCATCCAAGCTATTTGCATTCAGGTGCTGGGTACACACCATGGGATTACTTTGTTCAGACCGACCATTCGCTACTAGTGAGTAGTCGGCCGTAACAAAGCACTGCTGGGTGTGGTAAAAGTAGTCGTGGCTGACAGTTCACCGGGACCAAGTGTGCAGTCTATAGATGACCGCACAATCAGCTGTGGTTTTACAGCCTGTCCAATCATGGGCGAATGGATGGTCAGACATTGGTCGCAGCCACCCGAAGAAAGCATCCAATATTTTGGGTTGATCGACCGATACATTGAATTGTCAGTCAATCAGCCCAAAATGTTAGATGGTGTGTATCCATCCCTCCAGTTTAGCAGGCAGTGTTGACTTAACAGCGGCTGCTGAACTGGAAGATTGACCTAACAGTGGCTGCTGAACTGGAAGGTTGACCTTACAGTGGCTGCTGAACTGGAAGTTTGACGTTACAGTAGCTGCTGAACTGGAAGACTGACCTAACAGTGGCTGGTGCACTGGAGGTCTGACTTAACACTGGCTGGTGAACTGGAGGCCTGACTTAAAGGGCATATCCCCCCAAACAAAAATTTGCCCCACAGATGGCCCCTCAGTGTAGTGTAAAAAAAATCTTTGAGATATACAAAAATATCCAGGTGCACACAGCCTGCATGGGTGCAGACTACAAAGAGGCTTCCTACTCTAATGGAACAATATACTCATAAGAAACAGGATGCTTGTTGCACTCCAATAGTGAATTTATTGAATAACCCTTGTGACAGCGACACCCCAGTACTCAAATAACCCAGTGTGACAGCCAGCTCCCCAGTACACAAATCACCCAGTGTGACAGCGAGCACCCCAGTTCACAAATCACCCAGTGTGACAGCGAGCACCCCAGTACCCAAATCACCCAGTGTGACAGCCAGCTCCCCAGTACACAAATCACCCAGTGTGACAGCGGGCTCCCCAGTACACAAATCGCCCAGTGTGACAGCGAGCTCCCTGGTACACAAATCACCCAGTGTGACAGCGAGCACCCCGGTACACAAATCACCCAGTGTTACAGTGAGCACCCCGGTACACAAATCACCCAGTGTGACAGCGAGCACCCCGGTACACAAATCACCCAGTGTGACAGCGAGCTCCCCAGTACACAAAACACCCAGTGTGACAGCGAGCTCCCCGGTACACAAATCACCCAGTGTGACAGCGAGCTCCACGGTACACAAATCACCCAGTGTGACAGCGAGCACCCCGGTACACAAATCACCCAGTGTGACAGCGAGCACCCCGGTACACAAATCACCCAGTGTGACAGCGAGCTCCCCGGTACACAAATCACCCAGTGTGACAGCGAGCTCCCCGGTACAGAATTCACCCAGTATGACAGCGAGCTCTCCAGTTCACAAATCACCCAGTGTGACAGCAAGCTCCCCAGTACACAAATCACCCAGTGTGACAGCGACCTCCCTAGTACACAAATCACCCAGTGTGACAGCGAATTACCCTGTGTGACAGCGAGCTCCCCAGTACACAAATCACCCAGTGTGACAGCGAGCTCCCCAGTACACAAATCACCCAGTGTGACCCCAGTTCACAAATCACCCAGTGTGACAGCGAGCTCCCCAGTAACACTCACCCAGTGTGACCCCAGTCACAAAACACCAAGTTTGACAGAGAGCTCCCTAGTACACAAATCACCCAGTGTGACCCCAGTACACAAATCACCCAGTGTGACAGCGAGCTCCCCGGTACACAAATCACTCAGTGTGACAGCGAGCTCCCCGGTACACAAATCCCCCAGTGTGACAGCGAGCTCCCCAGTACACAAATCATCCAGTGTGACAGCAAGCTCCCCGGTACACAAATCATCCAGTGTGACAGCGAGCTCCCCGGTACACAAATCACCCAGTGTGACAGCGAGCTCCCCGGTACACAAATCACCCAGTGTGACAGCGAGCTCCCCGGTACACAAATCACCCAGTGTGACAGCGAGCTCCCCAGTACACAAATCACCCAGTGTGACCCCAGTACACAAATCACCCAGTGTGACAGCGAGCTCCCCAGTACACAAATCACCCAGTGTGACAGCGAGCTCTCCAGTACTAATTTACTTTTTGGGCTGTACTGATTGCAAAGTATTCATTATGAATGCAGTAAATTGCAATCAGTTCGTACTTTTTATGACTCAGTCTACTGCATATTTTAATTATAGATTATATAGGAATATAAATTTATTGTGTGGCCCTTAAAGGTGGTCAGTGGCCGCACATGAGGCTCTTGAGATCAAATGGGTTGGGCACCCCTGCACTAGGTCTAGGTAGGTGGCAGGTAACAAGTCTAGTAACACAAAGCCAAAGGGTCAGGGCAGGCATCAAGAATTAGAGTCCAAAAACAAAGCCAAAAGCCAATGGGTCAGGAGCATGGGATCAGAACCCAGTATCAAAGCCAAGGGTCAGAAGGCAGGAAATCCAAACAAAACCACAAGCACATATAGGAGAGCTACAAACCGCAAAGCAATCCACCACCTGCTAGTGTCCGCAGAACATATTTAAATATTAGTGCTACTGGCGCTACAATAATGTCACGTGCATTGCACAATGATGTCGGTGTGCCAGCACTCCAGGTGAGTACCACTCATTACACAAGGTTGAAAATCCTGAATCTGAGTGAAAAAGCCACCTCACTGACTATTTCTTACTGGATATCTGTTGCTGGATTAGAGTCCTTCTCCAAGGAAGACCTGCATTCGAACTACATTTGCTTTGCAGACGGGTTTCATATCCGTACCCCTGGCAACCCTAACCTAACCGGCTTTTATTCTTTCTTACTAAAATCTGTACATTAATTAAAGGGCATGTCCACCCCCAAAACTATAATCCCCCCCACTACTGGCCCCATCATGTAGTGTAGTTTAATACTTACCTCACATCCCAGCTCCATATGGTTCTCCTGTAGTCCCCCCCCAAAGTCCCAAAAACTGCCCACCAGGAGGATAGCAGAGTCCATATAGGACTCTGCCTCCTACCTGGCCTCCGGGAGAAGTTTGGCATGCGTACTGCAGCCCTTCTCCCCCTCCCTCCCCCTCCGGATTCCCTCTCCCTAGCATAAATCCCCTTTGATATAGTATTCCCCCTGGTCTCCCAGCCCCAACCACTTCATTTTTATGTTTAGAAAGTGCCCAAAACTTTTACTTACCTCCCCTCTTTCCTCCGCTGCACTGAATGACCGGCAGCCACGTCCGTGATTGGCTGCCGCTCAGCCAATCACAGACGCGACTGCCGGTCCCGCCCCTCTGCTTACATTTTCTCGCAAGCAGAGGGCCAGCAGACCTCTGCTTGCGAGAAAATGTAAAAGTTCGGGGCACTTTCTAAACATAAAAATGAAGCGGTTGGGGATGGGAGACCAGGGGGAATACTATATCAAAAAATAGTTTTAAGGGTGGACATACCCTTTAAATTTGTTTTAATCAGGTTTTATTTATAAATGCTCAGATACAGAACCTCGCAAAATTCAATTACATTAAATTACATAAGTAGTAGAGAATTGTACCGTGTTAGCCATAGATGAAAGTGAAGACATCTTGGATATAAAGTAATACCTTTTATTGGCTAACTTAAATGATTGAAAATGCTTTCGAAGCACTAGGCTTCTTCCTCAGGCATGATTCAATACTGAATCTTGTAAAGCACTCTATTTTATACATACTAGAACAAAGACTTTCTGACATTACACAGATGTTATCTTTTGTCCCCATGCCTGGCAATGACTGTCGTAAATAAAACAGTAAATACATATTCAATGATCACAGGCAGTAATAAAAGAATTAGCAAGTGTTAACCAAACAATCAGAGATACACTTCACCTCTAGTGTCTATGGAGGGTCTGGTATAAATGAGATATTTGTGGGTTTGGGTGGTTTTGAGGAATTTGGTCTGATTTGCTCTGCATTTAGATTAGAAACATAGTGACACATCTAAAGTTTAGATCTTTGTTGAGTCCAGAGTTCCAAATTTTTCTTATAAGCTTAGGCTGGGTACACACGAGTGCACTATTTGTCCCGACCGAGCGTTCACCACAAGCTCAGCCAGGACAAATGTCTGTCGACTGATCGTGGGGTTCCCTATGGGCTGTGATTTACCAACATGTCCGATCGTCCTTTTGTCCGATCCAGATGATAGACATTGGTTGCTGCGCGCGCTGAAAGCGGAACAGATTTTTTCCGGCCCAATCGACCAATACACGGAAGTATATCTGCCTGTGTGTACCCAGCCTCACATTACCATTCTAACCTCTCCTTTTGGGTTCTAAAATTTCTCATGAGCACTGTGACTTTAAGGGTCCTATTTATAAAGCCACGGTATTCCTTTTTAGCGATACCGCGGGTCAGTCAATTTACAATCCCGGTCATAAATGTACGACCCCAAAAGTCTATTTACGACCGAACTTTTGTTAATTACCGAACGTTCCTTAGTAGAATACCATGCGGTAGTAAACTTGGAGGTTGGAGGTCCCTGACATAGAGTACAGTGTACATTACATTACAGACTAGGGGATGCCCCTCCTATCAACACCAAGCAAAGACAACTTTTAGAACCTAACCTACATTTGGAATTATAAAATGCAACTGCACCCTACCCATGGACCATGGCTCCATTATCAACTGGATACATCTTTATCAGCAACTCCATTCTTGTTGATCTATAACTGTGTCACATGCAGATTATATATTTAAATCTCCACTTCATTCCAAACTAGCAGTATGGGAGACCAGATCAGTATATGAGATCAGATCAGTAAGAATAGATTTGCAGTGAAAGTTAAAATGATCTGGTCCCAGAGCAGAGGACCATGGGTACAGGGGCCCGGTAAGAAGCAGCTTGAGCAGGGTACAGATGAGATATATAGGGCTATGCCCATCTTAAAGTCACATTAACCCATGTACCAAGGGTTAACATACTTCAAGACAAAGCTTGCAGTGGTATGCAAAAACTGTCGCGCAATGTTCCCTCTAACGTCAAATTGGCTGTGTGCGCAGAAATTTTTTTTCTGTGCGCATACAAAATAAAATTTTGTGAGCTCCATACTGCGGCACTTACATTCCAAAAGATTTAATATTAATTAATGTAAGATTTAATCTGTGTGCGCAGGCCTGCAGAGCAGCTTAGAGGGAACACTGGTGTCGCGCAACTGCCGCAAGGTATATACCAAGCCGATAATGGCTCTTCAAGACCAAATTTTTAACGCCAGCAGATAGAGTTAAAGATTCGGAGTTGGTAAACCCCATTGGATATGCACTGAGAGCTGCTATCGGCTCAGTTCATTGCCTAGAGGAGGACTAGCTGCTTTGACACATCCTTGCTCCGCCCAAACACCTTCTGCCGCCTTTCTTGTTCAGTGCAGGGGTGCCGCCTGAGACAAATGCCTCATGGTAGAAGTGGCCCTGATCGAAATTAAAGACAGGTTTTTAGATTGGGGATATAGTTCTAATCAAATCAGTAAAGCCTATACTCGAGTGCTTAAAACTTAATGGAAAACCTTAATGTCCACTAAAACATGAAGGACTGCTTCAGTAAAGAACATAAAATACAACTGCTCTACTGAATTGGTGATCTATGCACTGGTAGATATGGCACCTCGTTGAGCAAAAAATAGAATCATTTAACATCTTTCAAAGAGCAGAAGGGCTACAGATGAGAAAGTTAAACTAGATAAACTATGGTAGCTAAACATTTTCTGATCAAGCCCAATATATCCACAGATGGACTAAAATGGTTTACTGTGGAAAAGGTCAGATTGGGTATAAGAGGGCAGATAGAAAATGTAAGAAAGATGGATTTTTCTTCTAAATTCTCTGGCACCACAAGGACTGAATGAAAAATACAATTTAATGCCTATCTTTAAAGGGCAAGTCTACTCAAAAAAAACTTGAAAGGAGCATTATGATAGTGGCAACACAACATGTTTGAGAAAGGGATGTAATATCTGTTTCTAGTCATTTATATTATTCACAATTAACTGTCTGAGGAACTGTTTAAATACCTATGTGGTAGGAGTTTAAAAATTGTACCATTTTAGCCACGCCCATTAACCAAACCACGCCCACTGTCAAAGCCACACCCAGTTTAACACAGTGACAGCACTTTTCGTGCCACGCCGGGAAATGATCAAAAAGTTTGGCTCAGGCAGCAAAAACCCTAGAAGTGCCCATGATTTCGATTGCCCTCATTTTAAAGATGGCACTATCTGAGAAGTTGCGTCACAATCGAAATTTTCTGACTGGTATAGATGTAGTTATATTGCAGTGATATAAACTTTTAAAATGTAAAGTAGTATTAGTTGCAGTTTCATTTCTATAGAAATCAGTATGTAATGATTTGCAAGTGCCCCCAAAAAGAAACTGGTATATAAGTGGCCATCAAATACAGGCTGGTCGAATGCTCAGACAAACAGGGCTGAATAAGGCTGGGTGCACACGTGACAAGATTTGTCCTGACATTTTCCTCCGTCATTTTCCAACATACCCAATCGCCTGTTCCTCTGATCCGGACCACAGATTTTTTGCTGCCATCCACATCTACACTATACAATATTTATGGCTGACCGACACACGATAATATTGGTTGGTTGGTAAGAAATATTTTAAAGTGTGTACCCAGCCTTAGGAATGCAGTACAAATGAATCCTGCACACCCACAGCTTCCAAGGTGCAGACATCAATGCTGGGTGCTACAGTATAGTGGCAAGCATATCACAATAAACGAGAGATGACTGTGCAGACCAGTCTTAATACAAAAGGTGTTTATTAAAACATCAATAAAACACCATGTGACGTTTCGGTGCGAAGCAACTTCATCAGACATATGCAAAGAATAAAAGAACCAACAAGCCCTTAAATAGGCTAGAGACAAGACAATATTGTCATCTAGCGGCTACTCATCAATAAGTCAATAAATCGCTGTAATGGTGGGACATGGCCAATTACCATCCCACGCAGATCAGAGACTTGGGGCCATATCTAAAAACCCATGGTATCGGGTTTTCGTTACTGTACAAGCATAGATTTACAGTGAACAAACGTTCATTCCTAGAATACCATGCGGTAGTAAACTATTGCAATGGTATTCTATGGTGGATCGTAAATCTACGATTGCGGTCGTAGATTTATGGTCACTATCGTAGATCTACAATAGCAGTCATAAATTTACAACCGCAATAACCATCATTAATAAATATGGCCCTTGATGTTTTTCAATATGAAAAGGACAGGCCACAGGAGGATCACAATTGTTTTGCGTATCTAAGCTTATCTTGGCCAAGGTGATTTTAATGTCACTCCTGTGATGTTGGAACCTGTGTTTGAATGGACTATTTGGTTCACCCACATAGACAAGTGAGCACAGACATTTTAATATGTATACACAGCCTTAGGAATGGAAGAGGGGCAGGCAGCAGACTTTTTTTATTCTTTAATGCCAGAACTTGTTTCCTAAGGGGCTTCACCCAGAGCAAAATTTTCAGTTTGCTTCATTAGAGCGGCACCTTTGGCTTAATCTCCATCAGAGTAGTACCTGTGGGTACTTACTACGGGACTGGTACATACAGGTCGACAGGGGCCTGATATTCCTGACTTACAGACTACAGATCAGCCCTGGTAGTCGATGAATCGGCCAAAAAATTGCCTCAATACATTTATTTTTTTTTATCCCATATTAT
Source organism: Hymenochirus boettgeri (assembly GCA_019447015.1). Taxonomy (NCBI): domain Eukaryota; kingdom Metazoa; phylum Chordata; class Amphibia; order Anura; family Pipidae; genus Hymenochirus; species Hymenochirus boettgeri. Next base: position 202,041,104 of record CM033471.1, on the reverse strand, counting down.
ATATTGAAAGTGTATTTTTTATTGTGAACCCATTATTGGGTTTTATATTGTTATTATTACTGTGCTTTTGATCTTGTCTCTGTATCCTGTTAATTCATCCTCCTTTTTAGTACTTTATGTGTGTTCATAATAGTGATATATATCTGTCCTTATTTGTTCTTTATTGCGCTGGAACATTCCTAGATCATTGGTTTATACTAATAAAAAGTCATTTTAGTGGCAATTACCCTGCTATCTTTTATTACTGAATAAAGATGTCCCTCCCTAAGGTGTCCATAGGCAGAGGAAAATCCAGAGCAGACCTTTTTCTAGCAGTGGCGTAACTACCATCCCCAGCTGATTATGGAGGGGGTGGGTGGGTCAGGGGCATTTAACTTTGGATTCACAGCAGCTAGAAACATCATCCTATCTGCATCCTACCTGAGAAAGCTATTTTCAATGGCTATTGTATTGAGAGCACTTGTATGGAGACCACAGTTCTCCTTTACAGCAATAGTGGCTGCGACAGAGCGTGCAGTCAATAGAGGACCACACAAATTATTTGTCGGTCGCGTCCGAAAAACCATGCAATTATTTAGGCCCGATCGGCCAATCAAGTATCAGTCGATCGGGCCAAAATATTGCATGTTGTTTACCCAGCTTAAGTCTTTTCTTAGTTAAAAAAAAGTACCAGAATGATATAGTCTATAGTCCACACAAAAGATAACTGGCCTACTGCATTGTATTGATGGATTGATTAGAGGACTATACCACTGTATTGTGTGCACTCAAGTGGCATAATTGATTTATATGACCCTGGATCCCACATTGAAGCTCTACAAATTTTATTCCAATATATTCCCTTGATTTCAATGAAAGACACACCCACTGCCAAGCAGCGTGTCTGTATAGGCAGTCCCAATAGACGCTTTTCACAGCTTACTCAAACAATGAATCAGTCAATGTTTGGAACTGCCAGTGAGAAAAGCCTGTGGGCTAATTACCCTTTTAAAGGCCAGCAAATTAAACAAATAAAAACAACTTATATGCTTTTAAACATTAAAGACTTCTAAGGTGGGTGCAATGGATTTAAAATATCTGCTGGCATTATAGTTGATAGAAAACAGCAACAGAGCACCCTCAAAAAAAAGTGTATTGGGTGGAAATAATATGTATGTAAGTTACATTACTGTAATGTATTTGGTGTTTCTGGTTCGTTTCTGGTCTCAACGGGGCACATTTAGTAACAGGTTAGCATATTAGAGTAACACAGCGTTATTGTATAGGCAATCGTTTAATTACTATCACTGTTGTAATTGTAAGACTGGGTTAAAATAGTGACTGTTAAAACTGCAGTAACGTAAAATTGCAACATTATGCCTTTATAAATATGCCCCTATAAGCATTATTCATTCGGCTTAAAAGAGCCAAATTACTGGAGTTTTTTTTTTCCTTTTCCTTCCTGTGCTTTTGAGTTATCAGCCAATTTACAGACTTTTTTTCACAGACATTAATAGACGTGCTGCAGGCGTAATGAGCGCTGATTACCTGTCTATTCATTGCATTCAGTTGTGTTGCAGTCCTAATTAACAATCATTAGTTCTACCTAATCAACTCTGGGTCTCTTTCTTAAATTGCATTCACCTGTGTCAGTGCTAATCAGCACTGATTTCTCTTGATTGCATTCTGCTGTGCTACTGCACATACAGACACTCACATTAATAGAGCTTTGTGCAGCCTATCAAGCCAAATCCAAAGTTTTTACTTACGGTATTAAACAATGATAATGCATAAGTGTCCATATATGTAGGCAGTAGCATAACTAGGAATCACTGGTTCCCCCTGCAAAACTGTGATGATGCCCCTTTTTGTGCTTCATCCACAGTGGTTTTATAAAAGGATGGGAGGAGGCTATATCTGCCATAGGAAAAACAAGCAGATGGGTCCCCCTTGGCTCCCATGCAGTTGCTCTCCCTGCTCCCCTGGTAGTTACCAGTACAATCAGTCAGTACAATGTGGAGTGTTTCTCCAAACTAATAAGGGTTCTGGGGGGTGTTAGACTATTTTCTGGCATTTACTGTAATACAATAGTTGATTTCAGCATTCCAAGATCGGTATTTTATCTTTTTGCCATAATAAAGGTCTTAATGCATTGAATACATCACATTTATCCTATTTATTGCATTAAGTCCTGTATCGTTTGTGCGATCCTGCCGGAACCGTCTCTCCCGATCTTTTATGCAATGACATGCGATAACAAAATCCCATTAATTTTGCGATCGCATGTCGGTTGCATATAAGAACGGGAGAGAGTGTTCCAGCAGGATCGCAGGAACGTCACGTGAATGCTCAGTCGGGTAAGTAATATCGAACATATGTATGGCCACCTTAACTTTCTCTTTCTAGTTACATTTTGCAATTTCATGAAAATTGTTACAAATTCCCATTGATCACACTGCCCCCTTGTGGTTTTAAAATACACAGTATTTGGCTGGTGTTAAAAAATTTTGTTCTAAAGAGCAACTATCAGCTCAGCTCATCAATGGATGTTATTTGTGTCTTAAAGCTGCGTTAACCCTTGGTACATCAGTTAGCATGGCTTTAAGATACAAATAACCATTAACGGCTCTCGGTACAAAACCCAATTACAGGGAGATTCAATAAAAGTTCTTATTGTTAAAAATGGTGCTAATTTTTCCCCAACCAATCAGATATTATTTAACATTTGAAAGCTAACATCTGATTGGTTGGGGCAAAATTAGCACCATTTTTAACAATAAGAACTTTTATTGAAGAACCCTGTTAGTGTCTTATACTAGCGGCGGACCTTTTAGAGACTAACAGGGAGATTCAATAAAAGTTCTTATCATTAAAAATGGTGCTTATTTTGCCCCAACCAATCAGATATTGTGTAACATTTGAAAGCTATAATCTGATTGGTTGGAGCAAAATTAGCACCATTTTTAATGATAAGATTATCGAATAACCCTCCAGCCCAAAATGCACTTATATATGTGCTCCTCTCACTTTGATTTGAGGTTGGATCAACCCCAGGGTAGGGGGTGTTTGGAGGATTGCCAGCCTTGGTGTGCAAGAGTGACGCTATACTTGTTTTGATCTCTCTTGTTACCAGAAAGAATGTTTCTCTGCCTTCCTGGTAACAAACTCAGAAAGGGCCATAGGTTCGCCACCACTTTACTAGTGTGAGAAAGTGGTCCTCAGTAAACTATTTGTTGCAACTCTGGAAGTAATCCCACCGTGGTCTTTTTTTGGTGCATTTCTCCGTTATATATAAACTTATCCACTTCCATGATTCTGCAATGGTATAAGATAAAGCTACTTTGGTGTTATCGGGTGCAATTGCAAATGTCATTTCAGCTGTTCTTGTAAGCTCCATAAGGTAAACCCCCAATGTCATTAACTATACAAGACAGTTTGGTTGTAGTTTTCTATATAGTAAAAATAATGCAGTAAATTAGTGTGAGCAGCTATCAACCGGTATTTTCTATATTTGTATTGTTTTATTTAGCCAAGGACAAGCGCACTTTACATACGGTATATAGTATACACATTTTCAGTCCCTTTGCCAGAGGGTTTACAATCTAAGCACTTTAACTCACACAATCTATCAGTATTTCTTGTTTGTGGGAAAGGCAACAGTGCTAACCACTGGGCTGTCCTGATTATTTAAAGCCATAGTGTCCCATATAACACCTTAAAGGGCAACAACGGTCTCCATACAAGTGCCTTTACCAAGTCTCTTTTCTACCTTTCAAACAAACAAAACATGTGTGTAGATGCAGTCTATCTAGGGTTAACACCATGGCCATGATTGATGGCTGAGGTGGGCAATAGCGGCTGAACTTTCAGTTCTGTAATTTTGTTTAATGGTGGCCACACAAGCAATGATTTTGATTGTACCATATTGCAATATTATCCATTCTAGGTTTAGCACACTCTGTTCACTAGATGGCGCTACTTGTTCACTCCTGTCTGACATCCTTTGCAATGCCTAATAATAGACTGTTTTTCTGTTCCTCACAGCTTTGTTTTTGGTAGCTGTGGAGATATGCAAAAATGCAGTGCAGGAATGTTTATTTGTGATCTTATCCACTGATTGCTAGGATATCTGTCATTTCCAGAGCAAACTTTGATGGTTGTGTTGGCAGTAAGGATTCATGGAAATTAGTTATGAAAATGTAAAGGTTCAGAAATGTTGCTGGCCTTACTTGCAGCTGGATATTCTTATCCCTCGTGGATTTCAGCTGATCCCAAGGGAATCTCCTGTGTATACTTATGGAATGAGTAGTACACTGTTGGATTACCTCCTTCCGGTGCTGGATTACTCCTGATAGGATCCATAGCCCTTTTAAGACAAAGCCTTAATAATAAATACACCACAGCAGAATACATATTCTGAATGTGTACTACCCAATTCAGATGGTGGGTCAGCCAGGTGATCAGTTGTGATTTATAAAACAACCAATTTATTGATTGTGTATATTACAGCTGATCACTAGGCCAACCCATCCAAAATGTTGACCCAGGTAGGTCAAATATCCACTTGAATTCCTGACCAATAGGTTACAGATCGGTATATAGATGGCAAATCTGTCATCCAGGATATTGGGCAGGTAATCTACTGTACCAGGATTTATGTAACTTCAGCACTGAAACAGTGAAGACCACTATGAGTGTTCAATCTGCTTTCTAACAGAGACCATCCCGCCGATAGACCCCCCCATCTTTAGCTTTGGTACACTTGTGCTGATGGGAGGGGCTGCTGTCAGGATGGTGTGTCGGGAAACAGAGAGAGCACTCACTGCATTACCGAACCTGGTTCTGGAGCGGTTTACACGGATCCGCTGGAACCATTGACATCAATGCTTGCAGATTTTCATATTTTTAGATTTATTTAGAAAATCCACGAATCTGCAAGTGGAACTACTACGATTGGGAAGTGCGCTACCTTTGATTTCTATTGAAAGGAGTGCGGCACTCCTGTACTCAGGGCACTAATTGGTAAATGCACTCAGATTTTTTACAAGTCCGATTGTCTGGACCAACTGGTTTTGCCTGTAAATCAGTGGTTGGTCTGGTCTGTAAGACAATATATAATTGTGATTGACCAAAATATCTGTTGCTGCGGATAATCCAATTGAATTATCAAATCATATATGAAACATGGCTGTAGACACAAGCCTGTGCCTTATTTAAAACAATTCAATATTATAATAACTATACAAGTGAGATCTAAAAAGCTACACTGACCTGTTTCTAGGTTCTAGGTTTCTAGTTTTTTTTTACATTAAAACATCTTTTATACTCATAATCCTGTAATTGTCTAAACTATAATCTAAATGAGTCATCTACAATAATCCTAACGTTGCATTAAGAACAACAGCAGTATTTTTCCATTCTAATTACTTTAACCTGCCAATTCAGCATTTTGTCTGTGTATAAATAAATGATTCTGAATTACTTCCTGTTTGCAGGACCCCTAATAGAGACCATTATGGCCTTGTCCTTACCCAGTGCCTGGGTTAACTCAGTTGCTCAGTAGAAATCTGAGCATGTTTGACCCATTCAACAGCCAATCAGTAGAAATTACTGTTAAAAACATTCCAAGATAGTGTGCTTTCTGGGACGAAGAAGAACTGTTGCAGAACCTGAAATGTCAGCTCACAAATGTCAACAGCAGGGAACAGCAAGGAGTATATCTGTTGTGTTCAGTTAGATCAACTGGACTTAAAGTTTAGTTCTTGAAGACGTTTCACTAGTCATCCAACTGGCTTTCTCAATTCAGAATGACTTGTACAAGAATCTGTGGCAATTATGTACCCTGGAAAGTCCCAGTAAGCATATCACAAGTGTTAAGGACATTATCAATGCAAGGCTTGATTGCATAGTGGCTAAGAGGTGTTATAGGAACACCCAGGGTAAGGTGTCAAAACAGCATTGTACATGGCAGACAGTTGGTGTCGGAACCTTCCCCCCCCCTCTATTCATGCTTGGTTTCTTTATTTTCACATAAATGGCCTCCTTGATACCTCTCTTGAACCAGTCATGTTCCTTTGAAAGGATGTTGACATTACAATCTTCAAAGGTATGTCCTTTTTCCTTAAGATGCAGGTACACGGCTGAGACCTGAGAAATTTGCTCTTCCGTGCTGGGCCATACTTTGGTGCAGTTGCTATTTGGTCTCTCCCACATACAAATCAGAGTATTCTTCACTGCACTGCACTGCTTATATGATGCTTAGTGACATCATATACCCAGTGCAGTGCAGTGCAGTGCAGTGCAGTGAAGAGTTGGGACTTTCCAGGGTACATAATTGCCAACAGATTCTTGTACAAGTCATTCTGAATTGAGAAAGCCAGTCTTCAAGAACTAAACTTTAAGTGCAGCTGATCTAACTGAATACAACAGATAAACCATGACCTGGATGAATGAGAACCTCCACAAGCAAGGGGTATAAATTCAACAGATTTTTTAAACTGGAAGAGAATATGTGGAATAACTATGTAAACATAATATAAACTAAGAATTTTAAAAATTACATTTTCACTTTAATACTAGCTACACAGCCAGACAGTAGCTGAATGAAATGCAGCACATTTTTCTGTGTATTAAAAAACCTGTATAGATTATAAAACCAATTAATAGGCTCAGTGGCAAGTCTGTAGCCTTTCTAACATCAGTCCCACAATTTAATTAGTAGGGCAGCAGTGAATTTAGTGCCCGAGACAAGTCTGGCTTGGGATGTCTTCCTTCATTTACGTAAATGAAGAGTTCATTTTACACCTGGCTGCCCCAATTGTTTAGATTTGAAGAAGGGCTATGAATGAGCTCTCTGTTCCCAGTTCTACTATGACTGAGCAGAAATTAAACTTTCCAATGAATGTATAAGGCTAGACATGAAAATATATACATAACATTTAGTGTAATGGAACAGTGGAACAGTACACATAATAAACCTCTGGGCAGCCCCCAGTTTCCTAGTAAGTCATTAAAGGCATAAAGTGCAGATTTACTTCTATTTTAGTATTTGTAATAAGATATTGTTATAGCCCACAGACCAGGCTAAATATCTCCTGTTTGTAGATTTCTCACTCACCCATATGAAGTTACTCAAATGTAGAGAGTTTCCCTAAATCTCCAAAGGAAAAAACTGTGTGTCATAATAAATCGCATGATACCTAATTCAACTGAGATACAGCCATCCACCTTACAGACTGATCCAGACTGGGTTTATGTTTGGCCGTATATTGCATAGAACTGTCTAAAAATACCCACTGGGGACGATGTAGAAAAAAAAGTTTCCTCTTATCTGACCAAGAACCCACGATACTTTAATCTCCTTTGCGTGATGATAGAAAGAAAAAGAGGAGTCAAACATTACTCCAAGGCAGCATGCACATTCAGTTGGGGTAATGATCACATTATAAATAAAGATGAAGTAGTATGGACTAGGTCCCAGTTTAGGGAGGAAATGATTCATTCTTATTCTTTCATTATGTCCCTGGTCCTGCTTTTACTTGTGTGTCAGTTCATCAACCATCCATCTCCTCTTATTTGTATGCTATCTCCAGGTAATGACATTTAGGTACAACACATAAACCTAATGCCACACTATAGACAAGGGAACAAATCATAACTGTAGACTGATCAAATATTGTACATTGGGCAGGAGATTCAAACTTCTTCCCACAATCGCAGCTATTTCTGCAAAAGGAACATGTGATACTCAGGGCTGACAATTAAATTGACTGGTCAAAGTCAGCCCTTTTTTTGGTTACTGGACATGAGGGACAATTTTAATCATTGCAAATATTATCAATATGATTAGTAGATTGTCCAATAATATCACTATGTTAATGGCAACCTTAAAGGTCCTCATTAGAAAGTCTTATAAAGAAACTCAGGGTTGCATTTACAAGCAATACCAGTCCTTTCAAACTGCTCAGTGTAACCGTATCAATTCAGCCATACTAAATTTTTAAATGCACCAAATGTTAAATCTAAGCCTGCTTTATAAAATATTCCCTCCAGTCCTTCTTGTCCCCTGGGTTTGGGCCTGAAACACTACAAAAGATGTTTGAGGGTGAATCTAGAATGTATAAGTGCTGGCTCTCACTTTGCACTAATAAATGTAGAGTTGCTCATATGGAATGTTGAATTCACTGTCAACCTTTTTTGCAGTTTTTCATATGAATGTTGGTTGTGACAGATGGCCATCAGACTGAAGACTCAATCCGTTGCCTATTTATTTCCCGGCACTTGTAGTGGCACAGGTTGGGCACTCTTGGCATAGCCTGTTGTTGGAAAGATCCAGGGAGTTTTTTTTGGCTTGTTATCAGTCAAAATATAGCCAGTTAAATTATTTAACCATATTTGTTTTGAACAGAATTTGGGCCAAGTTTAAATGAATTTGTCCTTATTGCCCTGAATGTTTAGAAATAGGAAATAACTGTCAGCTTGGGTGGACACATTTACATATCTTTTTACCAAGATGATGTGGTGACCTGCGAGGGGTTAACAGCATGGCGCTGAACTAAATTCCTGGCAGATGGATGAGTAAAGAACACATTATTAATGGCATGGAAACAACTTTTTTTTAAAAGACTTGCCAAACATATTTTAGTTCCTGTACAGCTGCTGATTTCTCTATTTAAAATAGTATGTTAGTAATTAATGATACCAAATTAACCAATAGCTACAGTAATTTGAAACACCACAGAGGTTCTGATTACAGCTAACCCCTTTGAAATAACCACAGCCAAACAAATGGAAAATGAACATTCACCAGCCGCTACTCATCCTGTAGATGGAGACACTTGCTTGTTAGTAAAGATCATGTTACTGAATAGGACACATGCACTCACCTATATCAGGTTATACATGCTGCTTAGGTTGTCTATGCACGGTTAATTTTTTTTAAGATTCACTTTGAACAATGGCAGATGAGGGATCAATGTCCAAGCTGCAACAAGCAGCAACACCAGGTTTGGCTCAAATGATTTTGGTCTAATTTCTATTGAAATAAAAAAATCTGTTGGCCCAGACAGAACCTGGGATTGTTTGCAATATTGTCCTGTGTATGGCTACCCCTATAAAAAATCTGCTACTCTGCTACTCAGATGCTTGTGTTTATTAAAACAAACTAGACTGTTAGTCTGTCAATGTAAACGTATACATGTCACCACCTTGTCCCATGTTTATGTATATTATTATTCAAAGTAGAAATGTCTAATTTGTCTCATATTTCATTCAACAGGTAAAGGCTCTCTAGTGTTCTAGGAGGTTCAGCAATACCTGAAATGTGTCAGATAGAATACATTACACATAGGATTACAGTATGTCATGTAATCACGCAAAGTTCCGTATAGTATAGCACACCAACATTTCAATCCTGTTATGTACGATCATTGCGAAGTTCATAATACAGTATATCTATGTAAATGCAGGTGGCTTTGTCAGTGCAATTAGGGGTCTTCTCATCACATACCTGGTTGGGGGAAGGGAAAGTGTTGCACTAATTGCAAGTAATAGGTGTCCTTCTTACGACTACATTGAAAGGGCATGTCCATACTAATAAAAAACCTTTTAAACAATGTAGGACACCCCTGCCCACCCCCAACATCCGTATAAGAATGTTAAAAAAAGATTTATAACGTTATTTACAGCCCCTCATTCATCTGGCTCACTGACCCGACTCCCTGCTTGCCGCAACTTGCAACTTGTCGGACCAGCAGCCGTGTCTGTGATTGGCTGGGAGGCAGCTAATCACAGAGGCGGCTGTCATCAATGAATGCCGCGGGAACAAAGGGCTGAAAGTAGCATTCTAAATCTTTTTTAACAAAATGATACAGCCGTTTGTGGGGGGCAGGGATGAACAGCCCATGCCAGAATACCTCATGGAGGCAACACAGGAGGCAGAAACCTTGCAGGAAGACAGATACTACTCTTCACTTTCTGAGACTTTGGATGGGCACTGCAGGAGAACCATAAGGAGCAGAGATGTACGGTAATTTACGGTAAGGATTTTTTTAAACTACACAGTGGGGCCAGTAGTGGGTTGAATTTGGGGGTGGACATGCTGTATATCCCACACATTTGGAGATTAAATAACATTTTATTTCTGTAAATTGCATATTTTGCACCAATGCACCATTGAGCATTGGACCAGTATGGGGCCCACCAGAAAAAAATATGGGCCCACTCCACATTTCAGGTCTCCTTTTATCACTCATTACAGTATCTGTGTTACTTTTCCTGACTTCACATTTCTTACTATGTCCCTGCCAGTGCCACAGTATCTAAATATGAACAATATTCTATGGATGAACGGGGGATGGGTGGGTACCCTAGTGGGACAGTCTGATCCAGCATTCAACCTAAGAAACCTGCATTTGACCGTGATAGGAAGCGCTTGCTTGCACACTGACAAGTTCCCATGATTTGCAATATCCCTGCGTGCTGGGTTGTATATCAGCGCTTATGCTGGCCATCCGCTGATTTGACATTTGAACATTTTTGAACATTGGAAGGTTTTGGCATATGGCCAGCACTACTGTAGTGCAAGTAAATAGATGTCCATACTTTTTTAGTCGTTTTTATTCTTGTTTGTATGGAGTTAATAATATAAATCACATTTATTATTAACTTGGATCTTTTTCACACCTCCTGGGAATCAGATTATTAAGCATCGCTGCTGCACACATTTTCACAGATGATTTAATTCTGTTAGCTGATTTAATACTCTGCCATAACATTACATTAAAGTTGACATTCAACACAGTTTCTACAGCATTTGCCATTCTGATTCCAACAGTGTTCAGTGTATACACAAACCTTGGAATAAGGCACAAAGCTGCCCTTCCTCTGCAAGGGTGGATCACAGAGACATCACTGAGCTCAGTGAATGAGGGGAGGGGGCAGTACCTGCAGGGTTTCTGTGTATAAATATTTAGCTGTGTATTTTAGGATTATAAAAAAGGTATGCAGGGAGATTCAATAAAATTTCTTATCGTTTAAAATGGTGCTAATTTTTCCCCAACCAATCAGATGTTAGCTTTCAAATGTTAAATAAGATCTGATTGGTTGGGGCAAAATTAGCACCATTTTAAACGATAAGAACTTTTATTGAATCTCCCTGAAAGTTTTTAGAGTTACAATATCCTTTCAAGTCAAGTAAATTTACTGTTCAGCAAACTTTGGTTACATGCCATGGGATATTTCCGGACAACTAACCGATAGTGGTGTGTATTGGTCAGTCGGAAACATTGCATGGTGTGGGTAGGGGCAGCTGCAACCGTGCTCGGTCACCCGTTCGTCTGGGCCTGGGGCCTGTTGGTAAATCACGGCCAATCATGCGGGTTGCCTATGGGACTGCTGCCCTATGTCTATTGTTTTCTGTCTACAGAATGGTATTGAGCAGATTATTCTTCTATGTAAGGGTTTAGCCAGACTTCCAGAATTCCTCATGGTGACTGTAAATAGTTTGAGGAAAATTTACCCTGAACTGCAAAGGCTAAAATTTCTGTCCTTAAGTCATGCTAACCTATTTAACAGTTGCCTGACTTCAAGAAAGGGATTGCGGGAGCTGAGTGGGTGTCACAAAAGACAAGCCATTAAATAATTACGGAGCAGTTAATTCCATTCAATGTTTACCCAGAGCAACTAAAATGATATTAAAGGGCAAATTTATCCCTCAAATAAAAAATTGTATATAGTTAGATCAATCCAGAGAGTATATAAGCATGAGGAGCACACTACTTCTTAGTGAATTTTCACAATTTTAGTGCATAAACAACGAATACAACGTTTCAGGGAGCTACCTGCCCCCTTCCAGAGTGTAATAAAATCCTTATCTTACATCCCAGCTCCAAATGGTTCTCCTGTAATGTCCCTGTAAAGTCCCAAAAACTGTCTACCAGGAGCCTGGCAGGGAGGGAAATTGTTTCTGCCATCCTCTCAGAGGTTTTTGGCCTGCTCAGAGCAACCCTCCCCCCCTCGCTCTCCCTCCTTCCCTTTCCCTCCTGTTTTCCTTTCCCTCCCCCAAACATAAAAGCCTTTTGGGGTACTGTAGGGCTTCCTGCCCCAGGCCCAACTGCTATATTAATATGTGCAGAAACACCCCCGATCATTACTTACCTTCCATCTCTCCTCCGGCGTTCTGGATAGCCGGAAGCTGCGTCCGTGATTGGCTGCCTCTCAGCCAATCATGGACGTGGCAGCCAGTCTGGCCCCCTGCTTGCAGTTTCATGCAAGCAGAAGGCCAGGACAGTATGCCGGAGGAAAGAGGTAAGGTAAGTAATGATCGGGGGTTTCTGCAAATATTAATATAGCAGTTGGGGCTGGGGGAGGAAGCCCTACAGTACCCCAAAAGGTAAGCCAAAGCCAACAACAGTGTGCTAGAGTGGCTTCTGATTGAATTGAACTATATAATTAGATCACCCCAAAACCACAATAGATTCTAACTATTGTAGTTTTAGGGATGATTTGCCTATATACAGTTTTTCATTTGATTTTTAAATTTGCCCTTTAACTAGCTAGGACCTGAGTGATTGTGGCACTGGGTAAATTGTGTGTGTTATATAAATTTTGTGTACCCTATTAGGTGAAGGTAGATGTTTCCTTCCTTCTTTTAACATGCCTCTGTCTGTCCGACCTTCCAGTACCTTTCATAAGAAGGAACATGTCCCATCATTATTCCAGGATACCAAATCAGCCTGGCAGCTTCTCTATCTTTAGACAAATATGGATAACAACTGATCACAGAAGGAAAACCCCATTCATTGTATATAACAAACCCACACAAATCCCACACACTGCTGTGGCCTCCCACTTCCAAATCAAAGCCAATTCTAATAGAATTTTGGGACATATTTATAAAACGTAAGTAATTATTTTTTTTATATACACTTTCTTCTTTATTGACGATTTTACTCAGTTTTCCAGACAAAAAAACCCATCCATACTGAAGGAAGTGGGAATTTATTCATGTGCAAATGTATGTGGATCATGGTTATGCAATATCATCAGACCCATTTGAGACATGTTCATGCCCCTACAATCCACAGATGTAAAATCAGGCCCAGAGGAGATGCAATAACACCTATAGAGGTACATGCATTCTACAGATGAACAAACTGGAGAATTTTGTTCTGAAAATAGTTCCGTGAAATCTATTGAAGTTCCAAAAATCTGATTCAAAGCCAATTGAATCAATTTTAGAAAGGAATTTTCAATGGAAACCAGGTTTGTTTCATAACCGAGAATTATCACTAATCCTCCATAGAAGGAACTTATTTTGAATGTTAAAGGGCATGTCCACCCCCAAAACTAAAATTTCACCCCATGCTGGCCCTACTGTGTAGTGTTAATAGATCCTTACCTTACTCCTTAAAGGTTTCTGCCTCTTCTCTTACCTCGCGGAGGAATTCAGTCATGTGCTGTGGAGCGGATTCCCCCTCCCTCCCATCCAGATCCATCGTACTGCTTTATGAGACTTTCGTTAAACACCTTTTCTGCAGTGTAGTCTCTCCCCCTCCCAGCCCCAACCGCATTGTCCATTTGTAAAAAAAATAGCAGATTACTTACTTGCAGCCTTCATTCCAGCAGCGTTCACAAAAGCCGTCAGCCCCCAATGTTACTTCCTTCGCGGAAGTAACATTAGGGGCAGAGGCCCCAGGAACGAAGGCTGGTAAGTAATCTGATATTTTTTTTACAAATGGACATTGGGTTGGGGCGGTTGGGGCTGGGAGGGGGGGAGACTACATTGCAGAAAAATATGTATTTGAATGTGGACATAGTGGTCCCTAGCCCTAAATGACTGACTGTGGATGTTTTTTTTTAATACCCACTCACAATATTTTCCAGTCATATTTTAAAGGTCAATAAACCCCCCCAAAATTATTCTTTTAAAAGAAAGTAGGGAGATAGAATCACTCACTCAATCATTCAGTAAAGAAAGGGCTCCGGCAATGGGTATGATGTATACTCATTATGCAATGCAGCACTTATATCTATTACATAGGTGTGTGTGCACAGAAGGGGAGATAGGAAGGGGAAGGTGCCATGCAGTGCAGGAGCTCTGTTTTCAAGTGCTCCTATTTCCCTTTAAAGGTCTATTTTTTTTTTAAAAAGGGTGTCCCTACAGCCTGGTTTAATTACACTGATATTGGTTGTCCTGATATTTCAGGTCTTTTAGTTTTGTGCAATTTCTGTGTGGTAAATATACATTAAATAGCTGTTACGTGAAATAAAGCAGGTGCAGGTAACTGGATTCGGGCAAGGGAAGATATGCATTTATGTACTAAGAGGTGCAAATACTGAAGCACTCAATCAGATGTTAGCTTTTCATTGGTCTGCTGCAGTTATATAACATCTCTTATAACATCTGATTGGTTGCTGCAGATAAAAGCCCCCAAGTCCTTTTTCCAATCCAAGATCAGGCCAGGCGGAAACATTTTTGGCAACCCCATCTTCAGTACCCATCTCTCTGTTTGAAATCGGAGAAATCTGAACTGTTCTTCTTTGCAATCGACCCGTGTATGGCTAGCTTAATAGCACAGGCAATTGTTTGCACCTCATAGTACATAAGCCCCATGTGCAGGGGCGTAACAACCAGGAGAGCAGGAGGAGCAACTGCAGGGGGCTTATATTCCTAAAATAGGTATAGCCTCCTCCCATGGATGAAGCATGGATAGGGGCCCCATCATAGTTTTGCTGGGGGACCCAGTGATTTCTAGTTATGCCACTGCCTATGTGTTCTCTAGACCCCCTCCCTCTCTTCTTCTTCTTGTCGGGTCACTACTTGCTGACCACGACACACTTGCTGAGTTGTGAACCACAGGTACAGTAATTGCTCATAATTATGGAATCCATTTTGGGTTATTTGAGATTTTGTTCTTCTTTAAGGAATAAAGGTGATTTTCCCAGAGCAACCTCACAATCTTAATAAAAATCTTCAGCTCTAATAATTAATAGGTTCATTGCTAATGGAGCGATTGATCTTAGGCCAACACCCGGCTGATTGTTCTTAAGAAGCTGCTTTGGAAAATAAATGTAAATAAGGATTTATTTCTAAATAAAATAACGCCAACAAGCCATTCTCTGTTATTATCCTTAAGTACCTTTATATATTTCTTGCTGTAGTCCCACATCAGATTCTTTAGGTTAAACTGGTTTTGAGCTACCATTTTATGGTCTGCCAGGATTCTAAATCCACACTGTTAAAGGGCATGTCCACCCCCAAACCTATAATTCCCCCCTTTACTTACATCCCAGCACCATAAGGTTCTCCTGTAGTCCCCCCCCAAAGTCCCAAAAACTGCCCACCAGGAGGTTAGCAGAGTCCATATAGGACTCTGCCTCCTGCCTCCCCTCCGGGAGAAGTTTGGCATGCGCACTGCAGCCATTCTCTCCCTCCCTCCCCCTCCCTCCCCCTAGTGTAATTTACCTTTGCCAAATAATATTTTACCAGCCCCAACCGCTATAAATGATTTGAGGGAGACCAAACAGCAACTTCATCAACGTATGGCCCAGCACAGAAGAGCCAATTCCTCGGGTCAGGACTCAGCTGTGTACCTGCATCTTAAGGATAAAGGACATACCTTTGAAGATTGTAATGTTAACATATTGGCGAAGGAACGTGACTGGTTCAAGAGAGGTGTTAAGGAGGCCATTTGTGTGAAAATAAAGAAACCAAGCCTAAATAGAGGTGGGGGGTTTGACACCAACTGTCTGCCATGTACAATGCTGTTTTGACACCTTACTCTGGGCGTTCCTATAACACCTCTTAGCCACTATCCAATCACACCCTTAACACCTGGCTGTGATATGCTAATTGGGATTTTCCAGGGTACATAATTGCCACAGATTCTTGTACAAGTCATTCTGAATTGAGAAAGCCAGTCGGATGACTAGCGAAACGTCTTCAAGAACTACATTTCAAGTCCAGTTGATCTAATTGAATACAACAGATACTGACCTATATTGTATATATAAAATGCCATGTCCAGCACACACTGACCTGTATATATAAAATGCCATGTCTAGCACACACTGACCTGTGTATATAAAATGCCATGTCCAGAACACACTGACCTGTGTATATAAAATGCCATATCCAGCACACACTGACCTGTATATATAAAATGACATGTCCAGCACACACTGACCTGTGTATATAAAATACCATATCCAGCACACACTGACCTGTACATATAAAATGCCATGTCCAGCACACACTGACCTGTATATATAAAATGCCATGTCCAGCACATACAGACCTGTATATATAAAATGACATGTCCAGCACACACTGACCTGTGGATATAAAATGCCATATCCAGCACACACTGACCTGTATATATAAAATGCCATATCCAGCACACACTGACCTGTATATATAAAATGACATGTCCAGCACACACTGACCTGTATAAATAAAATGACATGTCCAGCACACACTGACCTGTATATATAAAATGCCATATCTAGCACACACGGAACTGTATATATATATAAAATGCCATGTCCAGCGCACACTGACCTGTATATATAAATTTATTGCCCCCATAGATAGACTGTATAGCAAAAATGAGAAGGGAATCCTCCAAGTATATGTGAAAACAGTGTTATATCATTTATTTACCCCCCTGTACACAACACGGCATCGTTTTGGGCAAAACTGTGCCCTTTCTCAAGCCATAATGTTGTGTACAGGGGGGTAAATAAATGATATAACACTGTTTTCACATATACTTGGAGGATTCTCTTCTCATTTTTGCTTGGATATTAGTTGAACATGTTTGCAGTGGAGTCAGAAGATAAAGGACCTCCAAATAGCAGTGAGTGGTGATTTGGATTCATCTTGTTTCATAGATAGACAGTAAAGTCACTTACTCACTGAGTCATGGAGCCATGCAGCAGACACAAGGAAATCTAGGAAGCACACGCCCCCTTTCTGTTCTCCAGTTCTCCTTCTGTGTCCTAGTGGCTGAATGCAGTATTGCAGGGAATTTTTTTTCCCTCACTCTCCGGGCCCCTGACAAGTCCAGGCCCTATACAGGAGTACCCCCTTTCCCCCTCTGATGGTGGCCTTGAAGGGGTAATTCCATCAGATCCAATGGAATCATCCCTTTATCGTTAAAGTGAGTGCCCAGCTTTTTTTGGGACAATCCAGCAAAACATTAGAGGTAATTATCTCTCCTCTATATAAACTGTAATACAACTGTGTTATCTTAATTGTGTTTTCACACTTTGTTATTTTTTAACCTGCTTTGTGCTTGTCCTACGAACCCCTCCTAACTAAGTTTATGGATCAATTCAATTTGTGTAAATACTTCCTATTATAATAACTTGGCATTTCCCCCAACTTCTTGCAGCTTTCCCTTGGATCTGCAGGTGCTTTGAATCTTGCTTTCCTATGCTGTGTTCCTTCTATTATCTAAGTCTTTTATTCTTTTTCCAAACAGTATATACATGGGAATTGTTTTAATCTTCGCTAGTTCTAAGCCTTCTGCTGGTCTCCTATGAGGTCACAAAACAGGTGTGCATCGCCATTTTCTTTAGGAACCTTCTATGTTCATTATTGTTTCCTAAAAGCTTCTGAGAGTTCTCAGGTTCTCTATCATTGTACTGTATTGTAGTACAGTAAAAACCATGACTGAATTATTCATTCTCGTGCTTAAATTGTCCCGATCATATTTGTATCTCAGCTTTCTTTGTTAGGTTTTTATTTATCGGCAATTCAATATAAAGCTAAATTGCACTAATGCATGAATTAGATTGTAGTTCTAGCTGATCACTGTTTATTCCACTGATTAACTAAAAGGCTAGGTACACACGGGTTGATATTTCACCCTGACCGACTGATATTTCAACCAGAAATTTAGGGTATTTTTGTAGATTGCACTGAAATATCACCAGTGCTATTTCAGGGGCTGCAAATTGATCTTTTTTCAAAATGACATGTTTCAGTACGGTTGACCTGTCAATAGCAGCGAACGGTAGGCAGGGCAGAAATATATGTGTACCTAGCTTACTTAAATTACCTATAACATAATATCTTGTTTTTTCACACTAGTCCCTGTAATTTCCAGTACCCATAATTCATTACAGTGTTTGTTCTATATTCTTTCAGACTTTTTTTGGTAAGGTTCAGCATTGTAAATAGGAATTTTGTGCAAGTGTAATTATCCCAATGGTCCATATTTTTAAAGGAGCACTATTAGCTTCATTTTTAAAATGAAAAGTACCAAAGTAATATATCAGTTTTATTCAGTTAGATCAACTGGACTTAAAGTTTAGTTCTTGAAGACGTTTCGCTAGTCATCCAACTGGCTTTCTCAATTTAGAACAGCAAAACAGCATTGTACATGGCAGACAGTTGGTGTCGAACCCCCCCACCTCTATTTAGGCTTGGTTTCTTTATTTTCACGTAAATGGCCTCCTTGACACCTCTCTTGAACCAGTCCTGTTCCTTTGAAAGGATGTTGACATTACAATAGGTATGTCCTTTTTCCTTAAGATGCAGGTACACAGCTGAGTCCTGACCCGATGAATTGGCTCTTCTGTGCTGGGCCATATGTTGGTGCAGTTGCTGTTTGGTCTCCCCCACATACAAATCTGAGCATTCTTCATTGCACTGCACTGCGTATATGATGTCGCTTTTCTTGTGTTTCGGTATTGGGTCTTTCGGATGTACCAAATGCTGGTTGGTTTAAAGCAGACAGGGATACGGTGTTTTTTGAAAATTCTTCTTAATTTCTCGGAGACCCCTGCTACATATGGGATGACCATGTTCTTCTGAAACAAATTGAATGTCGAACAATATGTATGGTACATCTATGTACAATTAACATTGTACATCTGTCTATCAAAGTATTGGTCGGTTTAAGATCGTAATTACGATCGTAATAGTGTATGGCCACCTTAAGTTCATGTAGCCAGACTCAAACACAATCTAAAAGGGAATATACCTGTATACTCCATCCCTGTCTGTTAAAGAGGATGCTGCATCTAAAATAGACACAGCTACCGGTATTATTGAATGTTGAATATTTTTTTGCAAATTTGTATGTATACAATTAAAGTAAATATAAAGTAACATTTTCTAGGAAAGTATTGAGAGAATTTTAAAGTATATGGTCACCTCAATTTGTTAGAATTTGCAGTCTTTGCCAGAACTCCTCCTTCCTTTATTTACCCTTTGCTTGACTTCTTAATGAACCACTACCACTGGACACGATGTGTAAAGTAAACTATTGAGCATTCAACTTAATTAATCTCTGCAACCAGTCTTTCTTTTTCCTTTAATGTGGGCCTTTCTCTTTCCAGTTATTCAAGATCAAACATGGCCAACTGTACCTATGTGCGCTAGTTCTTCCAAACCACAAATACATGGGAAACCCTCACATCCAAATAGGCCCATAGTACATTAGCTTCAGGCAACTGTTTTCAGTTAGCATTTGGATTCCAGCCCAGCAGAAGCAATGGGCAATAAGAATAAATAGGCAAGATCTATCAGAATTGGAGATCAGGCTTTAATTCTCTACTGGTCACATTTATCAGCTACATTTTAACGTGTATTTTTTTAAGTGGTTTTCCTCCAAAGGACGTTTAAACAATGAGGGCTTTATATTCATTCCTATATATAATAAACTCTTAGTCTGCGCTAATAAAAATATTTTCTTTCCTTCAGAAGATCCCATATACTTTATAGACATAAGGGCCATTGTAATTTTTAAAAGCTGCTGTGCTGCACGACCTCTAGGGTTCAAAGATTCACTTGGCATATTAAATAACATATTATAGGTTATAAAACATCATTCTTTATTGCAATACTGATGCTACCATTTGATATTTCATTCAATTATCGTAAAACAAAACAATATTTATTTCATCTTTTATGATAGTTTAAACCCTATCAAAAACAAAAAGGGGTTTTATATTTTTGATTATATATTGAGTGCCACGGGTCTTTCTTTCTTTAGTTTTTCTACATAGTTAAAACCCTATTTAAAATGTTTCTTTAAACTAAACATCAAGAGGCTTATTTAATAAAAGGGGCAAACAATTGCCTGCGATAATAATCTGCAGTCATGAGTTAGATAACACCATACCATCCCTTTAAAACAAAGGATAGCAACACAAAGTCCCTTAAAAGGCACTCACTTAAATTTTAACTTCAATGTTTATTAGCAAAACTAAGAACTTATATAAAAATTGAAAATTAGACTAAAAAATTGTGAAAACAAATTTGAAAAAAAACTATTTCTTAATAAATAAATAAAATTACTATCAATTGGGTTCGAATCAGATTTTTGGAACTTTAAAAGGTTCCACAGAACCGCTGTCAGAACGAAACTTGCCAGTTAAGTTTATCTCTGTTTACCACCAGTGTTTAATAATAACAAAGATTTATATTTAAAGACCACAGTGTTAAATAATAATAACGATTTATATTTAATGACCAGTGTTAAAAAAGATAACGATTCATATTTAATGACCACAGTGTTAAATAACAATAATGATCCTTATTTAATGACCACAGTGATAAATAACGATTCATATTTAATGACCAGTGTTAAATAACGATAACGATTCATATTTAATGACCAGTGTTAAATAACGATAACGATTCTTATTTAATGACCACAGTGTTAAATAACGATTCATATTTAATGACCACATTATTAAATAACGATTCATATTTAATGACCACAGTGTTAAATAATAACGATTCATATTTAATAACCACAGTGTTAAATAACGATAACAATTCATATTTAATGTCCATATTTCAATGGCTTGAAAGGCCGCAATTTGGAAGGGAATATGTGTGTGCTGCAGATTTTAAAACTCAATAATGGCATTGATGATGTTTTTTACTTACCCTTTAAATATAGCTGTCACAGGAATGAATGGGTAGGTCAGTTGGTGTGTGTACTCGTGTCAGGTTGGGGGATAAAAGACTAAAGGTGGCCATACATATGAACGATAATAGGTAAATCCCTTCGGGGGGAACAACGGAATTTACCTATTACTGTTCGTGTAGGAGCTTTTTCCGACCGATCGGAGTGCCAACAAATGACCGTAGATGGTAAATCGTACATGGTAAATTTACTTAATGTACTTTACTATATGTTTTGCAGCTCCTTTCCAGATTCAAGGGATCAAGTATCTCACTATAGAAAGTCAAGGAAACCCATTGTGCCATAACACTGCTGTCTATGGAACAAAAACTTTGTGAAGAATGTCCAGGATGCAATGGCTTCCAGAGACGCAGAGTTAACAACACACAAATTGTCTGGAAAATCCTCTGTCAATGCTACTGATGAACCATCATGGATTCCTATTAATCAACCTGATATTAATGTTGAAGCCGCTGGCAATGATTCTGACGCAGAAGAAGTAGTCTTGCCGATTTCATTTAATCAGGACACTATGGAGCATCTTATTGCTAAAATGGGAGCTTCTCTGATGTTAGCTCCTATTATCACTGAAGAGAGCCCAGAGGACTTAATGTTTGGTGGAGAGGTTACTTCAAACTTAACTTTCCATTTTCATCCTCAAATACAAAGTATGATAAGCAGGGAGGGGAGTTGTCCCTATAGAAAATATGAGCTTTCCCAAAATGTTCTCAGACTCTACCCTCAGCCCTCAGAAGAGGTTAGAATATTGGAAGAACCACCCAGAGTTGACACGGCGGTAGTCAAGATGGTTAAAAAGTGGCTCTTGTCACAGAAGTCTCTACATCTCTGCGGGATCCTATGGATAGGAAAGAGGAGACAGCCCTTAAGAGGACTTTTTTTTACCGCAGGCGTAGCCATGAGGCCCTCCATTGCTATTACTAATTTGGCCAGAGCCAATCATATCTGGATTCAGGAACTTGAGCAAGCTATTAAAACTGGAGTAGGAAAAGAAGAAATTCTTTCATCTCTGCAAGACATCAGGCTAGCTAATGACTATATGGCAGAAGCCTCTATCGATTCGGTGAAACTCATCGCTAACACCATGGGCCACTCTATTATAGCCAGAAAAATGTTATGGCTCAAACAGTGGAGGGTCGATATACAATCTAAACATGGTTTGGCTGTTATCCCATATCAAGATAAGACTCAAAAAGAGTCTACCGCAGTCTTTCAAAAGTCCAAGGGCTGGTCCTTCATCCCAAAGGAATCTGGGGTTTTGTGAGGCTAGGCAATACAGACCTGGCAAGTCATTCAATCAGAGACTGCTTCGGAACAACTCTTACCAAGGCAGCCAACAGTCCTTTCGGGGGGCTAGAGGAGCCAAGTCAAGAGGAAGGCCTTTATGACTATATTCGGACACAAAAGATAGGTGTGGGAGGCCGACTAACCTCTTTCAGCCAAATATGGGAGTCAAACATATCAGACAAGTGGGTACCAGGGCCATCTCTAGACTTTTTGCCACCTGACACAAAATTCTAAATGCTGCCCCCCTCGCTGCCGGAAGGGGTGTGGTTTTATAATTGAAAGTGGGTGGTGCTTTGTCCGGAAGTGGGATGTGGCTTGTTCAGATGTGGGAGGGGCTTTATACACATTGATTTAACTTGTGTCATTATCATTGTATTTACATATCATTCCTCCATTTATTTACAATACAATACCCTCTAGAATAGCATCCCCAAAAGATCATCTATCTATCTATCATCATCATCTGTATACTAATCTATCTATATCTATCTATCTATTATATGTCTATCTATCTAATCTATTCTATCTACTATCATCTATCTATACAATCTATCTGTCTATCTATCATCATCATCATCTGTCTATCTGTCATCATCTATCTATCTATCATCTGTCTATCTATCTATCTATCAATCATATCATCATCATCATCTGTCTATCTATCATCTATCTAGCTATCTGTCTATCATCTATCTATCTATCTATCATACATCTGTCTATCGATGTATCATCTCTATCTATCTATCTATCTATCATCTGTCTATCTATCTATCTATTCATCTTTAATCTATCTCTATATCTATCTAATCTGTCTATCTATTTATCTATCTATCTATTTATCATCATATGTCTCTCTATCTATCTATCATCTGTCTATCCATCTATCTATCATCTGTCTATCTTATCATCTGTCTATCTATCATCTATCATCTATCATATATTCTCTGTCATCTATCTATCTATCTATTATCTATCTATCTATCATCTGTCTACCTATCTATCTATCATCAATATATCTATTATCTGTCTATCTATCTATCTATCATCTATATCAATCTCCTCTGTCTATCTATCATCATCATCATCTGTCTATCTATCATCTATCTATCTATCTATCTATCATCTGTCTACCTATCTATCTATTATCTATCTATCTATCTATCATCTGTCTATCTATCTATTATCTGTCTATCTATCTATTATCTGTCTATCTATCTATCTATCTATCTATCATCTATCTATCAATCTATCTGTCTATCTATCATTATCATCATCTGTCTATCTATCATCTATCTATCTGTCTATCATCTATCTATCTATCATCTATCTATCTATTATCTGTCTATCTATCTATCTATCTATCTATCTATCTATCAATCTATCTGTCTATCTATCATCATCATCATCTGTCTATCTATCATCTATCTGTCTATCATTATATCTATATCTGTCTATCTATTATCTGTCATCTAATCTATCTATCTATCAATCATCTGTCTATCTATCATCATATCATCTGTCTGTCTATATATCTATCATCTGTCTCATCTATCATCTGTCTATCTATCTATCTATCTATCAATCTATCATCATATATATCTGTCTATCTATCATCATAACATCTGCTATCATCTATCTATCTATCTATCATCTGTCTATCGATATCATCTATCTATCTATCATCTGTTTATCTATCTATCTATCTATCTCTCTGTCTATCTATCTATCTATCTATCTATCTATCATCTGTCTACCTATCTATCTATTATCTATCTATCATCTGTCTACCTATCTATCTATTATCTATCTATCTATCATCTGTCTACCTATCTATCTATTATCTATCTATCATCATCTGTCTACCTATCTATCTATTATCTATCTATCTATCATACTGTCTACCTATCTATCTATCTATCATCTATCTATCTATTATCTGTCTATCTCTATCTATCTATCATCTATATCAATCTCTCTGTCTATCTATCATCATCATCTGTCTATCATCATCTATCTATCTATCTATCTATCTATCTATCATCTGTCTACCATCTATCTATTATCTATCATCTGTCTATCTATCTATCTATCATCTATCTATCTATTATCTGTCTATCTATCTATCATCTGTCTATCTATTATCTGTCTATCTATCTATCATCTGTCTATCTATTATCTGTCTATCTATCTATCTATCATCTATCTATCTATTATCTGTCTATCTCTATCTATCATCTATATCAATCTCTCTGTCTATCTATCATCATCATCATCTGTCTATCTATCATCTATCTATCTATCATCTGTCTACCTATCTATCTATTATCTATCTATCTATCATCTGTCTACCTATCTATCTATTATCTGTACTATCTATCTATCATCTGTCTATCTATTATCTGTCTATCTATCTATCTATCTATATCTATCTATCATCCATCTATGCTATCTATCATCATCATCATCTGTCTATCTATCATCTATCTATCTGTCTATCATCTATCTATCTATCTATCTATCATCTATCTATCTATTATCTGTCTATCTATCTATCTATCAATCTATCTGTCTATCTATCATCATCATCATCTGTCTATCTATCATCTATCTGTCTATCATCTATCTATCATCTATCTATCTATCTATCTATCTATCTATCATCTGTCTATCTATTATCTGTCTATCTATCTATCTATCTATCAATCTCTACTGTCTATCTATCTATCATCATCATCATCTGTCTGTCTATCATCTATCTATCATCTATCTATCTATCATCTGTCTATCTATCTATCTATCTATCTATCTATCATATACTATCATCATCATCGTCTATCTATCATCTATCTATCATCATCATCATCTGTCTATCTCATCATCTATCTGTCTATCATCTATCTATCATCTATCTATCTATCTATCTATCTATCTATCTATCTATCTTATCTATCTTATCTATCTATCTATACTATAATCTATCTATCTATCATCTGTCTATCTATCTATCTTCTATCTATCATATGTCTCTCAATCTGTCTGTCTGTCTGTCTATCTATCTATCTATCTATCTATCTATCTATCTATCTATCTATCTCTTCTATCCCTGTCTATCTATCTAACATATATCTATCTATCTATCTATCTATCTATCTATCTATCTATCTATCATTCTATCTATCTATCTATCTATCTCTTCTATCCCTGTCTATCTATCTAACATATATCTATCTATCATCTATCTATCTCTTCTATCCCTGTCTATCTATCTATCTATCTATCTATCTATCTATCTATCTATCTATCTATCTATCTATCTATCTATCATATATCTATCTAACATATATCTATCTATCATCTATCTATCTATCTATTATCTATCTATCATCTATCTATCTATCTAACATCTATCTATCTATCTATCATCTATCTATCTATCTAACATCTATCTATCTATCATCATCTGGCTATAATTATTTATGCTAGGCCTGCTGCCTGGGCACATGATATTATTGGTTGCTGCCTGCAAGTCACTGGGCCCTCAGAGACAGAATTACAGAACAAACCCCCAGCCCCAGGTCAGGCCCCAGCCATATCCAGCCATCCTAAAAGTTGTTAACTTGTTTGTTGCCTTTATTATTAGGATAGGATTTCAATTCAATTTATTTTTATATTGATTCTCACACTCACTGTCACTGAATCACTCCGTCTCCGAAGCAGGCGGCGCAGCTCCAGCAGCCTGTCCTGGTCTGCACGGGCTGGACTTGCAGCGCTGACGTCACTACGTCACGTCGACGCAGGGCACGCAACGAGTCACGACGTTGAGGATGGTCTGATGGATCGTTCGGTTCGGGATGGAGGCGGAGTCGGACAGTTGTTGCTGAACTTGCTGGTGCTGTGCCGGTAATGTAACAGTTACACAGGTCCGGCGCGCAACCCCCCCCCCCAACAGATTAAGGAGGGAGTTGGGTAGCTGGCGGATGCCGGCCTCCATTAAAAAAAAAAATTTAAAAAATAGTGTGTGACAGTGCGGCAGTGCCGCTTCCCTACAGGGTGCCGCTCTGCAGTGTGCTGCACCCTGCATCATTAGTGAGGCGGCCCTGGTGGGTACTGAAAACGCTCAATGAAGGTCTCCGCTTAGATTTCTGTCAATCTGGATTAAAAAAGATTTCTTCTGCAATAGCAATAGCACCGCCACTCGACCTACCTTAAAGGCTATGTCCACCCCTAAATTACACTTTTAATATTATGCTCCCCCATATCCCCCAGCCCCAACCGCATGTTTTTTTTTTTTAAAAGCCCCCCAAACTCTTACTTACCTCCCCTCGATCCTCCGCCGCACTGCCGGCCCTCTGCTTGCGAGAATGCAAGCAGAGGGGCGGGACCGGCAGTCGCGTCTGTGATTGGCTGAGCGGCAGCCAATCACGGACGCGGCTGCCGGTCCATTCAATGCAGCGGAGGAAAGCGGAGAGGTAAGTAAGAGTTTGGGGAGCTTTTTTAAAAAAAAAAACATGCGGTTGGGGCTGGGGGACATGGGGAGCACAATATTAAGGGGATATGAGCTAGGGGAGGGATATAGAACGGGAGGGAGAGGAGGGAGAGGGAGGGGGAGGGAGGGGGGAGAAGGGCTGCAGTACGCATGGCAAAAATCTACCTGAGGCCAGCTAGCAGGCAGTGTCCTATATGGACCTGCTAGCCTCCTGGTGGGCAGTTTTTGGAACTTTGGGGGGGGACTACAGGAGAACCAGATGGAGTTGGGAGTGAGGGAAGGATTAACTACACTACATGGTGGGGCCAGTAGTTGGGGGGATTTAGTTTGGGGGTGGACATGCCCTTTAAATATCAACTCAAGGACCTTTCAGACACCCGAACCTATAGAAATGAAATTAGAGGCTTGGCTGCTGAAAGGGAGTCTATGACTAAAAAGGGCTTAGCCAGCAGTACAGTGGATACTTTACTGGCATCTAGAAAACCTGTCACATCTAAAAGATACTACAAAATATGGTATGTGTTCTCCAACTGGTGTTTTGCGCCAGAGGTCTGGTGGCCTCAAGATTCTTCAACAAAGAAGGGTTGGAAAAGAAATTGAGCCTCTGCACTTTGAAAAACCAAGTATAGGTGATTTCGGCTATCAGGGAAATTAAATATGCAGTTTATCCTCTTGTCATTAGGTTTTTCAGAGGGGTACAGCACTTTTTCCTAGGAAAAAGACCAAAGTTCCTCCTTGGGACCTCCCTATGGTCCTGAAATATGTACAAAAAAGTCCATTTGAACCTTTAAGTGAATCCAACCTAAAGGATCTTATGTTTAAAGGGCATGTCCACACCCAAAACTATAATTTAACCCATTACTGGGCCTACTAAGTAGTTTACAAAAATCCTTACCTTACATCCCTAGCTCCAAATTGTTCTCCAGACAATGCTTGTCCAAAGTCCAAAAAGTGAAGTGAAGGAGGTGTCTGTGAGCCATCCGGTCCTTGCTGATTCCTCAACCTCGACAAGGAATGTGACATGCGCTGTGGAGCCCTTTACTCCCCTCCCTCCATCATGGTTACAAGGTAGGTGCCCCCTTCTCACCCCCAACCGCCAAAATATTTTTGCAAAATAATGCTCCCTTTGTTACTTACGACCCTTCTCTCCCTTGCCGTCTTGAATGACATCAGCCACATCTGTGATGGCCGCGTCTTAGACAATCACAGACACGGCTGCGAGTCCATCCCCTGCTTGCAGCTTTCGCAAGCAGGCAGCTGGATTAGAGACGGCGGGAGGGAGAATGGTCCGTAAGTAATGATGGGAGCATTATTTGCAAAATATTTTGGCGGTTGGGGGTCGGCAAGGGCACCTACTTTGTAACCAAAAGTAGGTTTTGGGGCTGGACATGCCCTTTAAAACTTTGTTTTTGGGGCCATCACCTCAGCCAGAGTGGGAGAAATAAGAGCACTCAGATCTTCTCCCCCTTTTCTGAGGGCCAGGTTTCAAAGGAAAGCACCTGAAGATTTCTGAACAAACGAGGAGCATGAACATCCGAGTACCTGACCCAGGAACTCTTCAGGACCAAGCCTAGGCTTAGATTTCTGAGAAAATAACTTTTTTCAAGATGACTCTTAGTAGCACCCCAGATAGCAGACACTGTGAGTTGCTTGGTCATTGCTGCAGGGACATGGTAAGTAGGAAATCCTGGGGAAAAGCATAGGGTGTTGACCAAAAACTGTAAGGAAAGGCAACCTCCAGTCGAGGAATGGGCAGCATTATTGTAGGCGGAATTTCTGCAAGGTAACAAGTCAGACCAATCCTCTTGGCTAAGGATACATGGCATCGGAGGAATTGTATTAAGGATTGGTTACTACTGCTCCATTAGATTAGGGGTTGGTAGCCGAAGAGAATTGGAGTGAGATTCCAAGAAATTTACCAAAGAGATCTCCAAAACCTTGCGACAATTAGGTACCCCTATCAGAAACGATCTAAGCTGGAAGACCATGGAGGCAGAAAATAAAGAGAAATAAAGTCTTGAAAGTTCCACAGCAGAAGGGAATTGGGAGAGGAACAACATGTGCCATAGCAAGTCCTAGCAAGACGAATCCACAGGCGTGAAGGAACAGGCAAGGATTCAATAGACCCCAAGGACAAGAGTAGCACAAACTACACAAGTGGATACATAATCTTTAAACATCTCTTTGCATGGTTGGCCACCACACCAGGCAATTAAGAAGTTGTAATTCTTGAGAACCCAGGGTGGCCAAAAGGGGAATTGACAGCTGCAATGATTTTGGAGGGTGGAATGAGGTTCTTTTGTATAGGTAATTTTCAAAGGGAGAAAAACTTCTGGACAAGGCATTGGCCTTTTTATTTCTCAGAACCAGGATGATAGGAAATGGTGGAATTGAAGCGGGAAAAGAAGAGTGCCCAGAGAGCCCAGTTAAGTCTCTTGAGAATCTGGATAAATTCAAGGTTTTTATGGTCCGTATAAATGGTTGTGGGGGAGGAGACCCTTCCAGAAGATTTTGCCATTCCTCCAAGGCTAGTTTGATGGCTAATAATTCCCTGTTGCCCAATCATAGTCTTGTTCGGATGCCGAAAATTTCCGGATGGAGTAGGCAAATGGATGAGCTTATCATCAGTGTCGAGGTGCTGGCACAGGACAGCTCCGGCTCCAACATTAGAGGCATCAACCTCAATGTAGAAAGGCAGAAGAGGGTTAGCATTGCAGAGAAAAGGGGCAGAAGAGAAGGAATCCTTACAGATTTGAAAGCTCGAAAGCCTGTGGAGTCCAGAATTAGGTTTTCCCCCTTTCTTAATTAGAGCCGAATAGGCGCAATTCGGGAGACAATCCCTTGAAGAAATGCCTGTAATAATGGCGAAACCAATAAATCTTTCTATTGCCTGGTGCAGGTAGGCAACGGCCAATCTCGATGGCAGCGATTTTAGATGGATCCAACTCGAATCCCTCCTGTGAGATGATAAAGCCAAAAAAAAGGTATCTTTGGAAGTTTCAAAAAGGCGTTTCTCTAGCTTTGCATATAAAGAGTTTTGCAAATGAGAGAGTACCTTACCTCGCTCTATGATGATAGCAAGTCTTTCGAGAAGATAAGTATATTTGTGCAGGTATACTACCACTGAGCGACCAGGAGATCTCTGACCAGGTCGTTGACAAACTCTTGAAAGATGGCTGGGGGGTTACAGAGGCCGAAAGGCATGACAAGATATTCTTAGTGCTCGTCTCGAGTGTTAAATGCCGTCTTCCATTCATCCCCTGGCCGGATACGGATCAGATTGTAGGCACCACGTAAATCCAGTTTGGACCACGGAGTTGCTTGAACAATTCAGAGTCAAGGGAAACGATAGTGATTCTTGACCGTGATTTTATTTAGGCCACGATAGTCGATGCAGGGACGAAGACCCCCATCCTTCTTCTTGACAAGAAAAATCCCGCTCTGCAGGAGAGAGGAAGGTCGAATAAAACCCTGTAGGAGGTTATCACTAATATATTCCTTCATGGAGTCTTCATAGGGGACAGAGGGTAAGTACATCCCCTGGGGACATGGGTCCAGAGAGCAATTCAATAGGACATTCATACCTCAGATGAGGGGGAAGTCTCTCTGATGACTTTTTACAAAATACATGCATTTTCCTTATAATGGGAAGCAACAGGGTTGTGTTCATGGAATCAATGGGCACAGAATGAAGAGAAGAAATACAATATTTTGGCAGAAAAGAGCTCCACTGAGAAATTGGTTAGTGTGCCAGTCAGTACATGGATTATGTAGACGAAGCCAGGGAAACCCAGGGCGAGGAGTAGAGGACAGTGTATAATAAAAGAAGGTAATCTTCTTGTAAAGAGGGACAACCTGTAGAGCAATTTAAGGTGATGTGGAAATATGTTAGTGAAAGTGCTTGTCATCAATAGCAAATTACAAGAGTGGGGTAGAAAGAGGCAGAAGAGGGATCTGCAAATAAATGATGAGCAAAGGAGGAATCCAGAAGTTTCCTGCAGCACCAGGGTCAGAAATGCTAGAAGATTAATTGAGGTGAAGTTGAAGAAGTAGGAAACGGGAAGAATCTTGCAGGGTGACACTGGATGTTTTGCCCAGATGGGTCCACCCTTCATACCGGGCATTGGGGTTTCCCTATTTTTGGGGACAACTCTTGGAGAAGTTGTCCTCTCCTCCGCAATAAAGACATAAAACGTGCATCTGCGTAATTTTCCCTCTTCGGAAAGTCAGGCTCTACCAATCTGACATAGGTTCTTCTCCGGTGGTAGGGAACAAGATGCCGGTGATTAAAGATTCCCTTCTTTCTCAGACTGCATGTTCTTATACAGATATCGATCTTAAAACTTAGGCAAGCTCTGGAGGCCATTTCGTCTTGAGTTTATTAGAAAGGCCATGCCATGGCGGTACATACGCCTCATTATTCCGTTCCACTTCTGCCGCCAGAGCCCGGAATTCAATAGCAAACTGGGTAGCACTGCGGTTGTTCTGTCGGAGGTGGAGAAGACGAGAAGGAGTGCAGTAGTCAGACAGTTTTGAAAGTAGACCATAATTGAGCAGCCATTTATCAAAGAGAATTCTTCTCCCACAGTGAAGAAGCCCATTCCAACGGTTCCCTTCCAGCAAGGACACAATATACCCCACTTTGGCACGTTTCAAGATAAAATGGGACGGCTGCAGCTCGAATTGAATCTGGCACTGGTAATAAATCCTTGCAGTTTGAGGGTCTCCACTGTACAAAGGAGGGAGGTGGAATCACTAGTTCTTTAGAGTGACCCACAGTACCTGGGGAGGTTTCACAACTGGGGCTGCATGGCTGAGGATGGAGAAGGCAGGTAACGTGCTAACAGGGCATCCAAGGCTCGTCCAATTCGGTTCTGGAGCCTCGTAATTGTCATTCTAACCTTGTAGAGATATTCCTAGATCCAGCGGAACTCCTCAGCCTGGGTGCCGCCATCTTGGAGCGACGCGAACGAAGGATGGCGGTGAGTATCCTTCCTTACAACACCAGCTTACCGTATTTTCTTTTTCCTGGTCCGACACAGCAGATGAAAGAAGGCGTCCATTGTTTGAAATAAAGAAGAAGCATTGCTCTGCATGGCCGGTGCCAAGTTTCTCTGGCTGCAGAAGATCATGCAGCTGCAGTGTCGGACAGCTAATCCTGGATTCCAACACAAAATTGAGTAAGCCACTCTTACCACACATAGGGGCATATTTATAAAGGTTCGTTAATTTTCGCTACGTTTTCGCGGACATTACGATAAACGCGTTTAACCGCGATTTATAAATGTCTGAAAACGGAGACGAAAAGTTCAACGAAGCGTTAACCCTTGCGGTGATACTTACCTGTTACCGCCGCTTCTATTTATAAGCGGCGGTACTGGTTTTGCTGTGCTAGTTCGGCTGTTTTACTTCGCCACCTTGAAGGTGGCGAAGTCAAGCGATACTAGCCTCCCGCAGGCGGGTGGGTCGCACCCGCCCCGGGAGACACCCCACACACCCGCGCGGCGGCGGAGACCACCCGCTGCCGCTTCCAGCAGCCCAACCCGTTCCCCGCCGCGGCAATCTCGGAACGGGGGCTAGGAGGGGGCCGGGAAGAGGGCGCAGCAGGTGGTCGGACCAACCCACCGCGCACCCCCTCCCCGGCAACCCCTCCAAGCCCCCGCCTGGCCGCTCCCGGGGAGGGGAAGGAGGGAGCCACTGGGAGTGGTGGAGGCTCCCTCCAGCGGGGCCCTGAGAAGGGCTTTTGGGGCTTAAGGGGTCCCGCAGCTGAAACGCGGACCCCCCCTCCCCGGCCCTTGTAAGGGCTTTGCGGCTCTGACAAGAGCCCTTGCGGCTCTGATAAGAGCCCTTTGGGGCCTAGGGTCCGCAGCTCGAACCGGGACCCCCTCCCCGGCCCTATCAGGGCCGTTGCGGGCACTTACAATGCCCTTGCGGCCTGACAAGGCCCTGTGTGGGCTTAAGGGGTCCGCAGCTCGAACCGGGACCCCCCTCCCCGGCCCTTATAAGGCCCTTGCGGCACTGACAAGTGCCTTTGGGGCTTGGGGGTCCCGCAGCTCGAAACCAGGACCCCTCCCCGGCCTTGTAAGGGCCCTTGCGGCACTGACAGTGCCTTTGGCGGGGGTCCACCAGCTCGAACCAGGACCCCCCGTGTGCGGCTCTTAAAAGAGCCCTTGGGCGACGTCTTCGGGCCTGGCGACACCAACCCCACTCAGGTCGTCGATGCCAGGCAGACTCACTGCGGCCGACAGTGAGCCGCGGCACCGCCGGCCTAGCGGAGCCGATGTTGCCAGCCGCTTCTTCTTCAGCCATCTACTGCGATGGCATCTATCTATCTGTCTATCATCTATCTATCTATCTATCTATCTATCTATCTATCTATCTATCTATCTATCTATCATCTATCTATCTATTATCTGTCTATCTATCTATCTATCAATCTATCTGTCTATCATCATCATCATCTGTCTATCTATCATCTATCTATCTATCTGTCTATCATCTATCTATCATCTATCTATCTATCTATCTATCTATCTATCATCTATCTATCTATCATCTGTCTATCTATCTATCTATCTATCTATCAATCTATCTATCTATCATCATCATCATCATCTGTCTATCTATCATCTATCTGTCTATCATCTATCTATCATCTGTCTATCTATTATCTGTCTATCTATCTATCTATCTATCAATCTATCTGTCTATCTATCATCATCATCATCTGTCTGTCTATCATCTATCTATCATCTGTCTATCTACATCATCTGTCTATCTATCTATCTATCTATCAATCTATCTATCATCATCATCTGTCCTATCTATCATCTATCTAGCTATCTGTCTATCATCTAATCTATCTATCTATCATCTGTCTATCGATGTATCATCTATCTATCTATCATCTGTTTATCTATCTATCTATCATATATCTCTCTGTCTATCTATCTATCTATCTATCTATCTATCATCTGTCTACCTATCTATCTATTATCTATCTATCATCTCGTCTACCTATCTATCTATTATCTATCTATCTATCATCTGTCTACCTATCTATCTATTATCTATCTATCTATCATCTGTCTACCTATCTATCTATTATCTAGTCTATCTACTCTGTCTACTCTATCATCTATCTATCATCTAATCTATCTATATCTGCTATCTCTATCTTCTATCATCTATATCAATCTCTCTGTCTATCTATCAATCATCTGTCTATCTACATCTTATCTATCTATCTATCTATCTATCTATCATCTGTTACACCTATCTATCTTTATCTATCATCTGTCTACCTATCTATCTATCATCTATCTATCTATTATCTGTCTATCTATCTATCATCTGTCTATCTATTATCTGTCTATCTATCTATCATCTGTCTATCTATTATCTGTCTATCATCTATCTCATCTATCTATCTATTATCTGTCTATCTCTATCTATCATCTATATCAATCTCTCTGTCTATCTATCATCATCATCATCTGTCTATCTATCATCTATCTATCTATCATCTGTCTACCTATCTATCTATTATCTATCTATCTATCATCTGTCTATCTATCTATCTATTATCTGTCTATCTATCTATCCTGTCTATCTATTATCTTTCTATCTATCTTATCTATCTATCATCTATCTATCTATCAATCTATCTTCTCTCTATCATCATCATCCATCTTCTAATCTATCATCTATCTATCCTGTTCTACACTATCTATCTATCTATCTATCATCCTATCTATCTATTATCTGTCTATCTATCTATCTATCAATCTATCTGTCTATCTATCATCATCATCATCTGTCTATCTATCATCTATCTGTCTATCATCTATCTATCATCTATCTATCTATCTATCTATCTATCTATCATCTGTCTATCTATTATCTGTCTATCTATATCTATCTATCTATCAATCTATCTGTCTATCTATCTATCATCATCATCATCTGTCTGTCTATCATCTATCTATCATCTATCTATCTATCATCTGTCTATCTATCTATCTATCTATCTATCTATCAATCTATCTATCTATTATCTGTCTATCTATCATCTATCTATCATCATCATCATCTGTCTATCTATCATCTATCTATCTATCTCTATCTCATCATCTATCTACATCTATCTATCTATCTATCTTATCTATCTATCTTATCTATCTTCATCTCTCTATCTATACTATATAATCTATCTATCTATCATCTGTCCTATCTATCTATCTTTCTATCTATCATATGTCTCTCATCTGTCGTCTGTCTGGCCTGTCTGATCTATCTATTCTATCTATCTATCTATCATCTATCTATCTATCTCTTCTATCCCTGTCTATCTATCTAACATATATCTATATCTATCTATCTATCTATCTATCTATCTATCTATCTATCTATCTATCTATCTATCTATCTATCTATCTAACATATATCTATCTATCATCTATCTATCTCTTCTATCCCTGTCTATCTATCTATCTATCTATCTATCTATCTATCTATCTATCTATCTATCTATCTATCTATCTATCTATCATATATCTATCTAACATATATCTATCTATCCCTATCTATCTATCTATTCTCTATCTATCATCTATCTAATCTATCTACATCTATCTATCTATCTATCATCTATCTAATCTATCTAACATCTATCTATCTATCATCATCTGGCTATAATTATTTATGCTAGGCCTGCTGCCTGGGCACATGATTTATTGGTTGCTGCCTGCAAGTCACTGGGCCCTCAGAGAACAGAATTACAGAACAACCCCCAGCCCCAGGTCAGGCCCCAGCCATATCCAGCCATCCCTAAAAGTTGTTAACTTGTTTGTTGCCTTTATTATTAGGATAGGATTTCAATTCAATTTATTTTTATATTGATTCTCACACTCACTGTCACTGAATCACTCCGTCTCCGAAGCAGGCGGCGCAGCTCCAGCAGCCTGTCCTGGTCTGCACGGCTGGACCTTGCAGCGCTGACGTCACTACGTCACGTCGACGCAGGGCACGCAACGAGTCACGACGTTGAGGATGGTCTGATGGTCGTTCGGTTCGGGATGGAGGCGGAGTCGGACATGTTGTTCTGAACTGCTGGTGCTGTGCCGGTAATGTAACAGTTACACAGTCCGCGCGCAACCCCCCCCCCCAACAGATTAAGGAGGGAGTTGGGTAGCTGGCGGATGCCGGCCTCCATTAAAAAAAAAATTTAAAAAATTGTGTGACAGTGCGGCAGTGCCGCTTCCCTACAGGTGCCGCTCTGCAGTGTGCTGCACCCTGCATCATTAGTGAGGCGGCCCTGGTGGGTACTGAAAACGCTCAATGAGGTCTCCCTTAGATTTCTGTCAATCTGGATTAAAAAAGTTTCTTCTTGCAATAGCAATAGCACCGCCCCTCGACCTACCTTAAAGGCTTGTCCCCCCCTAAATTACACCTTTTATATTATGCTCCCCCATATCCCCCAGCCCCAACCGCATGTTTTTTTTTTTTAAAAAGCCCCCCAAACTCTTACTTACCTCCCCTCGTCCTCCGCCGCACTGCCGCCGCCCTCTGCTTGCGAGAATGCAAGCAGAGGGGCGGGACCGGCAGTCGCGTCTGTGATTGGCTGAGCGGCAGCCAATCACGGACGCGCTGCCGGTCATTCAATGCAGCGGAGGAAAGCGGAGAGGTAGTAAGAGTTTGGGAGCTTTTTTAAAAAAAAAAAAACATGCGGTTGGGGCTGGGGGACATGGGGGAGCACAATATTAAGGGGGATATGAGCTAGGGGGAGGGATAGTAACGGGAGGGAGAGGGAGGGAGAGGGAGGGGAGGGAGGGGGGAGAAGGGCTGCAGTAACGCATGGCAAAAATCTACCTGAGGCCAGCTAAGGCAGTGTCCTATATGGACCTGCTAGCCTCCTGGTGGCAGTTTTTGGAACTTGGGGGGGGGACTACAGGAGAACCAATGGAGTTGGGATGTGAGGTAAGGATTAAACTACACTACATGGTGGGGCCAGTAGTTGGGGGGATTATAGTTTGGGGGTGGCACCTGCCCTTTAAATATCAACTCAAGGACCTTTCAGACACCCGAACCTATAGAAATTGAAATTAGAGGCTTGGCTGCTGAAAGGGAGTCTATGACTAAAAAGGGCTTAGCCAGCAGTACAGTGGATACTTTACTGGCATCTAGAAAACCTGTCACATCTAAAAGATACTACAAAATATGGTATGTGTTCTCCAACTGGTGTTTGCGCCAGAGGTCTGGTGCCTCAAGATTCTTCAACAAAAGAAGGGTTGGAAAAGAAATTGAGCCTCTGCACTTTGAAAAACCAAGTATAGGTGATTTCGGCTATCAGGGAAATTAAATATGCAGTTTATCCTCTTGTCATTAGGTTTTTCAGAGGGGTACAGCACCTTTTTCCTAGGAAAAAGACCAAAGTTCCTCCTTGGGACCTCCCTATGGTCCTGAAATATGTACAAAAAAGTCCATTTGAACCTTTAAGTGAATCCAACCTAAAGGATCTTATGTTTAAAGGGCATGTCCACACCCAAAACTATAATTTAACCCATTACTGGGCCTACTAAGTAGTTTACAAAAATCCTTACCTTACATCCCTAGCTCCAAATTGTTCTCCAGCAATGCTTGTCCAAAGTCCAAAAAAGTGAAGTGAAGGAGGTGTCTGTGAGCCATCCGGTCCTTGCTGATTCCTCAACCTCGACAAGGAATGTGACATGCGCTGTGGAGCCCTTTACTCCCCTCCCTCCATCATGGTTACAAGGTAGGTGCCCCCTTCTCACCCCCAACCGCCAAAATATTTTTGCAAAATAATGCTCCCTTTGTTACTTACAGACCCTTCTCTCCCTTGCCGTCTTGAATGACATCAGCCACATCTGTGATTGGCCGCGTCTTAGACAATCACAGACACGGCTGCGAGTCCAGTCCCTGCTTGCAGCTTTCGCAAGCAGGCAGCTGGATTAGAGACGGCGAGGGAGAGAATGGTCCGTAAGTAATGATGGGAGCATTATTTTGCAAAAATATTTTGGCGGTTGGGGGTCGGCAAGGGGCACCTACTTTGTAACCAAAAGTAGGTTTTGGGGCTGGACATGCCCTTTAAAACTTTGTTTTTGGTGGCCATCACCTCAGCCAAGAGTGGGAGAAATAAGAGCACTCAGATCTTCTCCCCCTTTTCTGAGGGCCCAGGTTTCAAAGGAAAGCACCTGAAGAATTTCTGAACCAAACGAGGAGCATGAACATCCGAGTACCTGACCCAGGAACATTCTTCAGGACCAAAGCCCTAAGGCATTAGATTTCTGAGAAAAATAACTTTTTTCAAGATGACTCTTAGTAGCACCCCAGATAGCAGACATGTGAGTTGCTTGGTCATTGGCTGCAGGGACATTGGTAAGTAGGAAATCCTGGGGAAAAGCAATAGGGTGTTGACCAAAAACTGTAAGGAAAGGCAACCTTCCAGTCGAGGAATGGGCAGCATTATTGTAGGCGAATTTCTGCCCAAGGTAACAAGTCAGACCAATCCTCTTGGCTAAAGGATACATGGCATCGGAGGAATTGTATTAAGGATTGGTTACTACTGCTCCATTAGATTAGGGGTTGGTAGCCGAAGAGAATTGGAGTGAGATTCCAAGAAATTTACAAAGAGATCTCCAAAACCTTGCGACAAATTAGGTACCCCTATCAGAAACGATCTAAGCTGGAAGACCATGGAGGCAGAAAATAAAGAGAAATAAAGTCTTGAAAGTTCCACAGCAGAAGGGAATTTGGGGAGAGGAACAAAATGTGCCA
The DNA here is from genome assembly GCA_019447015.1 of Hymenochirus boettgeri. Classification (NCBI taxonomy): domain Eukaryota; kingdom Metazoa; phylum Chordata; class Amphibia; order Anura; family Pipidae; genus Hymenochirus; species Hymenochirus boettgeri. Next base: position 202,002,611 of record CM033471.1, on the reverse strand, counting down.
TAGCAAGTCCATAGCAAGACGAATCCACAGGCGTGAAGGAACAGGCAAAGGATTCAATAGACCCCAAGGACAAGAGTAGCACAAACTACACAAGTGGATACATAATCTTTAACATCTCTTTGCATGGTTGGCCACCACACCAGGCAATTAAGAAGTTGTAATGTCTTGAGAACCCAGGGTGGCCAAAAGGGGAATTGACAGCTGCAATGATTTTGGAGGGTGGAATGATCGGTTCTTCTTGTATAGGTAAATTTTCAAAGGGAGAAAAACTTCTGGACAAGGCATTGGCCTTTTTATTTCTAGAACCAGGATGATAGGAAATGGTGAAATTGAAGCGGGAAAAGAAGAGTGCCCAGAGAGCCCAGTTAAGTCTCTTGAGAATCTGGATAAATTCAAGGTTTTTATGGTCCGTATAAATGGTTGTGGGGAGAGGAGACCCTTCCAGAAGATTTTGCCATTCCTCCAAGGCTAGTTTGATGGCTAATAATTCCCTGTTGCCCACATCATAGTCTTGTTCGGATGCCGAAAATTTCCGGATGGAGTAGGCAAATGGATGGAGCTTATCATCAGTGTCGAGGTGCTGGCACAGGACAGCTCCGGCTCCAACATTAGAGGCATCAACCTCAATGTAGAAAGGCAGAAGAGGGTTAGCATTGCAGAGAAAAGGGGCAGAAGAGAAGGAATCCTTCACAGATTTGAAAGCTTCGAAAGCCTGTGGAGTCCAGGAATTAGGTTTTCCCCCTTTCTTAATTAGAGCCAGAATAGGCGCAATTCGGGAGACAAATCCCTTGAAGAAATGCCTGTAATAATTGGCGAAACCAATAAATCTTTCTATTGCCTTGGTGCAGGTAGGCAACGGCCAATCTCTGATGGCAGCGATTTTAGATGGATCCAACTCGAATCCCTCCTGTGAGATGATAAAGCCAAAAAAAGGTATCTTTGGAAGTTTCAAAAAGGCGTTTCTCTAGCTTTGCATATAAAGAGTTTTGCAAATGAGAGAGTACTTCCTTTACCTGAGCTCTATGTGATAGCAAGTCTTTCGAGAAGATAAGTATATTGTGCAGGTATACTACCACTGAGCGACCCAGGAGATCTCTGAACAGGTCGTTGACAAACTCTTGAAAGATGGCTGGGGGGTTACAGAGGCCGAAAGGCATGACAAGATATTCTTAGTGCTCGTCTCGAGTGTTAAATGCCGTCTTCCATTCATCCCCTGGCCGGATACGGATCAGATTGTAGGCACCACGTAAATCCAGTTTGGTACCACGGAGTTGCTTGAACAATTCAGAGATCAAGGGTAAACGATAGTGATTCTTGACCGTGATTTTATTTAGGCCACGATAGTCGATGCAGGGACGAAGACCCCCATCCTTCTTCTTGACAAAGAAAAATCCCGCTTCTGCAGGAGAAGAGGAAGGTCGAATAAAACCCTGTAGGAGGTTATCACTAATATATTCCTTCATGGAGTCTTCATAGGGGACAGAGGGTAAGTACATCCCCTAGGGGACATGGGTCCAGAGAGCAATTCAATAGGACATTCATACCTCAGATGAGGGGGAAGTCTCTCTGATGACTTTTTACAAAATACATCTGCATTTTCCTTATAATGGGAAGGCAACAGGGTTGTGTTCATGGAATCAATGGGCACAGAATGAAGAGAAAGAATACAATTATTTTGGCAGAAAGAGCTCCACTGAGAAATCTGGTTAGTGTGCCAGTCAGTACATGGATTATGTAGACGAAGCCAAGGGAAACCCAGGGCAGTAGGAGTAGAAGGACAGTGTATAATAAAGAAGGTAATCTTTTCTTGATAAAGAGGGACAACCTGTAGGAGCAATTTAATGGTGATGTGGGAAATAATGTTAGTGAAAAGTGGCTTGTCATCAATAGCAAATATACAGAGTGGGGTAGAAAGAGGCAGAAGAGGGATCTGCAAATAAATGATGAGCAAAGGAGGAATCCAGAAAGTTTCCTGCAGCACCAGGGTCTAGAAATGCTAGAAGATTAATTGAGGTGAAGTTGAAGAAGTAGGAAACGGGAAGAATCTTGCAGGGTGACACTGGATGTTTTGCCCAGATGGGTCACCCCTCTCATACCTGGGCATTGGGGTTTCCCTATTTTTGGGGACAACTCTTGGAGAAGTGTCCTCTCCCTCCGCAATAAAGACATAAACCGTGCATCTGCGTAATTTTCCCTCTTCGGAAAGTCAGGCTCTACCAATCTGCATAGGTTCTTCTCCGGTTGGTAGGGAAACAAGATGCCGGTGATTAAAGATTCCGTTCTTTCTCAGCTGCATGTTTCTTATACAGATATCGATCTTAAACTTAGGCAAGGCTCTGGAGGCCATTTCGTCTTTGAGTTTATTAGAAAGGCCATGCCAATAGGCGGCTACATACGCCTCATTATTCCAGTTCACTTCTGCCGCCAGAGCCGGAATTCAATAGCAAACGGGTAGCACTGCGGTTGTTGTCGGAGGTGGAGAAGACGAGAGGAAGTGCAGTAGTCAGACAGTTTTGAAAGTAGACATAATTGAGCAGCCATTTATCAAAGAGAATTCTTCTCCCACAGTGAAGAAGCCCATTCCAACGGTTCCCTTCCAGCAAGGACACAATATACCCCACTTTGGCACGTTTCAAGATAAAATGGGACGGCTGCAGCTCGAATTGAATCTGGCACTGGTTAATAAATCCTCTGCAAGTTTGAGGGTCTCCACTGTAGCAAAGGAGGAGGTGGAATCCTAGGTTCTTTAGAGTGACCCACAGGTACCTGGGGAGGTTTCACAACTGGGGCTGCACTGGCTGAGGATGGAGAAGGCAGGTACCGTGCTAACAGGGCATCCAAGGCTCGTCCAATTCGGTTCTGTTGAGCCTCGTAATTGTCCATTCTATACCTTGTAGGATAATTCCTAGATCCAGCGGAACTTCCTCAGCCTGGGTGCCGCCATCTTGGAGACGCGCGAACGAAGGAGGCGGTGAGTATCCTTCCTTACAACACCATGCTTACCGTAATTTTCTTTTCCTGGTCCAGACACAGCAGATGAAAGAAGGCGCCATTGTTTGAAATAAAGAAGAAGCATTGCTCTGCATGGCCGGTGCCAAGTTTCTCTGGCTGCAGAAGATCATGCAGCTGCAGTGTCGGACAGCTAATCCTGGATTCCAACACAAAATTGGAGTACAGGCCATCTTACCACACATAGGGGCATATTTATAAAGGTTCGTTAACTTTCGCTACCGTTTTCGCGGACATTAACGCATAAATCGCGTTTAACGCGATTTATAAATGTCTGAAAACGGGAGCGAAAAGTCAACGAAGCGTTAACCCTTCGCGGTGATACTTACCTGTTACCGCCGCTTCTATTTATAAAGCGGCGGTAACTGGTTTTGCTGTGTAGTATCGGCTGTTTTACTTCGCCACCTTGAAGGTGGCGAAGTCAGCCGATACTAGCCTCCCCGGCGGGTGGTCGCACCCGCCCCGGAGACACGCCCACACACCCCGCGGCGGCGCGGAGACCACCCGCTGCGCTTCCCAGCAGCCCAACCCGTTCCCGTCGCCCGGCAATCTCGGAACGGGAGGCTAGGAGGGGCTGCGGGAGGGGCCGCAGCAGGTGGTCGCGACACACCACCGCGCACCCCCTCCCGGCAACCCCTCCAAGCCCCCCGCCCTGGCCGCTCCCGGGGAGGGGAAGGGAGGGAGCCACTGGGAGTGGTGGAGGCTCCCCCCAGCGGGGCCCTGAGAAGGGCCTTTTGGGGCTTAAGGGGGTCCCGCAGCTGAACCGGGACCCCCCCTCCCCGGCCCTTGTAAGGGCCTTTGCGGCTCTGACAAGAGCCCTTGCGGCTCTGATAAGAGCCTTTGGGGTTAGGGGTCCCGCAGCTCGAACCGGGACCCCCTCCCGGCCCTATCAGGGCCGTTGCGGCACTTACAAGTGCCCTGCGGCTCTGACAAGAGCCCTTTGGGGCTTAAGGGGTCCCGCAGCTCGAACCGGGACCCCCCTCCCGGCCCTTATAAGGGCCCTTGCGGCACTGACAAGTGCTTGGGGGTTGGGGTCCGCAGCTCGAACCAGGACCCCCTCCCGGCCCTTGTAAGGGCCCTTGCGGCACTGACAAGTGCCTTTGGCGGGGGTCCCGCAGCTCGAACCAGGACCCCCAGGTGCGGCTCTTAAAAGAGCCCTTGGGCGACGTCTTCGGGCTGGCGACACCAACCCCACTCAGGTCGTCGATGCCAGGCAGACTCACTGCGGCCGACAGTGAGCCCGCTGGCACCGCCGGCCTCAGGGAGCCATGTTGCCAGCCGCTTCTTTCTTCAGCCATCTACTCGCGATGGCATCTGAGTTCCGCGGCGGAAAGCTCCTCTTTATATAGGTTTGCAGAAATCCATAACTCCGTTTCTGATGGTCAATTTTTTAATACTTGCTTTACATTAACCAATCAGATTTCAGAACTTTCCAGAAATCTGATTGGTTAAGTAAAGCATGTAAAGCATGCTCAGATGCCATCGCAGTAGATGGCTGAAGAAAGAAGAAAGAAGCGGCTGGCAACATCGGCTCCTCTGGGCCGGCGGGGCCAGGGGCTCACTGGCGGCGCCCGTGAGCCTGCTGGCATCGGGCGACCTGAGTGGGGTTGGTGTCGCCAGCCCGAAGATGTCGCGTCGGACGCCGGCAACATCGGCCTCGTTGAGGTCGCCGGCGCTCGCCGGGGGTACCCCTGGCGGCCGCAGGGGTACCTCTCGGGGGTCGGCGGCCTCGGCGGAGCTGGTGTCGCCGGGACTGGAAGAAAGAAGACGCCGCCCAAGGGCTCTTTTAAGAGCTGCACTGGGGGTACCGGTTCGAGCTGCGGGACCCCCGCCAAAGGCACTTGTCAGTGCCGCAAGGGCCCTTACAAGGGCCGGGGAGGGGGGGTCCCGGTTCGAGCTGCGGGACCCCCTAAGCCCCAAAAGGCCCTTCTCAGGGCCCCGCTGGAGGGTGTCTCCACCCCTCCCAGCGGCTCCCTCCCTTCCCCTCCCCGGGAGCGGCCGGGGCGGGGGGCTTGAAGGGGTTGCCGTGGAGGGGGTGCGCGGCGGGTGGTCGCGACCGCCTGCTGCGGCCCCTTCCCGGCAGCCCCTCCTAGCCTCCCATTCCAAGATTGCCGCGAGCGGGGAACGGGTTGGGAGGGGCTGCTGGGAAGCGCCGCAGGGGGTGTGGGCGAGGTTGGCATATGCCCCGCCCCCTTAGAGGCGTCGGGAAGGGATTTTAAGTCCCTTCGTGGCGATACTGTAAAATTAAAATTACCGCAGCACATCGCGGCCGCGATACATATCGCGGGAATGGCGCTCGCCGTTATAAATACGGCGATAGCGCTATTTTCGCGGCCACGATGTGCTGCGGTAATTTTTTGGCGCTATTTTCGTTGCTTTATAAATATGCCCCATAGTCTGTGAGGAGCTGTGGGCTGACCGTGCCTTATATTTTGAGGTTTGTGGGCATATCTGTAGAACTTGTGTATGCTTACCATTCTGTGTGAGCTGGGCATATGGGCATCGTATATTTACCACTCTGTGAGCTGGGTATATGGGTATAATATATTAACCATTCTGTGTGGGCTTGGCATATGGGCATCATATTTACTATTCTGTGTGTGCTGAGCACATGGCCATCAAATATTTACCATTCTGTGTGAGCTTGGCATATGGGCATCATATTTAACATTCTGTGTGTGCTGAGCATATGGAAATCAAATATTTACCATTCTGTGTGAGCTAGACATATGGGCATTATATATTTACCAGTCTGCGTGAGCTGGACATATGGGTATCATAGCTGTCACTAGGTTAAAAAGTCAAAAGAAAAAAACAAGGTATATATAATATGGGCCCGGTAGCACTGTGGTTAGCACTGACGCACTCGCAGTGCTGTGTCCTGAGTTCGGGTTCATTCACAGGCACAAATCTGCGAGGAGGTTACTAAACCTTCACAGTGGAGGGTAGATAACCACTTGGGCCTATGCCTTTTTTCAGTATAAATATGAATAAAATAATAACTTAGGGCTAGGCCACATTAACGCGTTTTTAGCGCGTTTGTACACTCGTTTTGCACATGTGATCTTGGTTAATACGGAAATCTCGGGAGCGCAAAAATTCACACGATTTCCGATGGGCACTATTTTTTACGCAAACGCATGTGTTTTTATAATATTAAATTACAAAAACGCATGCGCAAACATGGCGCAATGTGCAACACAATGTGCAACACAGAAATCGCACACGCTCGCGATTGCATGCATGATTTAGTGCATTGTCGTGGGGCCTCAGTATGAAAGCCAGTCAGCCTAACTGACAATTAACTGGTATAAACTGTATTTATGTGGCAAAACACTTTCCATGTAGTAGTAATCTAGTGTCATTTCTATTTTTGTACAACTGTGGATTTTATAATAATGTTAACAAGAGGATTTCTCCTTATATAGGTTGTATTATTTATATGCAAAGAAAACCTAGTACGGAATCCACAAAGGCAGTGGATAAAAGTTAAATGCAGGAAAAAAAGGATAAACTAGAAAGGGAAAGTTTAGGTATAAACTTTGAATTTGTCCTAAAAGGCCGCATTTTGAAAGGGAATATGTGTGCTTGTGCTGCAGATTTTAAAGCTCAATAATGGCAATGGTGAGGACATTGTTGTTTTTTCAGTTTCAGGTCAGTTGGTGTGTGTACTCATGTCAGGTTGGGGGATAAAATACAATTTTTTTGATGATTGGTCAAAATGTTTTTTTAAAACTATATTTACCCTTTCAATAAGGTTGCCATATGAATGAATGGTTACCTCAGTTGGTGTGTGTACCAACTTAGCTACCCAAAAATGTAGTTTTGACTATAGTTACTCTTTAAGTATGGCTCCCACAGAAATGGAAGGGTAGGTCAGTAGGTATGTTTATCTGTCCGGTTGGGGGTTAAAAAAACAAACTTTTTTGATGATTGGTCAAAAAATTTTTTGACTTTAGTTACCCCTTTAAGTATTGGAGGGTAGGTCAGTAGGTGTGTGTACCTGTGTCATGTTGGTGGTAAAAAAAACTAACCTTTTTGCTTATTGGTCAAAATTAGTTTTTTTAACTTAAGTTACCCTTTAAGTATTCTGCCACAGAAATAGAAGGGTGGGTCAGTAGGTGTGTGTACCTGGATCAGGTTGGAAGTTAAAAAAACAAACTCTTTGAATTATTAATCAAAATTAGTTTTTTTTTAACTTTAGTTACCCTTTACATATGGCTGCCACAGTAATGGATAAGTAGATCAGTAGGTTTGTGTACCCATGTCAGGTTGGGGGTTAAAATAAACTTTGTTAATGATTAGCCAAAATAGTTTTTTTGACTATAGTTACCCTTTAAATACGGCTGCCATGAAAATGGAAGTGTGGCCTCGTAGGCGTGTGTACCTGGATAAAGTTGGAAGTTAAAAATACAAACTTTTTTGATTATTGATCAAAAATTTGTTACCATGTAAGTATGGCTGTCACAGTAATGGCTAAGTAGATCAGTAGGTGTGTGTACCTGCGTTGGGTTGGAAGTCAAAAAACAGACTCTTTTGATTATTGGTCAAAATGTGTTTTTTTTTACTTTAGTTACCTTTTAAGTATGGCTGCCACAGTAAATGATAAGTAAATCAGTAGGTTTTTTGTAGCTGTGTCGGGTTGGGGGTAAAAAAAGAAAAACAAACTTTTTGATTATTGATCAAAATTAGTTTTTTTGACTTTAGTTACCCTTTAAGTATGGCTGCCACAGTTATGGATAAGTAAATCAGTAGGTGTGTGTACCTGTGTCGGGTTGGGGGGTAAAAAAACCAAACTTTGTTAATAATTAGTCAAAATAGTTTTTTTGACTATAGTTACCCTTTAAATATGGCTGCCATGGAAATGTAAGGTTAGGTCAGTAAGTGTGTGTACCTGTGTCGGGTTGGGGGTAAAAAATACCAAACTTTTTTGATGATTGGTCAAAATTACAGGGAGATTCAATAAAAGTTCTTATCGTTTAAAATGGTGCTAATTTTGCCCCAACCAATCAGAACTTATTTAACATTTGAAAGCTAAAATCTGATTGGTTGGGGCAAAATTAGCACCATTTTAAACGATGAGAACTTTTATTGAATAAAGCTGTTTGTTTTTTTGACTTTAGTTACCCCTTAGGGCTAGGCCACACTAATGCGTTTTGCGCTTGTTTGCGCACGCGTTTTGCGTTCGTGATTGCGCCCACGATTTTTGCTACAATGGAAGTCGCGCGAACACGAAAATTCCTGCGATTTCCGATGCGCATTCAATTCACATTTTCGGCCGCTCCCGAATTTGTCGTGACCAACGGACATTTGTCCCGGCCATGTATCCAGCCTAAGCAACTGAGAGGACACAACAGAGGCAGCAACATTTTGCTTTGGGCAGCTCCTACACTTCAGTTTCCTGAACTTTCAAAAGGCACTACAGGAGATCCATAAGGAGCAGGGATGTGAGGTAAGGATTTTTTAAAAATGTACAGTGGGGCCAGTAGTGGGTTAAATTTTAGTTTGGAGGTGTGAACATTCCCTTTATTGACCACAGTGTTAAATAACAATTCTTATTTAATGACCACAGTGTTAAATAACGATTCATATTTAATGAACACGGTGTTAAATAACGATACGATTTTTTTACGCAATACCCGCAGTGCTAAGTAACGATAATGCTTTTTATTTAAAAAAAATAAAAATAACAATAATGATTGTTTTATTACGACTGTGTCATGGCGTTACACCGATAACAAAGCTTTATAAAAATGACCCTTCGGGTCTTTAAACAATGTAATTTTTAATGGCTTTTTCTATAAAAGATCAGGTTCTTCTTCTGAATTTTCTTTAGATCTTCCCCTCATATGTTTTGTGCTGAAGGATCAAGAAATGTAATTTATAGGATTATCATTTGTATTGATTTCAAAAACCTCAGAAGATTTTGTTTAGATTTTGAATAATGAATCGTTTGTGGTTTAACAGAAATCTGTATTGTTGACATTGGGATTGTCCAGAACCAGTCCAGACAAGAGTACAGTAATGGTTGTTTCTATGTTTGCTTTCTAAAGTGTTTGATGCTTATTCGGTACAAAAGAAATATCAAAGTACCAAATAATAATAGATCCATAATGTAATACCCAGGCTGTGCCTTATTCCATTCAAAGAGGACGGAATCTTTTTATGGTATGTGTTAAACTGAACCTGGCGGAGAGATGTGTTAATCTGTGACATGCAAAATGAAAAGGATTTTCAGGGATTTTAATCTCCTGTAGTGTGCTGCCTGTAAATAATATCTTTCCCCAAGGGGGAACATTAAGGATGTAATATTGATTCCGATAAGGAAGTTCAGTCTCCTGTCCACGCTGCCAGACTGGCTATTCAAATTGTTTCCTGGACCCGTGTGGTTGGATTGTGATTGTTTAGCAAAGTCTCTGTGGGAAAGCAGACAAACTGATGGAAGTAGTTACTCAATTACAGAAAACAACGACAAGGAGAATGGTTCCAATTTAACCACATCTAACAACATATTATTACACCTGCAATCTTTGTAGAGTTGTTTTTAAATTGCAAATATCCTCATTGTGTTTATACTATATAATTCAATTTCCTAAATTATTTTTGAGGGTTTGAATTAGAGATATCTAGTTTCAATCAGTTATTCCTAGTTCAGCATTTATATTCCTGGTTGTGATACTTACAATATACAACTATCAGGAAGATTCAATAAAAGTTCTTATCGTTTAAAATGGTGCTAATTTTGCCCCAACCAATCAGATCTTATTTAACAATTGTAAGCTTACATCTGATTGGTTGGGACAAAATTAGCACCATTTTAAACGATAAGAACTTTTATTGAATAACCCTGATGGACGTGCGAATATCTGATTCTGCATTTCACCCTCTGATAGAATTGTATTGCCCTGACCTCCACACAAATCCTTTTATTAGTTTGGTTTTAAAATACTATACCTGCAAGTGGCCAACACACAGACAAACAGTCATTTCGTTCAACAATTGCACGTGTGTGGTGCTAGCGCTCAGTGCTATCGTACGTCTAATGTCGTTTTGTTGGGCTAACTGGGCCTTTAGATTAAATAGTCCAGCTATATGTACATTATGTGCACATTTTGTTTCCAGCGTAAACAGAAGTAAGCATTGATAGGTGTTTTGGTACATCCCCGAATGAAAAATGTATATAGAGCCCAATAAACCCCACACACACATCCTCAAGTCTGCTTACACACTTACAAGATATACCTGAAGGAATATGTGGTTTGGGGGTTTGGGGGGTTGATTAGGCTATACTGTCTATACATTATTGGTTGGGGGTGGACATTCCTTTTAATCTGTATATAGACACATGGATTAACCAAAGGTAAATAAAGGGAAACCTCTCTGCCCTGTTTTAGCAATTCAGGATGTGAATTGAATATCGGTAAATCATACCCCTCCCCAAACCCCAAAGCTGACATAGTTAGAAAGTTGAAAGTTATAAAACTAACCTGACATTCTTCACAACATACTGTTACCCCTATTGTTGCTTCCTGGTGCTTCCAGTTTGCAATTGTCAGTCATGAATATGCTTCCTCCTCTGAGCATGTGCAAGCTCATAACAAGCTCATAAAGCTTGGAGAGTAGTCAGAAACCTTTTATGAGGCAGAGAGAAGAGGGAGATGCACATTTCTATAACAGGTTAGTCCTTCATCTGTCAGCTGAACTATTGAACTATTAGAGTTTTAGAGTTTGGTTGGGAGATTTACCCGTATATAATTTTTTGTTTGAGATGTAGAATTGCCTTTTAAATTTGATCCAGGTAAATTACATGTCATTTCTCTGCCAACTCTTGGCACAAAGCAATATTATAAAATATAAATATATTAATATTTCTGATACAGAAAAACAAAAATTATTTTATAACAAAAATTATTTTATAACTGATGTTCCACAAACTAATTATTATATTCCCCTCCTGTCATTATGAGACAATGCGTGTGTAGCTTTAGGCTAGGTACAGGGAAAGATATTTCACCCTGGCTGACCGTTCGCCACATTTTACTAATCACGTGTTCCATAGGAGACCACACTGTTGGCAGAAATTTACTGCCATGTAATTTTGGACGAAAGAACGCCTGTGGCGGGCAGAAAAATATACCAATATTTGACGGAATAGTAAGACATTCACCTTTGGAATATTTTATCTCCCTGCATATACTTTTAGGGCCTCTTCATCATAAATTTCACTAGGCCACAGCTGCTAGGGGTGGCATAAAAATGAGTCCCCAGCTTTACCTTATTTGTTGCCAGCCTCCTGTCTCCAGAGCTGCAGCGTCCTGTGCTGACATCTTTCAAACAGTGGCGTAACTAGGAATCCATGGGCCCCCCACCAGGTAGTTACACCCCTGCAAACAAATGAGATGTACGAAAGGGTCCCTTCTATCATTTGCACTCTCTAATATTGACCCACTGCCCTGGCCAGATATTTCCAATCATTCCAAATCCATATTAATAGAGAGGACCAGAGGGACTCTGAGACACAGCTCCCTGCTGGGTCTCGACAGGGAAAGGGTGTGAAACACACTGTTTTGGACTGGGACCGCTCTGCCTATGGCACGATCATGGGCTATTGAGGAACGCCCACCTTACACTTCCGGTGCAGTAATGGAATGGCCAACTCCAATGGAAGGCCCATTGTCACACCTCCCTCCCCTCCCCAAAGCCAGGTTAGATATGCTATCAGCTGTTACAGCGGTGGCTTCATCCAAGCTTTACTACTGCTATCCATTTGTACAAGTCCCATTTGTGCAGTCCCAAGCAGCGCCATACCTATATATCTGCCTGCCAGATACAGTGATCTGCTGTTTTTAAACAGCTGATTGCGCCTTTGTTAGTAAAGGTGAGCCCCATGATCTGCTTAAAAAGAGCTGAACCAGGAATCTAGCAGGCAGATCTATAGTTACTTAACTACTTGGGACTGCACAAAAGTCTTGGATGCTGTACAGTTACCAGGGTCCACAATCAATGCCCAGAAGGGACAGATTTGGCCCGCAGGTCTTGTGTTTGACATATTTGCTGTAAATAGACACTTAGCACTTAATTGCCCTAACGAGATTTGGGAAGTCACGTTTTGCAATGTAATTATAAAAATGTTTGGAGGTGGTCACTTGAATTGTGGCTTGTGGGCCTGAAACATTATTGGATAAGTAAATATGCACATACTGCACTAAATCAACGTCTGTTCCTCTCTGTTAATATGGATTTGGAATGACTGTGATGACATCATGTTATGTGCGTGAAAATAGCATGTCACACTTGCTCCTGGTGCTATTGGCTCATAGGTTAACTGATGGAAGGCAAGCAGTCTGCAAAATGTCCTTTGGCTCTGCACTCTTCAACCTTTCATCTTTCTCTTTTCCCTATTAATTTCTGCTTTCCCCATTCCACCAATTTCATCTTCCTCTGTCCTCCTTAGGCTGGGTACAAACTGCACAACCCTGACACAATTTTGCCTTCAGACCACCTGATTAAGGAATCGTTTGTTTGTCTGCCTGATGGGGTTAGCATGGTATGGAGGATATTTTGTTTGTAAATGATTGCACGTCTTTATAAGTTATTTGTTCTTCTTCCATCATTAGTGCATTTTAATTTTTCTGTTTAATCCTGTTTGCGATTTATTATTTGTTTTTTTAAGATATGGAAGGGGGAGATGCGGTAACAAGCTGGCTGGTCTAGGTGAGAATAGTGGAAATCTGGCCCTGGACATCTCACAAACGACATACAAATACAAACAGAAAGACACAAAGTAGGATTCTGAAACTGGCCTTTAAATCTCATACAAAAAGCCAAATATTTGAATATTTCCCCCACAGCAGTAACATCTTTCTACATGACAGCACAAAGAGCCTCATTAGCACTACCCCCTCTGCTGCTTCCACCTACATGGCACAGTCGTGCTTCACATTGTGAAATAAACTGTGTCACAGATAATCCATTGTAGATAACTACCGTAGCTATTCCCAGGCCTGGGTGTCATAGAAAGAAATACCCCTGTCCCACACAACTTAAAGGTCATGTCCACCCTTAAATCAAAACACTGGTGACTTGTCAGTAATTTGCCCGCAACCTGCTATTTCCCCAGTTTATTACATGCATTTGTAACCAGATATTTAATAATAAGTTCTATTCCTTTCTGGCAAAGGTATTGGTCTCCTTCCTTACCTACCTTACCTCGAGCATGTATATACTAAATGAGTCACAAAGTGACGTAGGTATTGGGGGTGGCAAAGGCCAAATACAGGGGGTTGCTAGGTAGGGGTAATACGAAAAACTAGAAAAAGACAAATCCCCTGACCAAAAGGTCAGGAGGAAAAATATCTCTACCTCTGCACAGGGAGATATACGGTAATCCCTGTGTTATCAACCGCCATAAGGCAGCCCATAAATGAAAGTAACACTACTAGCAGGGTTATATTACCCTATAACTGCTAGACAATGGTAAGTATGTAAGTTCAGTGATGTGCTCAAATCCTTTATTATATTAAACACAGCACACTATTTATATAAGGAATAAAAAAAATAAATAATACACATATGGAATAAGGCATTTGGATATCTCATATTCTAGTCCAGTTTGTACTACTGTGATTAAAGTCAGATAGTAAAATAAGCAGACCAACAGTACCAAGGATTTGGTACAGATAGGGTCACAGTATTATATATATAAGTAATAAATTCTGTAACTAAAAAGGCTTCCATACAAGGCTTCAAAGAGCCACATCCTGACCCCAGTATTCACTGTCTTTATGCAGTATTTTCTATGTCCCTACACCAATATGTATGGACGTTCATGATAAGACTTTATATTGATCTAGTGGGAATGCTGGTAAGGGGTCTGCAGTATATTGATCTAGTGGGAATGCTGGTAAGGGGTCTGCGGTATATTGATCTAGTGGGAATGCTGGTAAGGGGTCTGCAGTATATTGATCTAGTGGGAATGCTGCTAAGGGGTCTGCGGTATATTGATATAGTGGGAATGCTGGTAAAGGGGTCTGTGGTATATTGATCTAGTGGGAATGCTGGTAAGGGTCGTGGTATATTGATCTAGTGGAAATACTGGTAAAGTGTTGGTGGTATATTGATCTAGTGGGAATGCTGGTAAGGGGTCTGCGGTATATTAATCTAGTGGAAATGCTGGTAAAGGGTCTGTGGTATATTGATCTAGTGGGAATGCTGGTAAAGGGTCTGCGGTATATTGATATAGTGGGAATGCTGGTAAAGGGTCTGTGGTATATTGATCTATTGGGAATGCTGGTAAAGGGTCTGTGGTATATTGATCTAGTGGGAATGCTGGCCAGGGGTCTGTGGTATATTGATATAGCGGGAAGGCTGGTAAAGGGTCTGCGGTATATTGATCTAGTGGGAATGCTGGTAAAGTGTCTGCAGTATGTTGATCTAGTGGGAATGCTGGTAAGGGTCTGCGGTATATTGATATAGTGGGAATGCTGGTAAAGGGTCTGTGGTATATTGATCTAGTGGGAATGCTGGTAAAGGGTCTGCGGTATATTGATATAGTGGGAATGCTGGTAAAGGGTCTGTGGTATATTGATCTAGTGGGAATGCTGGTAAAGGGTCTGTGGTATATTGATCTAGTGGAAATATGGTAAAGTGTTGGTGATATATTGATCTAGTGGGAATGCTGGTAAAGTGTCTGCGGTATGTTGATCTAGTGGAATACTGGTAAAGTGTTGGTTGTATATTGATCTAGTGGGAATGCTGGTAAAGGGTCTGGGTATATTGATCTAGTGGGAATGCTGGTTAAGGGTCTGCAGTATATTAATCTAGTAGGAATACTGGTAAAGGGTCTGCGCTATATTGATCTAGTGGGAATGCTGGTAAAGTGTTGGTGGTATATTCATCTAGTGGGAATGCTGGTAAAGGGTCTGCGCTATATTGATCTAATGGTGGAATGCTGGTTAAGGGTCTGTGGTATATTGATCTAGTGGGAATGTGGTAAGGGTCTTGGTATATTGATCTAGTGGAATGCTGGCAGGGGCTGTGGATATTGATATAGCGGGAAGGCTGGTAAAGGGTCTGCGGTTATTGATCTAGTATGTTGCGTAGACTGGGAATGCTGGTAAAGGGTCTGCAGTATGTTGATTAGTGGGAATGCTGGTAAGGGGTCTGCAGTATATTGATCTAGTGGGAATGCTGGTAAGGGTCTGCAGTATATTGATATAGTGGGAATGCTGGTAAGGGGTCTGCGGTATATTTATATAGTGGGAATGCTGGTAAAGGGTCTGTGGTATATTGATCTAGTGGGAATGCTGGTAAAGGGTCTGCGGTATATTGATCTAGTGGGAATGCTGGTAAATGTCTGCAGTATGTTGATCTAGTGGGAATGCTGGTAAGGGGTCTGCAGTATATTGATCTAGTGGGAAGCTGGTAAGGGGTCTGCAGTATATTGATATAGTGGGAATGCTGGTAAGGGGTCTGCGGTATATTTATATAGTGGGAATGCTGGTAAAGGGTCTGCGGTATATTGATCTAGTGGGAATGCTGGTTAAGGGTCTGCGGTATATTAATCTAGTAGGAATACTGGTAAAGGGTCTGCGCTTATTGATCTAGTGGGAATGCTGGTAAAGTGTTGGTGGTATATTCATCTAGTGGGAATGCTGGTAAAGGGTCTGCGCTATATTGATCTAGTGGGAATGCTGGTTAAGGGTCGTGGTATATTGATCTAGTGGGAATGCTGCTAAGGGGTCTGCGGTATATTGATATAGTGGGAATGCTGGTAAAGGGTCTGTGGTATATTGATCTAGTGGGAATGCTGGTAAAGGGTCTGTGGTATATTGATCTAGTGGAAATACTGGTAAAGTGTTGGTGGTATATTGATCTAGTGGGAATGCTGGTAAGGGGTCTGCGGTATATTGATCTAGTGGGAATGCTGGTAAAGGGTCTGCGGTATATTGATATAGTGGGAATGCTGGTAAAGGGTCTGTGGTATATTGATCTAGTGGGAATGCTGGTAAAGGGTCTGCGCTATATTGATCTAGTGGGAATGCTGGTTAAGGGTCTGTGGTATATTGATCTAGTGGGAATGCTGGTTAAGGGTCTGTGGTATATTGATCTAGTGGGAAGGCTGGCCAGGGGTCTGTGGTATATTGATATAGCGGGAAGGCTGGTAAAGGGTCTGCGGTATGTTGATCTAGTAGGAATACTGGTAAAGTGTCTGCAGTATGTTGATCTAGTGGGAATGCTGGTAAAGGGTCTGCAGTATGTTGATCTAGTAGGAATACTGGTAAAGTGTTGGCGCTATATTGATCTAGTGGGAAGGCTGGTGAAGGGTCTGCGGTATGTTGATCTAGTAGGAATACTGGTAAAGTGTCTGCGGTATATTGATCTAGTGGGAATGCTGGCCAGGGGTCTGTGGTATATTGATATAGCGGGAACTCTGGTAAAGGGTCTGCAGTATATTGATCTAGTGGGAATGCTGGTAAAGTGTCTGCGGTATATTGATCTAGTGGGAATTCTGGTAAAGTGTCTGCGCTATATTGATCTAGTGGGAATTCTGGTAAAGGGTCTGCAGTATGTTGATCTAGTGGGAATGCTGGTAAAGTGTCTGCGGTATGTTGATCTAGTGGGAATGCTGGTAAAGTGTTAACGGTATATTGATCTAGTGGGAATGCTGGTAAAGGGTCTGCGGTATATTGATCTAGTGGGAATTCTGGTAAAGTGTCTGCGCTATATTGATCTAGTGGGAATTCTGGTAAAGGGTCTGCGGTATATTGATCTAGTGGGAATGCTAGTAAAGGTTCTGCGGTATGTTGATCTAGTAGGAATACTGGTAAAGTGTTGGTGCTATATTGATCTAGTGAGAAGGCTGGTAAAGTGTCTGCGGTATGTTGATCTAGTGGGAATGCTGGTAAAGTGTCTGCGGTATGTTGATCTAGTGGGAATGCTGGTAAAGGGTCTGCGGTATATTGATCTAGTGGGAATGCTGGTAAAGTGTCTGCGGTATATTGATCTAGTGGGAATGCTGGTAAAGGGTCTGCGGTATATTGATCTAGTGGGAATGCTGGTAAAGGGTCTGTGGTATATTGATCTAGTCGGAATGCTGGTAAAGGTTCTGCGGTATGTTGATCTAGTAGGAATACTGGTAAAGTGTTGGTGATATATTGATCTAGTGAGAAGGCTGGTAAAGTGTCTGCGGTATGTTGATCTAGTAGCAATACTGGTAAAGTGTTGGCGCTATATTGATCTAGTGGGAAGGCTGGTGAAGGGTATGCGGTATGTTGATCTAGTAGGAATACTACTGGTAAAGTGTTAACGGTATATTGATCTAGTGGGAAGGCTGGTTAAGGGTCTGCCCTTGTGCACTAGTTCTTAGGGCTAGGCCACACTTAGGGCTAGGCCACACACGTTTCGCGCTCGCGTTTGCGCCCGCGATTTTCGCTAAAATGGAAATCGCGGGAACGCAAAAATTCCCGCGATTTCCGATGCGCATGCGATTGCGCGTCCGTTCGCGTTATGGTAACGCATGCGTTCACCATTTTTGGTGCATTAACGCATGCGTGTCCATAACGTGAAAAGGCGAAAACGCATGCGCAAACGCGAAACGCGCAAGAATCGCGCACACAATCGCGTGCGATAACGCTCGCGATTTTGTGCGCGATTCCTGTGCGTTGCAGTGTGGCCTCACCCTTACAGATTCTCAACACCTCCCTCCAAGATTAAAATGTCTTTAATCAGACATAAAAAAAAATCCTGGCTATAACAAACTATAAAATTTTCCACAAAGTACAAAGAAATCCCATTATGTCTTCCCTTACAATGGGACTGATCAGTGAGTCATGTTCTGTCACCTACCTGGCCCGATTAGTACAGTAATTATAGCTGAAACGGGAACGCTACTGATTCACGTCCTTTTGACCTTCCCACCTAGCAGTGCCTATTATTTATCCAGGTGTATGAGCCAGTGAGATCATCACAGTTAAACATTAACTATTGTCTGCTTCAAAAACCTCAGATTTCATTCCTAGTACCTGAGTATTTACCAGGAACAATGAATTTGCCACAGGGCAAAGCATGTGAAAGTGTCCACAGCTATACGGAGAGTATTGTAACCGGAGATCAATTTACTGCTTGCTGGCTTAGCAAATTCATATCATTGTAAATGATAAGACTGTAAACATGGGACCTTTGCGTTTATTGTTCCAATTAACTTAAACACTTGCAGGCTCTCGGTAAATTGCTAACTGCCTACAGAAGTTTAACACCAGCTTTACAGTTGGTATAAAAGTTTTGCAGAAAAAATGGTGCAAAATTGGCAGGAAAAGTTTTGAAACTGCAACAGACACCACAGTCACCCTTCTTAATGTCATGCAAACCTTTAGTTAGCATGCCTGGGGAAGGGGCAGAGGCCTCCTGAAATGTGGCATGTTGTTTGCACAATAAAAAGTCATTGTTTTCAAGTAGCGTGTTCCTCTAATCTACATTTTTCTGGATATTGTTCAACCCTTGGAAGGGGGTTTCTAGAGGATTGCACCTACAGACACACAGCAATTGCCCTTGATGGCGTGCTAGAGTGACCTTGGTTCTAGTATATTAACCTTTAGTTATTATAGCGACATTTTAGCCCTGTGTCTCTCAATAAATGAGGCCATTACTGTAAACAGAAAATTAAAATTAACAGCTGTACGCACAGAATAAAAACTGGGAAAATAAAGCCATGCAAAGGTTTAACGTATTAACAATTCAGCCATTTCATTTAGACATATTGATGACCATAGTGACATCAGTCTTGTTTACATAACCCCAGAGCCCAAGCTGTATATTAGATCTTACTGACAGCTCCCCAACAAGCATTCAGTTCAGTTTTTACTGCACCATTACTGACCTTCTTTGGACCAAAAAAAAAATAAAAACATTTGTAAGACGTTTGCAGGAATGCGGCGGCTGCAGTACTATTGCTTGTGCTATGTACCCTCGCCTTGTTTATGAGCTTTAAAAGACATGCAGTAGTCATCCTTGTTTACATGTGTCCTTTATTGGTGATTACCTACACTTACCTCTTCCATTTTACCATGATATTAACAAGGCCTACAGGGGATTATGATGTTAAGCAGCCCAGGCAATTCTGTAGGTAGTACACATCGAAGCTTTGTGTACAGCCTGTGTAGTAAGTAACTATTGTTAAAGGGAAAGTTCAGTGGAAAATATAATTTTTTAAATTCTTAGTTTATATTACATACCTAGTTATTCTACATATTCTCTTCCATTTTGAAAAATCAGTTGAATTTCTACCCCTTGCTTTTTCCTGCTGTTGACATTAGTGAGCTGACATTTCAGGTTCTGTAACCATCCTTATTCTTCCCAGAATGCACTACTACCTTGGAATGTTCCTAACAGTAATTTCTACTGATTGGCTGTTGGATGGGTCAAAGATGCTCAGATATCTACTGAGCAACTGAATCAGCCCAGGAGCTTGATCAAGGGCAAGACCATAACGGTCTCTATTAGGGGTCCTGCAAACAGGAAGTCAATATTTCAGGAGCATTTATTTATACACAGACACAATGCTGAATGGGCAGATTAAGGTCATTGGGATGGAAAAATACTGCTCTTTTGATTAAAAGTAAATGTATTTGCACTGAACTTCCCCATTAAGGTTAAATGCTTTACCCAAGAATTTATCTATGTAATGGTTTGAATGCACATTCCATTTAATGGGGGATTGTGGTCTCCATACAAGTGGCATTTATTATAAAGGGTGCACCCCTACCTTAAAAACGAGTTCAGGATCATGCTTCTAGCTGCAGTCTAAAGTGTAGGGTCTAAGACACACTGCCGTGTTATTACACAGCTTACAACACATGCCTGACATAGAGACAGGGCAGTCTGGGAAGTGTAATCATATGAAAAGGAAGTGGACGCCATGCAGAGGAATCTGTGAACACAGAGTGTTAATTTAAACCGACATGTTTCGACCCACAACCGGGTCTTTATCAAGTGTATGCAAACACCATTCAGTGACCTCCCTATATACTCCCACAATACCCACCCCTTCCCTTCCATTGGCTGAAGAGCCATGTCCATAAAAGTCCAATAAATGTCCATGGTAACAAAAATCCACCACGTGAGAGATGTCCGAGCAACTGTGAACAACCTAGAAAGTGATACATTTATATCATACAACATAAAATGTTATGAACTTTGACACATTCTGAAGGACATGTGTCTGTCTTAGAGATTATATTATATACATATATACATGTGCAATATACAGAGTACCAACTCTAACAGTAACTGTTATACTAATCCAATCTATGTTTGTTGGTACTGCAGGCGTATTCAGACATAGGGGTTCCTGGCCGGACCTAAAAAACACTTGTGAGTGATATATCATATAAACGGTTTTATAGACCAACAATCATTTAGTCCTGCTGGATACATGCTATTTAGCCTTTTGATCCATATCGCTTCAGTCTGTAGTAACATTTCGGTGAGGTCCCCACCCCTTAAGGTTAGTTTTACAGTATCTAGTACACACCAGCATAATTGTGAGACGTTATGTTTCATGTCTGCGAAGTGTTTGGACACTGAAGTATCAGTATGGGTATTGGCAACATAATTTCTAATGTTACATTTTTGCTCTTGGATGAGTATTTTTGCTGGTCTACCTGTCTGCCCAACGTACAGCACATGGGCATTTTAACATGTAGATGACCGGTTTTGTTTCACAAGCAGCATACTTATTCAGCGATATTTTGTACCCCCTGGTTGGGTGGTGTATGTGGTTTCCTTCTATTATGCTGCTGCAGCAGTTGCAATTCATACAGGGGAATGTTCCCTTGCGTTTCGTGTCTTGGGGGTTCTGGTGGTCCCGCTGTAAGTCGGAAGGACACAATTTATCTTTGATGTTTTTGCCGCGTTTGTAGCAAAACCTTATTGGGGTTTGGAACAGGTGTCCATACTTTGGATCTTGTTGGAGCATCGACCAATGTCTTTTTAGGACATTCTCGATGGTCCGACTGTGTTGGTTATATGTGGACACAAACGTCAGGGTTTTTTCAGTAGTCTCTTTAGTTTTGTTAACTAATAATTGTTCTCTAGTGAGGGTAGCTGTGTAGTTTTCAGCTTTTTGTATGATAGTTTTGTCGTACCCTCGTTGTATAAACCTTTGGTTAAGTTTCGACATTGTGGCCATGTATTCTGTGTTGGTGGAAATGATTCTTTTTGCCCTCATGTATTGGCCTTTCGGTATGCCTATAAAGACTTTGGGGTGATGGAAACTACTGGCATGGAGTAAATTGTTCCTGTCAGTTGGTTTCCTATATAGATTAGTTGTTAATTGGAACCTTCAATTGTTAAGAGTACATCAAGGTATGGCATTACCATTTGTGAGGTGTTGTAAGTAAACTTGATAGACTGATGTACCTTGTTTGCTTCATCAACCATTTCCCCCAGTTTCCTGACAGGGCCTTCCCAAATGATCAGGATATCATCTACAAATCTGTAGTATCCTTTGATGTGGTGGTGGTATGCTGGGTTATGAATGAACATCTGTTTATCAAGTTTATTGACAAATATATTTGCAAGGGACGGAGCTACCGTGGCGCCCATGGAGTTGCCTTGTAGTTGCCAATAGTAGTTGAAGTAGTTTTTCTTCAATACTAACTCTAGGCAGTCCAACAAGAAATGTATTTTGGGTGTTGGTAAGTCTGTGTCAAGTAAGCACTCTTCAATGGTGGCTAGTCCCTCATCTTGTGGGATTGAGGTGTAGAGTGCTTGTATATCTATGGTACATAGACTGAAGCGATATGGATCAAAAGGCTAAATAGCATGTATCCAGCAGGACTAAATGATTGTTGGTCTATAAAACCGTTTATATGATATATCGCTCAAGTGTTTTTTACGTCCCCCCAGGAACCCCTATGTCTGAATACGCCTGCAGTACCAACAAACATAGATTGGATAAGTATAACAGTTACTGTTAGAGTTGGTACTCTGTATATTGCACATGTATATATGTATATAATATAATCTCTAATCTCTAAAAGAGACAGAATGTGTCAAAGTTCATAACATTTTGTGTTGTATGATATAAATGTATCACTTTCTAGGTTGTTCACAGTTGCTCGGACATCTCTCACGTGGTGGTGGATTTTTGTTACCATGGACATTTATTGGACTTTTATGGACATGGCTCTTCAGCCAATGGAAGGGAAGGGGTGGGTATTGTGGGAGTATATAGGGAGGTCACTGAATGGTGTTTGCATACACTTGATAAAGACCCGGTTGTGGGTCGAAACATGTCGGTTTAAATTAACACTCTGTGTTCGCAGTTTCCTCTGCGTGGCGTCCACTTCCTTTTCATATGTTTATATTTCCACACTGCGGGAAACGGAGCAGTAGGAAGGAGTGACCCAATAAACCGTAATCCTGGCAGCGAAGCGTACACTGTTCAACTATATTTCTGGGAAGTGTAATCCTCTGCACTCCTACTAAGTATCCACCAACGCTTGGTGGATAGGTATATCAGAAGACGACAACGTAGAGGGTCGCACTCCAAAGAAAAAATTATTATTTAGTGACTACACATCAGATCACAACGTTTCGGGGGGGTATAAATGTGCCCCCTTCCATCACCTGAGGAAGGGGGCACGTTTATACCCCCCAAAATGGTGTGATCTGATGTGTAGTCACTAATTAATAAATTGTTCTTTGGAGTGCGACCCTGGAAGTTGTCTTCTTCAGTCTGGGAAGTGTAACTTTACAGGCCAATAACTTAAGATCCAGAGAAGCTACAAATATCATAATAGGCTTTTTTGAAAGGTATGAGAGATCTCTTTTCAATAGGCCACTATGGAGACCAGTTATTCTTTAACAAGGATATATGCAGTTAGTCAATCTGGCAAAATTGTACCAGATACTGAAATCACATCATAGATAGAGACATTATACACTCTGATATCTATTGTCTTTAAATGATTTGCCAAACTGTTGTCAAAGATCAACAGACAAAATGTATAAACATAATCCTTTAAAGGAGAACCAAGCTCTTTAAACCCATTCCCTTCCTTTAAAAGTACCAAGGATGAGGACCTGAACCACTAATTCCTTATAAGTGCATTTGAAATAAAGTCTAAAGTTGCAGTCGGTTGGTCCAGTCCACCCTGCCCCCTTGACTCAGCAGAGTAATGCTGAATGGTGCAAAAGTTTGCACTGTGTGCCATCTAATGCACCTAATGACAATCCTGGCCTTCAGACATGAGGTCCCAATCCTACATGAAGAAGATGCATGACAGATATGCAAAACATAAAAACGTGCCTCTCATCCATGCAACCCTTCTGAGTTAACTATTATTCCCTTTTAAACAATTAGAGTTTTTATCCTCTCTTCCCTTTAATGTCAGTTTTAAAAAAGTGCCGCTGAGAGAGCTACAGATAAAGATATAGAGAGACGGTCTAATTTATTAAATCCAATTAATGGAATTGGATTGAAGAAAAGTACAGGAAACAGAAGCTGCTTTCAAAATGTTTATCGTTCAATTGTGAATTAAACACAGAATAAAATAATGCTGTGTTCTGGTT
The DNA here is from genome assembly GCA_019447015.1 of Hymenochirus boettgeri. Classification (NCBI taxonomy): domain Eukaryota; kingdom Metazoa; phylum Chordata; class Amphibia; order Anura; family Pipidae; genus Hymenochirus; species Hymenochirus boettgeri. The sequence goes on along the minus strand of CM033471.1, from coordinate 201,979,028 downwards.
TGCTTTGGAATTATGACAGTAAGCATAATGTGGTTGTGATTAAAGTACATTTATCTAATTCGATTTGCTTTTATGTAACTTTAAAATGTTTCAAATAAATCTTTTTACTTTCAGTATAACAATTTAGAAATAGACTATGACTGGAACAAAGTTATTAAATTCTTCCTAAACATCAAATTAGAGATCTACAGGGAATAAATTCCACCACCTTTTTGAAAGCTTTGAAATTCATTTTAACCATAAATGTATTTATGTCCCTTCCTGTCTGATAGACAGAATTTTAAAAGATAGATTTCTTTATTGCAGTACAATTTTGTCAGTGCAACTTGTTTGCAGACTGTGACCAAGACACCTATCACTTCTTACAAACTGATGATTCACAAACCTTGCAGACAGCCACTGGCAGAATATAATCATCCCTAGTGAGAATTATTGTCAGTGGTAATCTAGTGGTAGTGGTTAGGACAGTGGTTAGGACACAGCCTTCTATAGATTTAGTCTACACATGCAGATTCAGCATTGGGGTTGCAAAAGAACTTTTCCAAATTTAAAGCTCCCCTTTTACTTTTGTATGGAAAGGGGGGCACATTTGGTTGGGTCTCCTAAGCCTACATGTCAAGGAGATCCATTGAGCCTTTCTTTATCCAATGGGCTACTGGCTAGGGATTAGACATGGGCAGATGGTCCCAAAGCACTATTCCCAGGCAAAAACCCATTCCTCCTATTAAGTGGTTCCTAAATTAATTAAGGTTATTTAAAGAATCAAACTTGCGTTTTCCTCATTTGACTATAGGATCTTTTGTTATTGTTTACTTTATCAAGCATTGTCTACCACGGCAAACCTGGGAACACACATTTAAGATTTATAGCAGATGACAGACAGCCTCCATCAGAAGGGACACTCACAAGCCACCACCAGCGGACACAATTATTAAGCAACAGCTGATAGCCGAGAGCCAGCAAGATATCTTGTATAAAGAGAGGTATGGATTCAAGGGGGAAAAATATAATTCTCCCTTTTTACAAAGCATTAGTAAGGCCTCATTTGGAATATGTGGTGCAGTTTTGGAATCCTGTATACGAAATGGACAAGGGTTTAGAGAAGGGCAACTACACTATACTAAATATTTATGTTGAGTAAAATTCACCTGGAAACATGAAATGAAAATTCAAAACACCCTTCCCAAGTAAGTGCATCTATTAAGGTGGTCTGAATGGGGCAGTTTAAAAAAAACAATATTTTGTATAAGCTACTGGTAGAGATGGACACAAATCCGAACTTGAACCGAGTTTGAACCGAACTCGAAGATCGGACGAACTCGAACTATTCGAACTAGTTCATACTCAAACTAGTTTGATCTTCCGGACTCGTGGGATTATTTTCGAAAATCCTCGAACATTCGAGAATTCTCGAATGTACGTGGATTTTTGAATATTAGGCACGCCTCTCACAGATTGCTGAACGGCCGATAATCCCGTGGCCGGACGTTTGGGGGGTCATGCAGCTTGAAACCGGGACCCCCTCCTGGGTCCTTACAAGGACCATTGTGGCCTTGACAAGGGCCCTTTGGGGCTTAAGGGGTGCAGCAGCTCGAAATTTATATGCATTGTATAAATAAATTTTAAATGATTCACAATGTTTTGTTTTTATTGAAACAACAAATTATCCATTAATAGTGTTAACTCATGAAAACATCTATACACTGAAGAGAGGAAAACATTAACATACTACAAGTTACTCTTCAGTAACTTGTGCTTCAGTATTTTTTACTTTTAAATTGTTTACAGTTTGTTTATATTACTAGCCTCGCGGGTAATATGTGTTCTTATACTCTTGTAAAAGAGTATAAGTTGCAAGAGTAGTAAGTTGCAAGATAATGTAAAGATCTGAGGGAGGGAAAGGGAGGAAGCTCCTGAAAGATAATCTATTAAGAAAACTATTGTTAGTACAAATAAAGAGTATCACATACTATACTTTTTTGTTTTTTTATTAAAGGATAACTGTATTGCCTCAATGCATTAAAAAAAAAAAAAAAACTGCTTTAAAAAGAGTAAAGGTATGCAGCCCTCCCCATGCATTTTTTCCTGATTTGGAGCCTCTCTCTGTCTTCAATTAGCCACACTGTGAAGGGGGTGTAACAATTCTGTCTGCCTCTAACTGACAAAACTAGCATGTGAGAAAACACTCCTCCATCCACCATTGATCAGCTTGTTATGTAGGCTGTATCCTAGCAACAGGACATTTCAAGTTTGTTTAACTGGCAGAGGAGGAGGAGAGAGGTTGTAACAGACATTCCCACCTGCCAATGAAAAGTGATATGTTAATCATGGCCCTGGGCCGTCTAGGAGGCAGGCTTTTAGCACTCATCTTTGCTGTGTGATATCTAAGGGAAGGCAGCACAGTTGTAAATGAGAGTAAGCAATTACAGCTGCTGGAAGTGTGGACATGTAATGGGGGCAATGTTATTTTTGTTTTATATTGTTGTCCTTTGAATAGACAAAAAAAAAAAAAAAGATTTCTCTTAGATGAATCCCCCATATCTATTCTCTGTGCCAAATCAAGCTCTGCATATAGCTATTTAAATTATGCTTTTCATAATTTAAATTCACCTGAAAGTACCAGTCCAGTACTTGACCCAATCATTGATAATGTAGCCAGATTTAGTAAATATTAGACTGTCTAATATTTCATTGTCTTCGTTTGATGGGATATAAAGAAGCTCAATGTCTGCAGTTTCCCCCCTTTTCTTGTAAAATAGCAGTAATTTATATATAAAAGTTAACACCATTAAGATAAATCTAAATATTAAAATTACTTTTTAATATAATTTTGTATAGCTTTTAAAGATGTCTTTTACTGTCCATAAAGGAAGCGCTTACATTAGATACACAATCAACTGCAAGTGCCATCAATAAAGCCTTTAAAAAACATGTTAGTAGCTCGCCCATAAAGCCTTGTACAATGAGTTTCATGAAAATCTCATATCCTGTCTGATGTTCTGCTTGCTTACTGTATCCCAGACATTTTATATCCCCTAATGTCTGATTTAAGTTATAAAGCTGCCTTGGTATATTGCATTATGCATCAGATAATGAGTTTATTAATGATTCCTACAGCTGCAGAGAAAATACAGCAGAGGAAATGAGGGTTATTTACTGCACATATATTAATAACAGGAAAGACTACAGACACTTTTTACTTAAATACTGATGTGTATATATGCAAGGACCTAACTATGCAAACATAGCTCTCTTGGGTGTAAAACACTGGATCTCTTCCTAGTATCCCGCACTCCAGTGTAACTTGCTATTCTGTTTTTTGTTTGTTTTTAGTTAGGCAACGCATGTTCTGTTCACAGTTTAGAACTCTTAACATGTCCATTAAACAGCTATTGTGTAGCCATCAGCTGGTGTCTCCTCACTCCTCAAAAGTGTCAGTGATCAGACTGGCGACAGACTGGGCTCTGCAGAAGAAATTACACTGAAGTGGGAGAAATTGAGTTGTTTTTTTCCTTCCAAAGTTTGGAGATTGTTCTTCCAGATGCTCCCCGGAACTCAGTGTGAGAAATCTGCTGAGCTCAGAACTTCATCAAATAACCGAAAGGGAAAAGATAGTTCAGGCAGAAGTATTTATTCCACGGCACATATAACAAAATAAATCTTATTATTATTTCTATTACTAAAGCCAAGAAGAAAAAAAATATCAATGCAGGGGAAAATAACAGCAGTAACAGGAAGGGTCAGTGTCTTTTAGAGACTCTCAGGGATGCACAAATAAGATGCAAGGCTATTATTTCTGTAATCAGACTATGTTTATGGAAAATCTGTCTGTCTTTTAATAAATATCTGTTGTGAGCAAATAAAATCTTTCACTTGCAGGCGTTACAGAGTCAGCATCTTGTGTACTCAGCATAAACTGACTGTCTGTAGAAACTAAAGGGGGGGATGAACTTGATGGATGGATTTCTTTATCCAACCATGATAATTATATTGCCATATCCATTTAGAACATTTGAGGCAGAATAAGGTGAATGTCGCCTAACCTCGTATTTCAGAAACGCACTTTTTTGTATTATTGAAGTAAATCTCTATCCTTTGCAGTAAAAGTACATAAACTGTTAAAGTCAAACATGTCCGTATATTTATACGTGTCCCAGGTAAGCCATAAATAGCACCAATACACCTTTCATTTCCCTCAACGTATGTCAACAACTGGCAGTCAGTGACCCATCTTAAGATTGGACATGGTTATAGTTCAGTGTGTGGCCACCATTAAGCTGGGTACACACATGCCAGATACACATTCCAGAGCATTCTCCCTATACGTAGCATAGGGAGAACGTTCGGGACTTCATGTTTCCCATGACTGTGGCTGACTTCCCTACAGGGAGATTACTGTGGCAGAGGGAAATATTCAGTCGTTCATGAACAACTGCGAGGCCAACGGGAATGGTTGGCTCATTCAGGAAAAATCCTGCACACATTATACCGTTGGATCAGATCCAACGGTATAAGGGTTTTATTGTTACTGCATGTACCTAACTTAAAGGGCATGTCCACCATGTCCATATAGGACTCTGCCTCCTATCTGGCCTCCGGGAGAAGTTTGGCATGCGTACTGCAGCCCTTCTCCCGGCATTGGGCATTTTCTGATAATACTAACAGCGGTTGGGGCTGGGGGGACAGGGGGAATGTTTGGTGAAAATTTTTTTTTAAGGGTGGACATACCCTTTAAAGCTATATGTTTCAGAAACAGGTATTTAACATTTTAACTTACTCACACGTCTTTAATTATCAGCTTCTTTAAAACCATGCCTGATAGACCAAATTACCAATGGATGATCCCTTCTAGGATTGGTCATTTGTCATCTTATCTGTGTGTTACCCACCTAACTAAATTGTAAGCTCTACGGGGCAGGGACCTCATTACCTCTTGTGGCAAAGCCCTAGCACTTCTATTTATATAAGTTATTTATTATTATTATTGATTTATATAGCGCCAACATCTTCCATGGAGCTTTACAATTACATAGTCACACATTACATACAGGGTAATACATGTTATACAAAGTCATACATATTACATGCACAAGTAATACATAATATAAGTAAAACAGAGTGAGGAGTTTCTTACAGAAATACCGTGATACAATAGGAGAGAGGACCCTGCCCAAAGAGCTTACAGACAAGAGGATATGGGGGTGAGGCATTAGGTTGCGGGAATCCATAGGCTGTAAATAGATTGGCAGTGGAGCATGAAAGGTGGGTTGGATCATATTGGGTAGTAAAGGGGTAATGTTTAGGCCAGGTTATATGCTTGCCTAAAGAGGTGGGTTTTAAGGTTACGTTTGAAGGTGTTAAGGGATTGTGAGTGACAGACAGATGGAGGAAGGGAGTTCCAGAGCAGAGGGGTAGCACAAGTAAAGTCCTGAATGCGGGCATGGGAACAGGTGACCAGAGTGGATGAGAGGAGGATATAATTTGCAGAGCGGAGGTTGCGCCTGGGACGGTATCGCTGGATCAGCTCTGAGATATATGGAGGGGCTATGTTGTATAGTGCTTTATAGGATAAGGTAAGCAGTTTGAACTGGATCCTTTGCGTGATGGGCAACCAGTGGAGGGACTGGCAGAGAGAGGAGAGGCATTAGAGAAGCGAGAAGAGAAATGAATGAGCCGGGCAGCAGAGTCGAGAATGGATTGAAGCGGTGACAGGCGGTTGTTTGGTAAACCACACAGGAGAGTGTTGCAGTAGTCTAGCCGGGATATGATTAGGGCATGGACTAGGATTTTTGTAGCTTCCTTTGAGAGGAAGGGTCGAATGCAGGAGATGTTTTTGAGTTGGAGCCGACAGGAGTTGGCAAGCGAAGTTATATATTTATGTACTGAACTATCTATGTATTTATCCCCCTTGTATGACTTTATTGTATTTTAATACTGTACAGCACTGCATCCCCAAGTGGCGCTATATAAATAAACATATACATACATCTTTAAGGGACACTTTAACCTAACCAAACAATCCTCAATTTCATACTCTAATGACTCTGATGAATGCCACTTGAGATTTACCTACCGTTTTGGTGGATCATCTATTAACTATCTAGATCTATCTATAGAGAAGTTGGATAATGGTATTGTTACACATAATTATCGCAAACCAGGGTCTAGTAACACCATCTTACATGCAGGGTCGTGCCATCCTCCCCACTGTTTGAGGGCTATACCATATGGTCAATTGTTGAGACTGAAAAGAAATTGCTCAACACAAGAATCATATAATAATGCTCAGAGACAAATGAGCCTTCATTTTCATAGGAGGGGGTATAGGAAAAAGGAACAATTTATTATGGGGTTCACATAGGAAGAGCGCTAAGAAGGACAAGGAAAAGCTGGCCCAACCAGTGTATTTCACCACAAGATATAGTACCCAGTTTAAACAAGTTCTGGGTATTATTAAAGGATAAGTGCACTGTAAAATCAAGTTATTAAATCAAATATTAAGCTCCGCCCCTCAGATTTCCTCTGCTTTCTCCTGCTTGAGCCTCAAACAGTAATGCCTGTGAGTTCCTATAATGTTTATTTATTATCAATAATAAACATAAGTTTTTTGAAAAAATCCAAGAGTGCCCAGGATTTGGACTATTTTTATATAAAATAAGTTTAGTTATCCTTAAAAATGTAACTTCCAGACCAACACATTACATCACACGTGTCAAACTCAAGGCCGCGGGCCGAATCTGGCCCTTTTGGCTGTTGTTTGTGGCCCCCTGATGACTGTACAGCATCCAAGACTTACTACACTGCTATCCATGGTGAATTTATAGATCTGCCATTCACATTCTCTTGTCCCTCTGTGATCCAGTAAAGCAATAGGTATAATTATTTGGTCACCAGGTTAAATCCCAGGTGGGGCCAACTGAACCATTCATCAGCCAATAGAGTTGAGGGCTAGTAATTTTTGTTGTGCTAAATGTTTTACATTTACAATGTAGTTTTAAAGTATGTCATTCCACAAAAGCATTCTTTGTATAGTGCTGTTTGCTGATTTAAAATATGATAGCAGTCATAAGAACAACTGGGTATACAGCAAATTCCTCACATTTTAGTGTTATCCATGCTTCTTTCACTTTGTGTCGTGTCAAGTTGCTGGACCCATCTTTTTCACCAGTGAATATTAAACATAACTGCACCATTCCCTAGTAAATCCATACACAGGCCCAATATTAGACAAAAATGACCTTCAACATCAAATTTATCTAAATATAGGGCAGCCCAGCAGTACTGCCTAGTGAGCATCCAGGGCCATTTCTAGGCATGAGCCACCTAGGTGAACAGATAGGGCACCATTTAAATGTGGAGGGTGCCAGTCAAAGTTTTTTCTTTTAAAAGACAGGGATCTTTGTCAGCCATAGAGCAACAAACTGTTACCAATCTAATTTACTGTAGCCATTTTATTGCATAGATTTCTAATCTATGCAAGTGGTTGGGGGCAAGTTTTAGTGTGGAAAGGGGCACCAGGGTAGAATTACTTAGGGCATCAAAGTGGCCAGAACCAGCCCTCCGAACATCCCACAACACTATCCAGCCTGGACCATTCATATATAATCAACATTTAAATCTAATTTTAACTGCAAAATGATTGGCCAACGTTTGTCAAAATGACGCAGGAACCTCATTTCAGACTATAGCCCAACATTACAGACTTTCATTAGCTACTTTCATGATGTTATCCAGTTAGAAAGCTGAACAAATCTCTCTGTCTTATCTTATCGTCTGATTTAAGGATCTTGTTTATATCTCTGTTGCAGTAGCAGTAAACAGCCCTGCAGTGAAACAATGAAATTCTAAAGAGATTTCAGATCAGGAAAAGATAACAAATAAACAAACCTGACCCAGAAATGTTATCGCTGTTAGCACCAGCCATTTGGCCATATTCCTCATCTATGCAGTGATGCTTTTTACTTTCCCTAAAGCTGCAAGTTCCTTCTGCTAAACAGCATAAAGCAGTTATCAGCAAAGGATAAAGCTGGAAACAAACAAGCACATTCCATGCACTGCTTGATGCTGGATTTGAAGCTGTTAATAAGGCTTGAAAATGGAGCTTTTAAAATCTTACAGCTGTAGCCCTATTACAATTAAAGGACAACTAATGTGTTTAAAATTATAATGTCTGTCAGAGGTGAAGCCCTGGTATCAGTCCCATTTCTGTTCCTCTGTGCTGAGTAGCAGCAATGTGAAATTCCCTTGAATAACCAATAAACATGCACGACATATCAACATATTGATTGGTTGGACTGCTAACCAAGGAGAGGAACAAAAATAGAATGCAACAAGAGAGAGTAACACATTAGCTCTCAGTCTTTATTTACATGTTAATGTTGATTTTTCTATTACCCCAAGCCAAGTGATAGAGGTATCCTTAACATTTAAACCGGTCACATACCCCACAGCATTTTGAGGATGTTGCCAAGGTTACCAGGCTTACAATGTTCCATTATATAAGAGGTCCATAGTGACATTGAAGCATCTCTATTTTTCTCAAATGTGTCCAGTCACATCTCTGTTTCAGGGGCAAGTCAAGCCTTTTTTACATTGTTCACTTCTGCAATATCCAAAGCACTTTAGTTCTCAATTAACATAGCACAGTTCGATTTGGTTTCCTTATATTGATTTTACCTTCCTGTACATACACACAAGGGATCTTTTGAGTCTTTGACTGCTGCTGAGGTGTAGTGTCATGTTGCTTTTGGTGGCCTTGGGAAAACTATTGATCTCTAATTGCTCTATACCCAATGGGATGGAGGCAACTGCTGGCAACAGAAAAATAAAATTGTTCTTGTTGAATTTTTAATTCATGTACTTTCATCCCTGTGGATACACAGCAGTAGGGATCAGGGCAACTTGAGCCACATTCAGTTACTTACAGAAACACAGTGTGATTGGTTCTTGGACTCAAGCTGTGCACTGTACAGTATATTGTACCAATCGATTATTCCATCATGAATTAGTGGCAGTTCTATTGCATATAGTTTTTGGTTTTGTTCTTAGAGATTTCTAGTAATTACAAAATTAACAAAATGTATTGATCAAGTTGATATTAGATCATAAAGTTCTATGTTGTGTTTTATAAGCAGAGTTATGGAAAGCAATGGTTTTGTAACAGAATCCTGTATTCCTTTAATTGCTATGGTCTAACTTTTATACTTGCAACAGTGGAAAAAAGTTGGTGTTTTGTAGTTAAGGCTGGGTACCCATGATAAGATATTTCACTGTATACGTCTCACTCCTGCACTTCTACTCTCCTTTGTATCTGTATGTTACCCACCTAATTAGATTGTAAGCTCTATGGGCCAGGGACCTCCTTTCCTCTTGTGGCAAAGCTCTAGCTCTTTTATTTATTTATATAATTTATTTATTTATATACTGAACTATTTATGTATTTGCCCCCCTTGTATGACTTTTTTGGATTTTGTTATTGTACAGCGCTACATCCCCAAGTTGTGCTTTATAAATAAACTATGCATACATACATACAATTGGGGTAATAATCCAAGCAACAGTGTAAGGAACATTCTAGCCCTGAACAAAAATTCTGCCAGAGAACCCAAACTTGTATATAATGACATCCTGGAACTAATAAATTGTTAATTATTATTATGGATTTACATAATACAAAGGGTATTGCATATAACATAAGAACACAGAGTTATAAGTTTTTTACAGCAATACCGTGATACAATAGGAAAGGAGACCCTGCCCAAAGAGCTTACAGTCTATAGCAAATTGGGTGAGACATAAGGTGAAGTGAATCAGTTGGCTGTAAATAGATTTTATTGGTAACATACATGACTGAAAATGGGCATTTTTGCCTTACCCTATTGTGAAATAGACTTTCATACAAGATCCAACTTTATAGCTCTTAAACTTTACTCCCTCTGACTGAGGAAAACAATGGTACAAACAGGAGATTATTAACCATTTCATTAATTGGCAGCTTTAACCAACCCCACCCAGTCGGAGTGTTGCATAAACAGTCTACCAGTGACCAAAAAGGGCAAAAGTGTAATAGCCTGTTATCTGTTTTTGAATGAATGTTAAGCTCGGTACACACCATACAATGCTTTGTCCTGACCAACTGGTCGCCAGGACAAAGGACTGTCGGTCGTGGCAAAAGCAGCTGCCAGTTTGCCACGAACAAGCGTGCGGTTCAGAGGTGTCCGATTATAACAAACTAACGGTTGGACGTTGGTCATGGCCGATACACCTAACTATCTGTTGAATGGGCCAAAAAATTGCATGGTGGGCACATAGCTTTAGACTTCAGAGTACTAAAGGGTCCCATTCTCATAGTAATGTTAGCAGACGTTTGGGTGGTTATTTCAAACAAAGATTTTCATTTTAGCATAAAGACAAAAAAGAACGTACTATGGTCTGATGTGGGAGCACTACTTATGTGCCTCTATCCCGTATGTCCAGTGCCCCAGCGTGCAGGATCCTCCCTCCGAGTGAGGCCTCTTTTATATCTGGTCTCTGAGGAAGCGGTGTTCTCACTGTGAAACACATAAGACTGGTTATATGTCTCTCCCGTTTCTTTGCTACTTGTGCACATTGTGGTGTTGTTATGCTGTTGATGTGATATTCAACCGAGACTCGTGTCCCGTTTACAGAGCGGCAGACTTCTGCATTTCCTAGTTTTCTTTTTAGCATGTCCAGTAACAAAAACCAACACATTTTCAGTCAGATTTCTTTACCACACACAATAAGGTCCAATAATGTTGTTTTGTGGTTTGGCCCCTTAAGGAAAAGGTAGCCTACGAAAAATTTTAAAGTGCTGGTTTTACACTTTTATGAGTTCCTGGGCCATAATTAGCATAATTTGTATTATTATTTGATCAATTCACACAGTATATAGACAATTAAGTTTGTTTATTTTCTTTTAAAATTGCATTTATAAATTATAGTTTATTTTGGCAGAGGCATCGTCCTTAGATTTATATGCGGTCATCGGTGTATTAATGTCCGAGAGAACATTCACTTTAAATGTACAAATGGTCAAGGTTTTTTTGGCCAATGTTTTCATTATTTACATTTAAGGGAATAATATGTGTGTGCCCTTTTAGGGAGAGCAAGAAAGAAAAATAATCATGCACATTAAGTATGGTCTTAGGAGAAAGATGTCTTCTCCTCCACCATCATTTTTAAAGGAGAATTAAAGTGTAATAAAAAAATTTCAGGTGATTTTCCCCCTGTAATAAAGATCTTATCTATTACAAAATGTAATTGTTAACAAATACCTTATAACCATTTCAATCATTGCTGCTCCCTCTTCCTGTTTCCCATGGTCCTTTGTAAATCCCACTCAAGTCTATGTGTCTGGCTCTCAGGGAAGAGCTACCAGAAGCAAAGGAGTTGGGTTGGGAACTAATATGCAGAGTATCACCCACAAACAACCTAACTTTTGGTCTACTTGTAAGATTTATAATGTTTCATATATAATAATTTGGGTCTTAGTTTCCCTCATTACCTGGGGAATCATCTAAACTTTATTTTAAATATATTATTGGACTTTAATTCTCCTTTAAGAGAATTTTTAAGACTTTTGGTTTTTGGTCTTTATGTAGTTGCAGAAACCTCATACATCTAGCAAGCTTGCATCTAATCTATAATTTTCCATTTAAAGGCACATTGAACCAAAATCACAAACTGCTTTACCTAACAGAGATATTCGTATAACTAACATGTGTTTGTTGTAGAAAAAAAGAAACAAAACCCCAGATCTTAAGGTCCGTACACAATTTTTATAGGATTCAATGACAGCCAACCCCCGAGCACAGAACACCAGCGCAACAAACGGGCGTTTCTGCCAATAGTTGCGCGTGTGTTTGCATTCCCTCAGGCGCTGTTCGTTGATCCACCATGGCGGATTGATGAACGATGCCCGAGCAAACGCATGCACACTTGTGATTATCAGCCGAAATGCCCATGCAGTGTGCATGTGCACAAGCTAGCCCATCATTCCTCATGCATCCTACGTGTTGTGTACAAGGCTTATGGGATGAGCAATATCTGCCAGACAGTTGTTAAACTACAATTCACTGATCTGACTGATAGCTGAAAGTTTGTCATGGGGGTGATTGAGTTCTGCAACGACTAAAATGTAATGTATACTTTTGGATCAACTTGTACCTTTAGTTTAGTAGCCCTTTTATCCATGACTGCACCTTTTGTCCTACTTGCCTTCTGTCATATGATGCTGATAGTTCCAGGTAAACAGAAGTTTTGTGCTCAGATGTATGAACTTGTTTCCATTCACACGCACATTCCTTCCTTGCACAGACAAGCCTGCCTTCATGGATCCACATTATTTCTGTTTGGGAATGGTTTGCATGTTTTACCCACCTTATTGGGGCTTGTCCTATTATTTCTGTTACAAACACTCTAAGCCACTTCTTGGAATATTTCAAAGCTGCCCCTTGGCATTCCTCTGCCTCCTCTCATCAAAACAATTCTATAAGTGTATTATTCCTCCCATGCATCACTAGGGTTGTTTATTGGAAGTTTATTATTTAATAAAAAGAAATACTTTAAAAAGGCACAGGATTTATGGAATAAGACTTAATGAGAAAGGAATTCGGGTAAAATAAACTACAATCACACCGTTAAATGTAAAGTTTTAATACTCTTTACCAGACTGCCCCTTGCTCTGTTGCTAGCATCACCCTGAAACATCGAGTAGAACTGATTACGTTGCAAGTAAATCAAAATGAATGAAAGTTCCAAGAGCTTATCAGTCCTTCTGGCTCAGATTTTATTAAAAAAAGGTTCAAGGCTGACTGGCATTGGATTCTGAACACTATTGGAGCTCTGTAATCACTGACTGTTCCATAAAGATTGTATTTTCAGGACAGTTGAAGAGGAATCAAGGGCATACATACCCACAAAAATAAGTCAGTTGGTGCTGTTACAGAATGCTCCCTGTTAATCCAAAGATAAATTTGCTGCCCACGAATTAATTTCTTTAAATATGCTGTGCACCCTACAAATACATATAAAATCTAAAGCAGATCCACCGATGTACACTGCTTAGTGAAATGCTGTATATTTATTATGACATGCAGCAGGCACAACATGAAACCTTGATACCAGTCCCACTGGATATTTCCTATCTTCTTTCTTGATCCATTGATCAGTTGTACCGGGTTGCTTCTGTATAATTTCAATACTTTTCTATAATTCTATACATTCACTTTATTTCTTCTTTAAGAATGTTTATCTAACCCACTCAACAGGGTTCATGCTGAATGCTAAAAGTTTAAAACAGTGAAATGTCTTGGTATTCCCTGTGTTTTAGCACTGTAAATACTATTGCTATACTGTTGCTATAATTTATACAGGTGTCAAATATGTTGACAACTTAAGTTCTCTGGGGTTTTGGACATGAGCCAGACGTACAATCACTCTCATACCACAAAGTGCAAAGTATTATGGGAGTCTGAGATCTTGAAATTCACTAAAAAAACAGTTTTATCATTCTTCCCTTCTAACCCCTGATCTATAGGCTTATTCCCAAGCAGTTAAATACATAAGGGTCACAGTGGGTAACACATCCTTCTCAACAAATACAGTATGTATTTAAAGGACAACTCCACCCTCATAAGAACATCTTTTAGAAAGAACGGCCTCTTTAAAATATGTTGATATATCATAGTTTGTCCTATGAATTCATTACTGTATGCCTGCTATGCTTCTGGATTCCTCATGGAAACTGAGCAATTTACAAACCTGTACTGAGCCTGAGCATGCTCAGAAAAGGCAGACAGGGGATTAACATTCAGTCATTAGCTGTGATGTCAACTGTCAAATATATAACAGTTGATAGCTGGAAGAACCAGGAAGCAGAAACAGGGGAAACAGGACATTGTGCAGGATTTCAGGTTAGACTTATGTATTTCAGATTTTAAACTATTACCGTTTAGGGCTTTGAGGGGTGATTTACCTGTATGTAAGTTTTCATTTTAGGGCTGGACTTGCCCTTTAATGTTGGGTGGAATTGTTTTCGGAGCCTTTTTTTAGAACAAAGTAATTTTATGGTCTTAAACTGGCCCCAGGTAAGCCGACAAGCAAGTATCCCACAGGCGGGTGGATTTATACCTCAGAAGCCTGTAGGGCCAAAAAGCCTAGTGCCCTTAGCGCAACCCCTAAGCACAGACCACACCGCCAAACCACACCTGTTTTCTCTTTTTGGGGGAAGAAATGAGAATATAAAGGAGGGGGGGAGTTTGTGGGAAGACATTTGCTGACGCCCCTCCAAGGTGTGTGCCCACTGTGCCTAATGGTAAATCCAGACCTGCCCATAAACCATCTAGACAAACATTTGCCAATTTGTAACCTGTTAGGATGCTTACATCACAAACCAACTAGTTGGTCATTTGCTTTACAAATTTTTGGGACAATTGCTGTCTGCATAACCTTCATTTAGTGTAAAACTTCTGAGACAGGCATGCTATGGAGTAGAGCATATAGATACACTGGATAGAGTATATTGTTAAGTTTGTGGTCACTGGATTGTAGTCAAGCACAACTGATTCTTTGTGCAATGTTTTTCAGCAATAATTGACAATAATGGGTCTTTCTTATTCAAATCACTGGAAATACACTTGTGACATTTTTTTCTACAGATTTGTAAGCAAGTCTAGGTCATTTTTCTTAGAAAGTCTAAGACCTAGCCAATGGAAAGCCACGCTTTTGCTAAGCAAATCTTCCCATAGGCCCAGCCCCAAACCGAGCACAGATTTAGGTGAGTTTTGCCAGTGATCTAAGTTAAACCAAGGGGTACCTAGTGTTGTAAGTCAAATGTATATAATACACTTAGAGTTATAGTTGTACTGTAAGTGTAAATTGGCAAATTAAATCTGGTTCTGTTTGAGCAATGTCACATGCCAATGTCAAAAAAATCTTAATCTTATTGCTATGAGGTTGGTCTTAAGAAAGACACTGTCGTCAAAGAATTATTGTAAAAATGATTTTCCTTAGATTTTCCCTTTTTCTTTAAGCTTTCTTCCATCCTTCTGACTTTTTTTTTGTAAATTCTTTATTCAATTTTTGAATTTTCTTTTACAACAGTAGAGTAGAAGTGAGGGTCGCAGACCCTTTTTTAGTTATAGAACGTTTAAATAAATCAGTTAGGTTGTTGTAGGGATAGAGTGAAGAAAGAGGAGAAAGAGGGGGAGGGAAAGAGTTACTTTAGGCTGGGCACCTAGATATATTGTAGAAATTTATAAAAATACATTTGTTTAAAGGTATTATGAGTACATTTTTGGATTATTATTTAATGGAGATTGTATATAAAGTAGCACATTTTAAAGCCAAACTAATGTTAGGTGGCTAGAAGATTTTTGTATGAGTCTGTTTCCTTGAACATGATCCATATATTCCATGTTTCATTGAATCGGTCTTGAGAATCATATAGAGAAGTGGTTAGTTCCTTCATCCGCATAGTATGCAACAGTTCTGAGACCCAGTGATTATTTGTGGGACATGTCGTTGTTTTCCAGAAGCGAGGAAGAACCATTCTGCCCGCATTTAGTGTCTAAGCAATTTTTTTGGAGCTTTCAACACTAGTAGGGAGCATAGATAATAGGACAAATTGAGCTAGCGGGGTTATGGATTGAGCTGTCAAAAATTGAAGTCCAGAAAGGCTGGATTATTGGACAGTTTAGCCAAATATGAGACAGTGACCCTTCATATTAATGGCATCTCCAACACATTGATGGGATGGTTGGATACATTTTATGCAGTAATTTAGGGCTGTGGTACCATCTGGAGATGCTTTTGTAGTTCTTTTCTTGAGTTTTAGATGCCAGGGAAATTTTGTGTGTCATTTTGAAGCATGCTGGAAGGTGAAAGTAGTTTGAAGTTCTTTTTCCCATTTCTGAGTAAATGATGGAGGAGTTGTGGACTGTTGTCTTTTAATTGATGAGTATATTTTGGAGATTGTGTGTCCTGTGGCGTGGTTTAGGCATAATTTTTCAAAGGTTGTAATTTCCTTTATTTTTTCATTGTTATAGATTTTATATAGTGGGATATTTGGTTATATTCCAGGTAGTGCCTAATTGTTGTGTTTTTATCCTGCAATAGTTGGTTTAAAGGTGTGATTGAGCCTTTATCCATAATAGTAGTTTAAGGTCGGTCCATGGAGGTGAGCCATGGT
The DNA here is from genome assembly GCA_019447015.1 of Hymenochirus boettgeri. Lineage (NCBI taxonomy): Eukaryota > Metazoa > Chordata > Amphibia > Anura > Pipidae > Hymenochirus > Hymenochirus boettgeri. The sequence goes on along the minus strand of CM033471.1, from coordinate 201,962,818 downwards.
ACAATCTGTGCGGGTATTTGGAGGATGGAGTCTGTTAGTGTTACTTATGACTTTTTTTGATGTGCTGTAATAAAAATGATTGGGGGGGGAAGAAACTGTCAGAGACTGTTTAACAAATCAGACTATAAAATTAAAGATTCTGGCCTATCCACTGCCTAATGACACTCTTACTTAATGATACTTACAGAGAGGGACACATTTAATTAGACTGATTTAAACTAGACAATAAATCCTGACTTCAGGTACTTAAATACTGTGCAGCAGGTGCTCTAGCCTCACAGACAGGTCTGTATTTTAGCTTCCTAATAACATCATTTCCAAATGTACCTGTGATAAATCTGTCATCCTAACATTTCTAACAGCTGAAGTCTGCTAGGAAGCCTCAAAACTTGTTCAGACTCAACCCATGGAAGTTGGAAGTTAATAATAATAAATGTGTGTCAGGTAGCTTCAGAATGGACACATTGACAACCAGTGACAGAATAATTAAAGTCTCCTGTTCCCGATGAGGAAAAAGAAAGAGAAATCATTTCTAAATATAATTATATGTCCGCAAAGATTGCTGCTTCTATTAGACACCAGGGGCATATTTATAAAGCACAACGTGTTATTTATAAAGCAGTAGAAATGCAAAGCACTTTTAACTGCACTTAGTATCTTCACCCTGAAATAAAAAAAATCACATAGCGTAGGGGACTGCCTTTTTGTTAACTGCAGCACATCAGTATACTTTGTATTAGATTGTAGTAGAAAGAGTGTTAGGTTTCCTTGTTAGCTGATAAAGGGCATCTTTTTTTCTAATTTTTTTTTTTTTTAAAGTGGAAACTAGCTATCACTGTACCATTTTTTTTGTTGATCTGTCCCCTATTTCTTTAGTTATCCAATCTGAACCATCTTACATTCCAGCTGTCAATCAAGTGCCTTTAACTGGAATGGTGATAGTTGGTGTGTGTGAATTGCATGATGGGAAATTCCATTTTACAGTGCTGCCTCATAGTGATTAATGAGCATGCTTGCCCTTATAGGAAGTCTGGTCCAAGGAGGTGTCAGTTAAGAGAGGGAGGGGGATACTGAGCCTGAGCAATCAAGAACTGGATGGAATGCATGCAGCATTACACACACCTCAGACTAAGGGCTATTTACATGTAGTATTGTATGTTTTAGATGAGGCAAAGTCTTTTTATTATAGTTTTCGTTTAAACATTAAATATTGTGCCACATTGTAAACATGGGGAAAATATAAAAATGCATCAGATTGTTGTAAAGTTTAAAATAAAGAGAATCTAGTTCCTGATACCCAGGGAATCTTCTAATACTAGTGTATTATTAGGAATTATTTCTTCTTTAAATGTAGTGTTTGTTAATTTCTTTCTATGTTATTAATGTATTTGTCATTGCCATCCTTGCTGTTACTAAGTTCCCGCTGATGACTTTGATATGGTTTCCATGCACAGCGAGGTGTTTAAAGCCATTTCCTGCACAAGAGGGATAAGCACAAAGATCTCTCTGCCAATCTCTGCTCTCCTGCCTGGCTGCACAGAGAGAGTGGCGGTTCCTTCTTATTTTAGCTTTGTCAGCAAGACTCCCAGTTTGCAGCCTTCCGCTGCCGCCTTGATAAATGTATGCCTGCCTGCCTCACTTGGGACTATGAAAAGAATAACTGATGTGGATTTCTCTGTTAAAATTGTCATGCTATGATTGATTATGTGAACTCGGAGAACTGGCTACTGACTGCTCAAACAGCACTTAAAGTAAAGGGTTTTTCTAAGAAAATACAACTATAAATAATGGCACACATTTAACAGATGTGCCGTGGGCACCTTGATGTGCAACCAGTTTAGTAAGTTCTAGTAAAAATCTATTGGCTATATTATATCTTTTGGGAAGTATTTATCTTTACCTCTATGCAGGAGATTTATGAAGAGCCACAAATGCTCGGCTCCCATCTTAAAGTTATGCTAACCTGTTAACGTACAATTGCTCTCTATGTCTGGAATAACTGTTGCTCAGGTCATAGACTGGCATGGCGGTGCTATTATCTAACAGATGGAAGCTATTTCAGAGTTTATAGGATTCAAGTGTTCAGATACCATGAGTTATAAATTAGATTAATACAGTTTTGCTACAGTGACATTTCTTTCTTTATTTAGAGGAAAAGGAGGAGAGAAAAAAGCTGTAGCAAAAGTGTGATCAGATACATACATGAACTCAGTGGTTGTGAAGGGATTTTGATACAGATTTTCTGGTCAACAAAATTTCTCCACACCACATCACTAAGACACTTTTTGCGGAGTTTAACCTGGTGAAAACTGTGTTGGTATTTAAAAATTTTTCAAAATGTGATTTCCGGAAAAAACGTATCTAGAAATATCCACCAAGTCTGAGATAGCATGTTCAGTTTTTAAAGGAATTGTTCACTGAAAAAAATACTTTGCTTCATTTCAATCTATAAATGAATACATGTAAGCAGCACTTACTCTGATGGGGTTGTGTTGCTACATGGCTTTAATCTAGTTTTGCTCAGGCACAGTTTCTTAGTCCCCAACCAGACTATCTGACTATGTGAGGGCAAGCAGGGTCAGTAATCCCCATGAGGCAACATTGGGAAAGGGAATCTCCCACCATGCATTTCACGTACCAACTGTCACCATTCTAGCTACAGCAAAACTATACATAACAGAAGGCTCTTGACAGACAGCTGAAATTTTAAGATGTTTCAGACTGGATGTGTAAAAAATAGGGAACAGATCAATGAAAAAATGTTTCAGAGAGAACTATAGTTTCCAGTAACGGGCAATTAAAAAAAATCCCAGTGTACATAGCCTTTAAAGGGACACTATACTGAAAAAATGACTTTGCCTCATCTTAATCTATAATTGAATATATGTAAGTAAGGCTGAGGCCACACTACAACGCACCAAATCGTGCACGCAATCGCGAGCATTGTCGCACTTTGTTTTTTCTGTGCATTCGCATGCCTTGTTTCGCATTTGCGCATGTGTTTTTGCTATTTTTTTAAAGAGAAAACGCATGCAATTTTGCAAAAAATGCTTGAATGCGAAACGGACACGCAATCGCATGCGCATCGGAAATCACAGGATTGTTTGTGTTCCTGATATTTCCATGTAAGCGAAAATCGCGTGCGCAAATGCCCGAAAAACACGCTAGTGTGGCCTAGCCCTTACTCTGTTTTGTGTGTGTTGCTACATGCCTTCAATCCAGCACACATTTTGTTTAGGAGCAGTATCCCCCTCCCTATTTTAACCACTCCCACTTCCATCCGACTTGACTTTTTCCCCACAAACCAACTGTCAAGCCTGCACACAACATACAGCATTCCAACTGACAAAACTCTGTCACCATTCCAACTACAGTAAAACTACTCACAGAAGAATAGTTTTTGAGAGCAAGGAACTTGATTGACAGCTGAAATATAAAAAGTTTTAGATTGAATATACAAAGAAATAGTGGGCAGATCAATAAAAGAAATAACACAGTGGTGGTTGGGAAGAATTATAGTTTCCAGTTATGGTCAATTTAAATTAACCTATTTTTCGGTATAGATGTCCTTTAAATTAAAAAAAAGTTAACTGCACCCAATTCCAATTGATATATTCAGTACATTATTAGATGCATTACTAAACTTAAAAAAACAAGTCTGTGACAGCTGACAGCACAGCCAATGACTGACTGCTGTTTCCCCTGCTGCCTCCTCTGCACATGCTCAAGTTACTTAAAGCTTATTGAGAAGGGGGATGAGGTGGCATCTTCTGCAAAAAATGGAGTGAAGAATGGGGCAATAGTTATTTTAAATATCTGGTCAGAAATGCATGTAGTAAAGTGCTAACAATTGTGGTTGGGTTTAGGGAGAAATAAATGTCAAGTGACCCGTTTTTTGTTTTGAAGGTGGACATGCCCTTTTAATGCATTATTGTTGAATTTTCTAGCCTGGAAATAGGTTATTGTACATACTGGAAGGTGTCATTACATTATTATTGTTAGAAATTCCCCAGGGGTGTTTCTCAGTCCACAAAGTAACAAATACATGTCCAGGAGGCGTTACATTATTTTACATATGTTTTCTAAAACAATTCACAGAGGAGTGCTGCATCCTGCGCAAAGTGATTTACCAGAGGCTGCGGGGGACTTACCATGTAAGCATTTAATGCCAGCTATAGCTGGCGTTAAATACTTACGTGCGGGTGAGACTCCCTATAGGTGTTAAACTCATTTCCATGTGTACAGAAATTCCTCCTGATTAACAGCACCGAGTCCTGGTCTGACACTGGGATAAGTTCTGCTTTCAGTTTTCTACTTCACCCCATCTTTTAACTTAATGCAAGAATTTACGGCATTGTTACTACCAAATTTCAAGCTTGAAAAAGGACTCCGCGTTAGTCCGAAATATGTTGCAATTAATGGCACTTGTGTTGCAGCAGGGGAATAACTGCAGGGGCCCAGGCTCCCTCTTGAGATTGGAGGCCAGGTCCCTGACCCACCACAATCAGCTGTTCGCTCCTATGAATGAAACATAAGCGCAATAAGCGCAATCAGCTGTTCTGGTTTGGTTCCAGTCTTCTAAACAGCTAATGTTTCATTCATACGTGCAACCAGCTGTTTAAAAACAGCTGATCGGCGGCAAGGTGCTCAGCTTGTGGCGGGCCCTACTGCCATTCGCAGTCAAAGGGGTGGCAGAGGCGGTAGTTACGCCACTGTGTTGCAGTAAATATATTGTGCAGTGTCCCCTTCATTACAATATTTATGGAAATCTTTTTGCCTATTTGTCCTAATGATTTTTTTTTTTGGTATTATTGTCTACAGCGAACATTTCAGCCAGGGAAAGGCAATGTAACAACAGGTACTAAATGCAGATTCGTAAACTAGGAGCAATCTGTGTTGCAAGGAGCTGTGCTGCCACACCATAGATTTTGTAATTTCCAACAGTCACCTTGCCAAATTTCCATGATTATAAAAAAATATAGTGCAAGACTGAGCTGAAATCATCTCCACTGTTAGCACATTAAACTAATCTCCTATAGTGCCACCTATTATATGGCCATAGATCTTTCTGTGTTCTTTATTAGCAGGGGGAAAATAAATATAAGTCTAACTAAATATAAGTCTAACTAAATATAAGTCTAACTAAAACTTCTTCCCTTTGTACTGATAGTATAGTTTTACTGGCTTCAAAAAAGTTGTGGCAAAATATTTTATATACATCAATGACGGACTACCGGCCTGCAAGGGCCCGCAATCTCACCGTGATCAGCTGTCTTCAAACTGCTGATCGGGCCTATGCAGTAAAGGTACGCACAATTAAATGTTTTAAACTGCTGCCGTTCCGATAATGGCGTTTTAAACAGCTGATCGTGCGTACCTTTACTGCATATGTGCAATCAGCTGTTTAAAAACAGCAGATCACTGTGCTGATGGAGAGTGATGTGTGTCAGGGGCCTGGCCACAAAACTTGCTTTTTGCTAGTGATGTACATATTACTTCATAATACATGAATGGTCAGTAGTTTGAAAGTCCAATAAATTTTAGAGGTTGGGGACTTTATTCTTTGTACACAATAACGTATGTTAGTTTTTTTCCAACCCTTAAAGGGGAATTGTGGTCTCCAAACAAGTTGAGTTTAAATGAAAGGCCAGTTTCCTACCTTTAAAACGAGCCATCAACCACCTCTCTACGTGCTCCACAGCCCAAGATATACAGAAATGACTGACCAGAAAGTTAATGGTTGGGAGGCTGACATGTGACATTCCTGAGGCTTCTCCTGCACAGTGCCGCCAGCGAGCACAGCCTCAGACTCCCTCAGTGTGTGAGGGAGACAGGAAGTCTCTCCTCCTCTCTGCTGTGTGAAGTCCTGACAGAGAAGGTAAGGGAATCTACAGCCCTTCTCTTTCACTGTGTGAAAACAGCCTGTTTCCACAGAGTTATCTGTAGGGGGGGGGTCTGAGTAACCCACGGCACCCGTGAGTGGGTGGGGCTTAGACACCCGCTAGTGGGCTGGGCCATGGTCCATGAGTGGAAGGGACCAAGGGGGGCTGCAAAGGGAAGGAGGAGACACAGGACAGATTGAATGACAGTTTCAGAGCAGGAAGTGCAGGGGACCTGGTGATGCTGCTGCCATATCACACACAAAAATGTAAATATCTTCAAAACTATGCAAAATAAACAATGGAAATATATTGTAAAAATTCTCAGGGGAGCAATTCCTATCAATTTACCTAAAGTCATTTTTGGACCACAGATCCCCTTTAACATTTTAGGGTTTGCCGCAAATAGTAAACATTGCCAATGTTGACAAACATTTATTTGTATAAATACAGATTTTGTATTTAATATGCTCTTGCAAGTAGATGTTATAATATGCACAATGGGCTAAAAAGGAGTAAAAAAGGAGTAAAACTCAAGCTTCCCGCTGTAATATTCAATTAGCGTCGGTTTAACTCCAATTTTCTGGGGGCTGCTCCATTTAATATTAATGAAACAGGCACCTGATGTAAAATCCCCTGTGCTGGTTTTTGAGTAACATTGTAGCATGAAAACGAACGTCTTTTAAATTGAGGCTCTACTCTTTCCAGGTTTCCGTGCTGCAGTAACTCTCCGTGATGCAGAGTGCGGAGGCAAGAATTACATCTCCTAGTAGTGTGGAGATGTTATAGGGCCCTGTGATAGAGTAGAACGAGGCTCTTAAAAAAACATCCTCACTAATGCGCAGCCAATGCAAACATGCAGACATGGATGGGATCCTGTCTCTGCCTGTCTACAATCACATCTCCTGCCATAGTAAGATAAAACATATATTACCATCACTGTGGGCAACTTATCTCTACTAGTCTGTGTTGGCAAATTGTATGCACCAGTCTAAGGTAACTTGCATGTACCAGCCACTGTGGGTAACTTGCATGTACCAGTCTCTGTGGCCAACTTATTTGTACCAGTCACTGTGGGCAACTTATATGTGTCAGCCCTCCAGTTCACACACCCACATCCATTATTTCAAAGTGCCCAGGAATATATAGGGGACAGCATTAAAAAGTTTGGCCCAGGTGCCAAAAGGTCTGGAAGCACCGCTTAAGCCCTTAACACTGTGCTTCACTGTAGTCAAACAGACAGACTGTGCTATGTTTTTTTTTACACCAGGCAATAAAGCTAAATTACCATGTAATGTGTATCGAGGAAAGATAGTGGTGATATTTTTAGAACCAAGGACCCGGTGGAATACTACAGAAATTAACAAATACATCAACACTGAGATATCTCAAAGCAATCACCTGAGGCTGTTGGAATTTCCACTTTCTTGACAGCTAATATATATTGAGCTCATTGTATTTAGGTTACTAGCTACAACGTTTGGCATTTGAAAGTGTAAATTAGAAATAACAGTATCAACAATAAACCTCAAGTGTGGAGTGTTCACTTTTCATACATTTCCAATGTATTTTTTCTTCAGAAGTGCAGAAACCCAATTTTATTGCAGGTTATGGATTAACTGCTAATTAGTATCCAGGTAACACTCAGTAAGTGTATACATATCTATATATAAGAAGATAATAAGCTGCGCTTTCCTTTTGTCTTACTGCCTGCAAGGGAATTGACTTTGCAGAATTGTTCCTGACAATTGGTTCCTTTGGAAATTGTCCTGCCCTATAAATATCACTGCTTCTAAAAATAAGGGCACCTAGTGTCTCATCTTTCCATTTACATAGAGAATAAGCATTTTAGGAAAGTTACCGGAAATGATTAATATCATCTGAGAATCAAGCGTCAAAGAGCAGAGAGCTTGTTATTTAATGAGAAACTATTCAGATTTTCTTAACATTTTCCTATCTTGTCTAGAAAAAACATTTGATTAGCAGGATCTAGGACTCGATATGCCAGTTAATGGCTAGTGCAGAAAATATAATATCTCAGCCCAATCGACCACCTAATCTAGGCCAAAATATCAGTCATGATCGTTGTCTTAACATTTCTCATTTCTAGGCAAAAATGGTGGGTATGTGTCTGTAAAGCTGGGTACACACTTGTAGATTCTTCATCCGACCGGCCGTTCGGCACTTCTGACCAGTCAACCAGGACTAAATCCTGTCGGTCTCCGCAAAGTAGTGACCAAACCTAAGAACAAATGGTCGGTGGTGGGTAGCGGCCGAATGAAGGAACCCTCCAATGTTTCAGCCTGTTTGACTGATACACTGAAATGTCGGTTGGTGTGTGCCCAGCTTAAAGCATGGCTTCTATAAACCACAGGATCCATTAGCCATTTTAGTTGCAGATCTTACTAATATTATTAGTGATCCGAGGGGATATTGGAGGAATATTGTGCCATGATTGGCCATATGTAAAAATAACTCTATAAATGTTAGTGTAAGAATTATAGTAATAGATGTTATAGTAAATAAATACTGTGTGGGCAGGCAGTATTTTTAAATGCAGTCTGTACAGATCATTCACAGTTAAGGTTACTATGGTTACCATGTTACAGTGCATAATCCCTCTTTACATTATCCAGGCCATTAACCCAGAGCTGCAATTGCTCGTCTGCAATTTTAAAGTAAGCTTTCAACTGACATTAAAAAGTCACACAGAAGTTAACAGTGCGGTGTCTATTGTGAAACCCATGCAGCCACCATTATTCTCAACAGTCACACTAACCCATATTAAATAGGTTAGTGTTACTTTAAAATGCAGAGTTAGTGTGCTGCATCTCTCGGTGAATTGCCTGGTGTGCAGTTTACAAACACATGTATTTTAGTAAAGTGGAGATGACAGAAAACGTTATGGGGTAGCAATGTAATATTGCGAATAGCGCACCTTACCCAGGTCTGGCAATGTAATAAGCTCTGTGGGGAAAATACTGCATCAGGGGAGTGAGAATGGATTTTTAAACCACCCATTAAAAACATGTTAGGTTTATAGTATATAACGTCACTTTTATTGCATTGGGTGCCTGGCCCAGAACATAGTAACATAGTAATTGAGGTTGACTAAAGACATATTCATCCATCTAATCCAACCTTAACACCTCCATCCATCTAGTCAAACCAATAAATCCAGAATGTCCCTAACCACACCTCCCCATCTTACCCCCTTTTCTATGCCCCTGCCTCCTGCTTTGCTGCTACCATCTCCCACTTAAGCGCCAGAGAATTCGGGCAACCCCCAAGAGGTACAGACAACTGTAAGACCTAGGACAGGATATTTAGCAAACAAACTCATGTGTCCACAGCAAAGAGGTCACTTAAGTAACATCTGACTTAAAGCTATGTTCACACGAGCCATATTGTAGCAGTTTCCTAGCAGATCCAGATGTCGGAAAAATGCTACATGTAGTGTTTGGTTAACTGTGACAGTTCGTTAAATGGCTGGGCAATGCTAGGAAACTGCTATATAAGCAAAACCATGACACTCGTGTGAAACAACCCTAAGAATTTCCAGAATATCATTTTGCAAATAAATCCTGGAATCTTTTGAAAGTTCACTGTTTAGCTCATTCCTACAGGATTTCCATCTTTGTATATGTGGCATATGCAGCTGATCTAATTTTCTCAAGTACCTGATCTCACTCAGTACGCAAGCAAAGGTTAATAGTGACTTGGGTTTCCAGCTGACCAAAGATAATGTCTGACACTCCCCCCAAGTTTTATCACTGGTCTCATTCTCAGTGACTGAATCATACACCTGTAGTATCTTATTACAGTCCTGCTGGTCAGGGTGCTATGGCTGTGTATTCTGGCCTGTATCCTATAATCTATGGAAATGGAGCTAGACATCCAACTCATAATTAGCTCTGCTCAGTTTCAGTGTATTTAGCTGGCTGGTGAATAGACAGGTTATTATCTTTAATATTGTAGACATGATGTGCCCTTCTGTATGAAAAGCATCATGTGAACCTCAAGCCAATAGTTCAGTGTGCAATTTTATATTATTAATATGAGTGTGAATTCTTAAATTCTCATAAAATAAATAGACTGAAAAAACAGTGACCATACAAAATGGCAGAAAAGTTACATGACATTTAAACAAACCTCTATCAACCAAAGTAGTGCCCAGAGTAAACACATTACTACAACTCCCAGCAACCTGTGTGTGAAATGCCGATAGTTCTGCAATAGATGAATATTGTTTGTAATACCCTGGTTTCAGTCTACACATAAATCGGGAAAACACAAATTACCTGTTTGTTTTGTATTATTCAGTGTAATATTGCATTAATCAGAGGGAAAGTAAAGGATAACTGTATTGCCGCAATGCATTTTTTAAAATTGCTTTAGAAAGAGTAAAGTCTGTGTGCGATTACCTATAGTTTAGTAATACATCAGCAGGGACAATAGTGGCTTCTGTGTCCCCTTCTGGTTGTATGCCTAAGGCTGGCCATTTGCACCACATACAGATGCATTCTGGGTCAAACATGCTTTGTAGCAGATTTTAATTCATGTCAATTTTTTGCACCTCACTGTAAATGATCTCATGCGGACAGCAAATAAAAACATTTTACTGGATGTAGAATGCTGGGGAGGTTTAAAGCTTAGATTGCATATCCAATTGCTAAAAACAGTTGTTTCTATATAGAAGAAAATCACATGGTCTTCAAAGGGCACTCAATTAGTTAGTCTGAAATGTATGCGGTGTACGTTTTTTTCCCAGACTCAGGCAACAAATCAGTTGAGTTTCAGAAAATCGCACTCGCCTGGTTATCTGTAGAGCTGTTGAGGTGTCTTCTATGCAGAAGAACAATTGGTTAAATACAGGTATGTGCATGTATAGATAAATATATTTATACATTTTTTAATATTCAATCGCCTGTAGCAGCCTCATGATATGATCACATTACAGTAGTCTCACTTAGTATTACAAAGTTAAGTCCTATTTCGCTTCAGGCCATGTTGTTTGATAGCTGAGGCTCTAGCGGTGATACTACAGTTCATATGAACAACTTCAGTCTGTCAGGGAAAGTATTTTTTTATGGTTTGAGCAAACAAATGATAAAATATGCTGAGTAAGTAATGGAAAAGGGCCAGAAAACACACCTGCCTGGTGCACCCCAGGGACCTTTAATGTTTTCTTGCTCTTCTTCCTCTCTATTACCTGTAAACTTGGTGAAATACCTTTGACGTGTAACTGTAATCCAGACTTCAATAACTAAAATGAAGCCTTTGCTATGACTGTAAAATCAGCTGCTTGTCAATGACGGTGATGTGAGTCCACAACACTAGGAAAATATATAGTCGTCAGTCACTGGGTAAAGAAGGTCCAGATTAGACAGCTTGTATTAATAATGATATACATCATTATTGCAATCAGAAACATTCTAAATCATTTCTTTATTAAAAATAATACTTATTTTAAAAATCAAATTTTAAGAATCATCGTAGTTAAAATCATTTTAATAGACTAGAGTATATACAGACCCATGGTATAGAACAGAAAATGATCTATACAATGTTGGTGTTATCAAGATTTCATCATTCAGTGTTAGGAGATAATTAAATAGGAGATATTGGAGGAGTTTCCATACAAAAATGTATCATTATACCCATCACCCAGATTAGTGGTTTGCTCTACATGACTTGCTCTTTACGAGAGATGGACCAGAATGCGGATCTAGGCAGATTTCTGAGATCCGTTGATTTTCTGGAATTCTGCTTTTCTGATTTTTCCGAAACCGCGTTAAGAAATTTCTAAAAATATTTTCATCAGTGCCAAATCCCTGTTAGCTATGAAAATTCTAGGGTTCCAAGACTTTGCAACTTTGCACAGGAAAAAGCAATCAATTCTCGAATGCAGATTCTGATCTTGTAACTTTGAAATATTCAGAATTTTCGAAAAATACAGATTTTGAAATTGTGAGAAATCTTGAAAATACTATGTGAAATGCCAAAACAGGAAGCGCATAAAGTTTCCGGTACTGGACGGTGTTTTTTTTAAAGGGTATGTCCACCCTAAAATCACATTTTTAATATAGCCTTCCTCCTGGTCCCCCAGCCCAAACCGCATAATTTTTATTTTAAGAAAGCTCCCCAAACTCTTACTTATCTCCCCTCTTTCCTCCGCCGCGCTCCCGGCCCTCTCTTGCGAGAAATGCAAGCAGAGGGGCGGACCGGCAGCCACGCTGTGATTGGCTGAGCGTCAGCCAATCACGGACGCGGCTGCCGGCAGCTCACTTCGCGGAGGAAAGAGGAGAGTAAGTAAGAGTTTGGGGAGCTTTCTTAAAATAAAAATTATGCGGTTGGGGCTGGGGGACCAGGAGGAAGGCTATATTAAATGGGATTAACGCTAGGGGGAGGGAATCCGGAGAGGGAGGGGGTAGAGGGGGAGAAGGGCTGCAGTACGCATGCCAAACTTCTCCCGGAGGCCAGGTAGGAGGCAGAGTCCTAATGGACTCTGCTAGCCTCCTGGTGGGCAGTTTTTGGGACTTTGGGGGGACTACAGGAGAACCCTATGGAGCTGGGATGTTAGGTAAGGATTAAACTACACTACATGGTGGGGCCAGTAGTTAGGGGGATTATAGTTTTGGGGGTGGACATGCCCTTTAAATTTTTGCAAAGTTGAGGATTGTACTGTGTAAGCCATAGTAAGAAAATAAAAGTAGTTGTGATACCTCTACATCCAGCCTGATGAAGGGGGCTTAGGACTCCCAAAAGCTATTTTTGTTGTCTGTTAGCCAATAATGGTATCACAACTCTACTTTTATTCTCTTACAGATATTACATGATACGTGTTGCTCAGACTATTTCTCAGTCCCTGAGCCATTAACAGTATGTAACCATTGCGATTTATACCATAAATCCATTCAGATTTTCTAAACTCCCATTGACTTTAATGGGTCTGCTGCAGATTTTCGGATTTTCTAATTTTTTCTGCGAATCTGCGAGCGGAATGGATTTTCGAGTTTGTCAACCTCTACTCTTTACTTCTTGGGTACCATTTATCTGGTAACTGTGTTATCCCTCTATATATGATGCTAGTCTAAAGAGTTAATGGAAAATGAAAATACTCAGGCTAACAAGATTCTTCTTGCTCATCCCTCAGTTGTAGTGAACTGCCATTTGATGTAGTAGATGGTTGTCATGTTAATACAAATCAGATTAAAAATCAAAAGATTACATCAGGATTTAGTAGAGGATTTGGGTTATGTGGTTATGTGGTGTGTCAGCGTCCATTTCAGAAGTTGGGCGAAGTGATAAAAGCAGCAATGTAAATAAGGGGTGTCCAATCTGTAAACTGAACATATTTCCTAGATTCCACTGATAGCCTTAGGCCATCAGATTCCAAGAATTGTACGCTAGTTCAGTGGAAGTTTAAGGGCTGCAGGTTGGATAAGACCGGTACATAGCAAATCTTGCATAGATCTTTTTTCGATTTTCCTCTGCAGTTTCCTTCCTATCCATATCACATGAATATCACATAACACATCATTTATTTCTGCCTTGTTTTGTATTTCATTACATATTTGATCTTGTGACGGATATTGGCATGTGGCATTATCATTGTTTTTAAAACCGAAAAGGTTTGATTCACAAAACATACAGGGAGATTCAATATAAAATACTTACTTAACGCGATACATACCGGGTGTAAATGAGATTGTCGGTATTGCATCGTAGGATTGCGTAAAGGTAAGACACTCCCGGCTGTGCTCCTTACCCTGCCTTACAAGACCCTGTTAAGTTTTGTGCTATGAGGTAGAGCAAAACTTACTATAGGGGTTTTGTATTGCTAGCACAGCGCTATTTCCAAAAACATTTGGAAATGGCGCTGTGCCCTAAAATCCATGTAAAAACACATGTTAACCCATATTACTTCAGGTAACACGGATTATACCTATATTGAATCTCCCTGAAATTTAAAAAATACAGTAATAGGTAACTCAATGACATATGATTGTCCAATAAACTAAGTATTTCATGCTTTAGCCAATAAGCGTAAAGCAATAGTGGATATATGGAATAGGCTTCCATCATTGTTACCTCTACCTCTTCTTGTTTTTCAGTACCAGGGCCCTTTGCATGCTGGGGTAATTAAAGGAAGAGTGACCATGAATATTTAGGACCATGGGGGGAATGTAAAAGGGGGACACCAAGCTTAGTTAGAAAAATGTATGATTGGAAAAGATAAGATCACATTTAATCCACATTTCTTACATATTCCCATTTTAATGAAGAATGAAACCGATAGCATGGTTCTGAATAGTCAGGGTGTAGAAAGACATTTTACACAAAGAAATAGCCTGAGTGTGACACCATTCATTCACCTCCTTGCCCAAACTCATACTTAAGAGTATGTCCACCCTGAAATAAAATTTTTAATATGTTCTTCCTCCTGGCTCCCAGCCCCAACCGCTTATTTATTTTTTAGAAAGCCCCCCAAACCTACTTACCTCCCCTCTTTCCTGCGCCGCGCTCCCGGCCCTCTGCTTGCGAGGAAATGCAAGCAGAGGGGGGGACGGCAGCCGCGTCTGTGATTGGCTGAGCGGCAGCCAATCACGGACGCGGCTGCCGGCAGCTCACTTCCGTTGTAGGAAAGCGGAGAGGTAAGTAAAAGATTGGGGAGCTTTCTAAAATAAAATTTATGCGGTTGGGGCTGGGGGACATGGGGAAGGCTGCCATGAAGGGGTTTTATGTTGGGGGAGGGATCAGAACGGGAGAAGGAGAGAGGGAGGGGAAGGGAGGGGGAGGGAAGGGGGAGAAGGGCTGCAGCACGCATGGCAGTGATCTCCGGGAGGCCAGGTAGCAGGCAGTGTCCTATATGGACCTGCTAGCCTCATGGTGGGCAGTTTTTGGGACTTTGGGGGGGGACTACAGGAGAACCCTATGGAGCTGGGATGTGAGGTAAGGATTACACTACACTACATGATGGGGCCAGTAGTTGGGGGGATTATAGTTTTGGGGGTGGACATGCCCTTTAAACTAATAAAACAAGGAAGATCCAGAGAGGTATTTGCAACATTCTTAATTGGAGAAAACACTCTGTTACGGACAAATATGTCTTCTTCGCGTGTATACAGTGAATAATATTTCCTTGTATAATATTAGACATGACATGGCCACATATTGATTCCTAAATGTATTTAGGCACATTACAGTGAGCATATTCAATTCTACTGATGACATATGACAAACATTAAAATTAGTTTTAGTAAAAATATCTTCCGAAATTTAGTGCGACACCAATGGCTTTTTCATGTAACACAATCTAAAGACAGAGAGCACACAAGTCTGTAGGATGAGGCATTTATTTCTACAGTCATGGAACCCTAATGCAACTTATAATGAGTCAGCTACAAAATGTAGGTCATGCATTTTTATGCTCTTTCAAAATGAGTAATCTGACACAAGTGACATCTCTAAGTATTTTTGATATGGTGGATAATGTACCCTCTTGTGTACATCATAAGCATATTAAAAAATCACAGATGAGTTCCATGACCATAAAAATCCCCAAAATTCCAGAAGCTGAATGCTTTTATAAAGCTCATGGAACTTTATAAGCACGCATCCAGGGGGTGGAGCCATGTGTTTAAAATCCGCTTCCTACTACATAATAGCATTCAAATTATAACAATATCATTTATAATTCGGGCCACAGGTTTCAAGCACCAGGTGTGTACTGTATAAGTGCTCTATTTAGGTAGCTAAGTGATTATTTTTGGGAGGTGGTGGTTAGTCTATGTTTAAAAGTTTGTGAACAAGCCCTTTATCATGTATCAGTACAATTCAATTTAATGGCTTATAAGTATTGACGGAAAGGAGCATGAACCGGCTTCAAAATTCTTAATGTAATGGGCATTGCAAAAACACAAATATCTAAATTCTACTGCCCCCTTCAGCCAATGGGCCTTTATTAATATTACTATGAAATGCTTTTTGGATGACCATTAGGCTCTTTAGTTTTGGTCCATTTGGTGTATTTTGAATAAGTGTTTTTTAAAATAAATATGGGATATCCACAAGTGACCCCCGCGTAGCCGGCGAAAGCCTATTTACCAGAGGCTGCACAGCTGTGCACAGGTAAGTATTTATTGCCAGCTAATAGGTGAGATTCATACAGAGCCAGGAGATTCACTCTTCCAGGAGATTTTCCCAGAGAAAGTGCATCTCTGGGTGAATCTCTCTGAATTTTGTTGTTGCAGGTTAAAAAACACCGGTAGATTAATTAAGGCAATCAGAAGTCATCAGATATTTTTAGTAAATAAGCCTTAATGCTTTTGTCAAATTTTATTTATGTTATTATGACTTTAAAATATACACAGTGGTTATTGAATCCCGTAGTGGGTTAATAGTATATATTCTTTTAAGAGATCACTGAGATCTTTTTAACATTGTGATGTCAATCACATGGGTGTGTCTGAATGTCTATATGTATTTTAAGGTGTGTTATATGTTCACACTTTTGGCTTGATAAAGGTGAAGGAACCAAGACTGAAGTTTTGCTCTACACTTCTGAATGTTTTGAACTTCCTTCAGCTTCACTTTATTTTTTCATTTAGAAAATAAAATGTTTTCAAATTGAAACACGTGTTTATTAGTTTATCAATAGAATTATAGGAACAAAATGTTCCAAATAAGACATAATTAGGGATTAGATAGATTTCCAGAGGGAGAGAAAGGATACTATAGGGATTAATACTCATATTAATACTGTTATACACAGACATTTCGACATATGACACTTGTTTTTTGTTCCTTTTTCCCCTGTTTTTGTTTACTGGATTAACACCATTGAGTTTTGCAGATTTTTACTTGGCATTATTTAGCTCTATGGGTTTTTGGTTAGCTGTTTTCCTGATCCGGACTGTGTAATTCTCTCATACAGTGATTATCTGGCTCCAAATATAATCAAATTCATCCTTTCCTTATTTTTGTGTCCCTTGAATATATTTAGGCGTAAAATAGCGCTTAGCACTGAAGGGAATGGCAGCTGGAAAAACAACCAAGAATAGGCTTCTTCGTTATGTTTTGCAGTATTGTGGTCAACCTACACCAGAGCCACATGAAGCCTCTTCAAAGCTGAGAAAAATCATTCAGTTCATATTTATATCTGATCATAAACTGTGCACATGGGGTTTGGCAATGATTTCTACCATCCAATGATTACAAATGTGGAATTGTTTTCTTTTTATAAAGTATTTGATCTTCTGAGCCTCACCCATCTGTACAATGAGAATGAACAGGCAGATGCAGGAAACAGATGTTTGGAGAAAATTTGTGTAGAAGCCAAATTAGTATTGAAGATTTGGTCCTCAGAGTCACACACATTATACTTTATAGGGGTTCTGAATCCTTGAGTGCCCCAGAAATGCAATGCCGAAAGGGATGAATCTTACTATCAACGAATGGTTTAACCGCCAAATTTAACAGCTGTTCTGTTTAGTGCACATTGCATTGATTTACTAACAAGTCCCAAATCATTAAGTGCCTTGCATTTCATCATAAGTGATACTACAGCCTGGAGAGCAGCAGTTCTGCAACACAGCTTCCCACTACTGTAAAAATAAGGAAATTAGAACGTTCCGACTTAATAATAATCTTGGATGGCCGTCATACTTATTTGGTATACATGCAGCCATCGAGCATGACTGATCCATTGTTAGATGTTCATGTAACTTCTGGATAATTCCAGAATACTAATTAGAGTTCAATAATTGGATGGCATGGGATGCAATCTCCGTATTCCATCCGTCCATAATTTCAAAAAGAAAGATGCAGAGAACCAGACAAATATTCTTTATTATTATGTTTATTAAGAATAAACAGTGCAGAACAAACACAGCACAACGTTTCAGACAAATGGCCTTTGTCATGAATACGCGCAATATCTTTTAATGTTTTCAATGATTGTGAATAAAATCCAACTAGATGTAACGGTCAAACCCACTAGACTCTCCAAATAGAGAGGCACTCACAATGGCAATCATAGGGAAATTAAATGTCCCCTACTGTATCTGGGGACAAAGATAATAGTGACATAGTGCATCATAAAACCAACCAACCATAAAATCTTGAATAAAATATAACTTTTATTACACAAATACCTTAAAAGCACTGATAGCCCCCATAATCCTAGGTAAGTAATAAACTAAAAACTACACACACCTGGGCGTCCCCAGGAAAAATAACTTGATGTCCTGGAAGTGTAGCAGGTAGCGGGTGGTGCAAATAAGCAAAGCTTCTCATAAAAGCATAAGCGTGAGGTAAATACAAATACTTAAGGAGCATTCCTCCCTCGATAGAGTTGGAGCTTTACCTATGATTACGTGCAGTTTTGCACGAAACGCGTCAGGTATTTCTGACTCGCACTATGTTTAATTTTGAATAAAGATGGTTTTAATGGATGTCAGAGTGTGTTGATTCCGATGCCTTACAGTGTGCACGCTCCTTACTACATACAAATAAGTATAACAGCAAATATTACCACGTAGCAGGCCCTCCGCACAACCTCCGTCTGTCCATGAGGTCGGGGTAACCCATCACTAAAAAAGGCAAAAAAGAAAGGCAGTGGAGCACATGCACATATATCTCAACAGACTCCGATAAGGCTGTAATAAATGCAAATAAAGGGTCAGGCTGTAATGAATGCAAGAACAGTCATAGATACTCAAGTGTCTCAGACGCCAGATGCAATCGTCCGTTCAGTTCTCCATATCTCTCCTAAACGCATCCACAATATGGTACTGAGACCCGAACCTGTTTGCTGAATCTCACAGAGTCCCGCTCCCAGGTTCGGGTCTCAGTACCATATTGTGGATATATGTGCATGTGCTCCACTGCCTTGCTTTTTTGCCTTTTTAAGTGACGGGTTACCCCGACCTCATGGACGGATGGAGGTTGTGCAGAGGGTCTGCCACATGGTAATATTTGCTGTTACACTTATTTGTATTTACCTCACACTTATGCTTTTATGAGAAGCTTTGCTTATTTGCACCACCCGCTATCTGCTGCACTTCCAGGACACTTTGAGTTATTTTTCCTGGGGATGCCTCTCTCTATTGAGAGATATATTAATATCCAAAGCTGGGCAGGTGGGTGGTAAGAGAATTGATGCTTTAAGGGCATGTCAATCCCCCAAACTAAAAATTAACTCACTTCTGGCCTCACTGTGTAGTTTAAAAAAATCCTTAACGTACATCTCCATCCTTATGGTTCTCCTGCAGTGCTTGGTCAAAGTCTAGGAAAATGAAGAGTAGGAGCTGTCTTCCTGCCAAAAGGTTTCTGCCCCTTCTGTAGCCTCCGGAAGGTCAATTTTCGGTAGGGGCTGCTGGTCTGGACCTTGCTTGCACGCTTGAATCTTATTTTAGTAATCGGATATAGTTATTGAGGGGTAGGCAGGGGTAGCTTTCAGCTTATAAAAAGTTTTTTAATAGGGTGGACATGACCTTTTAAGGGTTGTAATCAGAATGCTGTAGAAAACACAGGGACTTAGCAGAAACAAACAAAAAAACAGATCAAATTACATTAATGTGTCAGGTACATTTATCTCTTCTGCAGAAAATACCATTTGAATTTGTAGGATCAATACCACCCACCAATGAAAATGTTGCTTCTTTTTTCATTACTAAAGCTTTACTTTCATTTTGCAGGGTTCCAATAACTATGGTATACCTTTACCTTAGGGTTCTCGTCCTTAGCCCAATAGCTACGGTATACCTTTACTATTATTGTGCAGGGTTCTCTGTCTCTAGTCCAATAACTATGGTATACCTTAACTTTTATTGGGTAAGGTTCTCGTCCTTAGTCCAATAACTATACCTTTACTTTCATTGTGCAGGGTTCCCTGTCCCTAGTCCGATAACTATGATATATCTTTACTTTTATTGGGCAGGGTTCTCGTCCTTAGTCCAATAACTTTGGTATACCTTTATTTTATTGGGCAGGGTTCTTGTCCTTAGTCCAATAACTATACCTTTTACTTTCATTGTGCAGGGTTCCCTGTCCCTAGTCCAATAACTATGGTATGCCTTTACTATTATTGTGCAGGGTTCCCTGTCTCTAGTCCAATAACTACGGTATACCTTTACTTTTATTGGGTAGAGTTCTCGTCCTTAGTCCAATAACTATACCTTCACTTTCATTGTGCAGGGTTCTCTGTCCCTAGTCCAATAACTATGGTATACCTTTATTTTATTGGGCAGGGTTCTTGTTCTTAGTCCAATAACTACGGTATACCTTTACCTTGAGATATCTATCTAATGTCTAAAGACCACACAAGCATCAGTTTATCTTAAAGGGCAACTATATTAAAAAAAAAATAAAACTTTGTCTATATACAATATAACCTGCCTTACTCTTCCTGCTGTGTGGCTTTGTTTCTTCACACTGGCAGAAGTTTGCACCATGCTGTGTAGTCCCCACCCCTCTCAGTCTATTCCCCCACAAGCAAAAAATGACTGTATGCAAAGTCCGGGCATGCTCAGTTGAAAGTACTTGAAATTAAGTGCCGACATCATGTTGACCCCACTAAACACGCCACCCTACCTTCCATAACTAATAGACTGCAAGCAAGCAAAGTGTGGGAGAAAGTAGCAGTGTGCTGATGGGAGGGGCAGAGGGAAAGAGGAGGACAAGTGATGCAGAGATTCTTTACAAGTAGGTTACTGAACTCTGCCTGTTATTTTAGCACTTCCCCTGCTTAGCCGAGATCATAAATCACTGAAGAGAGAAGCAGTGTATCAGCAGCTGTAGTAAGAGACCTTCACAAACACAGGGAAATAGCTTGTTGTCCTGATACATTTCAGTTTGCTTTATTCTCTGGGGCGTAGCTACCAGGGGTGCAGGGGATGCGACCGCACCAGGGTCCTTGGCCAAGAAGGGGCCCCATTTTGTGCTAAGGTTCCAAAACTACCAGTCTGTGTGCCAACTGTTTTACCAGTGGTCTGTGTACAACACATTTTTACTCAAGTCGTTTTATAATTCCCCGTCACTGGTTTTGTATGTATATAAGATGTTTTGGGGGGAGGGGCGGTTTTATACTGTGTTATGCTCATATTGCTGGGTTAATGGTTTAGTAATTGTGTTTAGCACTACAGCATTTGACTTAAGCTGGGTACACACAGTAACGATAAAGCCCTGATACCATTGGATCCGACGGTATCGGGGCTTTATCGCTATGTGTGTACGCTCGTTTCCCAAATGAGCGCGCGGCCGCCGAACGATCGGGAAAGGCCGAAAATTTCCATCGGCGGCCGATGGAAACACACAGTCCCGAGCGTTCTCCTTATGAAGTTCATAGGGAGAACGCTCGGGACTGTGTGTATGCAGATCTTTGAAAGATGGCAGACAGGATCTTGCAGATCCTCTCAGTCATCTTTCAGAAATCTGTACTGTGTGTACCTAGCTTATGTGCAGATATCCCACCCTGCCAATTTGAGCTTCCGGGCAGGGTGGGAGAGGGGGCATGTCGACGCTGTGTGACGTCTCTGACGTCACGCTGTGGGCAGGACATGCGCGCAAGGGGGTGGGGGAGGCTGAGTTATGGGTGTTACGGGGCGTGGTGTGGGAGGTCTGGGGCGTGGCCGCAAAAAGGGGGCGTAACGGGGAGATTTAGAACTCCTCTCCATTGCGGGAGATTGGGGTGGTCTCGCAGGAGACTCCCAGAGGATTCGGGAGGGATGGGATACCTGTATGTGTGGCACATGGTGCATATAGTGTGGGTGAGGGAGTGTGTGACAGTACGGCAAGGGAACTTTGGATTGTGTAGGTGTGTGCCTTTTGAGTGGCAGATGAGGTGTAGCAACTCCTACATATCACAGCATATTCAAAGGCTTATATCTCGGGGACTATGAAGAATTTTAAGAAACTAAAGGTACCCTGGGGGTTGGGGTGACTTATATGATATATTGGAATAATATAATTGCCCTTTAAGATGTTCCTATCTACCCATCCATTTTCTCTTATGAGAAATTGGACATCTGTCAAATGTCTTAAAGGATAAGTACACTGGGAAATTTGATTTTTTTAAATTGTCCATTACTGGAAACTATAATTCATCCCAACTATCACTGTACAATTTATTTGTTCATCTGTTCCCTATTTTTTTTAGATATCCAGTCTAAAAAGTATTACATTTCTGCTGTCATTTAAGTGTCTTAGTATTATAAACTTTTCTGTTATGTATAGTTTTGCTGTAACTGGAATGGTGACAGTTGGTACGTGAACTGCATGGTGGGAAATTCCCTCTCCCAATGCTGCCTCATAGGGGTTACTGAGCATGCTTTCCCTCACAGAGAGCAAAACAGTACTGGATTAAAGTCATGTAGCAACACAAACACAGTAAGTGCTGCTTACACTATTCCTTTATAGATTGAAATGAGGTAAAGTCATTTTTTCAGTGGACAATTCCTTTTAAGTAGTGTATTAGTCCAATAACTATGCTTTACTTTTTTATACAATGCTAAGCTTTACATTCATTGTGTAGGGTTTGTCTTTCTCATGTTTTTCTTCTCCTGTCCTCTCTGTTCTTATCTTACCCTTCCCTTGGTTCTATTAAGAATGTTACCATTTTCACTGCTTTCATAGATGACTGGAGGGCCCACTGGGAATTTCCCAGGTGTCCTATTGGGCCATTCTGACCCTGATTGCTATAAATATGTGTTAGCTAACGTTTAACTGAAAATACAAATAGTGGGTGGGGGGTTGTGTCAATTCCTAAAATTAATGAAAATCAGAACCAAAATCATATAAAAATCCCATGTATTTGCTCTACACAGTTTTTATTGGATGTTATTTTTTGTGGCAGGTGTAAAACTGATTAAATCTGCATTGTCAATGTCTAATAAGTTCTTTTGTAAAAGACAAAATCTTTTTATTTTTCTATAGCTGCATTGTTTTATATTAAATATTCATTTTGTCCATTACACCTCCTTCAGTTTATTTTTTGTTTACTTACCACTATTTCATGGCTGACTATATCACACCCTGTGTCCCTCTGCTCTGGCACAATCACTGGCATATATACCATAAAAAGAGAGTAATAGACAAGCAGACTGATAGAGATAGGGAGGTTGAGCGTAGTACAGTATGTTGAATTTTATGTAAACGTAGCCTGCCATTACCAGGGCTGAATTAACCTAGGTTGTGTGTAGAGTGAGGAGTTGTAAATACAAAGTTAAAGCAAATATATCACAATGTCCCTGGTGGGAGAACTCCATTTTCTTGGTATTCGTTTAGTACATGTAATGCTATTTCAGTCAATGTATTGAAATCTAAATCTCTTTTTTTAAATGAATTACTAAAATAGGAAAGGCAGACTGAAAGGCAAGCACACAAAAGAATCGTGCATAAATTCTATTAGAATTGATCAGAAACTTGTTTTTGCAAGATTTAAATTTCAGGCAGGTTCAGGCACGAAAGTTAAAATCTTCTGCATTACCGCAATACCCGTGGACCATGATACCAATGATCAGGGCGGAACACACTTGCATAATGATGGGTTAGTCCATTGAGATTCAATGGGTGCACCAGCTCTGAAAGTAAATAAACAATTGGGTTAAAATACAGGCCCTTGTTTTTTCCTTATATTGATCCATAATAAACCTTAGAATTATGTTAAGTTGACAGAGTGAGAAAACACCCTTTAATTGGATCAATGATTTATCTCTGCAGCTCTGCATTCACTGCTAGTATATATAAATATATATGCACAATGCATGTGCACTCTATTAACCCTAACTGTGATTCTAGCAGCAGCGATTCCTTACATTTGAATGGAAGCAAGTCTGGTTTTAGACATAATTGGCACTTTTGCTTTCATCTCAGGGCAATATATGTGTGTAATAATAATGTGCAACTTTTATTTTAACCTAATTATGACATTAGTTAATGGTATAGATCATTTTGTATTTTTGAATTTACAGATATTAATCAACAGTTTTTTCCATAAGCAATAACAGCTTCTCCAATAATTATTGAGAGCAAGTATGGTCTCTAGTTGGTTAAAATCAATATGATATTGGGAGGTACTCATTCTTACCTTACCTAACGGCCCCAGATACATTTCATTTTTGAAAAGCTAATCATTACAGTGTGATTGTGCTTTAAATCCAAGTAAAAAGGCCCTCAGTGTATTGTATAAACTAATTTATAAAGTAGCAGTGTTTAAAATTAGGGCAGGCTATAAATTACCATGCACAGTGCCAGATGGGAACCTTTGGTTGCAGAGGCAGCTGTCAATACCCCGGTTTGATTCCCCACTGTTTGCACATTCATTTGCAGCACATTAATGGGGAGATGCAATATCGCAACTCCCCAATTTTTACCTTTACATGATCCTTCAATTCAATAAACGAGATTACGTCCAGTAATGCATCGAGGGATCACGTAAAGGTAAGAAGCGGTGAGTGGCGGAAGACTAGAGACCCAATAAAACTCTGTGTTAAGTTTTGCGTTACAAGGGTTGACGTAGGGCTAACACCTATTTAAAGGACAACTCCGCCCTCATAACAACATTTTTAGAAAGAAGAATATGTTGATATATCCTACTTTGTCCTGTGAATTCATTACTGTATGCCTGCTATGCTTCTGGGTGCCTCATGGAAACTGAGCAATTTAGTGATCTGGTACTGAGCCTGGGCATGCTCAGAAGGGGCAGCTAGAGGATTAGCATTCAGTCATTGTCTATGATGTCAACTGTCAAATCCATAACGGTTAAATTGGAAGAACAGGAGCAACAGGACATTGCGCAGGATTTTAGGTTAGACTTATATATTTCAGATTTCAAACTATTACAGTTTAGGCTTTTGGGGGTTGATTTACCATTTGAGGGCTGGACTTGCCCTTCAAGGAATGTTGAATCTCTCTAAGTTTTAAAAACATCTCACATCTCCATTTTATAGTTTGTTTTTAAAAACGTTTGTGGTGTTTGTAGTTTACAAAAAGTCTTCATATAGCCTGTTATCCCTCCAAAGTAAAAACAAAATGCCAGTGCTATTTGTGCCAATATGCTCATGAGATTTAAATCTGGCACTGACCATGCAGCAGAGATCAATGGTGCCCAATCGTGTTTTTTACTGACCACAATATAACAGTCATGAAAAAACAAAGTGTCTTCAAGACGCCAATAGCTTACATTAAAGATGTAGTAAACCTGCCTTGATAACCAACCTGAACTGCAAAATTGGCATTATTTTGTATTTATCATTTTTTGCAGGTTTGTTACAGTATACTTCATCTCTAATACACTAATAGACCGGTGCACAATGATCCAACCGTTAATTTCTGATAGAAATTAGATGTAGCTATTGAATTACACCACCTTGCACCGTTGATCTTGAAGATATTTCAGATTGAAAGGGATCATCAAAAATATTTTGGCTGGTCCCATCACCTTCAGTTTGATAAACATCTCAATATCAGGGAGCTATCTATCAAACAGAAGGTGGAATAGGATTCAATCGAATTAATTAAACCAGTATAATTGCTGCTGATCTTGTTTAGGACTGATTCACTTTGTTTATTGATACCGATTCACATTTTTAAAACAAATAAATTGCATAGCTCTGGAGAGCGAATGGCCACTATGAAATCATCAGTTTCATTGAAAGAAAAGCATGCAAATTGGGTGTGGCATATGTCGCAAATGTATTTACTCATTAAAACATCCTAATTATGCTATTATGCTGATGGATATTTGGAGAGTCAGCAAGAAAAAAATGCTCCTTAGCATCAGAATGTGGATGAACATTAATGCTGAATAAGATCTTTAAGTATGGACCTAATTGTCTCTATATGTTTATCTGTAACACCAACTGTAAAATATATATATATATATTTAGTGATTAAAAGGACTATTACTATGTGCACAGCCAATCTATACTTTATTCGATCTTTTAGCCCTATGTTTTCTCTCTTTATTTGTCATTATAAAGTGTAGTCAGACTCAAACCACATTGGATCCATTGGTACAGCCTTTCTTCTTTTATATTTACAATGTTGTTTTAGTAAGCCAAATCAGTTATCCAAATAGATGAAACACAATTTACGGACTTGCAGGCTAGAAAATGCCTGTGTCAAGATATGAAATCTTCCACTACAGCAAGTCCTGTTGTTAAATCCAGGAAAGCTGGTATACTCTTTCAAAGGTAAGATTAAATAGTCTTTGATACAATGTAAACTTTAATTTCTGAGTAATAATAAAATAAACAGAAATTCTAATTAGAGGTACCTAACTAGCGGTTTTCACGCATGGGAATCTAAGGACTTCTAGGTGGAAACAAGTGTGTATGGGATATTGCCATTATAATTGGATACTGTAGAATTTGCTGGGTCATGGGGAATGCAATGTTGAGCTGCAAATAGAAGTTGTGATTTACACTAGAGGTCTAGAAGCTCAAAGTGGCATTCCCCATGTCCCAGTAGATTTACAGATTGTTATTGTACCTTGACAGTGTTACACTTACATATATAAATTCATAATTTAAAGTGAAATTTCAGTCCAAATACATATCCTTTTAAATAAAAAAGCAGCATTGTTCAGTCCTAATGACCTTAACCTGTCCATTAAGTATTTTGTCTGCGTATTTATGCTCGAAAAACAATAATACTTAAATTGATAGCACCAACTCTAACTCAAGGGAAGACCTTTATTAATGCTACATTACCATACCTCAGGAGACTATATCGGAAAAGGAAAGTCCACAGAAGTTCCCCAAAATATGGAACTACTGGACTGATAACCATGACACTGCTACTTATAATAATAAATAAGATGTTGGTGTCCTATCCCAATCTCCCCCCCCCCTACCAACCAGAACCTGAAGAGGGAATATACAATCTAAATAAGTATAATTATACTCGAAACGGTACTTGTAAATATTTAAACTGCTTAATTATACACTAAACATAAAACTTCTGTTTTAACATAGAGATATACAAGCAATTGTCACACCTTTTTTTGTATACATCCAATGTATATATCATATGCAATTTTATTATTGTAACTAATGTATATCGAATATTTACTGTTTTAATAAACACAAAGTTAAAAAAAAAACATTCCCTTTAATCATATGAAAAGTAGTCATATTGGGTGACGGACAAAAATATTATTCTTGAATTTAAATTACTCAAATTACTACCTCCAGTCACAATTCATCTTTCGCCTTATATGACCAGTCTCATTCTAACCAATGATTACACTAAGGTCACTGGATTTAAAACCAAAGACAAGCAGAGTTAGCTGCAAGAACACTATCTGAGCAATTGTTTGAAATTGTTGGGTGTGTGTACTTACAATGCCCAGAATTTAAATGTGAAAATACTGCAAACAAACCTGTCCACCCAAGACTCTTCAAGGTTCTATACTCAAAGTACTTTGTGACTGAATGTGGCAGGAACCAACAAGGAACAAACAAGACCAGGAAGGAATTGTCTGCTTATAGTATGTTCAATACCCAGCGGATCTAATCCCAGTTTATTTACAGCTTTACAGAATTTATTAACCAATATTTTTGAATACCTGTTTTAATGGGATTTACAAACATAAATAAATGTCTTTTTTATGTAAAGTTAAAATGCTTCTTTTAATCCCTTCAAATTAAACATATTTTCCAGTGATGAGCATTCAATCAGAATTAAGCAGACAAAACAAACCAATACAATCTGTGTACACAGATATAAAGTACATTACAGAGAACATAGTGTTGATCAGTCTCGCCCCTTTTATTAAATAAAAAGCAAAAAAATGAAAGCTTCACAATTAGTCATCGCACATTTCCCTAATTAAAATATTAAATATATTCATACATATATTGTAAGATCTTTGGAAGCTTTGCAAGGCTGTCCAACTCATCTAATTGAATTCAACAGATAAGACTTTCCAAGGTTTTAAACCATTCTTATATATCTGTATACTATTTATGTATTTGATCTCAATATTTACTGTAAAATTGAACAGTTGCTATTTCAATAAAGTTATTAATATACATACAAACGTTTGTAAACTAGTATACGATTAAGGTGCAAGTAGGTTAAAGCTGCTGTGCCCAACCCAGCCAACCATAACCATTTACACTGAAAAACAATACCTAAAATGCATGCCCTCAAACCTTTAAAAGACTTTTGCTCCACCGAAACTCTTCCCACAGCCCCACCCTCAAATCATTGGCCTGTCCCAAGTACCTCTCTATTACCGATTATGCTTTCCAAACATAATTAAATAGCCATGTTTAACCACTGTCATAGCCTCAGTTATATCCCCTGACACGGTCAGCAGAGACT
Organism: Hymenochirus boettgeri; assembly: GCA_019447015.1. NCBI lineage: Eukaryota > Metazoa > Chordata > Amphibia > Anura > Pipidae > Hymenochirus > Hymenochirus boettgeri. The sequence continues at coordinate 201,934,604 of CM033471.1, read as the reverse complement.
CTGTTACTCCAAACTGTGATGACATCCCCAACCTTTAAAGTAATTTAATTCTATATACTAGATTGTAAGCTCTATGGGGCAGGGACCTCCTTTCTCTTGTGGCAAGGTTCAAGCACTTATATTTATTTATATAATGTATATAAATATGTACTGAACTATTTATGTATTTATAGTTTTGCCCCCTTGCATGGCTTTTTTGTATTTTATTATTGTACAGCGCTGCGCCAATGGGTGATGCTATACAAATAAACTAATATGTATATATACTAAAATCATGCCAAAGGTTCATGGGGGCCCTTTCATGTACCATCTACACCCTGCACAAACTTTGCACTGTCCAGCTCAAGTTAAGACAGTACAGAACCACTATAATGGACATTCTTGAATCTGTCACTGTTCATTCTTGAAAAGGCACATTTAGGCTGGGTACACACCATACAATTTTTTTCCAAAAATCTATTATTTGCAGGCGGCCATGACTGATGTTATACAGTCTGTTCGTCTGGATTGAAAAATCACGGGTGATAGTGCGGCCCCTGCCGCCCGTGAAAGAAACAGCCTCTCAGAGGACAGAGAAGAAGCAGGGACTGGATGACTTTTGACATCTCCTACTCTTCAGTTTTTTTAACTTTGGACAGAAACTTCTCAGAGGACAGAGAAGAAGCAGGGACTGGATGACTTTTGACATCTCCTACTCTTCAGTTTTTTTAACTTTGGACAGGCACTGCAGGAGAACCATTTGGAGTAGAGATGTAAGGTAAGGATTTTTTAACACTGTACAGTGGGGCCAGTAGTGGGTTAAATTTTAGTTTTGGGGGTGGACATGCCCTTAAATACATTGAATTTAATTCCACTGAAATCTGAAATATAAATCTAAAACAAATATTTTTAATACAGTAAATTAACTACTTTGGATCCTCTGGGGTAACACATGACACAGGTTAGGTTAAAATGAACATTAAAATATGTAGTTTCAAAGCAGTAGCACAAAATATTACCTGGGGCTCATGATTACATCCCCTAAGCAGGCAGATCAGTGAGTCAGTGTATCTATGTAGGAGTGTTTTTTCATCTTTCAAAGCAGTATGTCACGAGCCAGGTGTGTCGCAGGAAATGAGGGTCTTGCTTAATTCTGAATTTACTCCATCCCATCCTATTGCTTAATACTGATAAACATTACTAGAACAGTCTAATCACGTGTTTCCTTAGAAAGACATAAACTTTTGCTGCGGGTGTTATGTAAATATTGAAATATTCTTGTGCATAGGCTTTCTTTTGCTACTGTTCACTGTTTTTAATAGATTTAAATCAATAAGAGGAATGAAAGGACTATGTGTTTTTTCATCTTTTTGATATTAAAGTAACCTAATCCTTTAAGGGATATTAACATGTTGGTCACATAAACCTCGTTTCTTCTAAAGGTGATTTTCCTGCTATTCAGTTTGAAGGAGAACTAAGCTCTAATAATAATGTCCATACACTGCTTAAAGGGCATGTCCACCCCCAAAACTATAATCCCCCCCACTTATGGCCCCACCATGTAGTGTAGTAAAATCTTTACCTCACATCCCAGCTCCATAAGGTTCTCCTGTAGTCCCCCCCCAAAGTCCCAAAAACTGCCCACCAGGAGGATAGCAGAGTCCATATAGGACTCTGCCTCCTATCTGGCCTCTGGGAGAAGTTTGGCATGCGTACTGCAGCCTTTCCCCCTCTCTCCCGATTAGGATTCCCTCACCCTAGCGTAAAACCCTTTATATATAATATTCCCCCTGTCCCCCCAGCCCCAACCGCTATATATATATATACCTTCCCTCCCTCCTCCGCAGCACTGAACTCCCGGCAGCCGCGTCCATGATTGGCTGCCGCTCAGCCAATCACAGACACGACTGCTGGTCCCACCCCTCTGCTTGCATTTTTTTGCAAGCAGAGGGCCTGGCAGTGCGGCAGAGGAAAGAGGGAAGGTAAGTAAAGTTTGGGGCAATTTTTAATAATAAAAATATAGCGGTTGGAGCTGGGGGGACAGGGGGAATGTTATATCAAAAAACAAATTCAAGGGTGGACATGCCCTTTAAATGTTCAATAGATTTGACTTCGATTTTCAAATCTATAAAATCTAAAGACAATGTCTGCTGGCCAGTTGATTTCACCTTACCAGGCACTTTATTTATCAGCCAGCTTACATTTATTTGTTTCCAATATGTTCCTAGCAAAAGATAAACAGGGTTATTCAATAAAAGTTCTTATTGTTAAAAATAGAGCAAATTTTGCCCCAACCAATCAGATGTTAGCTTTCAAATGTTAAATAATATTTTATTGGTTGATGCAAAATTAGCACCATTTTTAACGATAAGAACTTTTATTGATTCTCCCAAAAATTTGTCTACATGCACCATTGTTCCACATGGAACCTCTGTTGGGATTGGGGTACATGGAACCTCCGTATGAGGTTGCAGGTTCAATTCCCCAGACTTACTTTAAATTTTAAATGGAATGATAATATTCTGTTTGTTATACCCATGGTATCTACGAAATACACTGCAAAAAAATGACTTGGCACACCATATTGTGGTTTATTTCTTCTCAACTCTGGGTCCAGAGTATAGCCAATTTATTTTGACTATCTTTAATTGGTCTTCTTTTTTCTGTATCTAGTGGGGTCTTTTTGACCAATCTACTGGTTGCACCCTCATTATACATAACTTGCACTCCCCATTACAGTCATTTTGTGACTTTGTTGTAGCTATTTCCAAGTATAAACACTGCAAAGATTTTTCTTTTTTGTGTGAAAAGCAATGGTGTATATTATTGTTAGGGCCAGGAACATTTAAATATGTTTACACAAAAACTGCATTAAAATCCCTGTTCTGAGTCACGGAGAGAGAATATCTCTGTGCTGTTATACGATTGTCTGTCAGCTTCTCTAAAGCAAGGCTGCAACTTCCTTGTTTTGATCTTTTGAGCACTACAGAGCATGTGAAGTGTGTGTACACTTAGCTGGGTATCGCCCAGCTAAAGTGCAGTATGGGAGCTGACCCTTAATATCATAAATCACCCAGTAAATGTAGGGGTAAGACACAGCTTCTTGTATGTCTGTGAAAGTGCTCTGTGTATTGGAAAAATGTTGTCTGGAAACTTTAGTTCCCCATAAAGCAAAATACACGGATGAGTTTAAGGTAAGGAGGGATTTATTTACAGTATAAATGCCCCTCAATGAGATATTTCTGAGTAAGTTCCATGTGTGTCCTCATTTTATTAGCATGAGAATCATAAAATTGGTATTGGTTCGGAAAATCTGCCAAATATCAAACAATCGGCCATACCAATATCATATGACCAGGATTGGTGCCTGGTGTCGCTCGATCACTTAGATACCTTTTGGACTAACCATTAAAAGACAAGCACAATCTAAATATCGCTCATGATTGGGAAACCATATTGGAGTGATTGCAAGGAGAGCAGCGCCAACTTCCTCACACCACCACTACCCCATAATAGTGCTATAAGGGGGACTGGCACTGCCCTCCTTCTAATCACTCTTGAGCGGGTGAGCACATCTCTATTAACCAATATTGACAAGGGTGCTGGCACCCTGAGCAGGATTTTCAACTTGTCCCATGGGTGTGGCACCCCTGCTGCCCCATTCATCTGCTGAACTACAAGACTCCGCGTCCCATCAACAACCAAAGTAGTTGTGGAAGTTGTAGTTAAGCACAAACTAGTGGTATATAGAACAGAAAAAAAAAACATCCAACCCTGCATAATGTTATTTCAGGGACACTACCAAATAAAATATCTAAACGAGCTACAGCTTTAATAGAAAAACAAATCAGTGTGCATGCTTCAGATGTTCTATATTACTCTTTTCTAGTACACTCTCTAGTACTCTCGTTACCATTCGTAGAGCAAGATTGCTGATTATCCCCAAGCTTATCTCTGGAGGAGAGTAGAGATGGCCGGTTCGCGGACCCGAACCCGGATCCGCCGCGGATTTATCCCGTCCGCGAACGGTGGATTATTCCGGATTTTCCGCCTTCCGAACTGCGGATTTTTTTTTCGGAATTACGAGGATCTCCGTATTTTCGAAATACGGAGAAAACTGAGGTCCTCGTAATTACGAGAATTCTCGTAATTTCGAAAATTTTCAAAAAACGAGAAATTCTTTAAATTCGCGGAATTTCCACATTTTGGGGATTATTTTCAAGATGGAGCAAACCACATGTCCCAAATTATCCAATGGCAGCTAACATGATTATTGCCAGCCCCCTGGGTATAAAAGGCTGCTTCACAGGCGCCATTTTGTCAGTGTGTTGGAGTGTGTTTAGTGGAGACCTGACAGTGTAGGAGTTGGAGAGAGTTTTTTGTGCTTTTTGAGCTTATTTTGAGCTTTCTGTGTGTGGATTTCAGTATGGTGGTTTAGCACTTGTTGTTAACCACCCCTGTATTCACACATTGAGACCCAACAGTCCTTTTAAGGACTAACCTTGTTGTAACAGAGAGGAGGACCCGTCTCTCCACTGAGAATGTGGACCGCCTTACATTCATCAAGATGAATGAGGCGTGGATCACATCTCAGTACAGCACCCCTATTGCTGATGCTGATGCCCGTGACTGAAGGCCTCCTGCCCCTGGCCACCCGTACTGCTCCTTCCACCTCATTTTCCGCCTAGAGGCTTAGCTGATGCCAGCTTAGCTGGCAAATGGCAAATTTTTCTTATTGGCAGGGCCATATATGGTCCTACCTTGCTCTACTGCATTCACGTTGTGAAATAACAAATGCTCTGCAACAACAGCTACTTTGTGGCTAATTTTTCTAAGATTGGGTCGATCCTACTTGGCCTGAGAGCAGTACTTTGTTCTTCCTTCTCTATCCACGAGGCACCTTTGTGGTGTCACCTACTGACCATCTCATACAGCCGCAACAGCTACTCTGTGGCTAATGTTTTCAGCTCTGGGTCAATCCTGCCTGGCCTGAGAGCAGTACTCCATATTTGTTCTTCCTTCTCTCTCCACAAGGCACCTTTGTGGTGTCACCTACTCTGACCATCTTATACAGCCGCAACAACTACTCGGTGGCTAATGTTTTCAGCTCTGGGTCAATCCTGCCTGACACTAGAGCAGTACTCCATATTACAAAGTGTAGGCCTGCTGTAACTCAATGGTGCGGTTCCTACAAAGCCTTACCCGTTCACCCGCTTTCCCTTGCACAAAGCATACTCTGAGGGAGAGAAGCCAATGGGGTGAGGGGTATGTCCAGTGGGGTCAAGCCTGCCTGGCTCTTCAACAATGGTGGCAAACTGCAGTGGGCCTGCTGTAACTCAATGGTGTGGTTCCTACAAAGCCTTACCCATTCACCCGCTTCCCCTTGCAAGAAGCATACTCTGAGGGAGAGAAGCCAATGGGGTGAGGGGTATGTCCAGTGGGGCCAAGCCTGCCTGACTCTTTAACAATGGTGGCAAGCTGCAGTGGGCCTGCTGTAACTCAATGGTGCTGTTCCTACGAAGCCTTACCCTTTCACCTGCTTTCCCTTGCACGAAGCATACCCTGAGGGAGAGAAGCCAGTGGGGTGAGGGGTATGTCCAGTGGGGCCAAGCCTGCCTGGCTCTTCAGCAATGGTGGCAAACTGCAGTGGGCCTGCTGTAACTCAATGGTGCTGTTCCTACCCGTTCACCCGCTTTCCCTTGCAAGAAGCATACTCTGAGGGAGAGAAGCCAATTGTGTGAGGGGTATGTCCAGTGGGGCCAAGCCTGCCTGGCCCCACAACAATGGTGGCAAACCGCAGTGGACATTATGTAACCCAGTACCCCCATCGCCTTCTTCCCTTGTTGTGTGCAAACTACTATATAGGGGAATGTGGCCAATGTGGTGTGTGTAATGGCATTAATGGTAAGGTATATACAATTATAAGTACCAGACATATAGCTAGCTAAATAGATATGTGTATTGTAATTTTTCAAATAAAAATTCATTATGAATCTATCTGAATAATTTGATATATTGAAAAATAAAGCCCAAAAACATCTTTTTTTCATAAGTTTTATATAAATATAATTATTTTTTTTCAACTATATACATAAAAAATTTTTTAAAAAAACAAAACACTGGGGTTACTGGGGTACCCTCCTCTCCAGTCTGGTCAGGCGACGGTCCAGGCGCCGCACCATGTGGCGCATCTCCCGTCGCATGCTCTGTAATTCTGTGGAGGAAGATATTGAGAGAATTGTGTTGAAGATGTTCGAGCATATTTCCTAAAGCACAATGCGGTAGATGCAATTTTGCACCTGATAACTACTTACACATACATGGTACTGCAATGCTATAATGTTGCGGTATGTCATAAAAAGGAAAGCTCAGTATAAAATATCATTATTTCTAAAATTCTTAGTTTATATTATGCATACCTAGTTATGGTAACAGTGATTTATACTGATTGGCTGTTGGATGGGTTACACATGCTCAGATCTCTACTGACCAACTGAATCAACCCAGGGACTGGGTCAAGGGCAAGACCATAACGGTCTCTACTAGGGGTCCTGCAAACAGGAAGTCAGTATTTCGGTTGCATTTATTTATACACAGACACAATGCTGAATGGGCAGATTAAGGTAATTGGGATGGATAAATACTGCTCTTTTTTTCTTAAAAGTATATATATTATCACTGAACTTCCACTTAAAGCGATATTATTGCATCATGGGGGATCACTGATAAACAGCAGTAGGTAATGCTGGCATAAAACATTACTTTTATTGCTAAGTTGTATCAGAACATTCTTGGTTTTGTATCACTAGGACTGTGCTACATACAAAATTTTTTGGAAGTGGTGCAGCCCCCATAAAAGCATTGTCAAACCCACAGTACCCAATGTTGCATCATGTAGAGTGGATTTTACACTGGGAAAATACAGATATTAATAGTCTTGTATATAACATTTCATTAACGTTGCATATGATTTACTTACGATTTTCAATCATGGCCGCCAGAGGGACTGGAGGGGCTGGAGAGGGTGGAGGGCATGGAGAAGGTGGAGGGCCTGTAGAGGCTGGTCCTGCTTCTAGAAAAAAAAATGTTTTATTTCAACAATCACTGTCCAATCCATTAGTAATATATTACATGTATAAGAACATTTCCTAAAAGGCTATGTAGTGAACATTTCTTGGATAATAATAATATTTAGACCACTTTTAATGCGGATTTTGCCGAACTTTCATTTTAATACGTTTTAACGGGTCCGCTCGCAGATTTTCAAATTTATGGATTTTTCCGAAAATCCGCAGATCCTCGCGCGGACCGGATTTTTCGAAGTTCGGAAATCTCTAGAGGAGAGTGACAGATTCTCATAAACATTGTGTTTTTGTTACTCGCTCCTCTCCAATAAGCTCTGGAATTGTAGCACTCTCCTCACTCTAACTAAAAACATTTATTTCAGGGAGATCCAGTGTAATATCAGGGAGTTTGCTATTAATACCTGGGAGATTACCTGAACTCCAGGGAGACGTCTCCTGTGGTTGTGGCTTTATGCATGTAAAACATTATTTTCCCATGAATAAGCTGGCAAGTAACAGGCCATTTAATATTGTATTGTTGTATGTAAACTTGTATCAACGTACAACTGGTGATAAGAGCTAAACTGTTTATTCAGCCAGTGCCTTGACATCTAGGCTTTCACAATTGTGATTAATAGTTTGGGGGTTTGTGTTTATCCCGTGAAATTCCATGGATTGCAACAACTGGTAAATTAGAGACTTGTGGTGAAAAAAAAAGTGGCGGGATAAAAATAGAGCACGTTCCTACAATACTGTGGAATGCAGTTCTTTGTAGTATAATTTTAATCGTATTTTAAGACATCTATACACTTTATAACAAGAACTTTTTGACCATGTCAAGCACACACACAACAGCAGGATAACTGGATTTGATATAAACTGATAATGCACATGCCACTTTCTGTGTATGAATTTGCCACATTTCGCAAATACACTAAGGCAAGTTACACTCGGGTTATTGACGATCTACCATACTAATAGCCTTACACAATTGATTTCCCTATAATCTGTATTGATATTTTGGGTTATGACACACCACAATCTTTGCTGTTTCCCTATATTTTACAGAGGGTTTGTCTGTGTATGGCCAGCATTGCATGATGTTTGTTCCTTGAGGAAACACACACACTATAGTAGGGAAAAAAAACACAACTTTTATTTATGTAATTTTAGGATGTGTATGTGGATTCTCCTATTCTCAAGTCAACTGTTATCTTCTGGCTTTAGTTCTCCATTAATATTACTACTGTATGTAAAATTAAGGACATCCTGAAATGTGTTTATTTCTGTGCACTTTGCCTTTCACGGTTTACAGTTTTAACAGGAAGGGATATTTCCTATCCTTAAAGGGCATGTCCACCCCCAAAACTAAAATTTAACCCACTACTAGCCCCAATGTGTAGTGCATAAAAATCCTTACCTTACATCCCTGCTCCAAATGGTTCTCCTGTTATGTCCCTCCAAAGTCCAGAAAACTGACCACCAGGAGCCTGGCCGAGTCCATATAGGACTCTGCCTCCTGTCTGTCTCCAGGAGAATTTGTAAAAGCTCAGTGCAGCCCCCCCCCCCCCCCCCCCCCCATTTCTCTCTCCCACTCCCTAGTGTAAATCCCCTTTTCTGTAGTGTAGGGCTCCCTCCCCCAACCCCAACTGCTATACTTATTTCTACTATACTATTTCCCCCCGACATTCAGTACAGCCATAAGCTGCGTCCGTGATTGGCTGCCTCTCTGAACTTTGGAGGAGAGAGCCAATGTAAGTAATGATCGGGGGAGTTTTGTGACAAATTACTATAAGGGTTGGGGGAGGGAGCCCTACACTACAGAAAAAAGATGTAAAAAAGGGTGGACATGCCCTTTAAAGGCCATAAAACAAAAATTTGGTAATTTGCCCCCAACTGATATATTCTGCACTTTATTACCTGCATTACTAACCAGATATTTAAGGATAATTATTGTCTCCATTCTGACAGAGTACAGTAAGCTGGCCCCTTCCTCCATGCAGTCAATCAAGGCTGTGACTGGTGACATCAAAAGTAATGATTGACTGCTTGTTCACATGTTGCCTCCTCTGCACATGCTCAAGCATATAAAAAAAAAAGCTCTTTGAGCAGAGGGAGAGGGAAGATAGCTTTAACAAAAAAAGTAATGAATTTATCATTAAATATCTGGTTACAAATGCATGTAATAAACTGGTCAATATAGCAGTTGGGGTTTCGGACAGAAATTAAAGAATAAGAAAAGGTTAAGCATTTAATTGGCTGCGTGTCAGATAGTCTAGACTTCATTACCTTCTGTAACAATAAACTGCAATAAATAAAATAATCCACCCATTTAAATTCTGAGATTTGATAGCCACTATAGAGGGGCCCCAGGAAAGTGGATACCCAAACATTTGTGCAAAGCTATCAAATAATTGTGACTTTCACAGATGGTATAGAATACAGAATGATTCTGCAGAATTCCCTCTCCTGAGAATGTTCTGGAGTTTAGCATTCAGCTTAAAGGTTTTAAATTTCATTCATTTTTTTAAGCTCCATGAAATGTTTTTTTAAAGAAGCAGTGTTTTTTTTTTTTTAAATATTTTTTTTATTTAAGAAATGACATATTACTACTTTATTCCTCTTGTCTTAAAGGGTAGTCCACCCCTAAAATTGATTTTTAATATGCTGCTCCCCCCATGTTCCCCAGCCCAACACGCATAAAATTTTTTTCAGAAAGCCCCCCAAACCTTACTTACCTCCCCTCGTTCTCTCCCCGCACTGCCGGCCCTCTGCTGCGGAATGCAAGCAGAGGGGCGGGACCGGCAGTCGCGTCTGTGATTGGCTGAGCGGCAGCCAATCACGGACGCGGCTGCCGGTCATTCAGTGCAGCGGAGGAAAGCGGAGAGGTAAGTAAGAGTTTGGGGACTTTTTGAAAAAAAAAAATATGCGGTTGGGGCTGGGGGAGGTAGTAGAACGGGAGGAGGGGGAGGGGGGGGGGAGAAGGCCTGCAGTGCGCATGGCAAATATCTACCGGAGGCAAGATAGCAGGCAGAGCCCTGCTATCCTCCTGGTGGTTAGTTTTGGGACTTTGGGGGGGGGGGGTTTACAGGAGAACCCTATGGAGCTGGGATGTGAGGTAAGGATTAAACTACACTACATGGTGGGGCTAGTAGTTGGGGGGATTATAGTTTTGGGGGTGGACATGCCCTTTAACCCCTCTACAACCAACGTTCACGATCCAGCAAACTGAGGCATCTTGTAGCTTCTGTTCATTTACGACCCACACAGTCTTCATTCTAAAGCAACAGCAGCAGTTCATACCAAACAAAGCATATTGACAATTTCACTTTTAATTCCTACCGGTTAGCACAACTTTACCTCCTTAAAGGGCATGTCCACTCCCCCCAACAAATTTCTCTGTTAACAGAAGACTCCCCAAAACCTAAACCACTGATTGGTGCATTGTCCTAAAGTTCCACCTGCAAGGCCAGATCTACCATTAGACATGTGCCTGGGGAGCCCGTGATTGCAGAATCTCTTTTCTACTGTAGCCACTTTAATTTGCAGCACATCAGACAGTTCATGTTTTTACATTTCCCAAATTTTAACAGGTGTGTGGTCTGTTTGTAGGGGCGGAGGTAGGGTGCGACAGTTTTTTTTATGCCTCTAAGCTCCTGTGATTTTAATCAGTCCCTGTCAACAAAATATTGCCAGCTTAGTGTCTCTTTAAACCTTTATACAATTTGTCTGTGTGTGTCATGTTTGACTGTGAGTCAATGTTCCTGGTGGGATTATTATTTGTGATAAACATTATGGCCGAGGCCACACTACACTGGACGGCACTGAAAAAAAAACACATGCGCTCCCGCCCATTCCATTGCAGGAATTTTGCCAAAAATTATAAAGTGTGCAAGGATCTGTGCTTCCATTGGGGGATCTGGGTGTATTTTGCCAGTATTTGTGGTTACCGTATTATGTTCAATCCACATTAGCACCGCATTCACTATGTGTTGCCATACTAGCTTATTAGTGGTGCACACATTGCTTTGTGTATGGTAATTGCATAATGCATGACCAATGTTACTCATCACACTTATTAATCAAAATCTATAGCAGTATGTAGTATACTGTGAAATAAAACGTGTAATTATATAAAGTCCTTGCTTTGCCAGGTGTGTCATTCTGAAAAACTATAATAACAGCTAGACTTCACCAATGCGCTTTTAAGCGCAATCTGATTGCACCTTTTAAAGTGCACACTAGTGTGGCCCAGTTGATGTGGCCACACTAGTCCTCTAGGGAGCACTGCGTGTGCGATCATCATCTGATCTCAATCGCATGCCAGCACACTCTCAAGCGCGGGAGCACGTTACAGTTTGGCCTCAGCCCAACACGTTAATCATGTTGGGTTCTAATTTTTTATCTTACAAATTTTTATCTTACAATTGCTCTACCCCTGTGTACACCAGGGTTGGCAGGTTTTTTAAAATCCCAAGTAGGGACATAAATAAATAAATGATTTGTTAGGCCCCACCGATTTCCCCAGCCCCAAATAAGCCACACCCACTCAATACTGATCGGTAGATAACCATTTTACTAAACCCCCCCCCCCCCAGCTGAGGCTGGGGGGGGAGCAGAGGTGGAGCCTCTATAATTATAGGAGCACGTTATGTACCTATATACTCAATAAGTCAAGCTTCCTATTTTTACCTGAAAAATTAGTAAAACATGATTGACTCGAGTTGAGGGTAGAAATTGACCACTACTGCCTTCTGATTCTATATTATTTTGAGGCTTTAGTTTACCTTTAAATGGACAGCAGAATTCCCATACAGTAAATCCAGTATGGCTATTACTGTTTAGGACTACAGTATGGGAATTCTGCTGTCCATTTAAAGGGCAACTAAAGCCTCAAAACAATACAGATTACAGAATCAGAAGGCAGTCTTTAACAATAGGTATCATCCTCCTGATTCTGTATTGCTTTAAAGGTTTTAGTTGCCTTTTAAATCATAATCCCACACAGTAATTGTAATCCCAGTAACGAGGATCCATAAGTACAGTTAGGATTCTATTTTTAAACTTCTAACATAGCGTTTGAGGGTGGGAGGGTATGTCCTGCAATATAGCTAAAAGGTTTTTTTAAGCAAGGTGAATCATTGCAAGGGGGGGGGGGGGTAGGAGGGCTCCTCTGCACATGTCACCATCCCTCCCGGAGGCAAGACAGGAGGCAGAGATGTTTGGACAGGAAGACAGCCACTCCTCCAGTTTCCTGGACTTTCGACATGGACTACAGGGGAAACATAAGTAGCAGGAATGTATGGTGAGGACTTTTTTAAACTGTACTGTGGGACCAGTAGTGGGTTACATTTAAGTTTTGGGGGTGGACATGCCCTTTAAGGCTAAGTCTTGCAAGAGGAGACTTAGCCTTAAACGTATTTGATACGAGCCGAGTGAGCAGATAGTGCAGTGCCAGAGTTGACGAACATTGACCCCCTCCCCCAAAAAAAGCTGCAAAAATAGGCAACATGATTTCTGCAAGAACAGGTACCCTTTCATTTTTTTTTTTTTTTTTTTTTTTTTAAAGGCGTGCAAAACTTTTTTTAGCTGGGGTACACAGAAAGTTAGGCTTTCACTTGTAAGTGCGGGATGTGGGAATGGCCCCTCAAAAGCGGGACAATCGCGCTGAAATAAGGACTTCAGGCATCCATGCTGTACACACATCAGTTGAAGGAAGTAATGGTTGTTTGTCTGCCACTTTGCCCGTCAATTAGCGTTTGTATGAGGCATAAGTCTGGGGGGGGAAATAGTTTTTGCCTAAAAATAAATGATAAATCTGACTACAAAGCAGAAAATTCCGATCGATCGTGTGGTTCCCTATTGGAACGTACGATCGTTCGCTCGCAAATTTGCCGTGGCCGAATTTGCCGCGACCGACGAACATTTGACTCGTAGCGAGTGCTCGGTCGGGAAAAATAGTCCGGCCGTGTGTACCCAGCCTTAGACACCTGAAAAAGGATCATGACCCAAAACATGTCTGTTTGGTGTCTGAAGGAATAAAAACCAAGCCACTTTTTTTGCAGCATTCCTGCCTGGAACCTGAGTTTTTCTGAAATATTTATTTATAATGATGTTTGAAATATTTAAACAGTTTGGATAGAACAGTTCATTTCAGTTTGAGAAACTGTTTTACCATACAGATTTAACCGGGAAACTTCCAGGGAGGTTCAATAAAAGTTCTTATTTAAAATGGTGCTAATTTTGCCCCAACCAATCAGATCTTATTTAACATTTGTAAGCTTACATCTGATTGGTTGGGGCAAAATAAGCACCATTTTAAACGATAAGAACTTTTATTGAATAACCCTGTTCGTTTTTATCTTTACAGTTAGCACTCACAGGATAAAATTTTATGGTGGCTCAATACTCTGGCAGTTTGATTGGATCAAGTGTGGATTTTTAAAAACTTGGATCAGCCAATCAATTGATCCTAATTTTTCTGCAACCCACAAGAATCACACTGCGATTTTGGCAGAGTGTTTCTGTGTGCTCACAACTCGCATAAAGGTTCGTACACATGTGCAATCGCGGGTGCGACACACATTGTGTACGAACAGCCGTTTCGGGCGATAATCTGTCCGTGTATGGGCACTTTATCGGGCAAAGGGTCAGTTCGTTCGGAAATCGTTGCCCAATACGCCGGGCAGATCTCCGAACAAGCGGCCGATTAAGTGCACATACACGGGACGATTATCAGCCCGAAGCAGCCGTTCGTACATAGTGATCGCACGTGTGTACGAACCTTAAGTCCTCAATCGCAAGGCATGTATTTTGCATGGTGATTGCATGCATTTCCCAGAGCACAATGCAGCCACTTGGGCAAGCTACATTGCCCCGAATTGTGGTAGTGGATTTACACTTTTTTTTGTGGGGGTAGTACATTCATTTTATAATCTGTTATAGGAATGTGTTACACCCTGGGATTTATCTGTGTCTCTGTAACATTTCTCAGTAATAACACAGAAACATTGGAATCGTGTTTGCGAATGCGGGCATACACAGGTATGATAGTATATAATTCACACAGAACGATTGTTAGTTGGGGCCATACACGCACACAATTGTTATCAGTGCCCTATAACTTAGACATTGCCTATATTCAGTAAATCCTGTGAGATCCAAGGGGATTTACTAAATATCGCCAATGTGGATAGGCACCTTAACTAAAAGTGTGTTGGTAATTGTACAAAAGAGGAAATATAGACTTTGTCAAATGTGAAAACAGAATATTACAATATGAATACATAGAAAAATGTGTTGCGCAGAGACAAATAAAAGCAAATAAGCAATACATTTTGACAAACCGCTTAAATGCAGAGCAATTTGAACATGGCCACAGAAATGTGTTTATTTTATCAGTTTATATATTCTACTTTTTTGCCAGGATGTACTTTTGTATAAAAGTTTAAACTTACATGGCTGTCATAAAATGAAAATAATAAATAGATATATTTGGTACTAATAATGTATGGCAAATTTGTGTTCCCAATATTAATGTCAAGATTAAGATGCATGTGCCCATATATTCAGCAATCATACAGTATTATACAATCATTATTGGTCCTATAATAATTTTCTAGGTTGACTGATAAGAAATAAAATCAGTCTCCCGTCACATGTGGGTTCAATTATAATACAATATCTGGATATCCGAATTATCGTATGACTGGTATTGGTACGTGCATAGGCCCCTAGAGTGTATTATTGGTCTGGGTGAATTAACATAGTTACAAGGGACCATACATGCAACAATCCTTCAAATGTAGTAAATCAGGTACCTACTAGACGTCAAGACCCTGCTGGCCACCTCACTGCCACATATAGAACCTTAACGAAGAGCCTATAAATGAAAATAGGGCAGTCCGGTCGTTTAAGTTGCATTTTTAAGGGGGGAATCCCATCTTTATTCAGTGCAGTTACAAACATCTGCATTGAATAAAGATGGGATTCCCCCTATAGGTTGAGTACACACTAAGGGACTATTTGTCCCATAGGGAACCGCATGATCAATAGTGATTTACCGACACGTCTAATCCGGACGAGCAAGGTCGCCCCACACCAGCAGATATTTTCGGCCGACAACTGATAGTGCCGTGGATCAGTCGGTCGGCCGAAAATGTCAGCTGGTGTGTACCCAACCTTAAATGCAACTTAAACGACTGAACAGCCCTATTTTATCCTTATCATACAATATGGGGGTATCCCAATTGTACTGCCATCGTGTGTTGGACATACCAAAACATTTTATTGGGTATAAATCCCAAGTTGAACACACCAGCAGTGAAAGGGTAAAGGGTGTATAGCAGTGAAAGGGTAAAGGGTGTATAATAATAACATATACCAATGAAACGCCTGTTAACTTATCTTTGGGATAGAACGCTGCACTGCCATCCCCACGTGGTATGGAACAGGTTCACCTCACCTCCCCATCACCCAATGACAGGGCTCGGTTGTTTTTTAAAGCACACTTCTCTCTTCTGTGTGACAGGTCAGTGTGTTGGATCACCGCGTGGTGGGAGGAGACATATCGTATAGGAGGAGGGACCAGCTAGACTGGAGGAGGGGCCAGCTGTGAAGTGTGAACGAGAGTTAAGGATTCGGTCGTGTGGTAACTGCAGGGAAGTTTCCTCCTTCCAACCCGGAGAACAGGGACCAGTAATCCTCATACTGAGCCCCGGGACCGCCGTTCTCTGCCCCGCATTACTTTATCTTGTTTGGATTATTCACCGCGACTTTCCCAGGGAGGAGGGACGAGGGAGTTGGTGGAAAAGCCTCGGTCTGGTGACAACAGAGCCAAGTGCTTCCTACAGCCGGACAGAGCCATGGGGAGACGGAGCTGCCGCCTGGGACTGCTACTGCTCACGGTGTTGGTCGTAACAGCCACAGAAACGGTGGTCCCGAGGGTCTCCTTACAGTACGGTAAGTCATTGGCAGGGTCTCTCCCCAAGAGCTTACACTCTAATGTCGACGGGGAGGAAACCTAGATTACTCTGTTCTGCAGTCTCATTCCAAGTCCCCATAATGTGTCAATAACATGTCACTCTGGGTTTCCGTCTTCATCCCACAAATACCTTTTGTTTTCCTTGAAACCGGTCTATAGAGTGCAGCGTGATGTGTTACCATCTGCTTTGTTAAGGTGTTACTGTGTGTAACACATGGGCGCTAAGTTTGGATGTATATCTGGCCATGGGGTGGGGGGGGGGGGTTAGTTATTCAGCCAATAGAAACACTGTCTCCCTTCAAGATAACACTGGATAGAGATGCTAGATCACTACAGGACAGCATGAATGTGTGTGTTTTTACCCAGAAACCCACAGTGGTTTGTAAATAAAATAATGATATTCCCATATTCCATCACTATGTCTATATTTCACATTGCTAACCTGGGCTACTGCCCATATAAGAGGATGGAAAACAGTGAAGGAATTGAAAGGACTTACTGGATTGTAAATGATAGAATATTTAAGTTAAAATTAATTTCAGGGTGTAAAATGTTTAGATTTATTTAGCTTAGGACAGTGGTATAAAAGATGTGGCAGCCAGGAAATGCTGGGAATTGTAGTTTTCAAACATCTGGAGGGCCGTAAGTTTGACATGTTTGTGATCAGAGAAGAGATGAGTTTAGTCCAGCTCTCTTTACGCTCAGGGGTAGGTTTAAACAAGCTGCTAGCAGTCTGGACCAACCCATTTCCTAGTAGGGCAGAAAGTTTCTCTGTGACCTTTGTTTTATTGATTACAGGAGGGGTTGGTCTTGCTTCACTATTCTGTAAACACTTATTACTGAGACTACACACGCAATGATTGTACTTTGGAAAAGACTCCCGGACATTCTGAAAGAAAATTCTTTTTAATATGGAGGTGTACAAATCAAATTCTTTTTTTATGGTGTGTAGTTGATTGAATAGCTAATCATTACTTTGAAATGATTCATGGTCACAACCAGTATCTGCTTACATATCCAAATAAGTTGGAGTTACTCAAGGTGTATATTCAAGGTATTTGTTATATCATATATATTAGTGGCAAGTCATAAACATACATACATACATGCATGTTTATGAAAAGCATTGGCAGTCCAACTTTAATGCTACTGATCTGGCTATTCTACTTTGAAAATGGCAATCTATTACTTCATGGTTTTCATGGGATTGTTAATTTGTACTGCTCTTTCAAGGGTCTTTGTACATTTTGTGTACAGTAAATCCTGCTGAATTTTTTTACTCTTTTAAAGGGCATTTCTACCCTTTAAAGGGTAACTCCAGACTCTAAAAACTTAAAAGATTTAAAAGGATTACCCCCCTACACACACACACACACACACACACAATACCCAGGTTGCAATTTTGTCATGCCTACATATAACACTCCCACGGTGAGTTAAACTTCGTACACACATACAATCTAAACACTGGAACGACCCCCAACCGCGAGGCACAAGGACGAAGAATGTCCTTTCGGGTGATAATCGCACATGTGTATGTATAGTATTTGAGGTTGAATAAAGACATATGCCCATCCAGTCCAACCTATTCAGCAATACCCACATTTCCTGCCTAACTTGATCCAGAGGAGGAAAAAAAAACCAACAATTTTATGAAGGGGAAAGAATTTCTTCCTGACTCCAAGTAGCAATCGGAAATATCCCTGGATCAACTCTACTTTACTTATCAATACCAGTAGCATCCTTGTTTGCAGAAACTCATCCAGCTTTTTTTTTTTTTTAAACTATCCAATGAACCTGCCATTACCACGTCCAATGGAAGACTGTTCCTAGTTATACTTTTTCGTTCTCACAGTAAAAAAACCCTTTCTGAACTTGAAGACTAAACTTCTTTTCTCAAGTCTTAAGGGATGTCCACGTGTCCTCTAAACATGCTCTATTGGTGAACAATGCCCCAGATAGTTTATTGTATGGCCCGTTAATGTATTTATACACAGTAATCATATCCCCATGCAAGCGCCTTTTCTCCAGCTTACATAATTGTATTTTATCAAATCTTCATATTCAAGCTCCCCCCAACCCCCTTATTAATTTAGTAGCCCTTCTCTGAACCCTTTCCATATTAAAGATGTCCTTTCGTACACAGGAACGAATGCACAGCCGAATGCATATACACGTAAATCTTGTAAGGGAGGTCCTTACAAAGGAACTAGACAGTATGAGAGACGGCAACCTTCAAGGTTGGGCATGGGAGGGAATTAGGCAAAAATAAAGCACTACATTTAAATTTAAAGCCACAGCTAGCCACTAACATCAAGTTGTTTATACAGTGTACAAAAAGTCCACACAAACTTACTTACAAGACTGTTCCCGGAAGTTGCATTGGAGGCTGAAGCCGTATGGTAAGTAAGTTTCTGGGGACTTTTTTTTTTTTTTTTTAAAACAAACCATGCGGTTAGGGTTGGGATGGGGGATGCTACACTACAGCAAATCTTTATTTTTAAGGTGGACATACCCTTTAAAATCTGAAAAAAGTTTTGGAGCAGTGGGTATTGAAAAATACAAAAGTCCCATTTTAAAAGATACCCTTTAATAGTCAGCAAAGTGGAGAGAAGAAATGTATATGGCAAAACTCTAAAAGTAATCTGGGTAAACATATGCATCAGTCCTTGAAGATTCCATTCTGAATTTGTCCTTAATTTACCACTCTCATACGGTATATATTAAACTGATTGACCTCCCCATACTCTGTATAAGGATTCATTGTTTGAGTGAATATATATTGCCACAATTATTTTCTGCTCCATTTACTTAAAACAGGAGCTTAATAGCCACCAATTGTGATCTTTATTCAGAAATGACTGATCCTACACCCGGACAGTAATGGTTTGTCAGCTTTAAGATCGTCTTCATGAAATACACATGGGCAATCTGACTACCTGTCTTCCTTCATCAGAATTGATAGACTGAGCACGGCTGCACAGAAAGAAAATCAGCCAAAATCACCATGCCCAAGGACCAGGTGCATCCTGCACAGTATATTATGCAGTAACACCTGCTCGCCCTTTACCACTCCCTCCATGTTAAGCAGAAGCACCCCAGCCCTTACCTCGTCCTCTTTTCCTGTGTAGCATTTCTCTCTTTTTTTTCTCTTTCTAATTTCTCTAATTTCTTAATTAAAGGATAACTAAAATCACCTCAACCCTGATCCTCTTGTTTGGCCCTTTAAAAGTGCCCAGGAGGACCTAAACCGCTAGGTCCTCATCCCTGGGTTCAACTCTTAAGTCCTGTACATACCTGTTCCCTGCTTCCTCCCTCCAGTCTGCAAGATGCCCAATAGGAAGACACGCTGTTGAAGAAGCATGTCTTCCAATTAGTGAAGCCTCATGCAAGGAGAGTGAGGCAGGGACCAGAGCACCAGGGATAAGAAATTCTATAGGTAAGTACAGGACTAAGTACAGTTAAACCCTAGTGGTTTAGGTCCTCATCCTGGGTATTTTTATCCTGGGTTTTAATGGGGGGGTTCATAGGACACTATTGCTGTGTATGGATATATTACCCAAACAGAACAAAAAAAAAACTGCACAAAAAAAAATAGAGCTGAAAAAGAGGAAAAGTGAAAGAAAAAAAAAAAGAACCAAAAAACAGAACAAATATAGAACAAAACCCCCCAGAAAAAAACAGAACTAGCAAAAATGAGCTGTCAGCAAAGATTTAAAGCGATCAGACAGCTAAAGCTCCTGATTGCTGCTAACAGACAGCACTACCAGACACAGACAGAACAGACTGGCGGCAGAGACAAAATTAAGTGTAAAACCCATGCTACCCGATGTATTATTGGGCTAGCGCAGGTTTTATACTAAAAATCCATTTCAAAATTACGCCTAAAAGGATATACAAACCATAAGATCCTGGCAATCGTGGTTGTTGAGATAACAGTGGTCAGGTAAGTAATGAAGGGGAAAATTAAAACAATGCTGCCCTAAGCTAGGTACACACTGGTATATATGTGTGTGTGTGTATATATGTGTGTGTGTGTGTATATATGTGTGTGTGTGTATATATGTGTGTGTGTGTGTGTGTGTGTGTGTATATATGTGTGTGTGTGTGTGTGTGTGTGTGTGTGTGTGTGTGTGTGTGTGTGTGTGTGTGTGTGTGTGTGTGAGATATGGAAAGCAGCAGCACTATTACCAAAACATAGTAATTGGGTGCGTATCTCCAAGGTACTCCGCCTCTGTACATTTCACATATAAAGAATGTAAGATAAAAAGGAGCCGCAGACCATAATATAAATGCAAAAAAGGCTTTATATCAGTTTAACAAGCGTCTGCCCACATACCCAGCCGACGTTTCGAGAGCACACATCTCTTTCTCAAGATAAATATCTTGAGAAAGAGAGCTGTGTCTCTCAAACGTGGCTGGGTATGTGTGGGCAGACGTTTGTTCAATATAAAGCCTTTTTTGCATTTATATTATGGTCTGCGGCTCCTTTTTATCTTACATTCTTTAGAATAATTATATAAACAGAATAATGGTCCAACACACTCTCAGGATTTATTCTTCTTATTCTTCACAGTGCAGGCAGTGATGTATTAATAAAGTATTTGGAAGAATAAGTCCTGAGAGTGTGTTGGACCATTATTCTTTAATATATAATTAGGAAAATAGTGCATCTTATCGTGTTTAATAATTTTGTCTTTTTGGACTTCTTTGATAGAAATTTTTTTTGATAGAAAATTTCACATTATTTTTGTATTTTTATATTGCTTGACTCTTCCTTTTATCCAAATTGGATTACAACATGTTATTAAATATAAAATGCACACCACACATGGTTGGGTTGCTGTTTCAATGATTGATGTATTCCTTTATCTGGAAAGAAATATTGAAAAGGAAATGGAAGTCCATAAAATGTTTTTATCTTGCAGTTTATATGAGGGAGACATTTATGTGGCTATATGCTTTGAGTTGAATTTTATGTGTGCTGTATTATTCAGTGTAAACCTTATAGTACATGTGCTGGGGCTTGACTAGAAACCACCGGACCCCCCAACAATACTATCATGCCCCCCCCTGTTTTATCTACAGTAGTTTCAGAGGGGTAGCTGTATCTGTTAAAAGAAAAGATTGTTGCACAAGATAATAGTCCAATCACATTAGATTTGATGGGATTAGAAATAATCTGCCAATCCACAGCTGATGATCCGTTCTTATAGAAAATTTCCATTTCCATATTGGCAACCTATAATTAAGTATAGTATAGCCGACAGTGAGTGCTACATTTTGTGACCACCTCAGTAGGTTGGGTACACATTATAGAGTTTTTTGGTCCGATCAATCAATAGTTCAGTGTATTGGTCAATCTGTACGAAACCATTGCATAGGTTTTCAGCTAGATGCGTCCAACCCCTTTGCTTAATAGTACGAACGAAAACCACAACACTTTGTGCAACTCGGAAGTGGCGAACAGTTGGTCGGTATGAAAGATTGCAAGGTGTGTACCCACCTTAAGGCTGACTACACACAGTCCGATACTTTCTAAATTGAAGTCTGCAAGATTGCCCAATATTTACTGGACTTAACACCATTGACTTATGTGTAGCAAATTACAAATGGTCAACCAACGATATTTCAACTTGACTGGTTGAACGCGGTCAGTTGGGTCAAAGTATCACCCCGTGTGTACTTAGCTTAATCCCTGTGGTTGCTCCCGAAAAGTTATGCTTCTGCATATGTGTAAAAATATATAAAATTTTACATTGTTATGAAGGGTCATTTTGAGGAAATGTCTACCACAAATCTCTGTGGCTAGTGTTTTTTTTTTTGTGTGCGTGTGTGTGGGGGTGTAGCTATGTTCAATGTGTGCATGTTTGAGACTTGATTTGTAGATTAGAATTGCAGTGTTTGCTGGAGCAAATCATTTTTGAGACTACTCAGTGCAAACACTGTAAGTATGAATTAAGACAGGAATAGGATTTGTTTTGCATAAGCTTTTTAAACCATCAGATCTTTGGTTTGTGTAAACAAAATGCAGAATTGATTAAATGCAATGCTGTGTTTTATACTTCTGTCTCTGATCGTGAATTGTCTGATGTGGCAATAGACAGGAACAATCATTCCATATATGCTTTATACGGAACAATCGTTCGTTCAGCCCCCAGACTCAAACTATTGTTATCGTCTCCCTATACTGTAGTATATGGAGCCAGTAATGACCAGACAGAAATTTTCCAGTTGCTTATCTGCTTCGTGACCTATCTGTACACATTGCTGATATTCCGATGTCCCAGGGGAATTAACTAAATATGTGTATGGGCATCTTTTACTTGTATATTCTGAAGATATGTTTAGTAATATTAATTCAAATTAAAGGGCATGTCCACCCCTAAAATTATAATTTAACCACATGCTAGCCCCAGTGTTCAGTGTTAAAAAATCCTTACCTTACATCTCTGCTCCAAATGGTTCCAGTGCAGGAAAGTGAAGAGTAGGAGCCTATCTTCCTGTATAAAGGTTTCTGCCTCTCCTGTAGCCTCCGGGAGGTAGAGTGACATGCGCTGTGGAGCTGCCCTTTTAGTGTAGCGTGAACACTTTTTCTGTAATGTAGCTTCCTCCCTCCCAACCCTAAACGCATTGTTCGTTTTTTTTAAAAAGTCCCCAGAACATTGCTTACTAGCCCTGGATCTCGTGGCTAAATCAATAGCCGGCAACCGTGTCTGTGATTGGCTGACTCTCAGCCAATCACAGGCACGGCTGCTGGCCAAGCCCCCAATGCAGCTACATTCAATTTCATTGAAAGCTCAAGCCGCGGGATCCCTGACTGGTAAGTAATGTTCTGAGGACTTTTTTTAAAAATGGACAATGTGGTTAGGGTTGGGAGGGGGGGAAGCTACATTACAGAAAAAAAATATTTTTATGGTGGACATAAGCTAGACTTGTTTAGTTACTTTCACTATTAATGAAAGTGACTACTAAGTTCATATGTTGAACGGAAGGGGACATTTGGATGAGTGGTGAAGCATCTTTTATTACTAAAGTCCAGGTGACTTTGACTTATTATAATTACTGCATATATTAATGCTTGATATCTGAAAAATGTAACTGCTATGTAATGTAGGGGAATAGATCTTAATAGATCTTAAAACTATGTTTAAGAGTCCAATCTTGGTTCTTGGTTGGACCTCTCTATTTGCCTATCAAGCTCTGCAGTCACCCCAGAACAATACGTTAGCAGTGTGACCAAACTACCCGATAAAATGTTTTTTTTCTCAAAGAAATTTCCTAGCTTACAGAGTGCATTAGTCATCTCTATTTTGATTCAGTTGTAAAGAGTTAAGGACACAATGTTGTGAGTTGTGGCATTAATGATTTTTAACTGTGTCCATCCCAGCTTATGTTGCAATGGATTTTACATTACATTGTACATCAAAAATACCTGAATGTTAGGTTGTTATTGTCTGAACCCACTTATCATTTTAATAATAGTCATTGCCTGAGCTAGAACTAGGCACTTACACTACAGTGGGTCCACTCTGCTTTACTGCAATGAAAATAATTATTCATTTTCCTCTAAGAACAATTCTGTAGAAATGTTACATCTCCTGATTTACATTAACAAGCCCCCCACAGTTATTAGTCTCAGTCTTTGCTCCCCCATGCCCAACTTTGGAAAAGCAGAATGTGGGAAGGAGAAAAGAAAGAAGGCTCCTGCATTGTACTTTTGATTGGCATTGCCTGTGAAATGAAAGGGGGTTATCTTATTATGTGGTTGTGTCTTTGCATGCAATTCTTCTATTTCTGCCCATTCAATTCATCTAGGTACAGTTTTCTATTCACAATCCTTTTTCTCTTTTTTTTCTTTTTTCTTTCTTTTCTTTTCTGTTCCCTTTTCATCCTTTTCATTTGCTTTCCTTTGTGTTTTCTCTCCTCCCTCCCCCTCTCTCAGATGGGTTCCCGTTTTCATTCTTTTTTCTTCCTGCATTCAGTTCCTTTTATAGTTTCTGTGGTGATGTTTGTTCTTTCTTTCTTTTTCTCTCTCTGTTGCATTCAACTTCCCTATTTTCATGGGGGATGGGAAGAAACTGAACAAACAGTGTTGCCATAGTACTGAGAAATATAAAATGTGAAATTATTGATTCATTTTCCTTTTTTGGTTTTCATAATGTTTTGTTTAATGTTCCAACATTGGCTAGATAAAGTGGGGTTCTCCGCTGGTGATCTGAAGCTACAATCTTTGCATCATTGTGGGTGTTGGGAAATAATTTACAGTAGCAGCAAGAAAGTCTCAAGGTGGCCATACACTGGAAAGAATTTACTTACCCGACCGAGCGATCCATCGACATTAGAGCGATCCTGCCAGAACCACCTTTCACATTCTTTGTTGCGATTGCATGTCGTCTCAAAGTAAAAGGGGAAATGCGGTTCTGACAGGATCTCTATAATGTTGTGGGATTGTGCAGGATAGGCAACCAGTAAATCTCCAGATGTTTGAAAACTACAACTCCCAGCATTCCTTTACAAGGACTCTATAGTTAGGGACTGATGGGAATTGTAGTTTTTAAACATCTGGAGATCTACTGGTCTGTCCCTGTCTATCCCTGTCTAGTGTATGGCCACCTTTAGTCTGGACCCGTACCAATGGGATTGGCTCTTTATCGGAAATTTGTGTACCCTGCTTAGGTGTTGAAGGTAACCTGTACAACTGGAGTTTACAGGTATGGCTTAGAACACTGATAACCCATCATGGATACTGTATGCCTACAACCCCCTTACTATTCTTTAGACTTTTGAGATTACATCCAATTGTTTGGTATTAAATCAAAATTCCCATTTGGCAACTAATAGTTATTAGATGTTGTTTGACGTATTTAAACTGTGTTTGCTTTCATTAGTGGGGTTGTATCTGTGCTTTAGGAAATTTGTTTTTTTTATAATGATGGGCTGTCTGTTTAATATAATCCGTGCATGTTTTTCAAAAACCAAGATTCTTCATTACTCTTCATAATCCTGTTGGAGAAGATTTACTTGCTCTATTGGCTTGTATAGGCTCTGTGGTAGGCTGAATGTAGTGGGTGCTCAGAATCATATAGTATAGAACAATGCAGTTTACAGCAGGGTTTCTCGTACCGTGCACTGGGGTTCTCTATGCCATACTCAGGACCGGCCTTTGATATGGGCAACCCCCTGGTTGCATTACCAGGAGGGGGCACCAGGAGGGAGTCTTAAGTCTTTAGGTCAAAGTTGTGCATCAGTGCCACAGCCCCCCCAGTTCTAGTCCTGCAGATCAAATATATGTATCAGCACCACCCCACAGTCAAAGCGACAAAAAACGTATGCCTTACTTAAGACATCTGTTTGCTGTGCTGTTCTGTACATTTTCAGGGTTATTCAATAAACATTCTTATCGTTTAAAATGGTGCTAATTTTGCCCCAACCAATCAGATGTTAGCTTTCAAATGTTAAATAAGATCTGATTGGTTGGGGCAAAATTAGCACCATTTTAAACGATAAGAACTTTTATTGAATTTCCCTGTTAGTTTGTTACGCAATGATGTACGCAATATAAACAAGCACACACTACAGATACTGAAAGACATTAAGCACAGGTGGCAGACTAGATTAGAAGCTGGCCAAGGCAAGCAGCATTAAGCAGTGTATTATGTGTGCCCGGGGGGGGGGGGTTTGGAGGGGGTGCTAGGCGCCAGTAGCAAATCTTGCACAGGATACAATTTAACCTAAGGCCGGCCCTGGCCATACTGTACGTGTACACAATTGTCAGAATTTTGGGGCAATTACATAAGATTCCTTTATTAGAAACACCGGTGCGTGTTACAGTTTGTCTGAGATCCACTGGTATACAATATGGTAATGCATATACAGTATGGTAATGCACAATACACTAATGCAATGCCCCAATATGCCTTTGCCATGCCCACCCGCTGGTCCGCGCTGGCTACAAAAAATTATGACTGGTTTAGAGATTTAATCAAACAATCCTGCAACATTTCCCAGACAGATCATGTTTTGCATTATTTATTACATCTTTAAATGATCGACCAGGTACCACAAGAGTTCAGCCAGTCGAAATATCATCCGTCACTGTGAAAATAGCCACAGACGATATTTAATTTTCACAACTGATTGTGCGGTGCATTGTTGACTGCACTATTGTCCAACAATTACCAAAATGTCCAATTAAACTTTAATTCGATTTGGGAGAACAGTCATCCCAATCAACCAAAATTCAATCAGGTGGAAATATTATATTGTGTGTAACTCGCCTGCTGTCTAGCTTTTGTCAGACAGCAGGACCACAGTAATGACATTAGGGTGACCCATTCTTCCTGCATGGCCTGGAAAACCTGTCTGAAAAATGATGGTTGTAGAATCATTTTATTATCTGTGGTAAAGATTAGCTGGTGTCTGTGTATAGCTTGTTCAGAATCATATTGTTCAGTGTGCGCTTCTACTCTACAGCAAATCAAATAGTACCAGCAATTGTTCATACATAGACCACACCATAACTTTCTAACAGATGTTTTCTTGTTTCACTTGACTCCGAATGACGTGCTCCTTTTGTAGATGCTATACCTACAGCTTAGAATATATCTGATCTTTTCTACTAGCAGTGTTTTTCTCAATTTACACTTTACATGTATTTCCTCGTTAGTATTATCTTGTGACAGAGAAGCAGCAACTTAGGCAATACCTTGTAAATGATTTTAAATAACCTATCAAAAATTCATGTTTATGCTTGTACAATATGTGTTATATTAGACATTAGGCTTTGAAATATAAATAAAAGCAATAAAAACCTGTGATTGCCTGTGTTTGGATATAGGTTTTTAACATACTATCATGTTCTGGAAAAGGAACTAACATTTTTAGACATAAAAAATAAAAATATCCCTTCTTCAAAGTAATGATAAAATATCAGTTTTGGGTTAGACGGAGGCCCACTGCGATTTGCTGCAGTGACAATGCATTTCTGTATGCTGAGTAGTCCTAAATCGTATTTGTCAGGAAAATGTGTAGAGTGACTTGGTAAGAATGGGTTAACTAGTTTTAAGGCCGTAACTTAAAGTGGTGGCAGCGAATACCGATTAATTAGACAGATCACGTGCCCAGCGAACTGGCGTTCGTGACAAATTGGCTGGCAGCGGGTGGGATAAATTATTTTTTATTAGAGCATTAGTGCTTGGATTAAGTTATTTAAACCTTGTACTAAAGAACTGTATCCTTGCGAGGGTATCAGTCTTCAAAGACAAACTCAGTGCATTTTTTTTTTTAAAGACATACGTACAAACAGTTTTTCCCTTCCTTCTCTGGTTTTTCTTTTCTTTATTTTATTTGGCAAGGTTAGCTGAGGATGGCAACCTTTTACAAGAGGGTCTTGTTGTTTAGGTTATACTCAATGTGAGTCGGGAAGAAGCGTATGTCATGATATTGTACCTGCTACTGAATGACACAGATATACAGTACATCTCAAATAGCAGCGTTGCTTATTACAGGGCTGGACAGTGTGTCAGCATACCCTGTTTAGCTTAATAATTTGTTAATGATGACTATGAGTAAATATTATTGATATGGGTTATTCTGAGCAGATAACCTTGGTTATTTCTGTTTTTTAAGTCTGTAGTATTTTTAAAACTTTCAGTTCTTAATATACGGTAAATACAATCTAATATTCGTAATTCACATGAACTATATAAATTTTCAAGAATCCATCATTGTTTGTAATGTTCTTTTAGACTTTATAGTGTTTGCACATACATGATTGCTTCTCCGCCGGTGCCAGTTGTATTTTTTTTAATCTGCTGGCAATCATTGGTCTGAATGATTAGAAAGGGTCACAAATCCCTGTGCAATATAAACATTGCATTGTAATAAATAATGGATTTGCAACTAATGTGGACATAAAGTAATTTCAGTTGCTGCTTTTTGTCAGAGTTAGTCAGCATTAAATTGTCTGTGCACATTTTACACAGTGAGTATTTTCTTGGGTACGGTGAGAACTGGTTCCATACAGCATCCATACTAGTTTATTGTTTCACTGGCATTAGCATCTTGACACGGTGTTCTATCCGTTAGAGCAAAAAATGCACTCTTCTTCCATCCAAATGTCTATTAGGATAATATGGTAATAAAAACTATATATAATTGCAGCTTTTGCCTTTTGAAGCCCATTTAGTTTTTAAGTTTTTATTTACTTGAACTACTGATAAGTGCTTTGATCCTGGTATATTTACACCACATCTGTACAGCAATGGGAAATTAAACACTGAATCAGAATGGTGTAAAAAGTATTCATACAGTGGGTCTTTGAACTCCTGCCTGATTCAATGTTACACATATTGTATGTTAAATGGCATGTCCACCCCCAAAACTGAAATTTAACCCTATACTGGCCTTACCTGACATCTCTGCTCCAAATGGCTGCCCTGATATGCCCCTATAAAGTCAGGAAAACAGCAGTGTAGTAGCTGTCAGTGACTCATCCTGTGCCTGTGTCGCCTAACAACCTTGACAAGGTTTGAGGCATGAGCAGGAGAGTCCTCCTCTCTACCTCCCGTTTTGCTCTCCCTCCCTCTAGCCAAACCCTTGGGTATATTGTAGTTATTGGTCCCCTAGCCCAACCGCCATAATAGAATTTTGGAAAGGTCCCCGATAGTTACTTACCTTACTACTCTCCCCCGGCATTCTGAGCAGCCGGCAGCCGTGTCCCTGATTGGCTGTCTCTCAGCCAATAAGAGACGTGACTGCCGACCCGCCCCCTGCTTGCAGTTGTGCACAAGAGGGCCGGGACACTGCGGCGGAGGAAAGAGGTGAGGTAAGGTACACTTTCGGGGCACTTTCTCAAAAATCTATTATGGCAGTTGGGGCTGGGGAAACCAATAACTAATATAACTAAAGTTGATAAAAGGGGGTGGACATGCTCTTTAAGGTGACCGTACACTTCAAGCTCACCTTCTAAATTCGAACATTCAAACGACTTACATAGAACTGCCTGGCCTGGCCCATTTTTTTGGGATTACTTGCCAATGTAAAATATGGTTAAAGCAGGAACATCAGAAAGTAAGAACTGTTGCGGTGAAAATACTCAACAAATTCAACAATCTTATGTCGAATCTATCTAATGCATAGGTGGACAAATTCAGAAACCATAGAGCCTTTTTAAGCCAGCTCCATAGGCATCAATGAAAATCTTTAAAAACATAGGTACTAGGTTTATATTTCTAGGTGCATTGGTTACCAGGCTCCTGGGTTTTGTCCAGTCCCTGATCAAATGGCTTAATACTATGGGCAGCATAGATTAGGACATGACTCAATAAACTGGGTATTAGAGCAGATGCTTAACCGGCCAGACAGTATTTGACTTACCTGTGATATTTGGGCAATCACCTGAGGACAATAATTTGGGTCAGCATTTGATTACAAGTACATCAATTCGACAATCAAACATGAAATTGATCTAATATCCTTGAGCACATGGCCAGCATCCAGCAATAGAAATTGAGGATTTTAACAGCACCAAAATAGATCAATAAAAAGGAATCTAATTGTTGCAGATTTTTACACCTATTAATAAATATTAAAAAAATATTAAAATTGCAGTGATTTAAAAAACAAAAAAAAAAACATCCAAGAACCAGGTATATTTACTTAATTGTTTATGAATGCAGTTTTGCAATCTCTGAATTGAGTTGAACCTGTTGATCCGGCCCTTCACCTCAGTCAAAGTTTCTCATGGGGCCTCCTGTTAAATTTACCTGGTGTAAGGCCTTGAAAGGGGTCCTAGAAGTATTAAAAAAGTAATCTTTAAAGATTTTTTTTGTCATTTAAAGAATACGGTAGTTCACCCAAATGAACTTTCCTTTAACGTATTGATGTATTGAATATTTACCTTTCATGCGATCCAACTCTGCAGAGTTGAAAATCTCCGACCACTTCCTGGTTCAATCCACTTTAGCGCAGATTATCATGCGCCTCCCGGGTTTAATCAATACATTAAAGAAAAGTTTACTTTTCGAGTGAACTATTCTTTAATTAATTATTGGATCAGTGGGAGTGGGAAAATAACTTGAGGAGCTGCTACATTGAAGGTTTTACTGTCCTCCTTTGATTAAGAGAACTTAATCTTATGGTGGCCATAGCTCTACAATCCGAGTTACAATCTGCGGGTTGTACAATTGGATTGCCAGTCGGCCAAAATATTTAAACTGGCTCGATGGGGAAATTATTGTAAGATCGTTGAAAGATCTTTCAACGATCATCCATACACAGATCCAACGATCGTACGATATAGGGATATCCCAATATCGTAGACCGGGATTTAAACGTCTATGGCCACCATTGGATTAAATTAAGTGTAAATTTCATTGAACTTGATTGGGTTTCAGAAAATCTCAGTTGATTATACAAGAATCTGACTTATTAAGAAATATGGATTTGAATTTCTCTCAGAGCTTATATTGATTACCATGTGTTTCCCGTTTGATTCATTTTCTATCAACATTTAGGCCTAAGCCACACTAGCGCAATTTGCGTGTGTTTGCGCATCCGTTTTTATGCTAACATTGAAATTGTGTCAACGCACCAAAACCACATGATTTCCGCTGGGGTGCGATTGTGCATTCATTTACAACACGTTTTCGCATGCGATCATTATTTTATGTGCAATCGTCTGTGATTTCCTATTTCAAAAAGAGAAGTCGCAAACACACAGAAAAGCATGTAAATGCACACGCAATTGGGTGCGATTGCGCGAGCACTTTCGGTGCGATGCAGTGTGGCCATGCCCTTAGTTTTTATCTGACATAGAATTGAAAGTAAAAAAATGTAAAAAAAATTGAGAATAAGTTTATGGCTGGCTTTACAAAGGCAAATAATACCTAATTTTAATTAGGATCTTATAGTATAAAGCTTCATACAATGTGCAATAGCGGGGGCCATTTTGTCTGACAATGGCAATTAGGTCGGGGATCGTGTCCTATCTGCCTGAAGGATCATCAACGAGCCCTGACCAAACGGCCATTTCAGCCGACAAATTGGCATACACAGCACGATTATCGGCCCTCGTGATCGCACATGTGTTTGCATCTTAAGTCAGGAACATAATGTTAACAGAACCTTAAAGGCTCCTAAGTGAAAAGAATTTGGTTATCCTGAAATCTTAATGCCGTTGTATGTCCTGCTTTAGATTTCTTCTGTTCCCGTTAAAGATGTGGCTACTCACAGTCCAGATCAGTCTCATATACTGAAGTATGGTGTACTCCGCTTAGTGCTTATGCAGTTTTAAACAAAAGGATTGGCTACTTATATTAGGAACTGTGATAGTGACAGTCGTGTAATATGAAGGTATAAATAAAGCAGATGGTTGCGTGCAATAGAATCTAGAGTGTCTGTGAGTGCCCTAGTAACAACGTTCACATGTTAAGTTTTATGGTAAAGTGCAAAGTTCAAGTGTTAAGGCTTACTGTGTAACCTTTTGTTTCAATAAAGTTTGATCATTTTAAAGAAGCTAATGATTTTGGTGGCCACAGTGTGCACCTCTTTAAAGGTATATATATGAAGACATTGGTTAGGAGTATGCTTAGTTTCAACCTTATTGTCTCCATTTATAGAAAGATAGTGCAATGACTCTGCAAACTTTGATCACTGCATCATAGTTTTCTAGATTGCCCAAGGGCAATGTTTTATCCCTATATTACAATGAGGCCGGGGATCTGACATCACCTAGCCATATCAGCATTGCCTCAAACATCGACAGATGGTGGTATGGGTAATTACAATAATAAAAACATAGCCTAAATCAACTAATTAAAAAGATAACAATAATATGGGGCAATGGAAGTTAAAATGAAAAGTACCTGGAGCAAGAAATATAATTTCTTAAGGAGTACTACCAAAAAGAAAATTGCATTGTGCGTATGCAGTTTTACATTTACCAGAGCAGTGAGCTGTGTGAATTCAGCCACTCAAGGAGGTAGGAAAGGATTTATACCTCCCTAAGGAAATTAATATGTGGGTATTGTGCTTCTATGGCTGTAATCTAAAATAATACTGCATTACCTAAATACATTTACCCATTAGGTAAATGTTTTTAGTGTATGCGGCAGTTTTAAGGATTGACGTGACATAATCTTTTCCCCGAGTCTTGGCGCATGTGTGAGTCCTTTCACTAGGTATGGGCACAGCGGAGGGGACCGCTAAGGAGAAGAGAATTGGGAGGAATATCTCAAATTCTGCAGTATTACATTTAAATACTTTTTAAGAATTAGCTGTTGGTTATTCCTGCACTAATACAATGCCTATCAACACCCTACATGTAGCTGGAGCCACCGATAATGATGTCAGTAAATTAATTTCAAAATTATAGATCTGTGAATGGCTCAATGACCTGGGATTTGTATTTTGGAGGCATACTCTGACATATATCAGCAGAATTCAGTGGGATCTGTTTTTGTGCAGGTGTGTAGACATTTATCTACCATCTGCAGTCCGGACGTTGATAAGCTGTGTTTGTAGTTAGAAGACAATGGACAAAAATAAAAGTTTCCTGTGTAAATGGCTGATACAGACATGGTCTTTATTGGTCTTGTGGTCATTTAGACAATGATGTTCTCATGGTATCTAGATAAACAATGCCCTTTGAATTAAATTATGGCCTAATAAGATGACTTGGAAGGATGAAATCTATATTATAAACTATAGCTATGGGTCTGTGGCTTGAAAGCATCTATACTGAGAAAAATGTTCATGAATGGAAACTATAATTTCCCAACCACCACTGTACCATTTTTTTTGTTGATCTGTCCCCTATTTTTTTAGATATCCAATCTGAAGCATCTTGCATTGCAGCTGTCAATCAAGTAATCATAACGTTTTCTGCTGTAGCTGGATGTTCTTACAGTTGGTATGCTGTGTGCAGTTTTTACAGTTGGTATGCTTCATTTCACAGAAAGTCAGGTCAGTTGAAGGGGCAGTGGTTAAAAGAGGAAAGGGGGATGCTAACCCTGAGTACTGGATTAAAGGCATGCAGCAAACAGACACACCTCAGAGTAAATGCTACTTGCATGTATTCAGTTATAGATTGAATAAAGTGATTTTTTCATTATTTATGCCCCCATCCACCGGATCGATATTTTAAGCACTTCTGCAAATGTGATCGCTCAAAATATTAATAGTGTATGCCATTTTTTCAATTGATCACTTGAAAATATCAAGTGGTTTATGGAAAAAAGAAGATCAGACCAGGTGGAAATTTTTCCGCCTACCCCATCTTTAAGATGGTAGCACAAGGCAGCACAAACTTTGAGCGTTCTCTTCCAAGTGGATTTGTGGTCAAAGAACATCTGTCCGTGCATAGTAACTTTAGAGTAAGGTCCCACTATGTGCCTTCCCTTTGCTTTTTGGTGGGAACCGCACTGTATTTTTAAATATAATGTAAATTGTGAGAATCAGGTTTCTCTGTATATTTGAGTTCTGAATCTATGAGGTCTGTTTTTTTATTGCATGCGTGCACAACTTTTGGTCCGTGTGTGTCAGAATCGCACTTTTATAATACTCTATGGGAACGCAAAAAAAATGCGGACAAACCGAGGGATGGGGGGGTGCGTTTTCTCTGGTATTTCCTGTTGCTCAAAAAACTGCACACAAATGCTAATGGACCAGAAATGCAGACAAACACATAGAAAATAGCATGCCTGTTAACCCGCCATTAGACCAGAATGCATTATCCAAAACGCTCACAGCCTGGAAAACGGAACGCAGCACATTGTGGGACCTAACCCTAAAGATAACCATATTTAGGCCAATTATGTAATAATTTCCATTTTATATTTATTTCCATTGATTGGGCGAAAAATTTACATTTTCCCCAATCTTATTATGAACATTAGATCATAAAATCAATCGTAATTAAGATTGGGAAAGTCGTTTTTTTTAAGTCGATTGGTAAAATGGTTGCAGTGTTTTTTGAAGTTCCGATTAACTGTAAATGTAATGTAACCTCACAATAGAAGAATATTGACATTAATCACAAAACAAATTGAATGTGGAACAATTATGTATGGTACATCTGCATACAAAAACATTTTACATATATCTATCAAAGTATCGGCCAGTTTAAGATTGTAATTACAATTGTAATAACCTTTTGTAGTGTATGGCTACCTTTAGAGATTGTTTCTAGGCACCTGTAGAAAATAAATACATGTTCAACATTTCGGTGGTAACTTTTTTTAAAATCCTTTTTCTGTTCTTCGTTTTGCCGTTCTTGCAATGGTCCGCCAATGTTACATCTAATTTGCAGTGATTTTTTGGACAAAAAAACTGAATTGATATTGTAATGTTGCACTATGGATTAATCGTTGGAATATGCAGGTAATCTAGAAGAAAATCTTGCTTGTTTCATGATCATTTCCGTAAAGAAGGAAATTGAATACACATGATGGATGATTTAGTGTTCTAATTTTATCTTCCTGTGCCCTCGCCTCACTATTTTATGTGTGTGTGTGTGTGTGTGTGTGTGTGGTGTGTGTGTGTGTGTGTGTGTGTGTGTGTTGTGTGTGTTGTGGGTGTGTGTGTGGTGTGTGTGTTGTGGTGGGTGTGTTGTTGTGTGTGTGTGTGTGGTGTGAGATATGGAAAGCGCAGCACTATTACCAAAACATAGTAATTGGGGGCGTATCTCCAAGGTATCCGCCTCTGTACATTTCACATATAAAGAATGTAAGATAAAAAGGAGCCGCAGACCATAATATAAATGCAAAAAAGGCTTTATATCAGTTTAACAAGCGTCTGCCCACATACCCAGCCGACGTTCGAGAGACACAGCTCTCTTCTCTCAAGATAAATATCTTGAGAAAGGAGCTGTGTCTCTCGAAACGTTTGGCTGGGTATGTGGGCAGACGTTTGTTAAACTGATATAAAGCCTTTTTGCATTTATATATGGTCTGCGGCTCCTTTTTATCTTACATTCTTTAGAATAATTATATAAACGAATAATGGTCCAACACACTCTCAGGATTTATTCTTCTTATTCTTCACAGTGCAGGCAGTGATGTATTAATAAAGTATTTGGAAGAATAAGTCCTGAGAGTGTGTTGGACCATTATTCTTTAATATATAATTAGGAAAATAGTGCATCTTATCGTGTTTAATATTTTGTCTTTTTGGACTTCTTTGATAGAAATTTTTTTTGATAGAAAATTTCACATTATTTTTGTATTTTTATATTGCTTGACTTTCCTTTATCCAATTGGATTACAACATGTTATTAAATATAAAATGCACACCACACATGGTTGGGTTGCTGTTTCAATGATTGATGTATTCCTTTATCTGGAAAGAAATATTGAAAAGGAAATGGAAGTCCATAAAATGTTTTTATCTTGCAGTTTATATGAGGGAGACATTTATGTGGCTATATGCTTTGAGTTGAATTTTATGTGTGCTGTATTATTCAGTGAAACCTTATAGTACATGTGCTGGGGTGACTAGAAACCACCGGACCCCCCAACAATACTATCATGCCCCCCCTGTTTTATCTACAGTAGTTTCAGAGGGGTAGCTGTATCTGTTAAAAGAAAAGATTGTTGCACAAGATAATAGTCAATCACATTAGATTTGATGGGATTAGAAATAATCTGCCAATCCACAGCTGATGATCCGTTCTTATAGAAAATTTCCATTTCATATTGGCAACCTATAATTAAGTATAGTATAGCCGACAGTGAGTGCTACATTTTTGGACCCTCAGTAGGTTGGGTACACATTATAGAGTTTTTTGGTCCGATCAATCAATAGTTCAGTGTATTGGTCAATCTGTACGAAACCATTGCATAGGTTTTCAGCTAGATGCGTCCAACCCCTTTGCTTAATAGTACGACGAACGAAAACCACAACACTTGTGCAACTCGGAAGTGGCGAACAGTTGGTCGGTATGAAAGATTGCAGGTGTGACCCACCTTAAGGCTGACTAAACACAGTCCGATACTTTCTAAATTGAAGTCTGCAAGATTGCCCAATATTTACTGGACTAACACCATTGACTTATGTGTAGCAAATTACAAATGGTCAACCAACGATATTTCAACTTGACTGGTTGAACCGCGGTCAGTTGGGTCAAAGTATCACCCCGTGTGTACTTAGCTTATCCCTGTGGTTGCTCCCGAAAAGTTATGCTTCTGCATATGTGTAAAAATATATAAATTTTACATTGTTATGAAGGGTCATTTTGAGGAAATGTCTACCACAAATCTCTGTGGCTAGTGTTTTTTTTTTTGTGTGCGTGTGTGTGGGGTGTAGCTATGTTCAATGTGTGCATGTTTGAGACTTGATTTTAGATTAGAATTGCAGTGTTTGCTGGAGCAAATCATTTTTGAGACTACTCAGTGCAAACACTGTAAGTATGAATTAAGACAGGAATAGGATTTGTTTTGCATGCTTTTTAAACCATCGATCTTTGGTTTGTGTAAACAAAATGCAGAATTGATTAAATGCAATGCTTTGTTTTATACTTCTGTCTCTGATCGTGGATTGTCTGATGTGGCAATAGACAGGAACATCATTCCATATATGCTTTATACGGAACAATCGTTCGTTCAGCCCCAGACTCAAACTATTGTTATCGTCTCCCTATACTGTAGTATATGGAGCCAGTAATGACCAGACAGAAATTTCCAGTTGCTTATCTGCTTCGTGACCTATCTGTACACATTGTGATATTCCGATGTCCCAGGGGAATTAACTAAATATGTGTATGGGCATCTTTTACTTGTATATTCTGAAGATATGTTTAGTATTAAATCAAATTAAAGGGCATGTCCACCCCTAAAATTATAATTTAACCACATGCTAGCCCCAGTGTTCAGTGTTAAAAAATCCTTACCTTACATCTCTGCTCCAAATGGTTCCAGTGCAGGAAAGTGAAGAGTAGGAGCCTATCTTCCTGTATAAAGGTTTCTCTCTCTCCTGTAGCCTCCGGGAGGTAGGTGACATGCGCTGTGGAGCTGCCCTTTTAGGTAGCGTGAACACTTTTTCTGTAATGTAGCTTCCCCTCCCAACCCTAAACGCATTGTTCGTTTTTTAAAAAGTCCCCAGAACATGCTTACTAGCCCTGGATCTCGTGGCTAATCAATAGCCGGCAACCGTGTCTGTGATTGGCTGACTCTCAGAATCACAGGCACGGCTGCTGGCCAAGCCCCCAATGCAGCTAATTCAATTTCATTGAAAGCTCAAGCCGCGGGATCCCTGACTGGTAAGTAATGTTCTGAGGACTTTTTTTAAAAATGGACAATGGGTTAGGGTTGGGAGGGGGGGAAGCTACATTACAGAAAAAAAATATTTTTATGGTGGACATAAGCTGACTTGTTTAGTTACTTTCACTATTAATGAAAGTGACTACTAAGTTCATATGTTGAACGGAAGGGGACATTGGATGAGTGGTGAAGCATCTTTTATTACTAAAGTCCAGGTGATTTGACCTATTATAATACTGCATATATTAATGCTTGATATCTGAAAAATGTAACTGCTATGTAATGTAGGGAATAGATCTTAATAGATCTTAAAACTATGTTTAAGAGTCCAATCTTGGTTCTTGGTTGGACCTCTCTATTTGCCTATCAAGCTCTGCAGTCACCCCAGAACAATACGTTAGCAGTGTGACCAAACTACCCGATAAAATGTTTTTTTTCTCAAAGAAATTTCCTAGCTTACAGAGTGCATTAGTCATCTCTATTTTGATTCAGTTGTAAAGAGTTAAGGACACAATGTTGTGAGTTGTGGCATTAATGATTTTTAACTGTGTCCATCCCAGCTTATGTTGCAATGGATTTTACATTACATTGTACATCAAAAATACCTGAATGTTAGGTGTGTTGTCTGAACCCACTTATCATTTTAATAATAGTCATTGCCTGAGCTAGAAACTAGGCACTTACACTACAGGGGTCCACTCTGCTTTACTGCAATGAAAATAATATTCATTTCCTCTAAGAACAATTCTGTAGAAATGTTACATCTCTGATTTACATTAACAAGCCCCCACAGTTATTAGTCTCAGTCTTTGCTCCCCCATGCCCAACTTTGGAAAAGCAGAATGTGGGAGGAGAGAGAAAAGAAAGAAGGCTCCTGCATTGTACTTTTGATTGGCATTGCCTGTGAAATGAAAGGGGGTTATCTTATTATGTGGTTGTGTCTTTGCATGCAATCTTCTATTTCTGCCCATTCAATCATCTAGGTACAGTTTTCTATTCACCATCCTTTTTCTTTTTTTTTCTTTTTTCTTTCTTTTCTTTTCTGTTCCCTTTTCATCCTTTATTTGCTTTCCTTTGTGTTTTCTCTCCTCCCTCCCCCTCTCTCAGATGGGTTCCGTTTTCATTCTTTTTTCTTCCTGCATTCAGTTCCTTTTATAGTTCTGTGGTGATGTTTGTTCTTTTTCTTTTTCTCTCTCTGTTGCATTCAACTTCCCTATTTTCAGGGGGATGGAAGAAACTGAACAAACAGTGTTGCCATAGTACTGAGAAATATAAAATGTGAAATTATTGATTCATTTTCTTTTGGTTTTCATAATGTTTGTTTAATGTTCCAACATTGGCTAGATAAAGTGGGGTTCTCCGCTGGTGATCTGAAGCTACAATCTTTGCATCATTGTGGGTGTGGGAAATAATTTACAGTAGCAGCAGAAAAGTCTCAAGGTGGCCATACACTGGAAAGAATTTACTTACCCGACCGAGCGATCCATCGACATTAGAGCGATCCTGCCAGAACCACCTTTACATTCTTTGTTGCGATTGCATGTGTCTCAAAGTAAAAGGGGAAATGCGGTTCTGACAGGATCTCTATAATGTTGTGGGATTGTGCAGGATGGCAACCAGTAAATCTCCAGATGTTTGAAAACTACAACTCCCAGCATTCCTTTACAAGGACTTATAGTTAGGGACTGATGGGAATTGTAGTTTTAAACATCTGGAGATCTACTGGTCTGTCCCTGTCTATCCCTGTCTAGTGTATGGCCACCTTTAGTCTGGACCCGTACCAATGGGATTGGTCTTTATCGGAAATTTGTGTACCCTGCTTAGGTGTTGAAGGTAACCTGTACAACTGGAGTTTACAGGTATGGCTTAGAACACTGATAACCCATCATGGATACTGTATGCCTACAACCCCCTTACTATTCTTTAGACTTTTGAGATTACATCCAATGTTTGGTATTAATAACAAATTCCCATTTGGCAACTAATAGTTATTAGATGTTGTTTGACGTATTTAAACTGTGTTTGCTTTCATTGTGGGGTTGTATCTGTGCTTTAGGAAATTTGTTTTTTTTATAATGAGGGCTGTCTGTTTAATATAATCCGTGATGTTTTTCAAAAACCAAGATTCTTCATTACTCTTCTAATCCTGTGGAGAAGATTTACTTGCTCTATTGGCTTGTATAGGCTCTGTGGTAGGCTGAATGTAGTGGGTGCTCAGAATCATATAGTATAGAACAATGCAGTTTACAGCAGGGTTTCTCGTACCGTGCACTGGGGTTCTCTTGCATACTCAGGACCGGCCTTTGATATGGGCAACCCCCTGGTTGCATTACCAGGAGGGAGCACAGGAGGGAGTCTTAAGTCTTTAGGTCAAAGTTGTGCATCAGTGCCACAGCCCCCCCAGTTCTAGTCCTGCAGATCAAATATATGTATCAGCACCACCCCACAGTCAAAGCGACAAAAAACGTATGCCTTACTTAAGACATCTGTTTGCTG
This sequence comes from Hymenochirus boettgeri, assembly GCA_019447015.1. Taxonomy (NCBI): domain Eukaryota; kingdom Metazoa; phylum Chordata; class Amphibia; order Anura; family Pipidae; genus Hymenochirus; species Hymenochirus boettgeri. The sequence continues at coordinate 201,894,822 of CM033471.1, read as the reverse complement.
TGCTGTTCTGTACATTTTCAGGGTTATTCAATAAACATTCTTATCGTTTAAAATGGTGCTAATTTTGCCCAACCAATCAGATGTTAGCTTTCAAATGTTAAATAAGATCTGATTGGTGGGGCAAAATTAGCACCATTTTAAACGATAAGAACTTTTATTGAATTTCCCTGTTAGTTTGTTACGCAATGATGTACGCAATATAAACAAGCACACACTACAGATACTGAAAGAACATTAAGCACAGGTGGCAGACTAGATTAGAAGCTGGCCAAGGCAAGCAGCATTAAGCAGTGTTATGTGTGCCGGGGGGGGGGTTTGGAGGGGGTGCTAGGCGCCAGTAGCAAATCTTGCACAGGATACAATTTAACCTAAGGCCGGCCCTGGCCATACTGTACGTGTACACAATTGTCAGAATTTTGGGGCAATTACATAAGATTCCTTTATTAGAAACACCGGTGCGTGTTACAGTTTGTCTGAGATCCACTGGTATACAATATGGTAATGCATATACAGTATGGTAATGCACAATACACTAATGCAATGCCCCAATATGCCTTTGCCATGCCCACCCGCTGGTCCGCGCTGGCTACAAAAAATTATGACTGGTTTAGAGATTTAATCAAACAATCCTGCAACATTTCCCAAAGATCATGTTTTGCATTATTTATTACATCTTTAAATGATCGACCAGGTACCACAAGAGTTCAGCCAGTCGAAATATCATCCGTCACTGTGAAATAGCCACAGACGATATTTAATTTTCACAACTGATTGTGCGGTGCATTGTTGACTGCACTATTGTCCAACAATTACCAAAATGTCCAATTAACTTAATTCGATTTGGGAGAACAGTCATCCCAATCAACCAAATTCAATCAGGTGGAAATATTATATTGTGTGTAACTCGCCTGCTGTCTAGCTTTTGTCAGACAGCAGGACCACAGTAATGACATTAGGGTGACCCATTCTTCCTGCATGGCCTGGAAAACCTGTCTGAAAATGATGGTTGTAGAATCATTTATTATCTGTGGTAAAGATTAGCTGGTGTCTGTGTATAGCTTGTTCAGAATCATATTGTTCAGTGTGCGCTTCTACTCTACAGCAAATCAAATAGTACACAGCAATTGTTCATACATAGACCACACCATAACTTTCTAACAGATGTTTTCTTGTTTCACTTGACTCCGAATGACGTGCTCCTTTTGTAGATGCTATACCTACAGCTTAGAATATATCTGATCTTTTCTACTAGCAGTGTTTTTCTCAATTTACACTTTACATGTATTTCCTCGTTAGTATTACTTGTGACAGAGAAGCAGCAACTTAGGCAATACCTTGTAAATGATTTTAAATAACCTATCAAAATTCATGTTTATGCTTGTACAATATGTGTTATATTAGACATTAGGCTTTGAAATATAAATAAAAGCAATAAAAACCTGTGATTGCCTGTGTTTGGATATAGGTTTTAACATACTATCATGTTCTGGAAAGGAACTAACATTTTTAGACATAAAAAATAAAAATATCCCTTCTTCAAAGTATGATAAAATATCAGTTTTGGGTTAGACGGAGGCCCACTGCGATTTGCTGCAGTGACAATGCATTTCTGTATGCTGAGTAGTCCAAATCGTATTTGTCAGGAAAATGTGTAGAGTGACTTGGTAAGAATGGGTTAACTAGTAGTATTGGCTCTTGAAAAGGACCAATAAACATTCCATTCCAACCTGGAACAGTCCTTGTTTATATTACGATTAGTCAAGCATGGAACCAGATCTCCTTTCTCAGACAATGTGGGGCCGAACCGTGCATCTGGAATTCTCTTCAGCTAGGGGTCTGGTGGGTACTAAGAGGTCATTTTAAGGACAAGTCATACATGTAAAATAATTGTATTTCGGTATTGGAAGGCGTAAGACGAAACCAATGTTATATTTGTAAATATAATAATTTGCCCATTAATAGGATACAACATGGTGCCCTTATTCCCTTGCCAAGGTGAGATATTAATATCTGGGGAAATATGGATAACACACAGGTATGTTTGGTATTGAGGAATTGATAATTAATAAAGGAGAGGAATATGTGATCAATATCCAATACAATGTACATATCTACATTTATAAGGAGTCTGCCTAATGAGGGGGAATGAGTGCTTTTGGCTAGTCGTAAATCTGGATTCCTGGACACTCCCACCTCATGAGGAGGGCGTAGTTCAACAAATAGTTTTAAAAGTCCAGTAGTCCAAATAATGTTGTTCATACTGGGGACATGCTAAAAACGTGCGTATGGACCCAATGTTTCATCCTGCCCCAGGACACAGGACTTCTTCTAGTGAGTAGGGTCTGTGAATATTTTATCCTTTTTATTTATATAACTGTTGTACTTAGTGTATGTCATTTTATTGTAACACCATTTTATTTATTTTTGTATTATATGCACTGTCCACCTTTGGAATATTAAATCTAAAATTTAATAAGTTTTGTCTTTGATGCTCTAAAAGAACTCAGTTAGCCTCTGATAAGTTTATATGTGTTTGAATGGAGTGTGCAGTGTAAATGCTAATTAACTCTGACTGCTTGTGAAGGACTGATGCTAATTAACCAGTTAGTTGCTGGAGTGAATGGTGTAGTGTTAACCATTTAGCTGCCAGGACAGGGGTGTGCATAGTCAGTGAGAGTCAGAGTGGGTTTTTGGGGCGTCTTTAAGGCCGTAATTAAAGTGGTTGGCAGCGGAATACCGATTAATTAGTCAGATCACGTGCCCAGCGAACTGGCGTTCGTGACAAATTGGCTGGCAGCGTGTGGGATAAATTATTTTTTATTAGAGCATTAGTGCTTGGATTAAGTTATTTAAACCTTGTACTAAAGAACTGTATCCTTGTGAGGGTATCAGTCTTCAAAGACAAACTCAGTGCATTTATTTTTTAAAAGACATACGTACAAACAGTTTTTCCCTTCCTTCTCTGTTTTTCTTTCCTATCTTTTATTTGGCAAGGTTAGCTGAGGATGGCAACCTTTTACAAGAGACAAACCAAGGAGGTCCTGATCAATCTCTGTGAGGAAAGAGGTATTGATGTCCTGGACAAGTCCAAGGAGCTGCTGATAAGGGCATTGTTGGAAAGTGACCAGGAGCAGCAGAACTACACAACTGAGTCGGGAAGCGATGTGGATTTAGCTATCCCAGAAAGGACTGTTAACCTTGGATTTTCTCAGCATGAGAATACCACAGTGCAGGAAGACGGTAATTCTTCCCTGCAAAAGGATTTACAATTGTTGGGTTCAGATGACCCCCAGCTACGTCTTCAATTGATCTTGCAGCATCAGGAGAGGGAGGCAGCAGCAGCTGAGAGAGCTGAACGGCAAGCCCAGCGGGAAGCAGCTGAACGGCAAGCCCAGCGTGAAATGGAAGCCGCAGCAGCGGAGAGGCAAGCGCAGAGGGAAGCGGAAGCCGCAGACCGTGCATTTCAACTGGAGTTGGCAAAGCTCCAGCACCAGACCCAGTCTCCACAGTCCAGTGAGTCCAGAGAGGGTCCGTTTGCTTTGCATGGTTCACCCAAGTTTCCTGTCATGGACAATGATAGCAATTTGGACACTTTTTTGTTAAGTTTTGAAAAGTGCTGCAGACAGTATCAGTTGCCACAGGAGCAGTGGGCAAGATACTTGACACCTGGATTAAAAGGCAAAGCCTTAGATGCCTTTGTTGAACTACCACCAGAGCTTGATGGGGACTATGAGGCTTTGAAACAGGCTCTGATTAAGAAGTTTAACCTCACGCCAGAGGTGTATCGCAAAAAGTTTAGAGCATTGCAGAGAGGTCCCACTGACAGCTACTCAGATGTTGTGAGTAATCTGAGAACCAGTTTTCGGCAGTGGATTAAAGGACTGTCGGTTACCAAATTTGAGGAGCTGGAGGATCTTATGGTAATGGATCAGTTCCTTAATATCTGCCCTGGAGATGTGCGACAGTTTGTATTGGATCGGGAGCCAAAAACAGCGCAAAAAGCAGCAGAAGTCGCAGACACCTATGCAGCCAACAGGGTGCCAACATATCCAAAAGGTCCAACGTTACAAAGATCACCAAGCTGGAAGGATCGTCACCACAGGGAAGCCGCACCGCAGAATGTCAAGGCGGGTGAGAATTTGTCCGAAAGGCCCAGTGTGAGCGTAAACCATGGAGATCCACGCAGATGTTTTATATGTAACCAGATGGGACATGTAAGAGCTTCCTGTCCAGAAAGAAAGGGACCAGTGTCACCAGTCAATCCTGTGGTAATGCTCGTATCTGGTAAGACAGAGAATTTATGTCATCATATGCAGACTGTGACTGTGGGAGATAAAGTTACCCAGGGGTTACGGGACTCAGGAGCTAACTTGTCTCTGGTGCGCCCAGAGATGATTAACTTTGGGGACATTATTCCTGGGAAGACTTTATTGGTAAAGGGAGTGGGTGGGAGTCATCCACGGGTGCCTGTGGCTAATGTTTACTTGGATTGGGGTGTGGGGAGAGGTCTGAGGGAAGTGGGGATATCCAATGAAATTCCTGTCAATGTGTTACTGGGGAATGATTTGGGGAGAATGGTCTCTGCTTTTGTGCCAAATGATCCGGTCTCACTGGGTCCAGCCGCGCTGGAGTGTGACCACCCACTGCAATCAGTAAAGGGAACAGGTAACAAGGGGCAAGGTAACTGGGAGGGAGGGCTGAGAGACCAGAGCAGATGTCCGTCAGTGCCAGAACCAGTATTGCCTAACTGTGTTAATGGAGAGAGAGAGGGGGATCCCCCAGTTCACTCTCTGGTAGAGTCAGGTATAGTACCTGTAGGTAGGGATTGTCACAGTAGCTGGGAGGGAGGGCTGAGAGACCAGAGAGGGTGTCAGTCAGTGCCAGAACCAGTATTGTCTACATGTGTGAATGTAGAGGGGGAGGAAAGGTATCCCCAGGGTGATGTTCTGGGTAAAGTACCCGTAGTAGAGAGGGATTTCCAGAGTAATGCCCTGATCCTGTGCCCAATCTGCCTGAGGTCCTGGATACAGTCAGGAATTAGTGCAGGAGTGTGTGGGGCAGGTGGTAAGGACTCAAGCAGGGTCCTAAGGGATGTTTCCACTCAGACTGAGGGAGAAGAGGTAGCTGTGGGCATGCGGTAGCGCCAGTACCAACCTCATGTGGGGTGGAGAAGGAAGAGTGGGTTAAAGAGGGACAGCTAACAGACCTAGGAGTGTCCCAGGTAATGGAAAGAAGGTAGCTATCCCTGAGGACCAAACCATACCAGTACCAGTCACTGGTTTGTCCCAGTCTAAGAGGGAGCAGGGATTGGTGAGCAGACGGTAAGAAAGGGTTAAGAGTGACCAGTATCTGTCTGAGTTTAGACCCGGGAATGGAACTTTAGACTCACAGGATACAGGTAGCAGTGAGGATAAAGGAGGATCTGTCCAGCAGGAGAGTGTGTCAGAGGGAGGACAGATGCCTGAGGTTAGGAGTGGCCGGGTACAGTCCCCAATATCACTGTACTCCAGGTGGTAAATACAGAACTGTACCTGTCAGCACACAGAGTGGTCACACAGATGGTAGTATGGGTGGTTTGCTCTCTATCAAGTGTGTACAGACTGGGCATCAAGAGGTTAACCAGTCTACTTGGGTGAATGACTGTGAACCCAAACCCAGTCTCATAACCACAGTAAAGGATGGTGGTTTTGTAATGTGCAGGTGGAATCACATCGTGAGGCAATATGATTACATTCACCGAACCAAGGGGATGCAGGTGGATATTCTTGTCTATCGGAACCACCATCCATGGCTAACTCTTTTACTCTATTCATATAATGCATGTGTGAGTTGAGTGCTGGAGACTTTTGTGTAATGTATAAATTGCCGTCCTCCATTGGCCACCGCACCAGAAAGTGTTTTTGAATTAAGGTTTGAGCAGCATAATGTATTTGTATTTAAATTAGGGTAGTTCGGCCAAGCCGTTGATATGTTTGCTCCCTTGTAAATGTATTCTCCGCCCCTTTAAGGCAGTCCTAAAAGAAGTTTAAAAAGGTTATAGAGAAGCTTTGTAAGCTCATTTGATTCCTGGAAAGGGTCATGCTAGATAAAGAGAGAAGCAGGTATGGCCTGGTAGCCCCAGGGAACATATATTTGTTTTATTAGGTTAGGACTGACACTGGGTTACGCTGCCGTGAAGTGGCGTGTGTCAGCTAAGCATGTTTGTACAAACAATGTAACTAAAGGTATCCATTTGAACTTAAGTGCAGGTGATTTGCCTCCATTGCTTGCATCCATGTCTAACTCTTTTACTCTATTCAATTATAATGCAGTGTAGTTGAGTGCTGGAGACTTTTGTGTAATGTATAAATTGCCGTTCCTCCATTGCACCGCACCAGAAAGTGTTTTTGAATAAGGTTTGAGCAGCATAAATTTGTATTTGTATTTAAATTAGGGTAGTTCGGCCAAGCCCGTTGATATGCTGTTGCTCTGTGTAAATGTATTCTCGCCCACTTTTAGGCAGCCTAAAAGAAGGTTAAAAAGGTAGAGAAAGCTTTGTAAGCTCATTTGATTCCCTGGAAAGGGTCATGCTAGAATGAAAGAGAGAAGCAGGTATGGCCTGGTAGCCCCAGGGAACATATATTTGTTTTATAGGTTGGGACTGACACGGATGGGATACTGCCGTGAAGTGGCGTGTCAGCTAAGCATGTTTGTACAAACAATGTAACTAAAGGTATCCATTTGAACTTAAGTGCAGGTGATTTGCTCCATTGCTTGCATCCAGTCTAACTCTTTTACTCTATTCAATATAATTGCATGTGTAGTTGAGTGCTGGAGACTTTTGTGTAATGTATAAAATTGCCGTTCCTCCATTGCACCGCACCAGAAAGTGTTTTTGAATTAAGGTTTGAGCAGCATAAATTTGTATTGTATTTAAATTAGGGTAGTTCGGCCAAGCCCGTTGATATGCTTTGCTCCCTGTGTAAATGTATTCTCCGCCCTTTAAGGCAGTCCTAAAAGAAGGTTTTAAAAAGGTAGAGAAGCTTTGTAAGCTCATTTGATTCCCTGGAAAGGGTCATGCTAGATAAAGAGAGAAGCAGTATGGCTGGTAGCCACAGGGAACATATATTTGTTTTATTAGGTAGGACTGACACTGGGATAATGCCGTGAAGTGGCGTGGTCAGCTAAGAGTTTGTACAAACAATGTAACTAAAGGTATCCATTTGAACTTAAGTGCAGGTGATTTGCCTCCATGCTTGCATCCATGTCTAACTCTTTTACTCTATTCAATATAATTGCATGTGTAGTTGAGTGCTGGAGACTTTTGTGTAATGTATAAATGCCGTTCCTCCATTGCACCGAACCAGAAAGTGTTTTTGAATTAAGGTTTGAGCAGCATAAATTTGTATTTGTATTTAATTAGGTGGTAGTTCGGCCAAGCCCGCGTTGATATGCTTTGCTCCCTGTGTAAATGTATTCTCCGCCCCTTTAAGGCCAGTCCTAAAAGAAGGTTAAAAGGTGGTAGAGAAGCTTTGTAAGCTCATTTGATTCCCTGGAAAGGGTCATGCTAGATGAAAGAGAGAAGCAGGTATGGCCTGGTAGCCCCAGGGAACATATATTTGTTTTATTAGGTTAGGACTGACATGGGGATACTGCCGTGAAGTGGCGTGTCAGTAAGCATGTTTGTACAAACAATGTAACTAAAGTATCCATTTGAACTTAAGTGCAGGTGATTTGCCTCCATTGCTTGCATCATGTCTAACTCTTTTACTCTATTCAATTATAATTGCATGTGTAGTTGAGTGCTGGAGGACTTTGTGTAATGTATAAATTGCCGTTCCTCCATTGCACCGCACCAGAAAGTGTTTTTGAATTAAGGTTGAGCAGCAAAAATTTGTATTTGTATTTAAATAGGGTAGTTCGGCCAAGCCCGTGATATGCTTTGCTCCCTGTTGTAAATGTATTCTCCGCCCCTTTAAGGCAGTCCTAAAAGAAGGTTAAAAAGGTAGAGAGCTTTGTAAGCTCATTTGATTCCCTGGAAAGGGTCATTGCTAGATAAAGAGAGAAGCAGGTATGGCCTGGTAGCCCCAGGAACATATATTGTTTATTAGGTTAGGACTGACACTGGGATACTGCCGTGAAGTGGCGTGTCAGCTAAGCACTGGTTGTACACAAACAATGTAACTAAAGGTATCCATTTGAACTTAAGTGCAGGTGATTTGCCTCCATTGCTTGCATCCATGTCTAACTCTTTTACTCTATTCAATATAATTGCATGTGTAGTTGAGTGCTGGAGACTTTTGTGACATGTATAAATTGCCGTTTCCATTGCACCGCACCAGAAAGTGTTTTTGAATTAAGGTTTGAGCAGCATAAATTTGTATTTGTATTTAAATTGGGGTAGTTCGGCCAAGCCAGTTGATATGCTTTGCTCCCTGTGTAAAATGTATTCTCCGCCCCTTTAAGGCAGTCCTAAAAGAAGGTTAAAAAGGTAGAGAAAGCTTTGTAAGCTCATTTGATTCCCTGGAAAGGGTCATGCTAGATAAAGAGAGAAGCAGGTATGGCCTGGTAGCCCCAGGGAACATATATTTGTTTTATTAGGTTAGGACTGACACTGGGATACTGCCGTGAAGTGGCGTGTCAGCTAAGCATGTTTGTACAAACAATGTAACTAAAGGTATCCATTTGAACTTAAGTGCAGGTGATTTGCCTCCATTGCTTGCATCCATGTCTAACTCTTTTACTCTATTCAATTATAATTGCATGTGTAGTTGAGTGCTGGAGACTTTTGTGTAATGTATAAATTGCCGTTCCTCCATTGCACCGCACCAGAAAGTGTTTTTGAATTAAGGTTTGAGCAGCATAAATTTGTATTTGTATTTAAATTAGGGTAGTTCGGCCAAGCCCGTTGATATGCTTTGCTCCCTGTGTAAATGTATTCTCCGCCCCTTTAAGGCAGTCCTAAAAGAAGGTTAAAAAGGTAGAGAAGCTTTGTAAGCTCATTTGATTCCCTGGAAAGGGTCATGCTAGATAAAGAGAGAAGCAGGTATGGCCTGGTAGCCCCAGGGAACATATATTTGTTTTATTAGGTTAGGACTGACACTGGGATACTGCCGTGAAGTGGCGTGTCAGCTAAGCATGTTGTACAAACAATGTAACTAAAGGTATCCATTTGAACTAAGTGCAGGTGATTTGCCTCCATTGCTTGCATCCATGTCTAACTCTTTTACTCTATTCAATTATAATTGCATGTGTAGTTGAGTGCTGGAGACTTTTGTGTAATGTATAAATTGCCGTTCCTCCATTGCACCGCACCAGAAAGTGTTTTGAATTAAGGTTTGAGCAGCATAAATTTGTATTTGTATTTATAATTAGGGTAGTTCGGCCAAGCCCGTTGATATGTTGCTCCCTGTGTAAATGTATTCTCCGCCCTTTAAGGCAGTCCTAAAAGAAGTTAAAAAGGTAGAGAAGCTTTGTAAGCTCATTTGATTCCCTGGAAGGGTCATGCTAGATAAAGAGAGAAGCAGGTATGGCCTGGTAGCCCCAGGGAAACATATATTGTTTTATTAGGTTAGGATGACACTGGGATACTGCCGTTGAAGTGGCGTGTCAGCTAAGCATGTTGTACAAACAATGTAACTAAAGGTATCCATTGAACTTAAGTGCAGGTGATTTGCCTCCATTGCTTGCATCCATGTCTAACTCTTTTACTCTATCAATTATATTGCATGTGTAGTTGAGTGCTGGAGACTTTTGTGTAATGTATAAATTGCCGTTCCTCCATTGCACACGCACCAGAAAGTGTGTTTTGAATTAAGGTTGAGCAGCATAAATTTGTATTTGTATTTAAATTAGGGTAGTTCGGCCAAGCCCGTGATAGCTTTGCTCCTGTGAAATGTATTCTCGCCCCTTTAAGGCAGTCCTAAAAGAGGTAAAAGTAGAGAGCTTTGTAAGCTCATTTGATTCCCTGGAAAGCGTGGCATGCTAGATAAAGAGAGAAGCAGGTATGGCCTGGTAAGCCCAGGAACATATATTTGTTTATTAGGTTGACGACAACTGGGATACTGCCGTGAAGTGGCGTTTCAGCTAAGCATGTTTGTACAAACCAATGTAACTAAAGGTTCCATTTGAACTTAAGTGCAGGTGATTTGCCTCCATTGCTTGCATCCATGTCTAACTCTTTTACTCTATTCAATATAATTGCATGTGTGTGTAGTGAGTGCTGGAGACTTTTGTGTAATGTATTAATTGCCGTTCCTCCATTGCACCGCACCAGAAAGTGTTTTTGAAAGGTTTGGCAGCATAAATTTGTATTGTAGATTATATTATATATACTATTAGACAGCAAAATACCCACCTTCGCAGCAGAGATGTATTTGAATGACGTTTTAGTAAGAAGCAATAATGTATCAAATGCTGTAATCACTCGGCACTTGATTAGTAAAAGAGACAATTCAAAGCTGTACGTAATGCAACACTCATTAACTTAATTTAAATTATATTTTTATTCAACTATGAAATTTTGGTGAGCATCAAATTTTATTTCGCACCGCTAACTGTGTCGTCCTATACCCCCATATTGCCTTTAGTACACCTAAAAGGTGCTAATGCAGGGCAGTCCCGCAAACCCTGAATTTTTGGTAAAAAAACTGACGTTCCACGGCACGTTAGTGGTGCAGTGAGTCAAATTCTACCACCCCCATTGCAGCCTAAAGAGAATAGTTGTGTGATTTTGCTGGAAAAAATGCATACTTATGTATTTGGTAAGGATCAATTGAGTTCTGCTGGCAATGTAGATTAGCTGCAGTTAGTAGGCAGGTTGATATGTCGAGTTAGTGAGTAGTGAGAGGTTTGGCTTTTCGAAACGAAAATGCTTTACTTTTGTAAGTAAGGTGCAATGAATGAGCCTGCCAAATTTAAACGTTGGCCTCCACGGCAAGTTGGAGGAATTAGTTGAGAGTGAGTGAGTGAGGGGTTTGCCTTTTCGAAACGAAACCTGCTTAACCTTTGTAAGTAAGGTGCAATGAATGAGCCTGCCAAATTTAAGCCGTCGCCTCACGGCAAGTTGGAGTAGTGATGAGTAGGTGATGAGTGAGTGAGGGCTTTGCCTTTTCGAAACGAAACCTGTTAAATTTTGTAAGTAAGGTGCAATGAATGAGCCTGCCAAAATTAAGCCGTCTGCCTCCACGGCAAGTTGGAGAATTAGTGGTGAGTGAGTGAGTGAGGGCTTTGCTTTTTCGAAACAAAAACATGCTTAACTTTGTAAGTAAGGTGCAATGAATGAGCCTGCCAAATTTAAGCCGTCTGCCTCCAGGCAAGTTGGAGAATTAGTAATGAGTGAGTGAGTGAGTGAGGGCTTTGCCTTTTTGAAACAAAACCTGCTTAACTTTTGTAAGTAAGGTGCAATGAATGAGCCTGCCAAATTTAAGCCGTCTGCCTGCACGGCAAGTTGGAGAATAGTGATGAGTGAGGCAAGTGGGAATTAGTGATGAGTGAGGCAAGTTGGGAATTAGTGATGAGTGAGGCAAGTGGAGAATTAGTGATGAGTGAGGTGAGGCTTTGCCTTTTCGAAACGAAACCTGCTTAACCTTTGTAAGTAAGGTGCAATGAATGAGCCTGCCAAATTTAAGCCGTCTGCTCCAGGCAAGTTGGAGAATATGAGTGAGCAAGTGAGTTAGTGATGAGTGAGTGAGTGAGGCTTGCCTTTTCGAAACGAAACCTGATTAACCTTTGTAAGTAAGGTGCAATGAATGAGCCTGCCAAATTAAGCCGTCTGCCTCCATGGCAAGTTGGAGAATTAGTGATGAGTTAGTGATGAGTGTGAGGGCTTTGCCTTTTCGAAACGAAACCTGCTTAATTTTGTAAGTAAGGTGCAATGAATGAGCCTGCCAAATTTAAGCCGTCTGCCTCCACGGCAAGTTGGAGAATTAGTGAGTGAGTGAGTGAGTGAGGGCTTGGCTTTTTACGAAACAAAACTGCTAACTTTTGTAAGTAAGGTGCAATGAATGAGCCTGCCAAATTTAAGCCGTCTGCCTCCACGGCAAGTTGGAGAATTAGTGATGAGTGAGTGAGTGAGTGAGGGCTTTGCCTTTTTGAAACAAAACCTGCTTAACTTTTGTAAGTAAGGTGCAATGAATGAGCCTGCCAAATTTAAGCCGTCTGCCTGCACGGCAAGTTGGAGAATTAGTGATGAGTGAGGCAAGTTGGAGAATTAGTGATGAGTGAGGCAAGTTGGAGAATTAGTGATGAGTGAGGCAAGTTGGAGAATTAGTGATGAGTGAGTGAGTGAGGGCTTTGCCTTTTCGAAACGAAACCTGCTTAACCTTTGTAAGTAAGGTGCAATGAATGAGCCTGCCAAATTTAAGCCGTCTGCCTCCACGGCAAGTTGGAGAATTAGTGATGAGTTAGTGATGAGTGAGTGAGGGCTTTGCCTTTTCGAAACGAAACCTGATTAACTTTTGTAAGTAAGGTGCAATGAATGAGCCTGCCAAATTTAAGCCGTCTGCCTCCATGGCAAGTTGGAGAATTAGTGATGAGTGAGTGAGGGCTTTGCCTTTTCGAAACGAAACCTGCTTAACTTTTGTAAGTAAGGTGCAATGAATGAGCCTGCCAAATTTAAGCCGTCTGCCTCCACGGCAAGTTGGAGAATTAGTAACCCATTGAGAAGTGTGCGTAAATCAGTACTGTCTTTTAAATATGAGCGCATCGATTTCACGAAAGGTTGAAGGAAAAAATCAACGTATTGGGCTATAGGTTTGAACAGCGAATCCCTAGAGGCTATGATCGGTCTGCCTGGTGGGGAATTGACTGATTTGTGTATTTTTGGTATGGTATATATGATAGGACAACACGGATTTTCATTAAGTAAGAATTTAAACTCATTTTCAGTGATCCATTCATGTATTATGGCCATCTTAAGTTTTGATTCCAACTCCCGTTTGAGGCGTGGTGTAGGATCTTTCTCTAAAGGGAGATAGGTATTGCTGTCCCCAAGTTGCATCAACAATTCTTTACGGTAATATTCTGGGTCTCTGCTATCTATCTATCTATCTATCTATCTATCTAACTCTGCTATCTATCTATCTAACTCTATCTATCTATCTATCTATCTATCTATCTATCTATCTATCTATCTATCTATCTATCTATCTATCTATCTATCTAACTCTGCTATCTATCTAACTCTGCTATCTATCTATCTAACTCTATCTATCTAACTCTGCTATATCTATCTATCTATACTCTGCTATCTATCTATCTACTAACCTGCTATCTATCTATCTATCTATCTACACTCGGCTATCTCTATCTATCCTAACCTCTGCACTATCTATCTATCTAATCTAACTCTGCTATCTATCCTATCTATCTAATCTAACTCTGCTTCTGTCCTGCTGATCTATCAAATACTCTATCTATCTACTCTATCTATCTACTCTACTATCTTCTACTCTTATCTATCTATCTATCACTACTGCTATCTATCTATCTATCTATCTATCTATCTATCTCTACTATCTATCTACTCTGCTATCTATCTATCTATCTAACTCTGGCTATCTATCTATCTAATCTCTGCTATCTAATCTAATTCTAACTCTGCTATCTATCTATCTAACTCTGCTATCTATCTATCTAACTCTGGCTATCTATCTATCTATCTAACTCTGCTATCTATCTATCTATCTAATACTGCTATCTATTCTTATCTATCTAATCTGCTTATCTATCTATCTAGAACTCTATCTATCTATATCTATCTATCTCTGCTATCTATCTGCATCTATCTATCTATCATAAACTCTGCTATCTATCTTCAAACTCTGCTATCTATCTATCAAACTCTGCTATCTATCTATCTAACTCTGCTATCACTTCTATCTATCTATCATATCATCTATCAACTCTACTGCTCTATCTATCAAACCCCTGCTATCTATCTATCTATCTAAAACTCTGCTACTATAGCTCTGCTATCTATCTATCTAGCTCTGCTATCTATCTATCTATCTAGCCTCTGCTATCTATCTATCTCAAATCTCTCGATCTATCTAGCTACTCTGCTATCTATCTACTATCTAGCTCTGCTATCTAGCTATCTAGCTCTGCTATCTAGCTATCTAGCTCTGCTATCTAGCTATCTAGCTCTGCTATCTAGCTATCTAGCTCTGCTATCTAGCTATCTAGCTCTGCTATCTAGCTATCTAGCTCTGCTATCTAGCTATCTAGCTCGCATCTAGCTATCTATCTATCTAAGCTCTGCTATCTATCTACTATCTATCTGCTATCTACTAGCTATCTATCTATCTATCTAGCTCTGCTATCTATCTCTCATCTATTCTAGCGTCTGCTATCTATCTATCTATCTATCTCTGCTATCTATCTATCTATCTAACTCTGCTATCTGTCTATCTATCTATCTAACTCTGCTATCTATCTATCTATCTAACTCTGCTATCTATCTATCTATCTATCTAACTCTGCTATCTATCTATCTAACTCTGCTATCTATCTATCTAACTCTGCTATCCATCTATCTATCTATCTAACTCTGCTATCCATCTATCTATCTATCTAACTCTGCTATCTATCTATCTAACTCTGCTATCTATCTATCTAACTCTGCTATCTATCTATCTAACTCTGCTATCCATCTATCTATCTATCTAACTTTTTTCACAAGATCAGTCCACAGTATCATAAAATATTTAGATTCGATAAGATACCGCAGTCCAAGGCTTGCCTGCCCATATGGGGACCAAACCCTATTTGACATTATTAACGTAAGGCTGAAGTTTGTCGCCCGAAAAGCTCCCACATAGGAATAGCTAGCTCCTAGACTATCTGGTCAATCCCTTGAACAAATGGCTAGATACTAAAAAATGATTTTTAAATGCGGTGGAAGCAAGATGTACTGTATGTCATATTACTACACTACCAATACCTTTCTAGCACACTATCACAAAAAAGACATATTGAATAAGGAATACATTAACTGTAACATAGTTTTGTTATTTACTCATAACTTGTTTAAAATGCTTGACTCAATATGTCAGATGTACCATGCGCCCTTCACATCGAGTGAGGGAACATTTTAACCTCCATTGTCAATTTGATTGGTCAAGCCCGGTGGCTAGACATTTATTGAATGCAATGAGCAGATACTACCCTATTTCGCATCCAAGGCATTCAACGTATCACTGCTCCTGCTCGAGGAGGTGATCGCATAGCTATTTTGTGCTAAACAAGAAGCTAAATGGATTTTTTTACTAGATACCCCGAACCCCCAAGGATAAATTCAATATTCGATATCACTGGTTTTCCAATCTGTATATTATCTTTCTCCTTTTTCTCCTTCATATATTTCTTCTAATATATGCCAATACAGAACCTGCGCCATTACTACCTCAATATTTATGATATTTAATGTTTATTTATATTATCAATTCTTAAGTATTTCTACAAGGTCTATACACATATCTATATGAATGTTTTTGATTTGGTTTTAATTGGTGTAATGTATATAGATTTAATACTTTCTTTATTTTTTGTTTTTCCATTTGCTTTTTCTCATTAATTTGGTGTTTAATGGCTTTTATATCCCTTCCCTTTGAAGAGGCGGGAGTCCTCCAATTAATGTCTTAATTGTCTTTTTCTATTTAAGAGCCGTGTTGTACCTTGTACATGTGTCTCTGACGAGTGCCATGATCAGGCACGAAACGCGTTAGACATGTACCCTTTTGTATGCCGCCATATGTGTTAAATAAAGAAGCTTTTTTACCTATCCCATCCCCGTGCGAGATTGACTCACAGGACGGCTGCAGCCCGTTCTTTTTCGTTTGTACCATTGTGTTTGTGTCATACTAAATTGTAGTTCCTAAATGTTTTTTCCATCTAATATGCATGTTAATGACCACAAGAAAACCAAGGTCACACAATTTGCTGACACTCGAAACCCTTATTGACCCATAAATGTACATTCAGTCTGGGTGAATGTTCCCTTTTATCTCTGCTTTACAGCACTTTATTGAATATCGGGTATGATTTTTTTTTTTAATTCCAGGTATTTGAAGCAGGAATTTCCAGAGAGTGGACTGTGCCTAGGTTGGCACAAGGATTTAATACAAGACAAGATGCTATAAGAAGACTTCTCTTCAGGTCAAAATTTTCTCCTTCAGAGAAAAGGAAAGCAAACAGGATGCAAAGGTTTCATTCCTTTTAAATCAAATGAACAAGACCTCAACAAAACATTTGCTAGCTCCTATTTCAACTGCTACAGAGTCAGGCCAAGCACTTCTTCCACTGTTGTAACACCAGGCCACAGTCACTTCTTTCTTCTGGGATGAATGAAAAGCCAATTACACACAACAAGAATTTGGTGTGCTCACTTCTACAGGAACAATATCTGACTTGGTAAATCCTACAAGTTTAGAATGCATTTGTAAAAGTGGACCATATAAACATGACCAATCTCAGTTACGATAAAGTGCAAGGCACACATGTTCGCCTCATGGAAAGCACCAATCTGACAATCCACATTCTACTGAAGATGAAAAGATCTGTCCTGATGAAGAACTGGGTGGTCAGATTCTCTGTGATGGTGAACTAGAGGAATTCGAGACATGGTATTGAGAACAAATGAAGTGGTTTCAAAAAGGGAGGGAGTTTTTTGACAGCATGGAAATTTTCTTTATCGTTATATAATAAAATGTGCACCACATTGTTTCGATATATATATTTACACACCAACTAACGGTCTATCATCAACAGCAGGCAAGCTAAATCAAAATGCGGAGTAAGGAATTTCTGACTTGCCACCTTACATGTATCTCATCAATGTAACACATTACTATAAAAACACCACGGTAAGTCATCTGTTTTTTTCGTCTGGCCCTTTTTAAGAAAACTATAGTAGAGTTCACAATTGTACAAATGCCTTCTTTATTGTATGCTAAATACATATCTTTATATATCCAGGTCCTGGTATAGATGTAGTATTTGGTTAGATCAATTTGATTTAAAGGGCATCTATACCGAAAAATAGGTTATTTTAATTGACCAAAATTGGAAACTATAATTCTTCCCAACCACCACTGTTCAGTTTTTTTTGTTGATCTGCCCCCCTATTGCTTTATTTCAGCTGTCAGTCAGTTCACTTGCTCTCAAAAACTATTCTTCTGTGAGTAGTTTTTCCATACTGGAATGGTGACAAGTTTTGACAGTTGGAATGCTGTGTGCAGGCTTGACTGTTGCTTTGTTGGGAAAAAGTCAGTTCAGGTGGAAGTGGGAGTGGTTTCAACAGAGGGAGGGGGGATACTTCAAACAAAATGTGTGCTGGATTAAAGGCATGCAGCAACATACGCAAATCAGAGTAGTGCTACTTACATGTATTCAATTATAGATTAAAGTGAGGCAAAGTCAGTTTTTCAGTATATGTCCCTTTAATTTTGTTTTTTTACAACATTTTGCTACACATCCGGCTTGCTTTGTCAATTTCTGAATTGAGAAAGACATTAGGCTGACTAATGAAATGTCACCAAGAAGCTAACCTTGAATCTCACAAATGGATTGTAATATGCAGGTAAGTAATGCATCATTCGATTCATCTTATAATGAAAAAATCCCTGTTTTTAGATGTTAAAGGGCATGTTCCACCCTTTTGATTTTTTTGATATATTGTAGGGCTTCCTCCCCCAGCCCCAACCGCCAAATAGAATTATCAGAAATCCCCCAATCTTTTACTTACTTCTCTCTCTTCTCTCCTCCGCTGCAGCTTCCGGCTCAACTGCAAGCATCCGCGTCCCTGAGAGGCAGCCAATCACGGACGCGGCTGCTTGTTGCTAGAACGCCGGGGGAGAGAGGTAAGGTAAGTAGAGTTCAGGGACTTTCTGATAATTCTATTAACCGGTTGGGGCTGGGGGAGGAAGCCCTACAATATAACCAGGAGATTGTAGCTAGGGGGAGGCTGAACTGCGCATGGTAAAATGTTCCGGAGAGAGACTCTGCTAGGCTCCTGGTGGCCAGTTTTTGTGACTTTGGAGGGGCATAGCAGGGCAGCCATTTGAGCAGGGATGTAAGGTAAGGATTTTTATTACACACAGAGTGGGGCCAGTAGTGGGTTACATCTATTGTTTTGGGGGTGGACATGCCCTTTAAATACTAGACTGAAGTTCCCCTCTAATGTAAAAGCTTTTCTCCAAAACACCAATGCATAGAAGCTACTGCTCATTGTGGTGCATCCGTTTTTGTGCCAATCATCCACTGATAGGAAAAAAGGACCCCACGTAACTGCCATTAAGCATCCCTCTACTCCTCTACTCCCAGAAACTCCTGCATAGGATGAACCATGGAATTAGATATTTGAGGTATATAGAGCATTGAGTCTTTATTATTATATATTATATATTATATGGAAATGTCCAGCTTTGACTTTTTGATGGTTAGGAATTGGGTACTGTTATGAAATATTATATGGAACCCCATTAAAACTCTCCTCTCTCAAGAATCATATAAACTTGGCAGCCAGCAATTTGCTTCCCAAATTTGTCAGAGAAGGGTGATTTTCCAGTAGATTAGACTTTTAACCATGGGCCCAAAACTACGACTAATTGAGAACCTGACATCAGAGTACACATAATTTGGACAGCATTTGAAAAGATCTAAATGGCGAGGAGTGTGGAAGCTAATATGTTCTCAGCTTTTAAGTTGAGGATTACTAAGGACCTTTTGGGCAGTAATGCATATATTTACGTTTGTGGCCGAGAGAGAACTCCCTATGCAAATACAAAACTGCAGAACTGAGCTTAGGTTTTTTCAATTTTATCTTTACTGTTACAGGTTTTGGTTTCTCTTACTTAACCAGATGTATATGCATTATGATTTTTATATATAGGGTGTTATGGTTGGGAACGGCACTTTTTCAGATTGCACATAGTAGCCGGGTTTTGTCCCCTTGGAACTTTCTTGAAGACTTTAAACTTCTGTTGCTTTCTGGACTTTTTTTTGTGTTTTTGCTGTAGTGCAATATCTCCCGATACTATTATGTCTGTATATAAAACAAAAATCTCACAGCCCGTGTAGTCTTCATGCAGCCTTTTTGAGCATGTGCAATTCACTCTATTCAAAGAGCATTTTCTATACAGAAGCCCCTGTTAGACTTTGTTCGCTCTGAAGTTAATTTAACAGCCAGCATGAATAGCAGGCTTTAGTTTCTTTAAAACTAAAGGTGACAGAAACCCTTCGCTTGGTGTAAATACGTAGGCCCACATTAAATCTTTTTATTGTTTAAAGGTGCCCATACTTTAGCACTTCCCTGCTGATTCCTGGAAACTGCCTTTCCCGTTGTGAGAGACATATCGATTGTAAAATTAATGGGGCCGATGGGACCTCGCGACCCGGTCCCAGGGGGTAAGTACAAATGTATGGGACCTTAGAAGGCACAATAGTAACTATAAGTAACAAAACCACCTATTAAATTGCAAACCCTCATTTTGATGCCACCTTTCCATGCAATCGCACAATCTTCTTCAATTGGGTTTTTTGTCCGTCTATTATGTGGATTAACGACTGAATGGCAGTTTGCCAGTGCTGGTCTATGCTAAACTGTAACTAGTTTACATCAAGCGGCTAGGCTAGTTCATTTCTAACATTTATGATTGTGTTTGTGATGTTACATGTGAGAAACTCATTCATGTGGGGGGTGCCACATTGAATAGATGCATTCTGTTTTTGGGCCACATTCGATAACCATTTATGCAAACTTGCATGCGCTCCATTTCGGGATATTGTGCAAATTGCAGCACAACACTGATGGTAACAAATGTTTTTTATGCATATTATCGTCTGGTCCATTGTGGCCTCGCCGACCTAACAATATCGTTTGGTGAAAGTAGCCTAAAATATACATGTACAGATACATGCAGAAACATACAAAGAGACAGACCCACATACATAGCTATTAACACATGCAGAGAAAACTACTGCACACCACACATCAACATATCCTGTTTATTCCATGTGTCGGCAAGACTTCTAAATTATCTTTATTTTTCAGTTTCTTAAAAGAATCATTAATCTAGCGTTAGTTTAGCAAATTCTGTCTTCTGCTAACAGGTACTTGTTTAATAATGCTAATGACTGAATCTTCTGAAATTGCTTTGAAAGTTTCTTCATTGTAATGGGTAAGATGACCTGCAACTCACAAAGTGCCACATTGAATGCAGTTCCCTCTTTGGCACCAAAACTTGGTTTTCTTGCCCAGATAATTACTACTGAATTCATCCCTAGATTCAGAAGCTTTCACTTCATTGGATTACTGCCCCTGGTTACAATAAATTATGTGCAATGTTCCTGGCCACCAAAAAATCTGTAACTTTACCAAATGTTACAAGCTGTGTTGACTTTAAATCACTCCCGTCTGTGTAAAAGAAAAATCCTGGTGCAGGGAGCTAGTGATAAACATGAAAATTTATTTTGGCACAACGGTTTGCCGCGAAAGATTCTAATAAACAGCTCATGGTCCAGATAAAACCGTGCATGTGTAAATGGGTTACAGAAGCAGCCCTCCAAGCTGTTAATCCAACTCAAATCCTGGATGGGAACTGAGAAGATAGATCCCATTCCAACTCCATAAGATCTTGTGTTAGAATTTGGGGAAGGCAAAGCATGGGGTCTGGTATAAGTAAAACATGCCCAATTCAAGAGGGCTTCTTAATCACACCAAAATGCTGGTTTTATTACAATGTATAGCGCAACATCCTTGTGAGTGCTCCATTATTGTCAGATATTCAGGTGACTTCTCACCATTAACCATGACTTTACATTATCTACACTTGCTTCTTGGCAAGCTCAGATGCGATCTACTCATCTGAAATAAAATCTCCTCAGGTTTTATCTTATTATAATTGAACTGACTGGGGTCAAATTTTTGTTGGACACTCAAATATGTTCTGGCTCCTCGATTTCAAACTTCTTTGGATGTTAAGTTGTGCCACATATTTAAATTGACCTGGTATATTCTAGTCTGTATATGTTTGCAAAGGTAACGAAACAAACCCTGGTCCATCTTTTCCCTCCATTTTACTTAAAGTGCTCGGTCAAGGTGGAAAAATGTTTGTGTCATCGCAGCGCTCTCCTTTGTTTCCATGTTGGATGGAAGAACAAAATTATAATTAGAATACCTGTACTTTCTATTTCTGTATTTGTCAGAGCTTCAAGTGCTTTTCTTCCATCCTTTTATTTCTAGTCTTATCACAATTTTATTCAACTTTTTTTTTTTTCTCAATTAATATGAAATAAATAAGGAAAAAATAAAATTAATAAATCCCATAACAATGAACATGGATGCATAGCAAATATATATATATGATTCAGCGGCCTGTGGTTCCTGTACTAGAAATTAAGCCAAAGTGTTCTGAGTGTTAACAAGCAAAATACTATTACAAACACTTTTAAAAATGAAGAGCATAGAGTCCTCAGGATTGAATGCAAGTGAGACTTTGTTGCAGCTTACCTACATGTTTTGGGTAAAGTCTCACTTGCATTCAATCTTGAGGACTCTATGCTCTTCATTTTGAACATGTTTTACTAATATCGGTGCTTTAGAACAGGAGCACACTTGGAAGACACGAGTCAATCTATTTCTCTGTGAACTGGACTTCTATGTTGAGCACGATCCTGTGAGATGCGAATAGTATACTTGAGTTAGTTTTTATCATATAGACCTTGATTTAATAAAATCTAATTAAATTTAAAGGGTATGTCCACCTTTTTAGAAAGTTTTGCTGTAGTTAGGGCTCCCTCTCCCACCCCCTATATTAGCTTGTAAAAAAACTTAACCAAACTTTACTTCCACTGCCCTTTCCTACGTCTTCAGACACGGCCCACTGCATGCAGGAAACTGCAAGCAGGGGGCCGTACCTGCACCACGTCCGTGATTGGGCTGAGGGCAGCCAATCACGAGTTCAGAACCCCAGTGGAACAAGGCAGTGTAAGTACAGATCGGGTTACTTTTTTTTACAAGCTAATATCCAGTGGGGGTGGTGAAGCGAGTCCTACACTACATAAAAGGTATTTTACACTAGGGCACAGGGAACCTAATGGGATAGGGAGGGAGGGCTGCACTGAGCAGACCAGTAACCTCTCAGAGGCGGAAACGTTTTCCTCCCTGCCAGGCTCCTGGTGTTCACTTTCTAGGACTTTGTGCTGACATTAACAGGAGACCCATTTGGAGCAGAGGGTAAGGTAAGGATTTTAACCACTAATATTTTTTAAAGGTGTAGTCCACCCTTAAATGTAATTTTAATATGCTGTTTCCCCATGTCTCCCAGCCCCAACCGCGTAATTTTCAGAAACCCCCCAAACTCTTACTTCACCTCTCTCTTTCCTTCGCCACGCTGCCGGCCCTCTGCTTGCGAGAATGCAAGCAGAGGCGGGACCGGCAGTCGCTTCTGTGATTGGCTGAGCGCAGCCAATCACGGACGCGGCTGCCGGTCATTCGTGCAGCGGAGGAAAGAGGAGAGGTAAGAGTTTGGGGGAGCTTTCTGAAAAAAAAAAATATGCGGTTGGGGCTGGGAGACATGGGGGAGCAGCATTTACGGGGGTTTTACGCTATGGGGAGGGATAGTAGAACGGAGGGAGAGGGGGGGGGAGAAGGGCTCAGTACGCATGGCAAATATCTACCGGAGGCAAGATACAGCAGAGCCCTATATGGACTCTGCTAGCCTCCTGGTGGGCAGTTTTTGGGACTACAGGCGAAACCCTATGAGCTGGGATGTGAGGTAGGATTAAACTACATTACATGGTGGGGCAGTAGTGGGGGGGATTATAGTTTTGGGGGGGTGGACATGCCCTTTAACAGTTACGAAATTTTTATAAATCAAGCTTTCAGAAGTTGCCTCCTTTTTTAGGCTTAGATTTCTGAAGCGCTTGCTATGATTAAACTTTTAATTAGCCATTAAAATTTTCACTATTTGGAAGATTTTTTACTAAGTATGTCATTGTGTGTTCCATCCACGGCTACCGAGATTACAGAGTTAATGAAGAATGGAGAAAATTAGCACCATTTTGAACGATAAGAACTTTTATTGAATAACCCTGGTATTCTCAAACTGTCTTATATCAGTACCTGCCTTTTATGAGATGAAGGTCTCTGCTGCTCTTTCACGGGCTTTCTTGGGACTTAGGGCTAGGCACACTGCTGCGATTTTTCTATGTTTGGCGTTTTTTTCAAATCATTGGAATCGCGGCAACGCACTGAAAACACGCGTTTCGGGTGCGATGCAATTGCGATTTGCGTTCCACATTTTAAATTGCAATTGTATGCTTTTTCCAACACTAATGAAAAAACGCATGCGCAAATCAACAAATTGCATGCGATTCCGTTGGCAGTGTGGCCGTGCCCTAACTCCAGCTTTCAGTACACACCCACTGTGGGTGGAGTACACATTCCTAGAGGCTTGTCAAACTCCAATGCAACAGCATATATATAGAAATGTGATAGTATACACCACCAGAAGTGCAACTAAGACCAAATTAATTCATACATACAAAAATTAGATGCCTAGTGCACATCCATTTAATTTGCTTACATTTTACTTTACCATTGTATCAACTTAAAAAGCCTGCCCTTCTCTCTGGATAATTAAAGCAATTGTCAATACCTTGGCCAAATTATTTTAAGCCAGCACCACTTCAACGGTTTGCTTTATTCTGCTGGGTCCTAACTTTTAACTTGTTTAAGTACTGAAAGCTGGAGAGTTAGTCCAAAGAAAGCAGCGAAAGAGCATAAAAAAATAAGACCTGCCCTGATGTTTTTTTATTCAAAAGTTGTTTTCTTTTTCAGTTAGTTTCTTATTCACAGACTGAAGTTGGTTTCTTATTCGGATTTCAATAAGAACACTGGTTATTGCAATAGGTTAAACCGCTTTGGGCCACTGAAAAAACACTGCAGACAGACATGTACATACCCCTGGCACATAATTCAGTTGAGTCCAGCCTGGCCCAAATTGGTTTTGGGCATGCAAGTTGGCACCAGTCGCAAATAGAGCCATTTTAGCCATTTGAATAAGAAACTGATATTTGCAATAGGTTAAACCGCTTTGGGCCACTAAAAAACACCGCAGACAGACTTGTACATACCCTGGCACATAATTCAGTTGAGTCCAGCCTGGCCCAAATTGGTTTTGGGCATGCAAGTTGGCATCAAAGTCTGCAAAATAGCCATTTTTAAGCCAAAATTTGCTATCCTTTGTGGATCATGATGTAGGTTTCCTGCTTTGTCTCTAATAGGGTGGTATGCTTGCCATCATTTTTTGTTACGTTTGTTTGCAAGCATTGTATCCAGTTTATTGCTTCTACTGTACATCTTTTGGTTGTGAATATAGTGCTTTTTTCTGCCTTGTCTAAAAGTAGTTTAGATAATTCAGTTTTCAGTGATTTTAATTCTGTCCCCTCATTCCAGGTCTTCCCTAACTTCTTGCCTGTAGTGTGTATTGTCTCCACGAATTCTAATATCTTTTTGTTACATATTTTCTTATATTGGCTGCTATTTGGATCAGTTTGCCTGTAATCACAGTTTTATGGCCTGCCCTAAAATAGATAGGACAGTTGGGGGGTTGTAATTTCGTTTTAGTAGTTTTCTAGTTCTTTTGAATTTCCTCGAATCACATTCATGCGCTAGTAGGACTCATTGAGTTCGCATGATGAGGAGGTTTTGCCCCCACTAAGTCCTCTAGGTAAGTTGAACATACGCGTGATCTGGCCAAGATATCTCGGAAATATATTATATCGGGGGAGGGTGGGGAGAGTTGTGGGGCTTCCAACCTCATCCTAATCATTTTTCTTTTTGCATCCAGACTCCCGAAGGATCTCTTTCAGACCTTGCTGGGAACTCATTTCATCCTTACTGACAGGAAATGATTCACCCATACCCACGAACCACCGTTTCAAGGGTTCATCAAACCTATTTTTGGTTCGCAAATGTACGGATCGTTCCACCTCTGCTGGACCTGAAAGCCCTGAATGAGTTTGTTGCCCGAGCCAAGTTCAAAATGGAGTCCCTACAATCAGTTGCCCTCACTATGGAGAAAGTGAACTTTATGGCGCTATACACATTCATATCAACATTTATAGACGCATATTTACAGTCCCAATCTTGTCGGAATACAACAAATATTTGAGATATGCTGTGGAGAACAACCCAATCAGTTTCTTCTTCTCTACTATTTTGTGCTGTCCTCAGCCCATGGGTATTTACAATATTGATGACCATGGCATCCTTTATCATCAGAGAGGTATCACCCTAATAACATATTTGGCTGATCTCCCCATAAAGCACACAGCTTCAACCTGGCATGCCACCACATACAACTATGCAGTGCCATCCTCACTCAACATAGCTGTCTCTTAAAACCTACAAAATCATTCCTTCATAAAATCAGCAGAAGTTTTTTTTTTTTGGTCATCACTTTTAAACCCTTCAAGTTTCTCTGCCCTCTATCTGTAAAGGAGTCGGTGACCATACTTTTGTCATTCTCTCTGCAAACATCCATTCGGGAAGGCATGCGTGTTTTAGGCAAAATGTGGCCACAATAGAGCATACCATATGCCTTGTCCACACCTCCGCCCACTTCGAGTTTCCTTGTCAAATTCAAAGGAGATGTATGGACCCATCAGCCATTTAAAACAATGTTTACACAACTATGGTTCATATCTCAAGGGGAACAACACCCAGACTGCCTGGATCCGTTTTCTGTTCACATTTTCAAATATGGATGACATGACATCTTTCTTGAAGAAATTCGATATAAACGCATTTAAAGAGTTTTATGCTTGTTTTAAAGAAAATCAAGACTAATCTTTTCTCATGGACACTGCTACTCACACTACTTACCCCTTATTTGCTGCAGCTAAAAATATCAAAAACACAACTACAAAGCACCGCAGGCCTATCAACCCAGAGCAGCTGTGACTGAATAAACCTATAAATGTAAATATATTATAATTTTTTTGGACTTATAACTATAAATAAAATATAATTGTCATGTTGTTATGTTTTATCTATCTATCTATAAATATTTTATATGTATAAGCCCACAATCTCAGTTTATTTTGTTGCACTATTAATTTTTTTTATTGGAATCTTGGTTATTTATTTTTATAGGCTTCAAAAACTTAAACATTAAATTAGTAAAATAAATAATCGATAAATAGTCTAACGATAATTAAGTGAAGCACAATTCATTATATGTTGTTTCCGCAACCTGAATCAAAACAAAGACAATCTTCTTCTCCCTTTTGATATATCCATGAGTGAGATGGTGAACTTCATAAAGTTCGGTCTTTTTTCAAATATTTCAAACTTCAGTAAAAGTTTGAAAGTTCGAATTCGGACCAATTCATTCAATGGGGAAGGATAGTTTGACAGTCCGGATGATTTACAGCTAAACTAACAAATATAACTTACTGTAAATGGCTGTGGCACCTGGGAAATGGTCGGGGGAACATGTCACTGTCACCAAAACTTGTAAAAACAACTTCCTGAAGTCCAGCGGGGCAATGTCGGGCTTTGTGCAAGCTACATTCGAGGGATAACGGCCAATTCAGGGTTATCAAACAATACTTTCGAGGGTTAGCGCAACAGAACCATAAATCGAGATTACCGACATCAACAATACTTCGAGGGCTTGCGAAAACTAACGATACTTTGGAGGTTAGCGAACGTACATTCAAGGGTTAGCGAACGGCTCATAATTCTGAATTCTGGAAACCGCAAAACGACGAATGATCGATAATTTGAATCCGTAAGTTTGAAAGTCTGAGAAATCCAGGTCTGGGATAGTTCAGAAGTCTGAGTCAGTTCGAACTCATAAGTTTGGCTTAAGTCGTAAGTTTGAGTTCCAGTTTAACTTCTAGTCCATCCCTATCCATGATAGGACCTGCCTGACAAATGTATGGCATTGCCACTGACTAAACCAGTCATTTGCGTGATGTAGTAAAGCCAGTGTTCTCTGTAGCATCATTTAGCCAGGCAGTATACCCGGCTAGAAAAAATTCTGGGAGAGCACGGTTGTAAATTGAGATGTAGGTTTAATAATTGTGTGCCCAGCACCAAGCACAGACACAAATCCAACTGCACAGTCAATACCCCTTCTAATAAGATAATTAGGGACCTATAAATCCCAGCAAAAATAAGGGCAAAACCCATGCTAATTAATATAAATCGGTTAGGAAGGGTTATGTACTCATTTTGCATTGCCAAATTTGAAATGCACGTGCAAGCATGCAATAAATTTAGCAATGATTATTGAGCTTGTTTTTTTTGCACAAAAATTATGCCTTTTCATTGTGGCTTTAAAGCTGAATAAAAGATTTCAACTAACTCGCATTCACACCATGCAATAACATACGCTCAATTTGCTTAAAAAGTTTTTCAAACATCAATTGTGGTGGGAATTAGAATTAATTAGAATTAGAAATAACTATTAAAAATAATATACATTTAATTTCACCAACACCGAACTTCCCGTCCCACCCCACCAGCTACATTTTGACTCACACGGCTTGAAAAAGTTTCTGGGGAGAAAACTGAAAGGGGGGCTTCTGTAATCGATGGCATTTGTGATTGTTGACAGCTGATTGCTGATTGACACTCTCTTACGAATGGACCAATTTTCATTTTTTTACAGGGTAAATTGGAACACATTATATGTATTTCTACTTTTATCTGTTGTATTCAATTAGCTCAACTGGACTTGAAATGTAGTTCTTGAAGACGTTTCGCTAGTCATACCGACTGGCTTTCTCAATTCAGAATGACTTGTACAAGAATCTGTGGCAATTATGTACCCTGGAAAATCCCAATTAGCATATCACAGCCAGGTGTGAAATGTGAAAATAAAGAAACCAAGTGAAAATGTGAAAATAAAGAAACCAAGCCTAAATATAGGTGGGGGGGTTCGACACCAACTGTCTGCCATGTACAATGCTGTTTTAACACCTTACTCTGGCGTTCCTATAACACCTTCCTTAGCCACTATCTAATCACAACCCTTACACCTGGCTGTATATGCTAATTGGGATTTTCCAGGGTTAATTGCCACAGATTCTTGTACAAGTCATTCTGAATTGAGAAAGCCGTCGGATGACTAGCGAAACGTCTTCAAGAACTACATTTCAAGTCCAGTTGAATCTAATTGAATCCAACAATATACCAGACCTGGATGAATGAGAACCTTCACAACATATTTCTACTTTTGTTATTACTTATTAACACAGACAAAGTATTAAAGGGAAATACCCAGCCCTAACACTCAATTTTAATAACGTTATGGGCAGTATTATAGCTGTAAAACAGCCAAACCGTAAAAAAAAATCCATTCAGGCAATCTTCAGATACTTACATTTTTGTAGACCATGTGCATCTCTGTCTAAATCCAAGCTTGCATACGACCTTGCGCCTGTGCCTTATCCATTCCCATGCAGCCTGGATCTTTTACTGTCAGCTATACTGTGACATGCACAGCAGAGCCCCTCCCTCCATCCCTCTGGAACCCTCTTTGCTGCCGTGTGCCCTACCTTTAAAAAGGACACACTAGCCCACCCCAAACCACGGAGTCTCGTTTGATAAAAAAAAAGATGCAGAGCTCTACTTACAATCCTTCATTCCCCCAGGGTTCTGTATTGTTACAAGCCACCGGCTATTGCCGTCTGGCATCCTGCTTGCAGTTCCAGCAAGCCTAGGGTTAAGATTAAGCAACAGGGGATCGAAATTGTAATAAGTTCTGCACATTTTTTAACAAACAAACCTAGCGGTTGGAGGTGGGCTACTAGTCTCTACAAATACTAAGAGTAATTTGCAGATGGACATACCCTTTAAAAAAATAATCAAATATATAGGCTGTCAAACTAACTTATTTTTATAGTCACATAGCAGAAACTATTGATAAACCTTCATTATTTCATAGGTGAATTATGTGCCAGGGGTATTTACAAGTCTGTCTGCAGTGTTTTTTCAGTGGTCCAAAGCATTTTACCTATTGCATACATCATTTTTCTTATTCAAATGTGCAAAAATGGCTATTTTGCAGACTTTGGTGCCAACTTGCATGCCCAAACCAATTGGGGCCAGGCTGGACTCAACTGAATTATGTGCCAGTGGTATGTACGTGTCTGTCTGCAGTGTTTTTTTTTCAGTGGCCCAAAGCGTTTTAACCTATTGCAATCTCAGTTTTCTATTCAAATGTGCAAAAATGGCTATTTTGCAGACTTTGGTGCCAACTTGCATGCCCAAACCAATTTGGGCAGGCTGGACTCAAACTGAATTATTTGCAGTATATGTACGTGTCTGTCTGCGGTGTTTTTTTCAGTGGCCCAAAGCGGTTTTACCTATTGCAATCACCAGTTTTCTTATTCAAATGGCTAAAATGGCTATTTTGCAGACTTTGGTGCCAACTGCATGCCCAAAACCAATTTGGGCCAGGCTGGACTCAACTAATTATATGCCAGGGATGTACAGTCTGTCTGCAGTGTTTTTTCAGTGGCCCAAAGCGGTTTAACCTATTGCAATAATTAGTTTTTCTTATTCAAATGGCTAAAATGGCTATTTTGCAGACTTTGGTGCCAAACTTGCAGGCCCAAAACCAATTTGGCCAGGCTGGACTCAACTAAATTATATGCCAGGGGTATGTACAAGTCTGTCTGCAGTGTGTTTTTCAGTGGTCCAAACTGTTTACCTATTCAATACACCAGTTTCTTATTCAAATATGCAAAAATGGCTATTTGCAGACTTTGGTGCCAACTTGCATGCCCAAAACCAATTTGGGCCAGGCTGGACCAACTGAATTATGTGTCCAGGGGTATGTACGTGTCTGTCTGCGGTTTTTTTCAGTGGCCCAAACTGGTTTAACCTATGCAATACATCAGTTTCTTATTCAAATAGGCAAAATGGCTATTTGCAGACTTTGGTGCCAACTTGCATGCCCAAAACCAATTTGGGCCAGGCTGGACTCAACTGAATTATGTGCCAGGGTTATTGTACGTGTCTGTCTGCAGTGTTTTTTCAGTGGCCCAAAGCATGTTTACCTATTGCAATACATCAGTTTCTTATTCAAATGTGCAAAATGGCTATTTTTGCAGACTTTGATGCCAACTTGCATGCCCAAAACCAATTTGGGCCAGGCTGGACTCAACTGATTATGTGCCAGGGGTATGTACAACTCTGTCTGCGGTGTTTTTTTCAGTGGCCCAAAGCGGTTTACTACCTATTGCAATACACCAGTTTTCTTATTCAAATGTGCAAAATGGCTATTTTGCAGACTTGGTGCCACTTGCATGCCCAAACAAATTTGGGCCAGGCTGGACTCAACAGAATTATGTGTCAGGGGTATGTACGTGTCTGTCTGCAGTGTTTTTTTCAGTGGCCCAAAGCGGTTTTAACCTATTGCAATACATCAGTTTCTTATTCAAATGTGCAAAATGGCTATTTTGCAACTTTGATGCCAACTTGCATGCCCAAAACCAATTTGGGCCAGGCTGGACTCAACTGAATTATGTGCTAGGGGTATGTACAAACTCTGTCTGCGGTGTTTTTTTTTCAGTGCCCCAAAGCGGTTTACCTATTGCAATACACCAGTTTCTTATTCAAATGTGCAAAAATGGCTATTTTGCAGACTTTGGTCCAACTGCATGCCCAAAACAAATTTGGGCCAGGCTGGACTCAATGAATTATGTGTCAGGGGGTATGTACGTGTCTGTCTGCGTGTTTTTTTCAGTGGCCCAAACTGGTTTACCTATTGCAATACACCAGTTTCTTATTCAAATGGCTAAAATTGCTATTTTGCAGACTTTGGTGCCAACTTGCATGCCCAAAACCAATTTGGGCCAGGCTGGACTCAACTGAATTATGTGCCAGGGGTATGTACGTGTCTGTCTGCAGTGTTTTTTCAGTGGCCCAAAGCTTTTACCTATTGCAATACATCAGTTTTCTTATTCAAATGTGCAAAAATGGCTATTTTGCAACTTTGATGCCAACTTGCATGCCCAAAACCAATTTGGGCCAGGCTGGACCAACTGAATTATGTGCCAGGGGTATGTACAACTCTGTCTGCGGTGTTTTTTTCAGTGGCCCAAAGCGGTTTACCTATTGCAATACACCAGTTTATTATTCAAATGTGCAAAATGGCTATTTTGCAGACTTTGGTGCCAACTTGCATGCCCAAAACCAATTTGGGCCAGGCTGGACTCAACTGAATTATGTGCCAGGGGTATGTACAATTCTGTCTGCAGTGTTTTTTTCATGGGCCCAAACTGGTTTACCTATTGCAATATACCAGTTTCTTATTGAAATCCGAATAAGAAACCAACTTCAGCTTCGTCCTGCCCTGTGCTCTACCAAAAACATGCAGGTGCAGTAAAGATATGGCATCTTTGTTATACCAGCATGTTTTTGGTAGAGCACAGGGCAGTTCTAATTTTTCAGGCCACTGTCGTTTGGGACCACTTTCAATAACATTCCACAAACCCAATATTTAAAAAGGGAAGAAAATAATATATATACATCAAGAAAAGAATGACCCCAAATACAAAAGCTCCCACACATAGTTACCATTGAGGTCTATGGTTACTTCGTCCTGAGCGAAAGCACAAACACCAGCGACTGCCGGACGTTTCGATCTATTGCAAACATTTACTATTTACTCCGGACTGGCTGTGCCACTGATTGGGCGGGGGGGGGGGGACTTTCTCAACGTTAATATACTACAAGCTAATGTTAAAAACAGCTTGACTGGAAAATACAGTCGTTTGAATACGACTGTATCTGAAGGCTTCTGTGTTTTTCTGGGGAGGATTTCAGTCATTTACTCTATCGTGAACATCCCTATAACGCAGAAAGGTTTAGTCCTCCAGTACACATCTTTCGTTATGACCCACAAGGTGAAGGCTTAGTTCCCAGTAGTTGAAAAGAGGGGCGGAGCGTGGGAATCTAGACACAACCCAGCCAATAACGTTTCTCCTTCACCGGCAATCAGAGCGAAGAGGCAACGGCCATTACTCCGCCCCGGTTAGTAGTGTAGGTAATAGTTGTGGGTTTCCATGGATACGACTTAGTTGTTGCTTTTAAGTTTGCCAGGGATGACCGCTATCACACGTTATGGCCTTTTCCTCCGTGAATTGGCAACAATCGTAGTGTAGCTAAAGCCGCTACTACACCAGGAAGGTAAGTGAGCCAACTAAACTCTTCTCATGTTATAGATAGCGATCCATTATTCAGGATCTCCGTTTACCACCCTGTTCCTTTCAGACTGTTCGGCATAGCTCCCAACCGTCCCGTTTTCCGCGGGATTGTCCCGTTTTCGGGTGATTATCCCGGTGTCCCGGCACAAACAGTAAAATTCCGCACTGTTTCTTTAAGTCCCGATAAGTTTCAACAGAGGCAGGAGGAAAAAAACGGAAGTGGAGTTGGGCGGGACTTCCGCCCGTTTTCAGCCAAGAATGATTCTGTTAAGCCACTCTGGTTAGGTTCCCGGCAGAAGTTATGCGAGTGGGATCCTTAACCTGTTCAGAGTGAGATCCTGTAGCCTGTTCATTCATGGCATGTGACGTCCTCCTTCCTCACTGCAAGCACAGTACACAGTGCTGGAGATAAGAAATACATAGCGGCTGGAAGTACGAGGTCAGTGTCTGCCTCTGTCACAATAAATCATGACAAGCTCTGCTTTCGCGTGCTGGTGAGGTGCCTGGTTACATTCTTCAGTGATTTTTTTGTGTGTATATGGTTAAAGGGCAAGTGCACCCTCATGATTAAAATGTACCTCCCATGATTAAATACCCCTCTCTCCCAGTGTTTCTATCTCCACCCTTCCCTGTATTTAAGCCTCCTCTCGGTCTCCTATCTCTTATCTATCATCTATCTATCTATGTATCATCTATCTGTCTATCTATCTTCATCTATCTAACTCTGCTATCTCTCTAACTCTGCTATCTATCTATACTAACTCTGCTATCTATCTATCTATCTAACTCTGTCTATCATCTATCTACCTCTATCTAACTCTGCTATCTATCTACTATCTAACTCGCTATCTATCTATCTAACTCTGCTATCTATCTATCTATCTATCTATCTATCTATCTATCTATCTATCTATCTATCTATCTAACTCTGCTATCTATCTATCTATATCTAACTCTGCTATCTATCTATCTATATCTAACTCTGCTATCTATCTATCTATCTATCTAACTCTGCTATCTATCTATCTATCTATCTAACTCTGCTATCTATCTATCTAATCTGCTAGCTATCTATCTAACTCTGCTATCTATCGTATCTAACTCTGCTATCTATCTATCTATCTATCTAACTCTGCTATCTATCTATCTAACTCTGCTATCTATCTATCTATCTAACTCTGTCTATCTATCTATCTAACTCTGCTATCTATCTATCTAACTCTGTCTATCTATCTATCTATCTATCTAACTCTGCTATCTATCTATCTATCTATCTAACTCTGCTTTCTGTCTGTCTGTCTGTCTATCTATCTATCTAACTCTGCTATCTATCTATCTATCTAACTCTGCTATCTATCTATCTAACTCTGCTATCTATCTATCTATCTATCTATCTATCTATCTCTCTATCTATCTACTCTACACTCTGCTATCTATCTTCTATCTAACTCTCTATCTATCATCACTCGCATCTTCTATCTAACTCTGCTATCTACTATCTAACTCTGCTATCTATCTATCTAACTCTGCTATCTATCTATCTATCTACTCTGCTATCTATCTATCTACTACATGCTATCTATCTATCTTTCTAACTCTGCTATCTATCTATCTAACTCTATCTATCTATCTAACTCTGCTTCTATCTATCTATCTACTATCAACTCTGCTATCTATCTATCTCAAACTCTGCATATCTATCTATCAACTCTCGCTTCTATCTATCTAACTCTGCTATCTATCTATCTATCTATCTATCTATCTATCAAACTCTGCTATCTATCTATCAAACCCTGCTATCTATCTATCTATCTAACTCTGCTATCTATCTAGCTCTGCTATCTATCTATCTAGCTCTGCTATCTATCTATCTATCTAGCTCGCTATCTATCTATCTAACTCTGCTATCTATCTATCTAGCTCTGCTATCTATCTATCTAACTCTGCTATCTATCTATCTAGCTCTGCTATCTATCTATCTAGCTCTGCTATCTATCTATCTAGCTCTGCTATCTATCTATCTAGCTCTGCTATCTATCTATCTAGCTCTGCTATCTATCTATCTAGTCTGCGATCATCTATCTACTCTGCTATCTATCTATCTAGCTCTGCTATCTATCTATCTATCTATCTATATCTGCTATCTATCTATCTATCTAGCTCTGCTATCTATCTATCTAGCTCTGCTATCTATCTATCTATCTAGCTCTGCTATCTATCTATCTATCTAGCTCTGCTATCTATCTATCTAACTCTGCTATCTATCTATCTAACTCTGCTATCTATCTATCTAACTCTGCTATCTATCTATCTATCTAACTCTGCTATCTATCTAACTCTGCTATCTATCTATCTATCTATCTCTACCATCTATCCTATCTATCTATCTATCTATCTATCCTATCTAACTCTGCTATCTATCTATCTATCTACTCTGCTATATATCTATCTATCTAACTCTGCTATCTATCTATCTAACCCTTTCTGCTATCTACTATCTAAAACTCTGCTATCTATCTATCTACTCTCTAACTCTGCTATCTTCTATCTACTCTCTAACTCTGCATGTTGGCACCAAAGTCTGCAAAATAGCCATTTTTGCACATTTGAATAATAAACTGGTGTATTGCAATAGGTAAACCGCTTTGGGCCACTGAAAAAACACCGCAGACAGAGTTGTACATACCCCTTGGGCACATAATTCAGTTGAGTCCAGCCTGCCCAAATGGTTTTTGGGCATGCAAGTTTGGCATCAAAGTCTGCAAATAGCCATTTTTGCACATTTGAATAAGAAATGATGTATTGCAATAGGTAACTGCTTGGGCCACTGAAAAACACTGCAGACAGACACGTACACATACCCCTGGCCCATAATTCAGTTGAGTCCAGCCTGGCCCAAATTGGTTTTGGGCATGCAAGTTGGCACCAAAAGTCTGCAAAATAGCAATTTTAGCCATTTGAATAAGAAACTGGTGTATTGCAATGAGTAAACCAGTTTGGGCCACTGAAAAAAACCGCAGACAGACGACCGTACATACCCCTGACACATAATTCAGTTGAGTCCAGCCTGGCCCAATTTGTTTTGGGCATGCAGTTGGCACCAAAGTCTGCAAAATAGCCATTTTTGCACATTTGAATAAGAAACTGGTGTATTGCATAGGTAAACCGCTTTGGGCCACTGAAAAAAAACACCGCAGACAGAGTTGTACACTACCCCTAGCACATAATTCAGTGTGAGTCCAGCCTGGCCCAAATTGGTTTTGGGCATGCAGTGGCATCAAAGTTCTGCAAAATAGCCATTTTTGCACATTTGAATAAGAAACTGATGTATTGCAATAGGTAAAACCGCTTTGGGCACTGAAAAAAACACTGCAGACAGACACGTACATACCCCTGACACATAATTCTGTTGAGTCCAGCCTGGCCCAAATTGGTTTTGGGCATGCAAGTTGGCACCAAGTCTGCAAAATAGCCATTTTTGCACATTTGAATAAGAAACTGGTGTATTGCAATAGGTAAACCGCTTTGGGCCACTGAAAAAAACACCGCAGACAGAGTTGTACATACCCCTGGCACATAATTCAGTTGAGTCCAGCCTGGCCCAAATTGGTTTTGGGCATGCAAGTTGGCATCAAAGTCTGCAAAAAAGCCATTTTTGCACTTTAATAAGAAACTGATGTATTGCAATAGGTAAACTGCTTTGGGCCACTGAAAAACACACTGCAGACAGACACGTACATACCCCTGGCACATAATTCAGTTGAGTCCGCCTGGCCCAAATTGGTTTTGGGCATCAAGTTGGCACCAAAGTCTGCAAAATAGCCTTTTGCTATTTGAATAAGAAACTGATGTATTGCAATAGGTAAACCAGTTTGGGCCACTGAAAAAACACCGCAGACAGACACGTACATACCCCTGGCACATAATTCAGTTGAGTCCGCCTGCCCAAATTGGTTTTGGGCATGCAAGTTGGACCAAGTCTGCAAATAGCCATTTTTGCATATTTGAATAAGAAACTGGTGTATTGCAATAGGTAAACCAGTTTGGACCACTGAAAAAACACTGCAGACAGACTTGTACATACCCCTGGCATATAATTTAGTTGAGTCCAGCCTGGCCCAAATTGGTTTTGGGCATGCAAGTTGGCACCAAAGTCTGCAAAATAGCCATTTTAGCCATTTGATAAGAAACAATATATTGCAATAGGTAAAACCGCTTTGGGCCCTGAAAAAACACTGCAGACAGACTGTACATACCCCTGCATATAATTTAGTTAGTCCAGCCTGGCCCAAATTGGTTTTGGGCATGCAAGTTGGCCCAAAGTCTGCAAAATAGCCATTTTAGCCATTTGAATAAGAAACGGTGTATTGCAATAGGT
Source organism: Hymenochirus boettgeri (assembly GCA_019447015.1). NCBI lineage: Eukaryota > Metazoa > Chordata > Amphibia > Anura > Pipidae > Hymenochirus > Hymenochirus boettgeri. The sequence continues at coordinate 201,858,233 of CM033471.1, read as the reverse complement.
AAACCGCTTTGGGCCACTGAAAAAAACACCGCAGACAGACACGTACATACTCTGGCAAATAATTCATTTGAGTCCAGCCTGGCCCAAATTGGTTTTGGGCATGCAAGTTGGCACCAAAGTCTGCAAAATAGCCATTTTGTCACATTTGAATAAGAACTGATGTATTGCAATAGGTAAAACTGCTTTGGGCCACTGAAAAAAACACTGCAGACAGACACGTACATACCACTGGCACATAATTCAGTTGAGGTCCAGCCTGGCCCAAATTGGTTTGGGCTGCAAGTTGGCACAATCTGCAAAATGCCATTTTTGCACATTTGATAAGAAATAAACTGATGTATGCAATAGGTAAACTGCTTTGGACCACTGAAAAAACACTGCAGACGACTTGTACATACCCTGGCACATATTCACCTATGAAATAATGAAGGTTTATCAATAGTTTCTGCCTATGTGACTATAAAATAAGTAGTTTGACAGCCTATTATTTTGATTTATTTTTTAAAGGGTATGTCCATCTGCAAAATTTACTCTTAGTATATTTGTAGAGTACAGTAGCCCACCTCCAACCGCTGGTTTGTTTGTTAAAAAATGTGCAGAACTCTAATTACAATTTTCGATCCCCTGTTGCTCTAATCTTAACCCTAGGCTTGCTGGAACTGCAAGCAGGATGCCAACCGCAATAGCCGGTGGCTGTAAACAATACAGAACCCGGGGGAATGAAGGATTGTAAGTAGAGCTCTGCATCTTTTTTTTTATCAAACTGAACTCCGTGGTTTGGGGTGGGCTAGTGTGTCCTTTTAAAGGTAGGGCACACGGCAGCAAAGAGGGTTCCAGAGGGATGGAGGGAGGGCTCTGCTGTGCATGTCACAGTATAGCTGACAGTAAAGATCCAGGCTGCATGGGAATGGATAAGGCACAGGCGCAAGGTACGTATGCAAGCTTGGATTTAGACGAGAATGCACATGGTCTACAAAAATGTAAGTATCTGAAGATTGCCTGAATGGATTTTTTTTTTTTACGGTTTGGCTTGTTTTACAGCTATAATACTGGCCAATAACGTTAAAATTGAGTGTTAGGGCTGGGTATTCCCTTTATACTTTGTCTGTGTTTAATAAGTGTATAACAAAAGTAGAAATATGCTTGTGAAGGTTCTCATTCATCCAGGTCATGGTATATCTGTTGTATTCAATTAGATCAACTGGACTTGAAATGTAGTTCTTGAAGACGTTTCGCTAGTCATCCGACTGGCTTTCTCAATTCAGAATGACTTGTCAAGAATCTGTGGCAATTATGTACCCTGGAAAATCCCAATTAGCATATCACAGCCAGGTGTAAGGGTGTGATTAGATAGGTGCTAAGAGGTGTTATAGGAGACGCCAGAGTAGTGTTTAAAACACATTGTACATGGCAGACATTGTGTGTTCGAACCCCCCCACCTATATTTAGGCTTGGTTTCTTTATTTTCACATTTTCACTTGGTTTCTTTATTTTCACATTTCACACCTGGCTGTGATATGCTAATTGGGATTTTCCAGGGTACATAATGCCACAGATTCTTGTACAGTCATTCTGAATTGAGAAAGCCAGTCGGATGACTAGCGAAACGTCTTCAAGAACTACATTTCAAGTCCAGTTGATCTAATTGAATACAACAGATAAGTAGAAATACATGCTAATGTGTTCCAATTTACCCTGTTAAAAAAATGTAAAATATTGGTCCCATTCGAAGAAGTGTCAATCAGCTAATCAGCTGTCACATCACAAATGCCATCGATTACAGAAGCCATCCTTTTCAGTTTTCTCCCCAGAAACTTTTTCAAGCCGTGTACTTAAAATGTAGCTGGGTGGGGTGGGACGGAGAAGTTCGGTGTTTGGTGAAAATTAAATGTATATTTATTTTTAATAGTTAATTCTAATTCTAATTATTCTATCCCCCACCCCAATTGATGTTTGAAAAACTTTTTAAGCACATTGAGCGTTATGTTATTGCATGGTGTGAATGCGAGTTAGTTGAAATCTTTTATTCAGCTTTAAAGCCACAATGAAAAGGCATTATTTTTGTGCAAAAAAAAACAAGCTCAATAATCATTGCTAAATTTATTGCATTGCTTGCACTGTGCATTTTCCAAATTTGGCAATGCAAAATGAGTACATAACCCTTCCTAACCCGATTTATATTAATTAGCATGGGTTTTGCCCTTATTTTTTGCTGGGATTTTATAGGTCCCTAATTATCTTATTAGAAAGGGGTATGACGTGCAGTTGGATTTGTGTCTGTGCTTGGTGCTGGGCACACAATTATTAAACCTACATCTCAATTTACAACAGTGATCTCCCCAGAATTTTTTTCTAGCCGGGTAACTGCCTGGCTAAATGATGCTACAGAGAACACTGCTTTTACTACATCACTGCAAATGACTGTTGTTAGTTCGTGCAATGCATCATACATTTTGTCAGGCAGGTCCTTATCATGGATAGGGATGAACTAGAAGTTAAACTGGAACTCAAACTTAACGACTTAGCCAAACTTATGAGTTCGAACTGACTCAGACTTCTCGAACTATCCAGACCTGGATTTCTCAGACTTCAAACTTACGGACTTTCAATAATTATCGATCATCTCGTCGTTTGCGGTTTCCAGAATTACGAATTATGAGCGTCGTCTACCCCTTGAATGTATCGTTCGCTACCTCCAATATCGTTAGTTTTCGCAACCCGAAGTATTGTTGATTTCGGTAACTACTCGATTTATGGTTCTGTTTGCGCTAACCCTCGAAAGTATTGTTGTAACCCTCGAATATGGCCGTATCCCTCGAATGTAGCTTGCACAAAGCCCGACAATTGCCCCGCCTGGACTTCAGGAAGTGTTTTTACAAGTTTTTGGTGACAGTGACATGTTCCCCGACCATTTCCCGTGCCACAGCCATTTACACTAAGTTTATTATTGTTAGTTTAGCTGTAAATCATCCGGACTGTTCAAACTATCATTCCCCATTGACATGAATTGGTCCGAATTCGAACTTTCAAACTTTACTGAAGTTTGAAATTTTTGAAAACGACCGAACTTATGAAGTTCACCATCTCTACTCAGGATATATCAAAAAGGGAGAAGATTTGTCTTTGTTTTGATTCAGCGTTGCGGTTTACAACATATAATGAATTGTGCTTCATTAATTTATCGTTAGACATTTCATCTTGAATTTATTTTACTAATTTATGTATTTAAAGTTTTTGAAGCCTATAAAAATAACCAAGATTCCAATAAAAAATTTAATAGTGCCAACAAAAAATACTGATTTGTGCTATATACATATAAATATTTATAGAAGATAGATAAACAAACAACATGACAATTATATTTTTAAATAGTTATAAGTCCCAAAAAAAATTATAATATATTTACATTTATAGGTTTTATTCAGTCACAGCTGCTCTGGGTTGATAGCCTGCGGCTGCTTTGTAGTTGTGTTTTTCGATATTTGTTTAGCTGCAGCAATAAGGGGTAAGTGTGGTAGCAGCTGTCCATGAGAAAAGATTAGTCTTGATTTTCTTTAAAACAAGCATAAAACTCTTAAATGCTGTTTATCTCGAATTTCTTCAAGAAAGAATGTCATGTCATCCATATTTGAAAATGTGAACAGAAAACATCCAGGCAGTCTGGTGTTGTTCCCCTTGAGATATGAACCATAGTTGTGTAAACATTGTTTTAAATGGCGTGAGGTTTCCATACATCTCCTTTGAATTTGCACAGGAACCTCTGAAGTGGGCGGAGGTGGAACACAGGCCTATGGTACTGCCTCTATTGTGGCCACCATTTTGCCTACAACACGCTGGCCTTCCCGAATGGATGTTTGCAGAGAATGACAAAAGTATGGTCACCGACTCCTTTACAGATGAGTGGCAGAGAAACTTGAAGGGTTTAAATTGATGACCAAAAAACAACTTCTGCTGATTTGTATGAGAATGATTTTGGTAGGTTTTAAGAGACAGCTATGTTGAGTGAGGATGGCACTGCATAGTTGTATGTGGTGGCATGCCAGGTTGAACTGTGGTGCCTTATGGGGGAGATCAGCCAAATATGTTATTAGGGTGATACCTCTCTGATGTAAAGGATGCCATGGTTGTCATCAATATTGTAAATACCCATGGGCTGAGGACAGCACAAAATAGTAGAGAAGAGAACTGATTGTGTTGTTCTCCTACAGCATATCTCAAATATTTGTTGTATTCCGACAAGATGGGACAGGTAAATATGCGTCTATAAATGTGAATATGAATGTGTATAGACGCCATAAAGTCACTTTCTCCATAGTGAGGGCACTGATTGTAGGGACCTCCATTTTGAACTTGGCTCGGGCAACAAACTCATTCAGGGCTTTCAGGTCCAGTCAGAGGTTGGAACGATCCGTACATTTGCGAACCAAAAATAGGTTTGATAGAACCCTTGAACCGGTGGTTCGTGGGTATGGGTTGAATCATTTCCCTTGTTCAGTAAGATGAAATAGTTTCCCCAGCAAGGTCTGAAGAGATCCTTCGGGAGTCTGGATCAAAAGAAAATGATTAGGATGAGTTGGAAGCCCCACAACTCCTCCCACACTCCCCCGATATATATATATTTCCGAGATATCTTGGCCGATCACGCGTATGTTCAACTTACCTTAGAGGACTTAGTGGGGCAAAACCTCCTCCATCATCATGGCGACTCAATAGTCCCTACTAGCGCTGACACTGATATCGAGGAAATTCAAAAGAACTAGAAAACTACTAAAACGAAATTACAACCCCCCAACTGTCCTCCTATTTTATGGCAGCACATAAAAACTGTGATTACAGGCAAACTGATCCAAATAGCAGCCAATATAAGAAAATATGTAACAAAAGATCTTAGAATTCGTGGAGAGACATACACACTACACGGCAAGAAGTTAGGGAGACCTGAATGAGGGACAATTAAATCACTGAAAACTGAATTATCTAAACTACTTTTAGACAAGGCAGAAAAAGCACTTATATTCACAACCACAAAGATGCTACAGTTGAAGCAATAAACTGGATACAATGCTTGCAAACAAAACGTAACAATAAAATGATGGCAAATGCATACCACCCTATTAAGAACAAGCAGAAACCTACATCATGATCCACAAAGGATAGCAAATTTTGGCTTAAAATGGCTATTTTGCAGACTTGATGCCAACTTGCATGCCCAAAACCAATTTGGGCCAGGCTGGACTCAACTGATATGTGCCAGGGGTATGTACAAGTCTGTCTGCGGGTGTTTTTTTAGTGGCCCAGCGGTTTACCTATTGCAATATATCAGTTTCTTATTCAAATGTCTAAAATGGCTATTTGCAGACTGGTGCCAACTTGCATGCCCAAAACCAATTTGGGCCAGGCTGGACTCAACTGAATTATTTGCCAGGGGTATGTACATGCTGTTCTGCAGTGTTTTTTCAGTGGCCCAAAGCGTTTACACCTATTGCAATACACCCAGTTTCTTATTGAAATCCGAATAAGAAACCAACTTCAGTCTGTGAATAAGAAACTAACTGAAAAAGAAACCAACTTTTTGAATAAGAAACCATCAGGGCAGGTCTAATTTTTTATGCTCTTTCGCTTGCTTTCTTTGACTAACTCTCCAGCTTTCAGTACTTATAAACAAGTTAAAAGTTAGGACCCAGCAAATAAAGCAAACCGTGAATGGTCTGGGCTTAAAATAATTTGGCCAAGGTATTGACTAATTGCTTTAATTATCCAGAGAGAAGAGGCTTTTAAGTTGCATTACAATGGTAAAGTAAATGTAAGCAATTAATTGGATGTGCACTAGGCATCTAATTTTTGTATGTATTGAATTAATTTGGTCTCTAGTTGCACTCTGCGTGGATGTATACTATCACATTTCTATATATATATTGCTTGTTGCATTGGGAGTTTGACCAAGCCTCTAGGAAATGTGTACTCCACCCACATGGGTGTGTACTGAAAGCTGGAGTTAGGGCACGGCCACACTGCAACGGAATCGCATGCAATTTCGTTGCATTTTGCGCATGCGTTTTTTCATTAAGTGTTGGAAAAGCATACATTGCAATTTAAAATGTGGAACGCAAATCGCAATTGCATCGCACCCGAACGCGTGTTTTCAGGCGTTGCCGCGATTCCAATGATTTGAAAAAAACGCAAACATAGAAAAATCGCAGCAGTGTGGCCTAGCCCTAAGTCCCAAGAAAGCACGTGAAAGAGCAGCAGAGACCTTCATCTCATAAAAGGCAGGTACCTGATATAAAGACAATGTTTGAGAATTACCAGGGTTATTCAATAAAAGTTCTTATTCGTCAAAAATGGTGCTAATTTTCTCTCCATTCTTTCATTACACTCGTAATCTCGGTGCCTGTGGATGGACACACAATGACATACTTAGTAAAAAATCTTCCAAATAGTTGAAAATTTTAATGGCTAATTAAAAGTTTATCATAGCAAGCCTTCGAAATCTAAGCCAGCCTAAAAAGGAGGCTATACTTCTGAAAGCTTGATTTATAAAAATTTCAGTTAACTGTTAAAGGGCATGTCCACACCCCAACAACTATAATCCCCCCCAACTACTGGCCCCACCATGTAATGTTTTAATCCTTACCTCACATCCCAGCTCCATAGGGTTTCGCCTGTAGTCCCAAAAACTGCCCACCAGGAGGCTAGCAGAGTCCATATAGGCTCTGCTGCTATCTTGCCTCCGGTAGATATTTGCCATGCTACTGCGCCCTTCTCCCCCCCCTCTCCCTCCCGTTCTACTATCCCTCCCCATAGCGTAAAACCCCCTTAATATGCTGCTCCCCCCTGTCTCCCAGCCCCAACCGCATATTTTTTATTTTTCAGAAAGCTCCCCAAACTCTTACCTCTCCTCTTTCCTCCGCTGCACTGAATGACGGCAGCCGCGTCCGTGATTGGCTGGCCGCTCAGCCAATCACAGACGCGACTGCCGGTCCCGCCCTCTGCTTGCATTCTCGCAAGCAGAGGGCCGGCAGCGTGGCGAAGGAAAGAGGAGAGGTAAGTAAGAGTTTGGGGGGCTTCTGAAAATTACAGCGGTTGGGCTGGGAGACATGGGGAAACAGCATATAAAAATTACATTAAGGGTGGACAATACCCTTTAAAAAATATTAGTGTTAAAAATCCTACCTTCCCCTCTGCTCCAAATGGTTCTCCTGTAATGTCAGCACAAAGTCCTAGAAAGTGAACACCAGGAGCCTGGCAGGGAGGAAAACGTTTCCGCCTCTGAGAGGTTACTGGCTTGCTCAGTGGCAGCCCTCCTCCCTCCCTATCCCATTAGGTTCCCTGTGCCCTTGTAAAATACCTTTATGTAGTGTAGGACTCGCTTTCCCCACCCCCAACTGCTATATAGCTTGTAAAAAAAAGTACCCGATCTGTACTTACACTGCCTTGTTCCACTGTGTTCTGAACTCCGTGATTGCTGCCTCGCACAATCACGGACGTGGCGCAGGTACGGCCCCCTGCTTGCAGTTTCATGCATGCAGTGGGCCGTGTCTGAACGCTAGGAAAGAGGCAGTGGAAGTAAAGTTTTGGTAAGTTTTTTTACAAGCTAATATAGGGGGTGGGAGAGGGAGCCTCCACTACAGCAAAATTTTCTAAAAAGGTGGACATACCCTTTAAATTTAATTAGATTTTATTAAATCAAGGTCTATATGATAAAACCTCAAGTATACATATTCGCATCTCACAGTATCGTTGCTCAACATAGAAGTCCAGTTCACAGAGAGAAATAGATTGACTCGTGTCTTCCAAGTGTGCTCCTGTTCTAAAGCACCGAATTAGTACAAACATGTTCAAAATGAAGAGCATAGAGTCCTCAAGATTGAATGCAAGTGAGACTTTAATACCCAAAACATGTAGTGTAAGCTGCAACAAAGTCTCACTTGCATTCAATCCTGAGGACTCTATGCTCTTCATTTTTAAAGTGTTTTGTAATAGTATTTTGCTTGTTAACACTCAGACACTTTGGCTTAATTTCTAGTACAGGAACCACAGGCCGCTGAATCATATTATATATATTTTGCTATGCATCCATTGTTCATTGTTTGGGATTATTTTAATTTTTTTTTTCCTTATTTATTTCATTATTGATTGAGAAAAAAAAAAAAGATTGAATAAAATTGTATAAGACTAGAAATAAAAGGTGGAGAGAAAAGCACTTGAAGCTCATGACAAATACAGAAATAGAAAAGTACAGGTATCTAATTATAATTTTGTTTTTCTTCCATCCCAACATGGAAACAAGAAAGCGCATGCAATGAACACAAACATTCTTTCCCACTTTGACCGAGCACTTCATTAAAATGGAGGAAAGATGGACCAGGGGTTTGTTCGTTATCCTTTGCAAACATATACAGACTAGAATATTACCAGGTCATTTAATATGTGGCACAACTTAACATCCAAAGAAGTTAAATCGGAGGAAGCCAGAACATATTTGGAGTGTCCAACAAAAATTTGACCCCAGTCAGTTCATTATAATAGATAAAACCTGAGGGATTTTTATTTCAAGATAGTAGATCAGCATCTGAGCTTGCCAAGAAGCAAGTGTTTGATGTAAAGTCATGGTTAATGGTGAGAAGTCACACTGAATTATCTGACAATAATGGAGCTAATCCACAAGGATCTTGCGCTATACATGTAATAAAACCAGCATTTTTGGTTGTGATTATGTAAGCCCTCTTGAATTTGGGCATGTTTTACTTATACCAGACCCATTGCTTTGCCTTCCCCAAATTCTAACACAAGATCTTATGGAGTTGGAATGGAATCTATTCTTCTCATTCCCATCCAGGATTTAGAGTTGGATTAACAGCCTTGGGGCTTGCTTCTGTTACCATTTCACACTGCACGTTTTTATCTGACCATGAGCTTTTATTAGAATCTTTCTGCGGCAAACCTTGTGTCCTAAAATAAATTTTCATGTTATCACTACGCTTCCCTGACCCAGGATTTTTCTTTTACACAGACGGAGTGATTTAAAGTCCACAGCTTGATAACTTTGTAAAGTTACAGTTTTTGGTGGCCAGGAACATTGCAACTAATTTATTTGTAACCAGGGGCAGTAATCCAAATGAAGTGAAAGCTTCTGAATCTAGGGATGGAATTCGAGTAATTATCTGGCAAGAAACCAAGTTTGGTGCCAAAGAGGTGGACTGCATTCAATGTGGCACTTTGTGAGCTTGCAGGTCATCTTCCCATTACAATGAAGAAACTTTTCAACGCATTTCAGAAGATTCAGTCATTAGCATTATTAACAAGTACCTGTTAGCAGAAGAAGAATTTGCTAAACTAACGCTAGATTTAATGATTCTTTTAAGAAACTGAAATAAAGTAAATTTAGTAGTCTTGCCGACCATGGATAACCGGATATGTTGATGTGTGTGTTCAGTAGTTTTCTCTGCAGGTGTTAAATAGCTATGTATGTGGGTCTGTCTCTTTGTATGTTTCTGCATGTATCTGTACATTTATATTTTAGGCTACTTTCACACAACGATATTTTAGGTCAGGCTGAGGCCACAATGGACCAGACGATAATATGCATAAAAAACATTTGTTACCATCAGTTTGTGCTGCATTTGCACAATATCCCGAAATTGGAGCGCATGCAATTTGCATTAAATGGTTATCGAATGTGGCCCAAAACAGAAATGGCATCTCTCAATGTGGCACCCCACATTGCAATGAGTTTCTCACATGCTAACCATCACAAAACCCAATCATAAATGTTAGAAATGAACTAGCCTAGCGCTTGTATGTAACTAGTTTACAGTTTAGCATAGACCAGCACTGGCAACTGCCATTCAGTCGTTAATCACATAATAGACGACAAAAAACCCAATTGAAGAAGATTGTGCGATTGCATTGAAAGGTGGCTATCAAAGGAGGGTTTGCAATTTAATATGGTTAACTTATAGTTACTATGTGTGCCTTCTAGGGTCCCATACATTTGTACTTACCCGCTGACCGGGTCGCGAGGTCCCATCTGGCCCCATTAATTTTACAATCGTATATGTCTCTCACAACGGGAAAGGCAGTTCCAGGAATCAGCAGTAAGTGCTAAAGTATGGGACCTTTAAACAATAAAAATAGATTATAATGGTGGCCTACGTTATTTACACCAAGCGAGAGGTTTCTGTCTACTCTTTAGTTTAAAGAAACTAAAGCCTGCTATTCATGCTGCGTGAATTAACTTCGAGCGAACAAAGTCTCACAGGGCTTCTGTAATGAAAAATGCTCTTTGATAGAGTGAATTGCACATGCTCAAAAAGGCTGCATGAAGACTACACGGACTGTGAGATTTTTGTTTTATATACAGACATAAATAGTATCGATAATATGCACTACACAAAAACACAAAAAAAAGTCCAGAACACCAGAAGTTTAAAGTCTTTCAAGAAAGTTCCAAGGGACAAAACCCGGCTACTAGTGTGCAATCTGAAAAAGTGCCTGTTCCCCAACCATAACACCTTATATAAAAATCATAATGCATACAATCTGGTAAAGTAATGAAAACCATAAACCTTGTAACAGTAAAGATAAAATTGAAAACCTAAGCTCAGTTTCTGCAGTATGTATTTGCATAGGGAGTTCTCTCTCGGCCACACAAACTGTAATAATATGCATCCTGCTCAAAAGGTCCTTAGTATATCCTCAACTAAAAGCTGAGACATATTAGCTTCCACACTCCTCGCCCCTTTCAGATCTTTTCAAATCTGTCCAAATTATGTACTCTAGCTGTCAGGTTCTCAATTAGTCTTATGTTTTGGCCCATTGGTAAAAGTCTAATCTACTGGAAATCACCCTTCTACCTTCTCTGACAAAATTTGGGAAGCACATTTCTGGCTGCGCAGTTGTCAGCTTTAAGATCGTCTTCATGAAATACACATGGGCAAATCCTGTTGGCTCCCATGGCTGAAATTCTAAGGGTTTTTCTTATGTGACTTATTCGTCTCTTATTATTATTTTTTGTCTATTTAATAAAGGGTGTGTAAGGTAGGTCTTGGTGAATTTAAATTATACATGTGATAACTATTGCATTAATGCGTATTTAAACAAAAGTTTGCAGAAATACCACTAACTGTTCCATTGCATTAATGTCGACAGTTTCCATTAGACTGCTGTATGGTTTATTTTATGGGTTCATTCTAACTCAACAACTTTAACTCTACTTAAAGGCAAATCATCAGCATTATGGTCAGTCGTTTTTAGCCCCCACACTTTGCCGAGATTAGGCAAACTCTCAAGGATTTTTCTAATATCTCCTGTTTATTCTATTGAAGAATGGAAGGAAAGGACAGCTCCTTTACCTCCCTTTCTTCAATACCGTATATACTCGAGTATAAACCGAGTTTTTCAGGCTGAAAAATCAGCCTGAAAACTCGGACTCGTTTATACTCGAGTCAGTAGCTTACCTGAGCATTCCGGCAGCCGCACGATCTTTCTGTGTACTGGCGCGCCGGCCTGACGTCACTGCCCGGCGCCAAGCCCGGCGCCGGGCAGTGACGTCAGCCGGCGCGCCAGTACACAGAAAGATTGCGCGGCTGCCGGAATGCTCAGGATACCGCACCGTACCTGCCAGGAAGCCCTTGGATGGAGGAGAGCCCACAGGAGAGAGACCACAGGTACAAACTGGGTGGCAGGGTGAGGGGTGCATTCAAGATGTTTGGGAACTACAAATCCCAGCATGCTTTATAGCTGGGAGTTGTAGTTTCCAAACATCTTGAATGCCAAGTGAGGGTGGCATTCAAGATGTTTGGAAACTACAACTCCCAGCTAATAAAGCATGCTGGGAGTTGTAGTTTCAAACATCTTGAATGCCACTCACTTGGCATTCAAGATGTTTGGAAACTACAACTCCCAGCTAATAAAGCATGCTGGGAGTTGTAGTTCCCAAACATCTTGAATGCCGAAGTGAGGGTGGCATTCAAGATGTTTGGAAATACAACTCCCAGCATGCTTTATTAGCGGGAGTTGTAGTTTCCAAACATCTTGAATGCCAAGTTTCTACCCTCGGTTTATACTCGAGTCAACAACTTTATTAGGATTTTTAGCTGAAATTGGGTACCTCGGTTTATACTCGGGTCAGTTTATACTCGAGTGATATACGGTAACTGGATTACCAAACCTGAAAATATGAGTGGAGATACCCTTTAAGCTTCCTTTTTCACATGAATGTTGCACGATGGGTCGTTCGCTAAAAATTATCGACGTGTGTACAAGGCTTTATATGCATTACAGAGGGTTGGCAAAGTGCAAGATATTATCCGGGTTTATAAAAGCTATTGTTTTTAAATTTGGAATTTTTTTGATGGGAGATAACAAAAAAGGCAAATAAGATACAGTTGATTTAGGGCTTGTGCATCATCCACCAATTCCCCCCCCCCCAAAAAAACCCCCATATGTTTGGCCCTAATAAGTTGGGTGTCATTTGTGATCCGCTGGGTCTGGCCAGCCACAAGCTGACTGATGATCCACACCTGGAAAAATGTCTTGGTAATCGGCCTCTCGTTTGTGGGGCATCATGGGTTTCATGTCTGTTTGAGCTCATAAAAGCCTTGAAAGAGGTGGGACTTATGGTGAAAATCTTCTTTCAGGAACACCAATCAGATGTTCTAAATGCAGTCGACCAGTAAAGCAACAGCTGACTGGAAACATTTTGGACTGCACCTCTTAATATATAATCCCTTATGCATGTCTTATTTACACAAGATGGATGAAGAAAAGTTCTGTGGTCAACAATCTTCTAACACAAAATTATTTTAAAAAAAGCTTGATAGCTTTACAGCTATGTTATATCTTGCTTTTAAATTTTATTTTAAACTTTCCTATTTGAAGAGGAAGCAGCTGTACCAACTGTGGATCTGGCAAAATAAGGGAAAGGAAGAACTTTTGTTAGAAAGCATGTACTCTCTGTTACATGTGCTCTCTGTTACATACTTGTGTCTTGTTATCAAAAGGGTATTTGTTTTCTTTTCTTTGATTTTAACGATAATGACATTGGTACACGCCACATTTTAAAACATTGTGGGGTGATCTAATCCATCATTTTAGATTAAACGAAGGGGGAGGGGATGGAGTTAATTGCCCTTTAACTGGCTTTTATTTTCTAGTTTTCTCGTTATCTTGGAACAGTAATAATAACTCTAGTGTCAGCCAGTAAACGTTTATTTAGTGGCAAACAATATCACATGTAATTCTTTTTGTGGTTTACCATTGTTTTGTAAAAATATGAATGCTTCAGTAAATCCTAATTAGAGGTGTACTTTTCAGAAAGCATTGATTGATCTTTGTGCTGACCCATAGTGTTTTTGACCAGCAGACTGTAGAAGAAATAAGGGTGAAAAAAGAGGAAGCCACATATTAATAATTAAGTATGGAAGGACACTAACAGGCCAGGCAATGCGCTGGTGTGGAGCAAAGCAAGAATAGAACTGGTTTACTGCATTTAATTAGACCATAATAAATAAACAGAATGTAACAAAGTGACAGGTTTCTTTGGATTTCTCTCATACTTTTTAAATGTTCTGTTGTAGCCAAGCACAGATGTGCCACACCGTTTTCACATGTAAGCAAGCTAGTATGTGGACACATTGCCATAACCTGAGACGGCTTGCTTAATCATAGGCACTAATTCCTGTTGCATGATATAAAACAGTAGCACAAACAGGTCTTATTTTCATAATTCATTAAGCCTTCTCTTATCAGGCAACTTGGGGTGATTCTGAAAAAGAATCTATTGGAAAGACTGAAACTGACAATTTTCAGTTCAACAAGAGCTGAAAGCCATTGTCTTTAACCTGACAAAAAAAAGTAAGGGTACACATGTTGGCATCCTTTTGTCCTAACTGACCTTTTGTCCAACTGGTCAGCCTGGGTGAAGGACTGCTGGTCGCGGCAAATGTAGTGATTGTGTGGTTGGCTGTGGTTTTTGACCCGTTGGTTGAGGCCCCCCCAGGAAACCATCCAATATTTAAAAAGTGGCAGATGTCGGAAACATTTTGCAAAAATAAATGATTGTCTGTTTAACCGTTAAAAAATACACGGTATTGTGCTGTATTATGGATATGGCCTATGTGAAAGACCTGCCGGTGATCAGTCACAACAGCAGGGCTGACGGCTAAGACTAGTGAAATTTTTGACCACATTGACCAATCTCAAAAACTTTCAGAGGTGGGTATCGATGAGCATACACAAACATATATTAGGATCGTTACCTCCTTATTTAAAAAAAAAAAAATACATTTTAACTATCCTAACAATCTAGCTGATTGCAATCCGATTAAATCACTGTGGTGCTGATTGCTCAAAACAGAAAATGTTGTGTTATCCCTAAACATTAAAACATCTTAAACTTTAAAGGCTTGTACACTGTTTTTTTTTAAAGACCATCTCATAGATGCCAGTGTTAGTCTTTGTAACTTCTGCAGTTAAAGGGCATCATGAAATTTGCTTGGCACTTCCTCAGTGCACAGTACAAAGCAAAGAGTTATGTTGGTTCGGTTTTCCTAGAACAGTTATTTTATCTTTCTCTGGGGCTCAATACCAGCATCTTTTAACCAGTCAATGTGATTCCTTGCACACCATTTATTATCTGTCACATTGGTGTTGTATTTGACATTTAAGTGATGTTTTTTTTGATTCTGAATATGCTTGACTTATAAAGAATGAAATGCCATGATGAAGATTAGACATAAGATGTCAAGTAGTTTCAGTCCATGACAAGTTTGGCATGGATTCCACTTACCACTCCCATTTTGGTAATGCACCATTTGCTTATATTAATACAAATAGAATGTATATATTCAATGCCAGACTAGAGGCTGGTATGCTAGGGTGTCTTATGGAGCCCAGGGGCTGTAAATTGGCTTTAACAGTACCTACAATATATTTATTTAAAGGGAAAGTTCAGTGGAAAATTCATTATTTTTAAAATTATGATTTATATTACCTCAGGTATAAACTGAGGTACTATTTTTACCTGAAAAAACAAGTAAAAGTGAATGCCTCGAGTATAAACAGAGGGTAGAAAATATGAACACTAGTGCAAAACCATAATTTGTAAAAGTGAGTAATAATAGCAGAATCCAATAATCAACAATTCAATGGCACTCCAGATGTTTGCAAACTACAACTCCCAGCATGTTTTGAGTGGCAAGGCTCAATATTAATGCTCCCTACCGTACAATCTAAGTAATTTGGCCCCATAATGAAATAATAATGTATTCATCTATTTATCCAAAATGCCTCCTCATCCACCCACCCATCCAGTGCACAGATTATAGCCCCTAAAGCACCCATGCACAACAAGAGCAAGAGTAAAATGGTTCTTCTTACTTGCTCCAGTATGGAAGGGCTGGACAGGGGTATCAATTCTTGTGATCCTCCATGACTATGCTACGTCTGCTGAAGGCCGAGGATGTGCGGGACGTGGGAAACTCACGTGCCGACGACTGTTGTAACTTGCGTGCCTGTGATTGCTCTGGAATGCTCTTCTCCTTCGCTGTTGGAGTCTGTACAGCCAGCTGCCTCTGAAAAACAGTATGACCCGAGTATAAACAGAGGTTTAGATTTTTTTTGGTTAATTTTAAAGTATAAAAACCTTTGTTATACTTGAGTATATACGGTATACATACCTAGTTATTCAACATATTTGACAAAATCAGTTGAATTCATACCCCTTGCTGTGCCCTGCTGTTGACATTAGTAAGCTGAAATTTCAGGTTCTGTAACGGTCCTTCTTCTTCCCAGAATGCACACTACCGTAGAATGTTCCTAAAAGTAATTTCTACTGATTGGCTGTTGGATGGGACAAACATGTCAGATCTCTATTGAGCAACTGAATCAACCCAGGCGCTAGGTCAGGGCAAGACAATAACCGTTTCTATTAGGGGTCATGCACACAGGAGTCAGTATTTCAAAAACATTTATTTATACACAGAAAAAATGCTGAATGGGCAGGTTAAGGTCATTGGGGTGTAAAAATACTGCTTTTTTTTTTTTTCTTTAAATTATATGTATTTGCAATGAACTTCCCCTTTAAGCAATGCGTGTCCTCTATTATTGGCAAAACAACTTTTATCATCAAGTAAATCTGACGTGGTAGTCAGATCTTTTAGAATATTTATTTAATATGTTATTTGGAGCTATGGTAAATATGGTCTGACAGATTTTTATTTCGTAGCATTTATAAAGCTGCTTACAGTGAGTGGAAATGGTTGCTTGTCTAATGGTGGCCCATCAGTTTAATCAGTCAAGTGAGCAGTACAGTACAATGTGGCTTAAAGACATATGTGCCTATGTATTCTTGCTCATGTTTACATAACCCGTATCAGTTTCAAGATAAAGATACATTATACAGGTTGTTAATGGCAAAGCAATTAATTTTTCATAACCTCTTTTATTTCCGATATGTTGCCTTTAACTCTCTCGTCCTAAACAAATGTTTGCACTCACTGCATTTTCCATGGCTTGATTTACAACCGTATATTGAGCATTTTTTCATTTAGTTTACAGTGAATAAGCATTTAAACATTGAAGGGTATGTAGCTTCTGTGCACAACCTCTTTGGCTTCATTACTTCCTGATTCAGGTAGTGAATTGCTGTTTATGGCCACATAGCCACTTTTCCAAAAAGTAAAAGAAATTTCTCCTTACCCTCTTCTACCTAAAACCAATTACTTATATACTCAAGTATAGTCGGTTTTTAGGCTTTAAAAAAAGCCTAAAAATCCAGCCTCGATTTATACTCGAGTCACAACTTCTATCCAGAAGCCACTCTACTGCTCTGACGGGTGAAGTCAATACCCAGCGTCGGTCTATTTGCCGGCGCCGAGAAGTGACATCAGGCTCCAGAGCAGTGGAGTGAAGAGGGAGTGAGCAGACACTGGTTAAAGGATAAGAGGTTAGTGTATTGCACCATACTGCACTAATCTCTGCACATGTACCCTCGCTCTGGGGTGGGGGCAGACAGTAGTCCCATACACTAAGCCCAATTCTTGCCACTGAAGATGTTCTAAACTACAACTCCCAGCAAATAAAGCATGTTGGGAATTGTAGTTTTTCAAACACATCTGGAGTACAAGGAATGGGGGGTTACCGTATGAGATTAAAGGGCAACTAATGGCTTAAAAACTATACAGAACCAGGAGCATTTTATCTATTGTTAAAAAGGTGCCTTCTGATTCTGTATTTGTTTGAGGCCTTAGTGCCCTTTAAATGGACAGCAGAATTCACATACAGCAATAGCATACTGGATTTGGCTATTACTGTATGGGACATCTGCTGTCCATTTAAAGGTCAACTAAAGCCTCAAAACAATACGGAATCAGAAGGCAGTAGTGGTCACATTTTCTACCCTCGACATTTGACTGTGTCATGTTAATGACAAAATCAGCTTTTATGATGTAATTTGTTTTCAGTCTGCAAGCACTTTACGAAAATAAGTTGGGTCTTCCTGATTAAATAACATACTTTGGCTGATATTTTTAGTTTGTGCAAATTTGTGTTGCTGCACAACATTGTGGGGCAGTTGCACTGACAGTGCGAACAGACATGTTGGAGGGTGGTTCACAGTTTGGCCATAACCTCTTTGTCACCAAAAAAATGACTTAAAGCAATCTTATAGGTGGGTATGCTGTAAAGAGACCTTTTTAAATGAAAGCATAGCCATTGACATGTTCCTAAGAAAAGTCTTTCCCAAGAGTTTCCGTCTACTTGTATTGCGATCCATGCAATGTTGCATAATTGAAACACATGCGATTTGGGATTGCAGCGCACCTAGTGTGGCCAGACCAATTAGCCAACACTAGCGTGTACTTTTATTGCTTATCGTGCTCATCGGATGGCACATTAAAACGCCCTAGTGTGGCCTAGCCCTAAAGGAGAAATTAATCAAGGTCATCATGGCAATGAAGGCAAAGTTTAAAAAAAGCTTCCTTTTATTAACTTTAAAATGAGAAAAATGTAAATGCAAATGTTCTATTCCCTTGAAGACGTTTGTCCATATGTTAGTCACAATTAAAGGCTAGGTTCACTCAAAAACCTATGTTTTTCTCATAAATAAAGAATGGGGGGTAAAGAGCTATGGAGTGAACCTGTCCTTTAACTTACCACACATGGTGGCCACTGCTTTTAATAAGCCATAAGTCACTAATGTAACAAATGCTTTGACAAGGTAATTTATAGTAATTACTGATATATAATATGGAATTGTATATTTCCACACAGAAGTGCAACTAGGATCAATTGTTTTTAAATCAAGTGGGTTAGATGTGCACTAGGCATTTCGTTTGTGTGTGTATTTCAAATGGCAACATTATTGTATTATATTTATTTTGTTGTATAGCAATACATGGTCATCAGTGATTGTTATTTAATCCATTCAGAACTCTCCCTACCCGAAGAGCTTACAATCTAAGCAATTTTTTGCAACAGATTACTACGTGTTTACTGAGATGGTGTAAATTAGGTGGAGGTAAATGATTGACTGGTTGCACAGGCCTGGCGTATTGATTTATTTACATTTAACACAATAGGCAGCTGTTAATTATGGACTTTAAAGGTAATTATCTGGCAAAGAAGCTGCATGTTTGATAAATTCTAGTTGAACTACCCTACAGCATAGTGAGAATTAAATTGGTAGGTTAGGGAGGGTCATTCCTGTCTAACATGTGCTTTTTACTTCCTAATACATAACACAGGGATTTGGGGATAGCACAGAGTACAAAGGTAGAATGTGCTTGTGTGTTGTGTTTAAAAACATTACATTCTCTAACCTGCACATCTGAAATGTCAGTATTGTAACTTGGGTCTACATTTGTCTCCCTGGTTACTAATGAGAGTCTAGTAAATATGTTTAAATTCTCCATGAGTATTGGAACAAACAAGGTATTACACATTATAAGCTTCAGCTATTGCTGTATACTAACCTTGCTTAATATGTAATGTTTGGCTTAGTCACCTAAGTTTGAACTGCAGGATGATTATTTACCCTCTTATGCACTACATACATAAACATAATGGAGAGAGAGGAAGATCCTACTCTTCTTATGTGACATCCTCCTATTTTACAATACAAAATATATTTAATTAAAATTGTAATTGTTTCTATGGAATATTCCTGTTTTTAGGAAAGGAATAAAGGAGGGGGGGGGGTGTGGCCCGGGTTGAAGCCAAGGGGGCCCCATCATCTTATTTTTCTATGACGGATATAACCTCCTCCCTGTTAAGCAATATTTTGTAGGAAGGTGATAATAACCTATTGGTGGCAACTGTGCATGTTAAAAACATACTTTTTTTTTTTCATGTTGCTGCTGCGTCACTGATTTTGTCACCTTGTTTCATATTAAAAGAAAAAATTGCTGTCAGAAAAATAGCAGGAAATAAATCTGCTTGTAATTAAAGGAGAACTAACCCCAATTTGGATACCAGAATCTGAAAACAACCCCCCTATAAAACACCAATAAACACTAAAATGCCACTTTAGTAAACTCTCTTAAAGTAAATCAAAGCTCTGTAAAACTGGATGAAGTATATGTATATATGTGCAGGTCAGACCACACCTCCTGACCTCAGTCACAGCTTCCTTGCTTTTATCTGTCCTGTAAAGGATTGGCTAGAGATTTATTAATGGGTGTGGACCAGCTGTACAAGTTTGTGCCATAGCAAAGGACTGAGCATGTGCAGAATATAATGGTCGTGACCAAACTGTCTGATACTAGAAATGCTGAGAAATAAAGCACAAACCATATGTTATTTAGGTAAATTCCCAGCGCCTGTGATCAAATGAGAGGTAAGACACAGTTACTGGTTTTATATCAAGATGTCCTGACTCTGGTTCAGTTTTGTTCTGTGGCTTTAGTTGTCTTTAAGGGAGAGATTTACGATTTTGTTGTGTGTGTGCTTGGTAACTTGTTCACTTTGACACTTATTTCAACAAAAATTTAGCTACGACATTTTTATGTACTTATTTGCTTTCCCGGGAGTGGCTCCAAATGTTTAGTGGCTGATAAGAAGGATACATGTTTCTTTTCACCATTTATGGACGCATCCAAAATTAATCCTCAGGGCCGCTCTTCCATGAAGCAATTAGAAAAGATTCTATGGTGCGAGCCTCTGGCAGATTTAAAAAGGCATCATGCAGTCAGATTTTCGTTTTACGCGTGCACGCTGCAAATCACTTTACAAGGACAGAGGAAGCAGGAAGTAGTTGCAGTCGGCTCCCCAGGAGAGGCTGATAAGGTTTGCTGGTCCGGGTAGAGAAACTGCTGTTGCTGTGCTACAATCCCCACCTCCTCCATTCACTTTTCACTTCTTTGGTCCATAATAAAGCACTAAATCAGCTGACTGCTTTCTGCACTTGCATTGGTTGTGCAGTGCAATGATTTACAGTCAAGAGCTTGAGGCTTCTGCTTACCCAATAGTGAGTGCAGGGAGATGGAGATTCTAAAAACTGCTGCATGACAGTAAATCACTGCTCTGCACTAACTATTGCAAGTGCAGAGCAGCAGTCAGCTGTTTAGTGCTTCATCCAAGGACCAAAGGAGTGACAGAGCCACATAGGTGAATGGGGAGGTGGGGATTGCAGCATAGCAGTTAAAGTAAAGGTATGGGAAAGGAGTGGAGGGAGAAGGGGGTTGGGGGGAAAGAGCATCTGTGCATGTTACTGTATAGATATTCATATCTACAGAAGAGGGTTGGGGGGAGGAGAGAGGGGTATATGTGCCTGTTACTGTGCATCATCATGTAGATATTGATTGGGGAGATGGTATTGCCTGTTATACTGGCATCATCAAGTAAATATTGATGGGGGTGTATCTACACTGTACTATGCCTCATGTAGATATTAATGGGGGAGAGGAGGGGTATCTGTACGTGGCCTCATCATGTAGATATTGATGGGGGAAGAGGGGTATCTGTTCCTTACTAAGCTCCTCAGCAAGTATGTTGTAATCATGCATTTTGTGCGGTTTGTAGTATTTTTTTGCGGGTAGTGCGGTTGTAGTGCATTTTAGGTTAAGGCAAAAACTGCATATGCATTTTGTGCAGTTATGTTTTTTTTCCTCTTTCTATATTCTTTTATTGAATGTGCACTAAACTGCATGCAGCAATGTGTTTGTGAAGGCACACCCATAAAAACGCAGAGTGTTGAAGCGAATATGACATTCCTATGCAAAGGAGTTACTTGTAGTTTTTTTGGCAACGCATTTAGCAGACAAATGTACAGAAACACAAATAACTTTTTAGTGTGAATGAAGCCAAAAGGTACATATAGTGATACTAATGGGCGTATCGCTTTTTGTGTGTTGTCGAAAACTGTAAGAGACCAGTGTGTCTGTTGTTTGCTCTCGGGCATGGCAAAACATTTTGTAGGAATATTATTGTGATCATATTGCCAGGAAGTATGGCCATCTTTAGAATTAGAAAGCTTCCCCTTAGAGTCTCAAAAAAACAAAGTTACATTCACAAGATGTACCGTATATACTCGAGTATAAGTCGAGGTGGGACCATTTTTACCTCAAAAATGAGTAAAACCAATTGAATCGAGTATAGTCGAGGGTTAGGAGGGTCTCCCTCCAGCCCCAGAAAAAAACATTCCTGCACCCATCTTCTCACCCTGCCAATACATACACTACTACAGTACAACACTACTCCCTGCACCCATCTTCTCACCCTGCCAACACTACACTACTACAGTACACTACACTACTCCCCTCACCATCTTCTCACCCTGCCACTACACTAAACTACACTACTACACTACACTACACTACTCCCGCACCCATCTTCTCACCCTGCCACTACACTACACTACACTACTACAGTACACTACACTACTCCCGCACCCATCTTCTCACTCTGCCACTACACTACACTACTACATTGCCTTACCTTTGCAGGAGAGTCCGGGCCCCCGACAATCTTATGGAGGAATCCGGCTGCCGCGTTCGCATCCATGACGTCACGACTCGGCGCCTGTCTTAATTTCCCGGCGCCGAGTCGTGACGTCAGTGGATGCGACCATCGTGGACACGGCAGCCGGATTCCTCACCAGTAAGTGACTGACTCGAGTAAAGTCAGGTTCAGTTTTCAGGCTGTTTCACAGCCTGAAAACCTCGACTTATACTCGAGTATATACAGTACACAGAATGAGTGGAAACAAATATCATGGCCAAAAGATTTTCCCTATTAATTTTTTCTACGACAGGAATTCTTTGGACAATAAAAACAAGATGAGTACTGTAGAATATGGTGGTCGTTTTTTATGTTGTCCTTTTTAGACAAGATTTCAGGTCAAGCAGTTATAAGCTGTGCCCTATGAGCTTTCGTATTCAACCAGGTCATGGTATATCAAGTGTAATTAGTAAAAGCCAGTTAGATGTCACCACGAAATTAGGCACATTTAATTACTATTAACTACTATTAGATATAGGGACCTAAGCAGGAGCTTATGTGTGGGAATTGTCTCACCCTTGTAAGGTCAGGGAAAGCTTGCAGGTTAGACGAGTTTAATAGACGCTTTTCGGAGACAGTTCCTTGGCTTTTGTTGCAAGTAATTGTTTTTTGAAGTCAAAAACTGAGCCTCAAAATAGGCTGCCCATCTTGGTGCGTTTAATTTAACTTTTCTTTTAAACTGCTTTGCTTTTTAATTGCAGATCAGTTAAATTAGTTCAAACTTTTTCAGTTTCTCACCTGATGATGAGAAATTTATCCTCTGCTCTGTGTCTCCTAGTGCAACATGAATCAATCAATCCAAAAGTAAATAAATAGTTTTTCACCAAAATATATCACAAAAAAAGAGTAGGCGTCTAAAAATGAATTTATTAATGTAATATATCTAAATAAATATATATATAGAAAAAAGTTAAAAAGCTCCACAGAGGCCCCTGATCCCAGAGGTATAACCAAATTAAATAACTGTCTCATATATGTATACATATACATCTACAACGCCTATAACAGTCAGTCAGAGTCAAGAGTGTAAGTTCCGTACGCACACGACTGGACGTGGACAAAACGCATTGTCCTAAACACACTCAAAACATACTACGCAACGCAATATAGTGGAATCTTTCCATTTAATGACCTAAAAATTGTTAAAAACTTGCTAATTATTATGTGTCACTTGCATTGTTAATCTATCTGAATGGACACTGACAAAGTGGCAAAGTATGCCTGCCATATGGACGTGTGCAGAGATCTCTGCTCCCTGGCTTTGTCTTTGCAAACAAGTGAACTAGTAACATGTGTTAACCGATAGGAAATAAACAAGTGAACCCATTCCACAGTATTGTTTCTGTTTCAGTCTCTAAGTAAATGTATAACTGTAATACCTCGCTGTTCTTCCTGTCATGTAGTATGGATCTTAGTACAATGCTAAGGAAAAGGTGGTGTACTGTGTTAGCCAGTCAAAATGTTTACAGGGTAACCCTTTGAAATAACAAAATTGGTATAAAGGTGATACCTTTATTGGCTAACTATGATAATCATAGAACTTTCTATTTCCTTTTTCAAGCTGATTATGGAAACTAGAATGTTGTGATAGCTTGCTTATCTTAGTTAGCCAATAAAGGTATCACTTTATACCACTTAGTTATTTTTTATTTTAAAAGGGTTACCGCTAAAGTACACAGGAGAAGGTTATTTTGGAATATGGAAAAATGTCTGCATTAAATATCGCTGGAATTTTTACAGTTCTGTCTACTGTCCATCGTTCTTTATCCAAATTGGATATGTCGGTAAATCACAGAGGATCTTGCGGTCTCCTATGGATATGCTATTTCAGCCACTTGAACGGTTGATAACGGTGTACCTAGCCTAAAGTACACGGTATCGATATTCTAATCGATTCAATCAATTTGATTGGATTATCAAAGACACTTTTGCTCGTTTTTGATGGACCGATCAGCATATTCGATCGCGTCTATCGGAAAAACAATTTCATCGACCCCATTTACCAGAACCAGCTGAAATATTAGTAAGATTGTCAGTGCAAGGTGGAGAAACAATCGGCTCTTCTGATCGATTTATGATCGTTTGGATGATCGCAAATCGATCATAGAATATGGACCGTGTATGCCCACCTTGAGGTTTTGTGATAAAACCAGCTGTGGTTGGAGATGCAGTGGGTTAGGAGAACTTACACTGTAAAAAAAAAAAAAAAGATTTTTTTGGACATTTGAAACAAATGACTACACTTTTGCTTGTTAGTAGTGACTGACCCCCTGGAGTTTCCTGGGCCCTTGGTAGGAGCCTATGTAATGAATAATCTGCTTGCTTTGATATATGTGCTGCTTTATGCCAAAATGCAATGTTTCGTACTTTGCTTGACAAGACTACCAACGGCTGGTTACCACAGCACACAAAAGAAAATGAAATTCATGGTGATCCAATGTGCAGCAAATCTTAAAGGTATGTATAGCTTCCCAAGAGTGCAGTGGGTAAAATCGCTATAGAGGGAAAGAAAAAAAAAAAGATGAGATTTACCTCTTGTTCAGGCTACTTTACCACTAAATCAAGATCTAATTGCAAATGCACAACAACCCAAAGTGCAGTCATTTTTCTGTTGTTTTTTTCCTGTGCGTTCTGTTTTAATATCTATAATGTATTCCCTATGTGAGTTCTGTGCTGATTTTTCAGAAGCACTGCCACAAATTCGAGTGTGGTTGTGTGACAAGCACTTGCTGGTACTGCTCAAGATTATTAACTTGACTCTGAAGTGCACATAGGCTTTCATGGTTCAGGCTTTTCATGGACTGGCTGTTGTGTTGACAGGAGTTCTGCTTGTAGACATGTATTTTCCCCCTAAACTCTTAATATGACCATACATTAGGCCTATTTATGGACATCTGACATTTTCCATTGATCGCGACGAAAAATTTTACTTTTCCGATCTTAAATGCGACATTGATCCTAAAATCGATTGTAATTACGATCAGGAAAGTAGTTTTTTTTTAAGTCGATTGGTAAAATGATTGTAGTGTTTTTCTGAAGTTCCGATTAAATGTAATGTAATGTAACCTTACAATGGACGACATTCGACATTAATCATGAAACGAATTGAATGTCGAACACTATGTATGGTCATCTTTAGTACAATTACATTGTACATCTGTCTATCAAATATCGGTCGGTTAAGATTGTAATTACGATCGTAATAGTGTATGGCCACCTTTTAAAGTGGGATTTTTCATTCCAACCAAAGGTGGCCATACACTATTACGATCGTAATTACGATCTTAAACCGACCGATACTTTGATGAACAGATGTACAATGTTAATTGAACGTAGATGTACAATAAATATTGTTCGACATTCAATTTGTTGTTTTGTGATTAATGCTGAATGTCATCCATTGTGAGGTACATTACATTCACATTTTAATCGAAACTTCAGAAAACACTACAATCATTTTACAAATCCGATCGTAATTACGATCGATTTTACGATCTAAGTCGCAATGATAAGAATGGGAGGAAAATGTACAATTTTTTCGGCCAATCGATGAAAATTGTCGATTGATGTCGATGTACATAAAAAGGCGCTAATGTATGGCACACCTTTACAGCGTTGGTGCTGAAACAACGCACTGTTGGTCACCGCAAAAAGTAGCCATGACTGAGAGCGTGTTCAAAGAGAACCATACGATGGCGTAGTTTTCTAGCCACACTAATTCGGTCTCTCACGGATATTTGATGGTATAGACCTTGACAGCCTTTTGTTATAGTTTTGGTTTATCTAATTTTGAAGAAGTTTCTGTGTACAAGCAGTGTACCCAGCAAACACCAATTAAGCGGCATTAAATTTGTTTAACTTGCGATAATCTTGTATTGCAGCACTTTGCTAGGTTCGTACACACGTGTGATCGCAGGTCCCGACCGGACGCATGATGTGTACGAACGTTCGTTTCGGCAATAATCGCCCCGTTTATGGGCCTTTATTGGCCGAAACAGCCGTTTGTCGGGGACACATGCCGGCTGACGGGATCTCCGAACAAACCGCCGTTTCTGCCAATAAAGGTCCCATACACGGGCCGATTATCGGCTGAAGCGAACATTCGTACACATCCAGGGTTATTCAATAAAGCTTTTCATTAAAAAATTATGCTAATTTTGCCCTAACCAATTAGATGTAGTTTTTCAAATGTTAAATAATATCTGATTGGTTGGGCAAAATTAGCACCATTTTTAACGATAAGAAATTTTATTGAATCACCCAGTTAGTGCGCAAGGGTTGGGACCCGCGATCCCACATGTGTACGAACCTTTAAACAATCAATAACCTTTGCTGCACTGTACTTAAGAAACCAGTTCCTTTGCAGGAAAAACTGAAATATTTGCTAAAATAGGTTAATTAAAGTAAGACTTTGTGAGAAAGCCCAAACTACCGTAATAAAGATGAGGGTTGCACAAAGAATTCAGTATATTAGTGATGACTAAAAGTATCTGGCTTGCGCTTGGGGGTATGAGTAGGGGAAGGGTTAAAACAAAAGTAAAAAATAAAAAATAAATAGGTTAAGATCCTTTAAAATGACACTTCCATATATTAAAATTTTTTAAAACACTCACCTGTGCCCTATTCACCACTAGGGGCACTGCGGGGTTTACTCTGGCGCTGTTCTGATTGCTGCTTAGTCTATATAAATATACTGAATTTCTTATGGAGTGCGACCCTCAATCTTTATCTTTTCTTGGACTACATTTTGAGAAGTCCAATAAGCAAATAGCCAATGCAGTTTTGGAGTGTTGTATAGTTATGATTCTTCAGCAAAAATTTCCATTAGGAGTTATGGGGGGGGTGATGTTTTTATTTGGAGGATTGTGCAGTTGTATAAAACGGTTTATCCAGTGTGTTCTTTTGGGTGCAAAGTTTGCTTAATTGAGGAGGAAGTATGGCCACATAATACTGGATTGGAAAAAAGAAATGATCTGATTGTTTATTTAACTCACATGCAAGTCAAATATTCTACAATGTGTGTTGTGTCTTGCTCCAAATAATGGTGGTTTATTCAGGCTCTTTCAGGTTGTGTGACCTCTTGTCAAACTTGCCCAATCAATACCAGAAACTGTTTGTCTTGTGACAGATTTCAAAGGACCTAGAGAAACTGGGTCCTTTATGGAAGGGAAACAGATTGGGCAGAGTGCAAGAACCCTGGAATTACATTTGGAAATGACATTTCGTTTGGTAGAAAGTGTTTCTGATATCTGTGTATATTTCTTTATATTGTTTTTTATTTTTGTTTTTCTGTTTTTATCTTGTTCCTTTAATGTGGCATAAATGAGTAAGATTTAAAAAAAAAATAGAAATAACGGATATAAAGTTTATAGGAATTAAAATGAAAAGCAAATGAGCAGGTTGATTGTGTTGTGTGATTTAAAGAGTTTATAATAAAGCTTAAAGGGCATCTATAGTGAAAAAAACACATTGCCCCTTGCAAAGTTAAATCATTGTACCTGTGGCCTTAATCCTGATACCTGTCACTGACTCTGTTTCACCACGTGTGTCAGAATCTATGTGCAGCATTTCCACTCCCCTCTCCTCCACTCTCCTGTTACCTCCTCCATGTCTCAGCTCCGGCTAACCGACAAGCTTTTTATGTGCAGTAGGAGTTAAAAGGTCAACCTCCTGAAAAACACACACGCACAGTGGCCAATAGATAGAAAGCTGTCTGGAGACACGGAAAGAGGAGATCGCTGCAGTTTACGATCTCTCACTTTGTGACCCATCATCAATCAGTGTGCAAGCTATTAAGAAGGGGGTCAAGTGCAGCTATAGCTCATCAAAGCTACCTTTCTCCCCCTGCTAATGCTCTTAATTGTGTATTACGAGCAGGAGAGGGGGATCACGTCACAGGGATTTGATTGACAGTCCAAGTAGGAGTAGAGGAATGTCAATCACGTATTCTTCTAACTGGGGTATCTCAGGACCAGAGAGGGAATCTGAAAAAAAGTGAAAGACACACTGGGGGTTGTGGGGAATTATAGACACCATGGAAAGAAAGAAAAAAAAGTCATTTTCCCACTATAGATGCCTTTAAGTTTAACTCGGTGACCGTGAAAGTTCTTCTTACATCGGGAGTGCGGACCACAGCCCACCTACGGAGGATCGGAATAAAACCCTGTGACTGTAAGTATTCAGTTGTTTAATTGAAAAATATAGTGCTGTGTGGCATTATATAGGGATATAATTGTATGTTTGAATGCTTTTTAATTATTCATTCAACACTTAAACGCACAGCCTGATTACAACCTAGTTCAAAACGGACTCAAAATAGCATATATGGGAAACTGCTTGTGTGTCCTTGATTCTGGTGTTAGATTTTCACACAAAAGCTTGCCAACAGGATGTTGAATAGGGTTTGTGGAAGTGCATGGTTCACTTCTTGAAACTGCTGCGTTCCTTTCTTAAAAGCAGCACCTTGGTTAAATGAGCAAATATGTATATAACTGTTCACATTTTCAAATAATTTAGAAATGGTTTCAAGAAAAACCTGTAAGCTCTAAGAAAACACTGTATTGAGTTTGCTGGAGAGAGATTCAATAAAAGTTCTTATTATTAAAAATGGTGCAAATTTTGCCCCAACCAATAAATGTTATTTTAACATTTGAAAGCTAACATCTGACTGGTTGGGGACAAAACTAGCACCATTTTTAAGATCAGAACTTTTATTGAATCTACATGCTTTCCTGCGAAAAACATTAGCATTTATGTGTACCATGCTTTTAGAAAACACTGATTTACAGCATTGTAGATGTTTTGTATTTTATGGGCTGTTTTGAATGTGAGATAAAGCTGGATCAGCTTCTTTGTTTGGATTTTCTTGTGAACTGAACAAAATACTTTTTTTTTCTTCTATTGCATGGGAAGCAGCTGCCAGGGCTTTTGATTGCCCCATTTCTGAAAAAGTCTGTGTTAAATTAAGGTTTATTAACACTGAAGAGACCACTAAGTACCAATGTGTAGTCCCTATAAAGCATATTGTTAAAGTAGTTGTAGTATTTGTTTTTAAAGGTTTTTTTTTCTCTGTCACCCCAGGCACCCATTCACCAGACTGGGATATCCCTGGGGGTGAATGCTGCATGGAAGGTGACAAGAAACAGAAATTACGGTATGTTTAAACAATTTGTGGGTTTTTTTTGTGCTTAAAGCGGAAGCCACAAAAGTGAGTTTTATTTCTTAGATTTTGGGTAATGATCTTGACGCATTAAAGCAGTACAAATTATAAACTTGGCCAGAGATAGTACAGGAGTCCGAATTGTGGGGTTGTAGACGTTAATTATGGGACAGTGGCCATTTATATAGCTTTAAAATTGCTCAGTTTTGGACAGAGATGAAATGCTTTTGTTGTTTTAATTAATTATTTCAATAATATTATCCCACTACTCTGCCTATTCTCCTTGCATCTATTTCATATTAATGGCTGGTCGATGCATTTGGTCAAAGAGAAGAAGTGTGAATGATGGCAGCTACATACCAGTGGAGCACGTATTGAATGTTACTGAGAGACATATTATTGATGTCCGATAACCATTTGGTTCGTCTTAACCTGCATGAAAAGTGAACATGTGGAAAATTAAGCAGGTGAGACAACAATGTTTTTTATACCATACTATGATTTCTATATAAAACCAAATGCAAATAAAAAGTAAACATTGAACTCTTAAGCAAAATAGCCCATAAGAGGAAAAAATTATTTCCTTCCTTAATAGCCTGTCACCAGGTCATTCATATTTATATGTTAATATTGTCTAAATTTCTGTTTGTTTGAGCCAATACCGTCTTTGCTCTTTATTAAATGTCGCTGTTGGATGTGTGTACGAAGCTTGAGTGCATTTATTTATGGGCTTCTTTTCCAAATACTTGTGCGCTTGTATTGATATTTAAAGGGGAAGTTTAATGCAAATACATGCACTTTCAGAAAAAAGAGCAGTATTTTTCATCCCAATGACCTTAATCTGGCAAATGTTCAACACAGGATTTACTTGTCGGCTTTGTAAATCAATTGGCAAGTTTCGTTGTTGGGAAATCTTTGCACGTAAAGGTGGCCATACATCCGCAATGATAATGGCTAATCCTTTCGGAGGACACAAAGGATTACCTATTATCGTCGTGTGTAAGGGCTGTTCCGACCGATCGGAGTGCCGATGAACAACACGTAGTCGGCCATACAATCGGTCGGGATGATGGAAAATTTTGTTCTGTCGTATCGGCTCCCTTTACTTTAAGCGGAGGGAGCCGAAAACCGATAGTAATGTGTATGGCTGCACGACCGACCGATCCCCATACCACTATGGGGATCGGTGGTAGGGTCGGTGTGGGCTGTTCCCACAGCATGTCTGCTGACGGTACCCATGTTGATTTGTCTGCACACATGCTGTGGAAATTGCATGTGTATGCCAGCTTTAGTGTACTTCCCTGTTAAAGCTGTCTGTTGGCTAGGGTGAGGTGTCTATAAAGAGTGATGGATTAACATAACCAAGCTGTCGGAAAATACCACCAGCAGATCGATATTCATCTCACCCTATATGGTGTTTTTAAGCTGCATAGTGGTACTGATGCGCCTTGGCTTTACAATCTGCTAATTGTCCTGAGAGCAAAATTATTGAACTTTTGCTCTGTGTTGATGGTTGTATTTCCTAAACTTTCCATCTGATGATACACACTTAAATTACAGTGAAAGCTAATTTAGCACAAGAGAACACAGATGCAGAAAGAAAGTCTATTTCAGGCAGATCGTTTATGAAACTGTGCCAAAGATTTAGCAGAAGAACTGGCATCTGCTAATGAACATCCACTGCCAGACATCGCATGGTCTGGGTAGCTGTTAACCTGAGGTATGTTCTTGGAGATGTGCGAAGCCAAGATAATAGGTTAAATAACGGATTTGTAACATTGTCTTTAGATGAAACCAACTAGGGAAATCCACTTTATAGATATCTGGCAGTGCGTTGATTCTATGTAAATTACAAATTACTGTAAAATGAATGAATGTACCCTGTACATATAAACTTTAAGGTTAATGTAAGGTCCTGTTAAAATATATACATATTATTATTATATTAAAGTTTTCCAGGGGGGGTTGGGGACAAGGAAAGAATGTGGTGCGCGTAGCCGCTACAGGCAAATGGGCGGGTTTATTGTGAACACATGAATGGGATACTGAAAGAAACCAACAGCATAAACAAGAAATCTCCAACACAGCCATCTGTATGTAGAGGGGGGGAAAAATAAAGACATATATCAGCCAGAACACCATTTATTTATGCACCAGAAAGAGCACCAATAGTAAGAATTTGCAGCTGGCCAGACAATACACTTAAGTAAGCACCAACAACCCACTCCAGTGACCCTACACTTTTAACACAGTAGAGGGTGACTGGAGGGCGAAAGTGATACTGGTTCCTGAACTGGAGGGGCGAAGTGATATGGTTGTAAACTGGAGGGCCTTACCATAACTGGTTTGTGAACTGGAGGCTGGCCAATACTGGTTTGTGATCTGTAGGGCTGACTGGCACTGCTAATAAACTGGAGGACTGCTAACGCTTGAAAATGAACTGGAGGGATCACTAACATTGCTTATGAAACTGAAAGGGCCTCAACAACATGCTAATGAACGGAGGGCTGACTAACTTGGGTATGAACTGAAGAGCTCACTAGCATTGCTATACTTAATGAGGGACTGGCTAACACTGCTAAATAAACTGAGGTGGCTGCTGACACTGTTTGTGATGGAGGGCTGACACAATACTGGTGTGTGAATGTAGGGCCGACTGAACATGCTAATGAAACTGGAGAGGACTACACTGTCAGGGGCCACAACCAAGAAAGAAGCTGAGAGCGGTGTTTAAACACCACCTCCCACCCCCATCATACCCAGTCACCACTCAATGTTAATGTCAAATGTCCCTGTACAATATCCCTGACGTATAATTTACAACATCTACTGGCACTCCGGTACCTGTGACGTACACTGCTAATTGGGTGCAGAACTGGCCTAACCTATGAACTGGAGACTGATTGGAACTGAATAATGGACTGGCATGATGGGAGAAATGGAGCATGATGGGAACTATAGTTCATAATCCAGATATGCGGGGACTAGTATTAAGCTCCATATGGGAGAATAAACATGTGGAACTAGTAGTTCATATCACTGCTTATGGGATAATGGTTTGTGAAGTTACAACTTAGATTTGATACTCGCAGAGAAAAACTGAACACAGTGAATATGGACTACAACTTGGGGCACCAATGATTCTGGGAGTCTGTTTAAAGGAGCAGCTTGCCTATATTTATGAGGGTTAAGAATTTCTTCTTTGGTTTCCCACTGCTTTACGACCCGGCAGGATAGAGACGCACCCGCATGGTCCTCCGGTGGATCAGTTTAAATCCAGGGCCGTGCCTATAGGCCTTGGGGAAACCTCGTCTTCAGACGCAAGGAAGTTGGGTTCTTAATTCAAAAAAGATTGGTTTCTTTTTCAGTTAGATCTGTATTCACAGGCTGAACGTTGTTTTTTTATTCGGATTTTGAATAAGAAACCACTGGTGTAATGTAATAGGTAAACCGTTGGGTCCACTGAAAAGACACTGACAGAACAGACTTGTACACAACCATGGCACATAATTAGTTTAGTCCAGCCTGGTCCAAATGGTTTTGGGCTTGGAAGTGGCATCAAATCTCGCCAATAGCCATTTTAGCCATGAAAGAAACTGGTGTATTGGCAAAGGTAAAACCATTTGGGGCCAGGTTGGAACTCAACTGAATTATGTGCCAGGGGTAATGTACAAGTCTGTCTGCGGTGATTTTTTTCATCAGTGACTAAAGCGCTTTAACCTGTTGCAAATACACAGTTTCTTATCAAATGGTCAAAATGGCTATTTTGCAGACTTTGATGCCAACTTGGCAGGCCCGAAACCAAAAGGGCCAAGCTAGATTAACTGAATATGGACTAGGGTATGTACAAGTTGTCTCTGCTGTGTTTTTCGTAGCCCAAAGGCGGTTTACCTATTACAATACACCAGTTTCTTAGTCAATGGCTAACAATGGCTTATTTGAGAATTTGTGCAACTTGCATGCCCAAAACCAATTTGGCCAGGGCTGGACTCAACTGAATTAGGCTATGGGTATGGTAAAGTCTGTCTGCAGGTTTTTTCAGTGGCCCAAAGCGGTTTACCATTGCATACCATTTCTTCATTCAATGGCAAAAAATGGCTATTTGCCTAGACTGTTGATGCAACTTGCATGCCCAAAACCAATTTGGGGCCAGGTGGACTCACTGACATTATGTTCCAGTGGGTATTAATGTGCAAGTTGTATGTGTCTGTCTCGGTGATTTGTTCTAGTGCCCAAAGCGGTTTATACCTATTGCCAATACATTTGCAATACAGTTTCTTATTCAAATCGACAATAGGAACACCAACTTCAGCCTGCGAAAAGAACCAACTTCAGACCTGCGAATAAGGAACCAACTTCAGCACTGCGAATAAGGAACCAACTTCAGCCTGCGAATAAGAACCAACTCACTGGAAAACAAGAATAAGGAACCAGCGAATAAGGAACCAACTTCACCTGCGGAATAAGAAACCAACTGAAAAAGAAACCAAACTTTTTGAATAAGAACCAGCTTTGTTGCTTCAGCTGCCTTCCCAGGAACCTTCCCCTGTACACACAGCCCTCATCTCCCTTTTTTAGGAGCGAACAGCCGGAGAGGTAACTAATAGTCCACTCCAACTTTTGCTCTCCGCCTCTTCCTCTATAGTAACATCGATTCCAGTACATCCTGAATACTCATACAGTGCGTAACAACAAACCCGCAATCTCATAGAGACCGGAGGATGTCCAAATTGTTCAACCAACCAATGACCCCGGGCGGGAAACTAGACACTGGGTCCGGGTGAATTGGTTACGCGGTAGGAGACAGTCACCTCTCCCCCCACAAAAAAGGAAACAATATGATAGGGTACAAAATTTCTATCAGTATGTCTTTTTATTGAGGTGAAACTGGTGCCCTGAGGAACCCACGCAGCACGGGGAGAACATACAAACTCCTTGCTGCAGGAGGCATCGTGCTAGCCAAGAGCCCCACCATGTTGTAATACCGGTACATTCATTGTATATTTATAGTAACACCTTGTGACGATTTTGGCAAGAGAGCAAACAAACCTTTTATCTTTACAAATAGCTTGTACTTCTACCTTTGCGCTCTCTTTAAGCGCAATAAAGCTTAAAACAATAACAAGTGTGATGCGATACAGTCAGATACAGCTTTCTTTGTATAATTTTAATATAATTTATTTCCTCATTTCAGTCACAAGCTTAGTAAAACATCAAACATTTGGCTCGTGAAACCGGCATTTTTGAATTTACACCAAGAATCTAGGCAATCTGCTAGTATGCGTTCCTGACCTTCGGGATACCACTTTTGTTGCCTTCCAAATGTTTAAAACCAACACTCCCAGCATTACCTGGCATTGCTTTCTGCTGTTATGGAGTTCTAGTATGGGAGATGCAGGGAGTGTCCTTTTTTAAACTTCTAGAGGCATGCAGGTGGGAGATCCATGCCATAGTGTGCAGTTAAATGGGTCTTGTACTTACTTTTCCATTGCTTTGTTACTCCTGTGTAATTGATATTTTGTATCCTTCTTTTATATAGTGCCCCACAAATAACCAGAGGGGGGGGGGGAATCATCTGTTTGGAAAATCTACTTACTTTCACATACAAAATTAGTGCCCCACAATACATCGTTTAATGGAGTTGAATCGTTTAAGGGAGTTTATTAGGGTAGCAAATTTCCCCTATTAGGTGATGCCACACTACAATGTCACTGGAACAGGCACGATGAGCGTTCGCATTTCCCTGTTTGATGTTTGGATTGATTCCCAAATTTGCGTATAGGAAGTGCGATCACCGAATTTTTGCTCAATTGCATGCATGTGGCTACCAAAAGCTGATCGCAGGGCAGCGTGCTAATGGGGCCTGTCATTGCATTCACACTACAAGCGCATTTTGAAAAGCATGATACGGATTCATTGCGCTTTAAAAGACACAAGTGGGCCTAGCCCTTTTGGGCACCTATACTGAAAAAAACGGACATATAATCTTTCCAAACCACCACCATGCCAATTTTAATATTATATCCTACATGTACAAATATGATATTTGGAGAGTCAATTACATGAGACTATACGGGTACCAGTGAAAAAAGTGAAAGGGAAAAGCACCTATTGTATAACAATCAATTAAGTACCTTTTGTACGCTATTGCCACAGTACTGAGTACTGTGTAAGGACAGATAGAACAAAAATACACTAGGACAAATCAGGGTTATCATAAAAGTTTTTTATCGTTAAAAATTTTGTCGAACCAATCCCAATGTTACATTTCAAATGTTAAATAAATCTGATTGGGTGGGGGCAAATTAGCACCATTTTTAAACGATAAGAACTTTATATGATCTCCTGTTATTTGTTGCTATAATGAGGTTGGCACTTTTGGTGGTCAATATTTTTTTATGTTTTCAATATATAAGTGAAAACAAACTATTTCATATACAATGCATCTGTTCTTCGTTGTATATTACTCTTTTAACAAAAAATCGTCCAAGGAGGTATACTTGTCAAATGTTAAACAAGGTAAGTTTTGAATAGGCTTTCTGTTATAGTACGTGTTTATATTCAAGTTAAATCAAATAACTATTCTTTCTTAATTACATATTCGCACTCATTCTGGTAGATGTTTAGTATATTCCACTGGGGGGGTTTTTTTGTTTTTTTTATATCGAAAACGTTTAGGAAATGTGCTTTTCAGTGATCTTTCACCACATCAGCAAAACTGTAAGTGGACGGGAATCCATCTGCCTCCCCCTTGTGCATAGCTGTTAAGCCGTAGGCTAGGGAAGCTAACATTGGTCCCCTTCGGCCAGTAGGCTTCAGGAACCACCATGATTTACCTCCCTTTATGCTCCCAGCTGCCACCAGGAATCTTCCGGGGGGGTTCGATGGGATAAGCCTGAGGTCCTAAAAAGGACCCAGCAGCAATACCCCGCCACAAACCGTGAACAAACAAAACGAAAACCCAATAAGTGCTAGTGCATTAAGTTCTATGTGGTATAATAAATAGGGGGTGAATTTAATATGTTAGCCAAAAATAAGCCCGAGCCTTTCGGCCTCGAGTAAAAATTGTTCCGCCATAGCCGAAGCTATGGCAGGAAGTGTAGGGAGTGCTAACTAAACACGTGCCCCCTGTGCCACAGTAGTGGCTGTGGAGAAGCCCAAGCTTTCTCACACCCCCTGCCTCAAGCTGTCGACAGGGCTCCATAGTCCACTCAAAACAGGCAGGAGCTTGGGGACCACCTCCCTCCCCTTGGTATAGGAGGCACATCCCACCTCTCAACCAAGCACTGGCCAGATGTGGATACTCACACATCTACTTTTATCATCCGAAAGAAGGAAGTGACGCTTCCGCTTTAGGCTTGATCAATATGGTGTACGTGCAGACTCCATTCTCACAGCAGTACGGGGTTGCCTCCCTTGCCAGATGAGGTGCAATCCCCTGTTGCCACTGAAAGAACAGATTACTATATTGACACTGTTAGTCCACATGGCCAGTTTTTTGGAAAGAGGGCGTTGTATCTTTAGTACATATTCTTTTGTTTATTACATATCTTCATTAGTCGTCTATTACTCTGTTAAAGGAAGAGAAACACCTTCTTATAACAGAAGGCCATCTTGAAGTCTCATGCTATATGACTTAGCATTGCACCAAAGCCTAAAAAAAAAAAGTAGTTTCTAACTCCATGTTTCCCAAGTAAGAGGCAGAGATACTGCAATAAAGGAGAGCATGTTTTATTGCATGTTATTAGCCCACGGCTCTGGACACATGCATTAGCTAAGGGACATAAAGGAGTGTTTTGCATATCTCTGCCCTGTACTCTGGGAAACAATGGGTAAGAAATTACTTATTGTTTTTTACGCTTGTGGGCAATGCTATTACATATAGCATGAGACTGCAAGATGCGCTTCGTTTATCAGAAGGTGTTTTCTCGCTTTTATGCTCTTATGCTT
Source organism: Hymenochirus boettgeri (assembly GCA_019447015.1). Taxonomy (NCBI): domain Eukaryota; kingdom Metazoa; phylum Chordata; class Amphibia; order Anura; family Pipidae; genus Hymenochirus; species Hymenochirus boettgeri. The sequence continues at coordinate 201,821,125 of CM033471.1, read as the reverse complement.
CTTTGGCCACTCCTCTCCATAAAAAAAAAGCTTTCTAGCTGCCTTTCTTTAAAGGAAAGAATTGGTTTCCATTGTGCTGCCCAATCTGGATTTGGCTGTAGCCTTACATACTGTTTAAATTTATTGACATGTTATTAAAATTAGCAGGTGGTATAGGTTGCACTTAATAAAGCATATAATACGTTTAAAAATATCATTACTTCGGTAATATTTGGTGATGAGTTCTTTGCAAGCTGAAAGGCTTGGTCTTGTAGAGCAGTAATAATTAAATATTTGTTGGCGTGAAGCTGTTTTGTGTATTTAGACATTAAAACAGCCTATAAATTGTGCTCTAATAACTGATTAAACAATAAATATATTTGTGTTTGACAAGTTGCAACTCGGAAACATTAATTGTAAGTAAGGGATTTCAGCATCACAAAACCTTCCATTGTTTACGTAAACCCCCAAGAGCGCAAAATGCCACTGAATGTGTACTTTACTGTCGTGAGTTGCAGATAGATCAAGTCAGGAAGCCAATGAAAGAGGCAGAGGCAGAATTTATTCTCTAGGTGACACATGGCTAGGGAATTTACCTTGATCATGTGGCAATTGACTGGCATTGGCTGTACAGATGAGAGTTTTGACGAACATGTTGCTGGCTCCCACCACAGTGAATACATTCTTGTTTTGTAGTTAGCAAAAGACAATTTTCTTATTAAAGGACATCATGTGAAAAAAAAAAAAACACATGCCCTTTGCAAAATAGTCAATCATGTACTCTGTGATGCCTTAATCTATCCTGTCAGGACTATGTTTCCATGGTGTCAGATATCTGTGCAGGCACTTTCCCCCGTCCACCTCCCCTCTGTTACCTCCTCCATGTATCAAACTCCGGCCTCTAACTGACAAGCTTATCATGTGCAGTAGGAGTTAAAAGTTCAACATCCTGAAAAACAACCCACGCACATGGCCAATAGAAAACAAGCCTGTCGGAGACACAGAGAAGGAGAACAGTTACAGTTACGGATCTCTCACTTTGTGACCCATCATCAATCAGTGAAGATATTAAGAAGGGGGTCAAGTGCAGCATTAATCTAACCATGAAAGCTACCCCTCTCTGTTATTATAGAGCAGGGAGGGTGGGATAACAGGGATTCTGATTGACAGTGACCAAGTGGGGTAGAGGAATGCAATCAAGTAGTCTTTAACTGGGGTATCTCAGGACAGAGAGGGAATCTGAAAAAGTGATGACACTATGCAGGTTGTGCGGGAATTATAGAACACATGGACAGAAAAGAAAAAAAAGTAAAATTCATTTTCCAACTATAGATGCCTTTAAGGAGCCTTAAAGGGGGACAGTTCATGGAAATTATCAATAATGTTTTTTTTTTACAAATTGTTTGTTGTTGTTAATGCATACTTGGTATTCTTTACATATTCAATTTTGTAAAAATCAGTTGATTTCATAGCCTTCGCTGTACCCTGCTGTTGCATAGTGGGCTGACAGTTTTAGGTTCTAAACGAGTCCTTCTCTTCCCCGGAGCACCCGACATCCGTGGAATGTTCCTAACGGTAATTTCTACTGATGGCGGGTGGGATGGGTCAAAAGATGCTCGATCTCTGCTGAGCAATGAATTCAGACCAGGAGCTGGGGTCATGGGAATAAGACCATAATGGTTATAGTTAGGTTGTCCTGCAAACAGAAGAAATCGTATTTCGGTTGCATTTATTTATACAAGACAAAAATTGGTGAATCGGCAGAAAGGTCAGTGGATGAAAAATGAATGCTTATGATTTGTCTCCGAATTTACCCAGACCACCCGGCCATGTCGACACACACCTTTTCCAACTCCCCTAACGCTGTGTCACAGAGGCTTTCTTATGTTTTATTATTGATGGCGCATACCAGCACGGTTTATCTCCACTATGTTGTGTTTTGAACATGCCTCTCTTCTTCATGTATCTGTGTCCTCGCACTTCAACCTGTCTCTCTATCCGCTAATCTTCCCAGGATCTTTTTTTTTTTCTTTGGTTGTATTTTTTGCTTTTTTTGTTATGTTCGTCTTATAATTTATATCGGTGTAATATTTTTACCCCTTTGGTCCCCCGGGTACCTACGTTTATCTGGGTTTCATTTTTACCCATGTAGTAGTCGAATTCTGACATATACCAATCCGCTTCATGAAACTGTGAAAGACTTTATGAGAATCTTGGTATACTAAAGTAATACCTTTTATTGGCTAAACAAAATGTTTGCATAACCAGGGCACCGCTGTTAGACAGCACTTATTTGGACCTGCGTGATATAGTTTGTATCATTTCTAAACGCTCTGGTTGCATTTTTACAACTTGGAACCGGCCCTGGTACCATTCATTCTACTTCCATTAGGTATCTCACCAACTGTACGTGCGTTTGTCCTTTCTCGCAAAGCCCATGTATTAGTCACGGACAGCTTCCAGTCGATGTTACTTCCGGTCCCTCGCCCCTGTCCCCCCCCCTTTTTGGGCTATGGTGAATTTGAAAGCCGCCTGCAGATAGAAATTATATAACCCTGAAGTGACTTATTCGTCTCTTATTATTATTTTTTTGTCTATTTAATAAAGGCTTGTGTAAGGTAGGTCTTGGTGGAATTTAAATTATACATGTGATAACTATTGCATTAATGTCGTATTTTAACAAAAGTTTGCAGAAATACCACTAACTGTTCCATTGCATTAATGTCGACAGTTTCCATTAGACTGCTGTATGGGTTTATTTTATGGGTTCATTCTAACTCAACAACTTTTAACTCTACTTAAAGGCAAATCATCAGCATTATGGTCAGTCGTTTTTAGCCCCCACACTTTGCCGAGATTAGGCAAACTCTCAAGGATTTTTCTAATATCTCCTGTTTATTCTATTGAAGAATGGAAGGAAAGGCACAGCTCCTTTACCTCCCTTTCTTCAATATACCGTATATACTCGAGTATAAACCGAGTTTTTCAGGCCTGAAAATCAGCCTGAAAACTCGGACTCGTTTATACTCGAGTCAGTAGCTTACCTGAGCATTCCGGCAGCCGCACGATCTTTCTGTGTACTGGCGCGCCGGCCTGACGTCACTGCCCGGCGCCAAGCCCGGCGCCGGGCAGTGACGTCAGCCGGCGCGCCAGTACACAGAAAGATTGCGCGGCTGCCGGAATGCTCAGGATACCGCACCGTACCTGCCAGGAAGCCCTTGGATGGAGGAGAGCCCACAGGAGAGAGACCACAGGTACAAACTGGGTGGCAGGGTGAGGGGTGCATTCAAGATGTTTGGGAACTACAACTCCAGCATGCTTTATAGCTGGGAGTTGTAGTTTCCAAACATCTTGAATGCCAAGTGAGGGTGGCATTCAAGATGTTTGGAAACTACAACTCCCAGCTAATAAAGCATGCTGGGAGTTGTAGTTTCAAACATCTTGAATGCCACATCACTTGGCATTCAAGATGTTTGGAAACTACAACTCCCAGCTAATAAAGCATGCTGGGAGTTGTAGTTCCCAAACATCTTGAATGCCGAAGTGAGGGTGGCATTCAAGATGTTGGCAATTACAACTCCCAGCATGCTTTATTAGCTGGGAGTTGTAGTTTCCAAACATCTTGAATGCCAAGTTTCTACCCTCGGTTTATACTCGAGTCAACAACTTTTATTAGGATTTTTAGCTGAAATTGGGTACCTCGGTTTATACTCGGGTCAGTTTATACTCGAGTATATACGGTAACTGGATTACCAAACCTTGAAAATATGAGTGGAGATACCCTTTAAAGCTTCCTTTTTCACATGAATGTTGCACGATGGGTCGTTCGCTAAAAATTATCTGACGTGTGTACAAGGCTTTATATGCATTACAGAGGGTTGGCAAAGTGCAAGATATTATCCGGGTTTATAAAAGCTATTGTTTTTTTAAATTTGGAATTTTTTTTTGATGGGAGATAACAAAAAAGGCAAATAAGATACAGTTGATTTAGGGCTTGTGCATCATCCACCAATTCCCCCCCCCCCCCAAAAAAACCCCCATATGTTTGGCCCCTACTAAGTTGGGTGTCATTTGTTGATCCGCTGGGTCTGGCCAGCCACAAGCTGACTGATGATCCACACCTGGAAAAATGTCTGGTAATCGGCCTCTCGTTTGTGGGGCATCATGGGTCTCCTATGTCTGTTTGAGCTCATAAAAGCCTTGAAAAGAGGTGGACTTCATGGTGAAAATCTTCTTTCAGGAACACCAATCAGATGTTCTCTAACTGCAGTCGACCAGTAAAGCTAACAGCTGACTGGAAACATTTTGCACTGCACCTCTTAATATATAAATCCCTTATGCATGTCTTATTCACACAAGATGGATGAAGAAAAGTTCTGTGGTCAACAATCTTCTAACACAAAATTATTTTAAAAAAAGCTTGATAGCTTTACAGCTATGATTTATATCTTGCCTTTTAAATTTTATTTTAAACTTTTCCTATTTGAAGAGGAAGCAGCTGTACCAACTGTGGATCTGGCAAAATAGGGCCAGGAACGAACTTTTGTTAGAATGCATGTACTCTCTGTTACATGTGCTCTTGTACATACTTGTGTCTTGTTATCCAAAGGGTATTTGTTTTCTTTTCTTTGATTCTTAACGATAATGACATGGTACAGCCACCATTTTAAAACATTGTGGGGATCTAATCCACTCATTTTAGATTAAACTAAGGGGGAAGGGGATGGAGTATAATTGCCCTTTAACTGGCTTTTATTTTTCTAGTTTTCCTCGTTATCTTGGAACAGTAATAAATAACTCTAGTGTCAGCCAGTAAACGTTTATTTAGTGGCAAACAATATCACATGTAATTCTTTTTGTGGGTTTACCATTGTTTGTAAAAATATGAATGCTTCAGTAAATCCTAATTAGAGGTGTACTTTTCAGAAAGCATTGATTGATCTTTTGTGCTGACCCATAGTGTTTTTGACCAGCAGACTTGTAGAAGAAATAAGGGTGAAAAAAGAGGAAGCCACATATTAATAATTAACTGTATGCAAGGACACTAACAGGCCAGGCAATGCTGCTGGTGTGGAGCAAAGCAAGAATAGAACTGGTTTACTGCATTTAATTAGACCATAATAAATAAACAGAATGTAACAAAGTGACAGGTTTCTTTGGATTTCTCTTCATACTTTTTAAATGTTCTGTTGGTAGCCAAGCCAAGATGTGCCACACCGTTTTCACATGTAAGCAAGCTAGTATCGTGGACACATTGCCCATAACCTGAGACGGCTTGCTTAATCATAGGCACTAATTTCCTGTTGCATGATATAAAACAGTAGCACAAACAGGTCTTATTTTTCATAATTCATTAAGCCTTCTCTTATCAGGCAACTTGGGGTGATTCTGAAAAAGAATCTTATTGGAAAGACTGAAACTGACAATTTTCAGTTCAACAAGAGCTGAAAGCCATTGTCTTTAACCTGACAAAAAAAAGTAAGGGTACACATGTTGGCATCCTTTTGTCCTAACTGACCTTTTGTCCAACTGGTCAGCCTGGGTGAAGGACTGCTGGTCGCGGCAAATGTAGTGATTGTGTGGTTGGCTGTGGTTTTCTGACCCGTTGGTTGAGGCCCCCCCAGGAACCATCCAATATTTAAAAAGTGGCAGATGTCGGAACATTTTGCAAAAATAAATGATTGTCTTGTTAACCCGTTTAAACATACACGGTATTTGCTGTATTATGGATATGGCCTATGTGAAAGACCTGCCGGTGATCAGTCACAACAGCAGGGCTGACGGCTAAGACTAGTGAAATTTTTGACCACATTGACCAATCTCAAAACTTTCAGAGGTGGGTATCGATGAGCATACACAAACATATATTAGGATCGTTACCTCCTGATTTAAAAAAAAAAAAATACATTTTAACTATCCTAACAATCTAGCTGATTGCAATCCGATTAAATCACTGTGGTGCTGATTGCTCAAAACAGAAAATGTTGTGTTATCCCTAAACATTAAAACCATCTTAAACTTTAAAGGCTTGTACCTGTTTTTTTTTAAAGAACCATCTCATAGATGCCAGTGTTTAGTCTTTGTAACTTTCTGCAGTTAAAGGGCATCATGAAATTTGCTTGGCACTTCATCAGTGCACAGTACAAAGCAAAGAGTTATGTTGGTTCGGTTTTCCCTAGAACAGTTATTTTATCTTTCTCTGGGGCTCAATACCAGCATCTTTTAACCAGTCAATGTGATTCCTTGCACACCATTTATTATCTGTCACATTGGTGTTGTATTTGACATTTAAGTGATGTTTTTTTTGATTCTGAATATGCTTGACTTCTATAAAGAATGAAATGCCATGATGAAAGATTTAGACATAAGATGTCAAGTAGTTTCAGTCCCATGACAAGTTTGGCATGGCATTCCACTTACCACTCCCATTTATGGTAATGCACCATTTGCTTTATATTAATACAAATAGAATGTATATATATTCAATGCCAGACTAGAGGCTGGTATGCTAGGGTGTCTTATGGAGCCCAGGGGCTGTAAATTGGCTTTAACAGTACCTACAATATATTTATTTAAAGGGAAAGTTCAGTGGAAAATATCATTATTTTTAAAATTATTGATTTATATTACCTCAGGTATAAACTGAGGTACCTATTTTTACCTGAAAAAACAAGTAAAAGTGAATGCCTCGAGTATAAACAGAGGGTAGAAAATATGAACACTAGTGCAAACCCATAATTTGTAAAAGTGAGTAATAATAGCAGAATCCAATAATCAACAATTCAATGGCACTCCAGATGTTTGCAAACTACAACTCCCAGCATGTTTTGAGTGGCAAGGCTCAATATTAATGCTCCCTACCGTACAATCTAAGTAATTTGGCCCCCATAATGAAATAATAATGTATTCATCTATTTATCCAAAATGCCTCCTCATCCACCCACCCATCCAGTGCACAGACTTAATAGCCCCTAAAGCACCCATGCACAACAAGAGCAAGAGTAAAATGGTTCTTCTTACTTGCTCCAGTATGGAAGGGCTGACAGGGGTATCAATTCTTTGTGATCCTCCATGACTATGCTACGTCTGCTGAAGGCCGAGGATGTGCGGGACGTGGGAAACTCACGTGCCCGACGTGTGTAACTTGCGTGCCTGCTGATTGCTCTGGACTGCTCTTCTCCTTCGCTGTTGGAGTCTGCTACAGCCAGCTGCCTCTGAAAAACAGTATGACCCGAGTATAAACAGAGGTTTAGATTTTTTTTGGTTAATTTTAAAGTATAAAAACCTTTGTTTATACTTGAGTATATACGGTATACATACCTAGTTATTCAACATATTTGACAAAATCAGTTGAATTCATACCCCTTGCTGTGCCCTGCTGTTGACATTAGTAAGCTGAAATTTCAGGTTCTGTAACGGTCCTTCTTCTTCCCAGAATGCACACTACCGTAGAATGTTCCTAAAAGTAATTTCTACTGATTGGCTGTTGGATGGGACAAACATGCTCAGATCTCTATTGAGCAACTGAATCAACCCAGGCGCTAGGTCAAGGGCAAGACAATAACCGTTTCTATTAGGGGTCATGCACACAGGAAGTCAGTATTTCAAAAACATTTATTTATACACAGAAAAAATGCTGAATGGGCAGGTTAAGGTCATTGGGGTGTAAAAATACTGCTCTTTTTTTTTTCTTCTTAAAATTATATGTATTTGCAATGAACTTCCCCTTTAAGCAATGCGTGTCCCTTATTATTGGCAAAACAACATTTTATCATCAAGTAAATCTGACGTGGTAGTCAGATCTTTTAGAATATTATTTACTTTAATATGTTATTTGGAGCTATGGTAAATATGGTCTGACAGATTTTTATTTCTGTAGCATTTATAAAGCTGCTTACAGTGAGTGGAAATGGTTGCTTGTCTAATGGTGGCCCCATCAGTTTAATCAGTCAAGCTGAGCAGTACAGTACAATGTGGCTTAAAGACATATGTGCCTATGTATTCTTGCTCATGTTTACTATAACCCGTATCAGTTTCAAGATAAAGATACATTATACAGGTTGTTAATGGCAAAGCATTTAATTTTTCATAACCTCTTTTATTTCCGATATGTTGCCTTTAACTCTCTCTGTCCTAAACAAATGTTTGCACTCACTGCATTTTCCATGGCTTGATTTACAACCGTATATTGAGCATTTTTTCATTTAGTTTACAGTGAATAAGCATTTAAACATTGAAGGGTATGTAGCTTCCTGTGCACAACCTCTTTGGCTTCATTACTTCCTGATTCAGGTAGTGAATTGCTGTTTATGGCCACATAGCCACTTTTCCAAAAAGTAAAAGAAATTTCTCCTTACCCTCTTTCCTACCTAAAACCAATTACCTTATATACTCAAGTATAAGTCGGTTTTTAGGCTTTAAAAAAAGCCTAAAAATCCAGCCTCGATTTATACTCGAGTCACTAACTTCTTATCCAGTAAGCCACTCTACTGCTCTGACGGGTGACGTCAATACCCAGCGTCGGTCTCATTTGCCGGCGCCGAGAAGTGACATCAGGCTCCAGAGCAGTGGAGTGAAGAGGAGTGAGCAGACACTGGCTTAAAGGATAAGAGGTTAGTGTATTGCACCATACTGCACTAATCTCTGCACATGTACCCTCGCTCTGGGGGTGGGGGCAGACAGTAGTCCCATACACTAAGCCCAATTCTTGCCACTGAAGATGTTCTGAAACTACAACTCCCAGCAAATAAAGCATGTTGGGAATTGTAGTTTTTCAAACATCTGGAGTACCAAGGAATGGGGGTTACCGTATGAGATTAAAGGGCAACTAATGGCTTAAAACTATACAGAACCAGGAGCATTTTATCTATTGTTAAAAAGGTGCCTTCTGATTCTGTATTGTTTTGAGGCCTTAGTTGCCCTTTAAATGGACAGCAGAATTCACATACAGCAATAGCCATACTGGATTTGGCTATTACTGTATGGGACATCTGCTGTCCATTTAAAGGTCAACTAAAGCCTCAAAACAATACGGAATCAGAAGGCAGTAGTGGTCACATTTTCTACCCTCGACATTTGACTGTGTCATGTTAATGACAAAATCAGCTTTTATGATGTAATTTGTTTTCAGTCTGCAAGCTTACTTTACGAAAATAAGTTGGGTCTTCCTGATTAAATAACATACTTTGGCTGATATTTTTAGTTTGTGCAAATTTGTGTTGCTGCACAACATTGTGGGGGCAGTTGCACTGACAGTGCGAACAGACATGTTGGAGGGTGGTTCACAGTTTGGCCATAACCTCTTTGTCACCAACAAACTGACTGTAAAGCAATCTTATAGGTTGGGTATGCTGTAAAGAGACCTTTTTAAATGAAAGCATAGCCATTGACATGTTCCTAAAGAAAAGTCTTTCCCAAGAGTTTCCGTCTACTTGTATTGCGATCCATGCAATGTTGCATAATTGAAACACATGCGATTTGGGATTGCAGCGCACCTAGTGTGGCCAGACCAATTAGCCAACACTAGCGTGTACTTTTTATTGCTTATCGATGCTTCATCGGATGGCACATTAAAACGCCCTAGTGTGGCCTAGCCCTAAAGGAGAAATTAATCAAGGTCATCATGGCAATGAAGGCAAAGTTTAAAAAAAGCTTCTTTTTATTAACTTTAAAATGGAAAAATGTAAATGCAAATGTTCTATTCCCTTTGAAGACCGTTTGTCCAATATGTTAGTCACAATTAAAGGCTAGGTTCACTCAAAAACCTATGTTTTTCTCATAAATTAAAGAATGGGGGGTAAAGAGCTATGGAGTGAACCTGTCCTTTAACTTACCACACATGGTGGCCACTGCTTTTAATAAGCCATAAGTCACTAATGTATACAAATGCTTTGACAAGGTAATTTTTATAGTAATTACTGTATATATAATATGGAATTGTATATTTCCACACATGAAGTGCAACTAGTGATCAATTGCTTTTTAAATCAAGTGGGTTAGATGTGCACTAGGCATTTCGTTTGTGTGTGTATTTCATAAATGGCAACATTATTGTATTATATTTATTTTGTTGTATAGCAATACATGTTCATCAGTGATTGTTATTTAATCCATTCAGAACTCTCCCTACCCCGAAGAGCTTACAATCTAAGCAATTTTTTGCAACAGATTACTACGTGTTTACTGAGATGGTGTAAATTAGGTGGAGGTAAATGATTGACTGGTTGCACAGGCCTGGCGTATTGATTTATTTACATTTAACACAATAGGCAGCTGTTAATTATGGACTTTAAAGGTAATTATCTGGCATAGAAGCTGCATTGCTGATAAATTCTAGTTGAACTTACCCTACCAGCATAGGCTGAGATATTAAATTGGTAGGTTAGGGAGGGTCCATTCCTGTTCTAACATGTGCTTTTTACTTCCTAATACATAACACAGGGATTTGGGGATAGCACAGAGTACAAGGTAGAAATGTGCTTGTGTTGTGTTTAATAACATTACATTCTCTAACCTGCACATCTGAAATGTCATGTATTGTAACTTGGGTCTACATTTGTCTCCCTGGTTACTAATTGAGAGTCTAGTAAATATGTTTAAAATTCTCCATGAGTATTGGAACAAACAAGCTATTACCACATTATAAAGCTTCAGCTTATTGCTGTATACTAACCTTTGCTTAATATGTAATGTTTGGCTTAGTCACCTAAGTTTGAACTGCAGGATGATTATTTACCCTCTTTATGCACTACATACATAACATAATGGAGAGAGAGGAAGATCCTACTTCTTCTTATGTGACATCCTCCTTATTTACAATACAAATATATATTTAATTAAAATTGTAATTGTTTCTATGGAATATTCCTGTTTTTTAGGAAAGGAATAAAGGGAGGGGGGGGGTGTTGGCCCGGGTTGAAGCCAAGGGGGCCCCATCATCTTATTTTTCCTATGACGGATATAACCTCCTCCCTGTAAAGCAATATTTTGTAGGAAGGTGATAATAACCTATTGGTGGCAACTGTGCATTGTTAAAAACATACTTTTTTTTTTTTCATGTTGCTGCTGTTCACTGATTTTGTCACCTTGTTTCTATATTAAAAGAAAAATTGCTGTCAGAAAAATAGCAGGAAATAAATCTGCTTGTATATTAAAGGAGAACTAACCCCAATTTTGTATACTCCAGAATCTGAAAACAACCCCCCTATAAACACCAATAAACTATAAAATGCCACTTTAGTAAACTCTCTTAAAGTAAATCAAAGCCTGTTAAAAACTGGATGAAGTATATGTATATATGTGCAGTGTCAGACCACACCTCCTGACCTCAGTCACATGCTTCCTTGCTTTTATCTGTCCTGTAAAAGGATTGGCTAGAGATTATTAATGGGTGTGACCAGCTGTAACAAGTTTGTGCCATAGCAAAGGACTGAGCATGTGCAGAATATAATGGTCGTTGACCAAACTGTCTGATACTAGAATGCTGAGAAATAAAGCACAAACCATATGTTATTTAGGTAAATTTCCCAGCGCCTGTATCAAAATGAGAGGTAAGACACAGATTACTGGTTTTATATCAAGATGTCCTGACTTCTGGTTCAGTTTTGTTCTGTGGCTTTAGTTGTCCTTTAAGGTGAGAGTTTACGATTTTGTTGTGTGTGTGCTTTGGTAACTTGTTCACTTTGACACTTATTTCAACAAAAAATTTAGCTACGTACCATTTTTATGTACTTATTTGCTTTCCCGGGAGTGGCTCCAAATGTTTAGTGGCTGAAAGAAGGATACATGTTTCTTTTCACCATTTATGGACGCATCCAAAATTAATCCTCAGGGCCGCTCCTTCCATGAAGCAATTAGAAAAGATTGCTCATGGTGCGAGCCTCTGGCAGATTTAAAAAGGCATCATGCAGTCAGATTTTCGTTTTACGCGTGCACGCTGCAAATCACTTTACAGGACAGAGGAAGCAGGAAGTAGTTGCAGTCGGCTCCACCGGCAGAGGCTGATAAGGTTTGCTGGTCCGGGTAGAGAACTGCTGTTGCTGTGCTACAATCCCCACCTCCTCCATTCACTTTTCACTTCTTTGGTCCATAATAAAGCACTAAATCAGCTGACTGCTTCTCTGCACTTGCAATTGGTTGTGCAGTGCAATGATTTACAGTCAGAGCTTGAGGCTTCTGCTTACCCAATAGTGAGTGCAGAGGGAGATGGAGATTCAAACTGCTGCACTGACAGTAAATCACTGCTCTGCACTAACTATTGCAAGTGCAGAGCAGCAGTCAGCTGTTTAGTGCTTCATCAAGGACCAAAGGAGTGACAGAGCCACATAGGTGAATGGGGGAGGTGGGGATTGCAGCATAGCAGTAAAGTAAAGGTATGGGGAAAGGAGTGGAGGGAGAAGGGGGTTGGGGGGAAAAGAGCATCTGTGCATGTTACTGTATAGATATTCATATCTACAGAAGAGGGTTGGGGGAGAGAGGGGTATATGTGCCTGTTACTGTGCATCATCATGTAGATATTGATTGGGCGAGATTGGTATCTGCCTGTTACTGCGCATCATCAAGTAAATATTGATGGGGGTGTATCTACCTGTTACTATGCCTCATGTAGATATTTAATGGGGGAAGAGGGGTATCTGTTACTGTGCCTCATCATGTAGATATTGATGGGGGAAGAGGGGTATCTGTTCCTTTTACTAAGCCTCCTCAGCAAGTATGTTGTAATCATGCATTTTTGTGCGGTTTGTAGTATTTTTTGCGGGTAGTGCGTTGTAGTGCATTTTTAGGTTAAAGGCAAAAACTGCATATGCATTTTTGTGCAGTTATGTTTTTTTTCCTCTTTCTCATATTCTTTTATTGAATGTGCACTAAACTGCATGCAGCAATGTGTTTGTGAAGCACACCATATAAAAACGCAGTAGTGTGAACGCTAATATGACATTCCTATGCAAAGGATTACTTGTAGTTTTTTTGCAAACGCATTTAGCAGACAAACTGTACAGAAACACAAAATAACTTTTCTAGTGTGAATGAAGCCAAAAGGTACATATAGTGATACTAATGGGCGTAATCGCTTTTTGTGTGTTGTCGAAAACTGTAAAGGACCAGTAGTGTCTGTGTTTGCTCTCGGGCATGGCAAAACATTTTGTAGGAATATTATTGTTGATCATATTGCCAGGAGTATGGCCATCTTTAGAATTAGAAAGCTTCCCATTAGAGTCAAAAAAACAAAGTTACATTCACAAGATGTACCGTATATACTCGAGTATAAGTCGAGGTACCCATTTTTACCTCAAAAATGAGTAAAACCAATTGACTCGAGTATAAGTCGAGGGTAGAGTCTCCCCTCCAGCCCCAGGAATAAAACCTATTTCCCTGCACCCATCTTCTCACCCTGCCACTACACTACACTACTACAGTACACTACACTACTCCCTGCACCCATCTTCTCACCCTGCCACTACACTACACTACTACAGTACACTACACTACTCCCTGCACCCATCTTCTCACCCTGCCACTACACTACACTACACTACTACACTACACTACACTACTCCCTGCACCCATCTTCTCACCCTGCCACTACACTACACTACACTACTACAGTACACTACACTACTCCCTGCACCCATCTTCTCACTCTGCCACTACACTACACTACTACTATTGCCTTACCTTTGCAGGAGAGTCCGGGCCCCCGACATCTTGATGGAGGAATCCGGCTGCCGCGTCGCATCCACTGACGTCACGACTCGGCGCCGGTCTAATTTCCCGGCGCCGAGTCGTGACGTCAGTGGATGCGACCATCAGTGGACACGGCAGCCGGATTCCTCCACCAGTAAGTGACTGACTCGAGTATAAGTCGAGGTTCAGTTTTCAGGCTGTTTTCACAGCCTGAAAACCTCGACTTATACTCGAGTATATACATAACAAAAGTATGGAACAAATATCATTGGCCAAAAGAATTTTCCCTATTAATTTTTTTCCCTACGACAGGAATTCTTTGGACAATAAAAACAAGATGAGTACTGTAGAATATGGTGGTCGTTTTTTATGTTGTCCTTTTTAGACAAGATTTCAGGTCAAGCAGTATAAGCTGTGCCATATGAGCTTTCTTATTCAACCAGGTCATGGTATATCAAGTTGTAATTAGTAAAAGCCAGTTAGATGTCCACACGAATTAGGCACATTTAATTACTAATTAACTACTATTAGATATAGGGACCTAAGCAGGACTTATGTGTGGGAATTGTCTCACCCTTGTAAGGTCAGGGAAAGCTTGCAGGTTAGACGAGTTTAATAGACGCTTTTCGGAGACAGTTCCTTGGCTTTTGTTGCAAGTAATTGTTTTTTTCGTAAAGTCAAACTGAGCCTGCAAAATAGGCTGCCCATCTTGGTGGCGTTTAATTTAACTTTTCTTTTAACTGCTTTGCTTTTAATTGCAGATCAGTTAAATTAGTTCAAACTTTTTCAGTTCTCCACCTGATGAGAAATTTATCCTCTGCTCTGTGTCTCCTAGTGCAACATGAATCAATCAATCCAAAAGTCAATAAATAGTTTTCACCAAAATATATCACAAAAAAAGAGTAGGCGTCTAAAAATGAATTTTATTAATGTAATATATCTAAATAAATATATATATAGAAAAGTTAAAAAGCTCCCACAGAGGCCCCTGATCCCAGATGTTATAACCAAATAAATAACTGTCTCAATATTATGTATACATATACATCTACAACGCCTATAATACAGTCAGTCAGAGTCAAGAGTGTAAGTTCCGTACGCACACGGACTGGAACGTGGACAAAACGCATTGTCCTAAACACACTCAAAACATACTACGCAACGCATATAGTGGAATCTTTCCATTAATGACCTAAAAATTGTTAAAAACTTGCTAATTATTATCGTGTCACTTGCATTGTTAATCTATCTGAATGGACACTGACAAAGTGCAAAGTATGCCTTGCCATATGGACGTGTGCAGAGATCTCTGCTTCCCTGGCTTTGTCTTTGCAAACAAGTGAACTAGTAACCATGTGTTAACCGATAGGAAAATAAACAAGTGAACCATTCCACAGTATTGTTTTCTGTTTCAGTCTCTAAGTAAATGTATAACTGTAATACCTCGCTGTTCTTCCTGTCATGTAGTATGGATCTTAGTACAATGCTAAGGAAAAGGTGGTGTACTGTGTTAGCCAGTCAAAATGTTTACAGGGTAACCCTTTTGAAATAACAAAATTGGTATAAAGGTGATACCTTTTATTGGCTAACTATGATAATCATAGAACTTTCTATTTCCTTTTTCAAGCTGATTATGGAACTAGAATGTTGTGATAGCTTGCTTATCTTAGTTAGCCAATAAAGGTATCACCTTTATACCACTTTAGTTATTTTTTATTTTAAAAGGGTTACCCTGTAAAGTACACAGGAGAAGGTTATTTTGGAATATGGAAATATGTCTGCATTAAATATCGCTGGAATTTTTACAGCTTCTGTCTACTGTCCATCGTTCTTTATCCAAATTGGATATGTCGGTAAATCACAGAGGATCTTGCGGTCTCCTATGGATATGCTATTTCAGCCCATTGAACGGTTGATAACGGTGTACCTAGCCTAAAGTACACGGTATCGATATTCTAATCGATTCAATCAATTTGATTGGATTATCAAAGACACTTTTGCTGGTTTTTGATGGACCGATCAGCAATATCGATCGGTCTATCGGAAAAACAATTTCATCGACCCCATTTACCAGAACCAGCTGAAATATATATGTAAGATTGTCAGTGCAAGGTGGAGATATACAATCGGTTCTTCTGATCGGATTTATGATCGTTTTGGATGATCGCAAATCCGATCATAAGAATATTGGACCGTGTATGCCCACCTTTAGGTTTTGTGAATAAAACCAGCTGTGGTTGGAGATAGCAGTGGGTTAGGAGAACTTACACTGTAAAAAAAAAAAAAAAGATTTTTTTGGACATTTGAAACAAATGGACTACACTTTTGCTTGTTGAGTAGTGACTGACCCCCCTGGAGTTTCCTGGGCCCTTGGTAGGAGCCTATGTAATGAATAATCCTGCTTTGATTTTATATATGTGCTGCTTTTATGCCAAAATGCAATGTTTCAGTACTTTGCTTGACAAGCTACCAACTGCTGTTACCACAGCAACAAAAGAAAATGAAATTCATGGTGATCCAATGTGTCAGCAAATCTTAAAGGTATGTATAGCTTCCCAAGAGTGCAGTGGGTAAAATCGCTATGAGGGAAAGAAAAAAAAAAAGATGAGATTTACCTCTTGTTCAGGCTACGTTTACACTAAATCAAGATCTAATTGCAAATGCACAACAAACCAAAGTGCAGTCATTTTTCTGTTGTTTTTTTCCTGTGCGTTCTGTTTTAATATCTATAATGTATTCCCTATGTGAGTTCTGTGCTGATTTTTCAGAATGCATGCCACAAATTCGAGTGGTTGTGTGAACAAGCACTTGCGGTACTGCTCAGAATTATTAACCTTGACTCTGAAAGTGCACATAGGCTTTCATGGTTCAGGCTTTTCATGGACTGGCTGTGTGTGACAGGAGTTCTGCTTGTAGACATGTATTTTCCCCCTAAACTCTTAAGATGACCATACATTAGGCCTATTTTATGGACAATCTGACATTTCCATTGATCGGACGAAAAATTTTACATTTTCCCGATCTTATAATGCGACATTTGATCCTAAAATCGATTGTAATTACGATCAGGAAAGTAGTTTTTTTTTAAGTCGATTGGTAAAATGATTGTAGTGTTTTCTGAAGTTCCGATTAAATGTAAATGTAATGTAACCTTACAATGGACGACATTCGACATTAATCATGAAACGAATTGAATGTCGAACAATATGTATGGTACATCTTAGTACAATTAACATTGTACATCTGTCTATCAAAATATCGGTCGGTTTAAGATTGTAATTACGATCGTAATAGTGTATGGCCACCTTTTAAAGCTGGGATTTTTCATTCCAACTAAAGGTGGCCATACACTATTACGATCGTAATTACGATCTTAAACCGACCGATACTTTGATAGACAGATGTACAATGTTAATTGAACGTAGATGTACAATAAATATTGTTCGACATTCAATTTGTTTTGTGATTAATGTCGAATGTCATCCATTGTGAGGTTACATTACATTCACATTTAATCGAAACTTCAGAAAACACTACAATCATTTTACAAATCCCGATCGTAATTACGATCGATTTTACGATCTAATGTCGCATGATAAGAATGGGAAAATGTACAATTTTTCGGCCAATCGATGAAAATGTCTGATTGTATGTCGAATTGTACATAAAATCGGCCTAATGTATGGCCACCTTTACAAGCGGTTGGCTGAAACAAAGCACTGTTGGTCACAGCAAAAGTAGCCATGACTGAGAGCGTAGTTCAAAGAGAACCATACGAATGGCCGTAGTTTTCTAGCACATCTAATTCGGTCTCACGGATATATTTGATGGTATAGACCTTGACAGCTTTTTGTTATAGTTTTGGTTTATCCATAATTTTGAAGAAGTTTTCTGTGTACAAGCAGTGTACCCAGCAAACACAATATTAAGCGGCATTTAAATTTGTTTAACTTGCGATAATCTTTATTGCAGCACTTTGCTAAGGTTCGTACACACGTGTGATCGCAGGTCCCGACCCGCGACGCATGATGTGTACGAACGTTCGTTTCGGCCAATAATCGCCCCGTCTATGGGCCCTTTATTGGCCGAAACAGCCGTTTGGTCGGGGACCATTGCCTGACCGGCGGATCTCCGAACAACCGGCCGTTTCTGCCAATAAAGGTCCCATACACGGGCCGATTATCGGCTGAAGCGAACATTCGTACACATCCAGGGTTATTCAATAAAAGCTCTTATCATTAAAAATTATGCTAATTTTGCCCTAACCAATTAGATGTTAGTTTTCAAATGTTAAATAATATCTGATTGGTTTGGGCAAAATTAGCACCATTTTTAACGATAAGAACTTTTATTGAATCACCCAGTTAGTGCGCCACGGGTTGGGACCCGCGATCCCACATGTGTACGAACCTTTAAACAATCAATAACCTTTTGCAATGTACCTTAAGAAACCAGTTCCTTTGCAGAAACTGAAATATTGCTAAATATTGTAATTAAAGTAAGAACTTTGTGAGAAGGCCCAAACTACCGTAATAAAGATTGAGGGTTGCACAAAGAATTCAGTATATTTATTGATGACTTTAAAAGTATCTTGCTTGCGCTTGGGGGTATGAGTAGGGGAAGGGTTAAAACAAAAAGTAAAAAATAAATAGGTTAAGATCATTTAAAATGACACTTCCATATATTAAAATTTTTAAAACACTCACTTGTGCCTATTCACCACTAGGGGCACTGCGGGGTTTACTCTGGCGCTGTTCTGATGCTTGCTTAGTCTATATAAATATACTGAATTCTTATTGGAGTGCGACCCTCAATCTTTATTCCTTTCTTGGACTACATTTTGAGAAGTCCAATAAGCAAATAGCCAATGCAGTTTTGGAGTTGTGTATAGTTATGATTCTTCAGCAAAAATTTCCATTAGGAGTTATGGGGGCTGATGTTTTTATTTGGAGGATTGATGCAGTTGTATAAAACGGTTTATCCAGTGTGTTCTTTGGGTGCAAAGTCTGCTTAATTGAGGAAAGTATGGCACATAATACTGGAATCTGGAAAACTGATCTGATTTGTTATTTAACTCACAATGCAAGTCCAAATATTCTACAATGTGTGTTGTGTCTTTGCTCCAAATAATGGCTGGTTTATTCAGGCTCTTTCAGTTTGTTGACCTCTTGTCAAACTTTGCAATTCAATACCAGAAAACTGTTGTCTTGTGACAGATTTCAAAGGACATAGAGAACTGGGTCCTTTTAATGGAAGGAAACAGATTGGCAGAGTGCAAGAACCCTGGAATTACATTTGGAAATGACATTTCGTTGGTAGAAATGTTTCTGATATCTGTGTATATTTCTTTATATTTGTTTTTATTTTTCTGTTTTTATCTTGTTTCCTTTTAATGTGGCATATGAGTAAGATTTAAAAAAAAAAATAGAAATAACGGATATAAAGTTTATAGAATTAAAATGAAAAGCAAAATGCAGCAGGTTGATTGTGTTGTGTGATTTTAAAGATGTTATAATAAAGCTTAAAGGGCATCTATAGTGAAAAAAACACATTGCCCCTTTGCAAAGTTAAATTCATGTACTCTGTGCTGCCTTAATCCTATACCTGTCACTGACTCTGTTTAACCACGGTGTCAGATCTATGTGCAGCATTCCCCCCTTCTCCCTCCCCTCTGTTACCTCCTCCATGTCTCAGCTCCGGCTAACCGACAAGCTTTTTATGTGCAGTAGGAGTTAAAAGTTCAACATCCTGAAAAACACACCCACGCACAGTGGCCAATAGATAGAAAGCTGTCCTGGAGACACGGAAGAAGGAGATCCGTGCAGTTTACGATCTCTCACTTTGTGACCCATCATCAATCAGTGAAAGCTATTAAGAAGGGGGGTCAAGTGCAGCCTTATATCTAACATCAAAGCTACCTTTCTCCCCCTGCTAATGCTCTTATCTCTGTTTATTACAGAGCAGGGAGGGGGGATCACGTCACAGGGATTTGATTGACAGTCCAAGTAGGAGTAGAGGAATGCAATCACGTATTCTTCTAACTGGTGTATCTCAGGACAGAGAGGGAATCTGAAAAAAGTGAAGACACTCTGGGGGTTGTGGGGAATTATAGAACACATGGAAAGAAAGAAAAAAAAGTTCATTTTCCCACTATAGATGCCCTTTAAGTTTTAACTCGGTGACCGTGAAAGTTCTTCTTACATCGAGGAGTGCGGACCCACAGCCCACCTACGGAGGATCGGAATAAAACCCTGTGAACTGTAAGTATTCAGTTGTTTAATTGAAAAATATAGTGCTTGTGTGGCATTATATAGGGATATAATTTTATGTTTGAATGCTTTTCTAATATTCATTTCAACACTTAAAAAGCAGCAGCCTGATTACAACCTATTGTCAAAACGGACTCAAAATAGCAATATATGGGAAATCTGCTTGTGTGTCCTTGATTCTGGTGTTAGATTTTCACACAAAAGCTTTGCCAACAGGATGTTGAATAGGGTTGTGGAAGCTGCATGGTTCACTTCTTGAAACTGCTGCGTTCCCTTTCTTAAAAGCAGCACCTTTGGTTAAATGAGCCTAAATATGTATATAACTGTTAACATTTTCAATAATTTAGGAATGGTTTTCAAGAAAAACTCTGTAAGCTCTAGAAAACACTGTATTGAGTTTTGCTTGGAGAGAGATTCAATAAAAGTTCTTATTATTAAAAATGGTGCAAATTTTGCCCCAACCAATCATATGTTATTTAACATTTGAAAGCTAACATCTGACTGGTTGGGGCAAAACTAGCACCATTTTTAAGATCAGAACTTTTATTGAATCTACATGCTTTCCTGCGAAAAACATTAGCATTTATGTGTACCATGCTTTTAAGAAACCACTGATTTACAGCATTGTAGATGTTTTGTATTTTATGGGCTGTTTTGACTGTGAGATAAAGCTGGCATCAGCTTCTTTGTTTGAGATTTTCTTCTGTTAACTGAACCAATATACTTTTTTTTTTTCATTCTATTGCATGGGAAGCAGCTGCCAGGGCTTTTGATTGCCCCAGTTTTTCTGAAAAGATTCTGTGTTAAATTAAGGTTTATTAACACTGAAGAGACCACTAAGTACAATGTGTAGTCCCTAATAAAGCATATTGTTAAAGTAGTTGTAGTATTTGTTTTTAAAGGTTTTTTTTCTCTGTCACCCCAGTGGCAGCCATTCACCAGACTGGGATATCCCTGGCCGGTGAATGCTGCCATGGAAGGTGACAAGAAACAGAAATTACGGTATGTTTTAAACAATTTTGTGGGTTTTTTTTGTTGCTTAAAGCTGGAAGCCACAAAAGTGAGTTCTTATTTCTTAGATTTTGGGTAATGATCTTGACGCATTAAAGCAGTACAACTTATAAACTTGGCCAGAGATAGTACAGGAGTCAGAATTGTGGGGTTGTAGACCGTTAATTATTGGGTACAGTGGCCATTTATATAGCTTTAAAATTGCTCAGTTTTGGCAGAGATGAAATGCTTTTGTTGTTTTAATTAATTTATTTCAATCAATATTATCCCACTACTCTGCCTATTCTCCTTGCATCTATTTCATATTAATGGCTGGCTGATGCATTTGGTCAAAGAGACATTATAGTGTGAATGATGGCAGCTTACATACCAGCTGGAGCACTGTATTGAATGTTACTGAGAGACATATTATTTGATGTCCGATAACCATTTGGTTCGTCTTAACCTGCATGAAAAGTGAAATGTGGAAAAATATAAAGCAGGTGAGACAACAATGTTTTATACCATACTATGATTTCTATTTATAAACCAAATGCAAATAAAAAGTAAACATTGAACTCTTAAGCCAATATAGCCCATAAGAGGAAAAAATTATTTCTTCCTTTAATAGCCTGTCACCAGGTCATTCATAATTTATATTGTTAAATATTGTCTAAAATTTCTGTTTGTTTGAGCCAATACCGTCTTTGCATCTTTATTCAATTCGCTGTTGGATGTGTGTACGAAGCTTGAGTGCATTTATTTATTGGGCTTCTTTCCAAATACTTTTTGCTGCTTGTATTGATATTTAAAGGGGAAGTTTAATGCAAATACATGCACTTTTCAGAAAAAAGAGCAGTATTTTTTCATCCCAATGACCTTAATCTGGCAAATGTTTCAACACAGGATTTACTTGTCGGCTTCTGTAAATCAATTGGCAAGTTTTCTGTTGTTGGGAAATCCTTTGCACGCTAAAGGTGGCCATACATCCGAATGATAATGGCTAAATCCTTTCGGAGGAACAAAAGGATTTACCTATTATCGTCAGTGTGTAAGGGCTGTTCCCGACCGATCGGAGTGCCGATGAACAACCGTAGTCGGCACTACAATCGGTCGGGAATGATGGAAAATTTCTGTCTGTCGGTATCGGCTCCCTTTACTTTAAGCTGAGGGAGCCGAACCGATAGTACTGTGTATGGCTGCACGACCGACCGATCCCCATACCACCTATGGGGATCGGTAGGGTCTGTGTGGGCTGTTCCCACAGCATGTCTGCTGACGGATACCAATGTGATCTGTCTGCACACATGCTGTGGAAATTGCATGTGTATGGCCAGCTTTAGTGTACTTCCCTGTTAAAGCTGTCTGTTTGGCTAGGGTGAGGTGTCTATAAAGAGTGATGGATATACATAACAAGCTGTCGGAAAATACCACCAGCAGATCTGATATTCATCTCACCCTTATCTGGTTGTTTTAAGCTGCATAGTGGTACTGATGCAGCCTTGGCTTTTACAATCTGCTATATTGTCCTGAGAGCAAATTAATTGAACTTTTGCTCTGTGTTGATGGTGTATTTCCTAAACTTTCCATCTGATGATACACACTTAAATTACAGTGAAAGCTAATTTAGACACAAGAGAACACAGATGCAGAAAGAAAGTCTATTTCAGGCAGATCGTTTATGAACTGTGCCAAAGATTTAGCAGAAGAACTGGCATCTGCTAATGAACATCCACTGCCAGACATCGCATGGTCTGGGTAGCTTGTTAACCTGAGGTATGTTCCTTGGAGAATGTGCGAAGCCAAGATAATATGGATAAATACGGATTTGTAACATTGCTCTTTAAGTGAAACCAACTAGGGAAATCCACTTTATAGATATCTGGCAGTGCGTTGATTCTATGTAAATTACAAATTACTGTAAAATGAATGAATGTACCCTGTACATATAAACTTTAAGGTTAATGTAAGGTCCTGTAAAATATATACATATTATTATTATTATTAAAGTTTTCCAGGGGGGGGTTGGGGCACAAGGAAAGAATTGTGGTGCGCGTAGCCGCTACAGGCAAATGGGCGTGGTTTATTGTGAACACATGAATGGGATACTGAAAGAAACCAACAGCTATAAACAAGAAAATCTCCAACTACAGCCATCTGTATGTAGATGGGGGGGAAAAATAAAGACATCATATCAGCCAGAACACCATTTATTTATGCACCAGAAAGAGCACCAATAGTATAGATTTGCAGCTGGCCAGACAAATACACTTAAGTAGCACCAACAACCCACTCCAGTGACCCTACACTTTTACACAGTAGAGGGCTGACTGGAGGGCGAAGTGATACTGGTTCCTGAACTGGAGGGCGAAGTGATACTGGTTTGTAAACTGGAGGGCCTTACCAATACTGGTTTGTGAACTGGAGGGCTGGCCAATACTGGTTTGTGATCTGTAGGGCTGACTGGCACTGCTAATAAACTGGAGGACTGGCTAACGCTTGAAAATGAACTGGAGGGATCACTAACATTGCTTATGAACTGAAAGGGCTCACTAACATTGCTAATGAACTGGAGGGCTGACTAACTGGGTAATGAACTGAAGAGCTCACTAGCATTGCTAATTAACTGAAGGGCTGGCTAACACTGCTAATAAACTGGAGGGCTGGCTGACACTGGCTTGTGAATTGGAGGGCTGACCAATACTGGTGTGTGAATTGTAGGGCTGACTGACAATGCTAATGAACTGGAGGGCTGACTAACACTGTCAGGGGCCACAACCAGAAAGAAGCTGAGAGGGTGTTTAAACCCCACCTCCCACCCCCACTGACCCCAGTCACCACTCAATGTTATGTCAAATGTCCCTGTACAATATCCCTATCGTATAGATTTACAACATCTAATGGCACATCCGGACCGTGTTGACTAACACTGGCTAATTGGAGAGCTGACTAACACTGGCTAATGAACTGGAGGACTGATTGACACTGTATAATGGACTGCATTATGGGGAGAATGGAGCATGCTGGGACTAGTAGTTCATAGCCAGCATGCTGGGACTAGTAGTTAGAGCTCCATTATGGGGATAATGAAACATGCTGGGACTAGTAGTTCATATCACTGCATTATGGGGATAATGGTTTTGTGAAGTTAAACTTGATTTGATTACTCAGCAGATAAACTGAACACAGTGAATATGGACTACAACTTGGGCACCAATGCATTCTGGGAGTTCTGTTTAAAGGAGCAGCTGCCTATATTTATGAGGGTTAAGAATTTCTTCTTTGGTTTTCCCACCTGCTTTACGACACCGCAGGATAGAGCGCACCTCCTGCATGGTCCTCCGGTGGATCAGTTTAATATCCAGGGCCCGGTGCCTATAGGCCTTGGGAAACCTCTGCTTCAGCACGAAGCTGAAGTTGGTTTCTTATTCAAAAAAGATGGTTTCTTTTTCAGTTAGATTCTTATTCACAGGCTGAAGTTGTTTTTTTTATTCGGATTTGAATAAGAAACTGGTGTATTGTAATAGGTAAACCGCTTTGGGCCACTGAAAAAACACTGCAGACAGACTTGTACACACCCCTGGCACATAATTCAGTTGAGTCCAGCCTGGTCCAAATTGGTTTTGGGCTTGGAAGTTGGCATCAAAGTCTGCAAAATAGCCATTTTAGCCATCTGAATAAGAAACTGGTGTATTGCAATAGGTAAACCAGTTTGGGCCAGGTTGGACTCAACTGAATTATGTGCCAGGGGTATGTACAAGTCTGTCTGCGGTGTTTTTTCAGTGACCTAAAGCGCTTTACCTGTTGCAATACACCAGTTTCTTATTCAAATGGCTAAAATGGCTATTTTGCAGACTTTGATGCCAACTTGCAGGCCCGAAACCAAATTGGGCCAAGCTAGACTTAACTGAATTATGTGCTAGGGGTATGTACAAGTCTGTCTGCTGTGATTTTTCAGTAGCCCAAAGCGGTTTACCTATTACAATACACCAGTTTCTTATTCAAATGGCTAAAATGGCTATTTTGCAGACTTTGGTGCCAACTTGCATGCCCAAAACCAATTTGGGCCAGGCTGGACTCAACTGAATTATGTGCTAGGGGTATGTACAAGTCTGTCTGCAGTGTTTTTTCAGTGGCCCAAAGCGGTTTACCTATTGCAATACACCAGTTTCTTATTCAAATGGCAAAAATGGCTATTTTGCAGACTTTGATGCCAACTTGCATGCCCAAAACCAATTTGGGCCAGGCTGGACTCAACTGAATTATGTGCCAGGGGTATTATGTGCAAGTATGTATGTGTCTGTCTGCGGTGATTTTTCAGTGGCCCAAAGCGGTTTACCTATTGCAATACAGTTTGCAATACAGTTTCTTATTCAAATCCGAATAAGGAACCAACTTCAGCCTGCGAATAAGGAACCAACTTCAGCCTGCGAATAAGGAACCAACTTCAGCCTGCGAATAAGGAACCAACTTCAGCCTGCGAATAAGGAACCAACTTCAGCCTGCGAATAAGGAACCAGCGAATAAGGAACCAACTTCAGCCTGCGAATAAGAAACCAACTGAAAAAGAAACCAACTTTTTTGAATAAGAAACCAGCTTTGTTGCTTCAGCTGCCTTCACCAGGAACCTTCCCCTGTACACACGAGCCTCAGCTCCCTGTTTTTAAGAGCGACAGCCCGGAGAGGTAACTAATAGTCCACTGCCAACTTTTGCTCTCCGCCTCTTCCTCTATAGTAACATCAGTATTCAGTACATCCTGAATACTCACAGTGCGTAACAAACAGACGCAACTCTCATAGAGACCGGGGATGTCCAAATTGTTCAACCAACAATGCACCCCGGGCGGGAACTACACTGGGGTTCCGGGTGAATTGGTTTCGCGGTAGGAGACAGTCCACCTCTCCCCCCCAAAAAAAGGAAAAATACTGATAGGACAAAATCCTATCAGTATGTCTTTTTATTGTGGGGGAAACTTGAGTGCCCTGAGGAACCCACGCAAGCACGGGGAGAACATACAAACTCCTTGCTGCAAGGCATCTGTGCTAGCCACTGAGCCACCATGTTGTAATACCGGTAACATTCATTGTATATTTATAGTAAACATCCATTGTGACGATTTTGGCAAGAGAGCAAACAAACCTTTTATCTTGTACAAATAGCTTGTACTTCTACAGTTGCGCTCTCTTTAAGCAGCATAAAGCTTAAAACAAATAACAAGTGTGATGGATTACAGTCAGATACAGCTGGTTCTGTATTAAATTTTAATATTAATTTATTTCCTCATTCAGTCACAAGCTATAAAACATCAAAACATTTGGCTTCTTTTAAACAGCATTTTTGAATTTACACCAAGAATCAGGCAGTCTGCTGTTCCTACCTTCGGGATCACCACTTTGTGGACCTCCCAAATGTTTAAAACCAACAACTCCCAGCATTACCTGGCTGCTTTCTGCTGTTCTGGAGTTCTAGTATGGGAATGCAGGGAGTGTCCCTTTTTAAACTTCTAGAGGCATGCAGGTTGGAGATCCATGCCACTAGCTGTGCAGTTTAAATGGGTTGTACTTACTTTTCCATTGCTTTGTTACTCCTGTAATTGATATTTGTATCCTTCTTTATATTAGTGCCCAAAATAACCAGAGGGGGGGGGGAATCATCTGTTTGGAAATCTCTACTTTCACATACAAAATTCAGTGCCCCACAATACATAGGTTTAATGGTTGCGTGTTAAGGGGAGTTTATAGGTGAGCAAATTTCCCCTCTTAGGGTGAGGCCACACTACAATGCACTGGAACAGGCACGATAGCGTTCGCATTTCCTGTTTGATGTTGCACTTTCCCAAATTTGCGCTATGGAAGTGCGATCACCAATTTTTTGCTCAATTGCATGCATGTGCTACCAAAAGCTGATCGCAGGGCAGCGTGCTAATGGGGCCTGTCCATTGCATTACACTAGCAAGCGCATTTGAAAGCATGATCGGATTGCATTGCGCTTAAAAGCACACAAGTGTGGCCTAGCCCTTTTGGGCACCTATACTGAAAAAAACGGACACTATAATTCTTCCCAACCACCACCATGCCAATTTTAATATATATCCTACAGTGGTACAAATATGATATTTTGGAGCTCATTACATGCTAATACGGGTACCAGTAAAAAATTAAAGGGAAAAGCACCTATTGTATAACATATCAATTAATACCTTTTGTACAGCTATTGCCCACAGTACTGAGTACTGTGCTAAGGGACAGATAGGAACAAAAATACATAGGACAATATCAGGGTTATTCAATAAAAGTTTTTATCGTTAAAAATTTTGTCCGAACCAATCAGATGTTAGCTTTCAAATGTTAAATAAGATCTGATTGGTTGGGGCAAAATTAGCACCATTTTAAACGATAAGAACTTTTATTGAATCTCCCTGTATGTTTGCTATAATGAGGTTTGCACTTTTGGTGTTCAATATTTTTTTTATTGTTTTCAATATATAAGTAAAACAAAATATTTCTATTACAATCGTCCTGTTTATTCGTTATTATTTTTAACATAAAATCGTCCAAGGAGGTAATACTGTCAAATGTTAACAAGGTAAGTTTGAATATGCTTTTCTGTTATAGTACAGTGTTTGATATTCAATTAAATACAACATAACATATTTCTTAATTACATATCTCGCATCCATTCTGGTAGATGTTTAGTATATTCACTGGGGGTTTTTTTTGTTTTTTTATCGAAAACTTGAGGAAATGTGCTTTCTAGTGATCTTTCACCAAGTGCAGCAAACGTGCAAGTGGATCGGGATCCATCTGCCTCCCCCTTGTGCCCATAGCTGTTAAGCCGTAGGGCTAGGGGGAAGCTACATTGGTCCCTTCGGCCAGTAGGCTTCAGGAACCACCATATTTACCCTCCCTTTCTGCTCCCAGCTGCCACCAGGAATCTTCCAGGGGGGGTTCGAATGGGATAAGCCTGAAGGTCCTAAAAAGGACCCAGGCAATCCCGCCACAAAACGTGAACAAACAAAACGAAAAACACAAAATAAGTGCTAGTGCCATTAAGTTCTATGTGTTAAATAAATAGGGGGTGAATTTAATCATGTGAGCCAAAATAATAAGCCCGAGCCTTTCGGCTCGAGGTAAAAAATTGTTCCGCCATAGCCGAAGCTATGGCAGGAAGTGTAGGGAGTGCTATAAACACGTGCCCCCTGTGCACAGTAGTGCTGTGGGAAGCCCAAGCTTTCACACCCCCCTGCCTCAAGGCTTCGACCGGGCTCCATATCCACTCAAAACCAGGCAGGAGCTTGGGGGACCACCTCCCCTTGGGATAGGAGGCACATCCCCCTCTCAACCAAGCAACTGGCCAGAGTGGATACTTCACACATCTTACTTCTTATTCCGAAAGACAGGGAAGTGACGCTTCCAGCTTTAGGCTTTGATCAAATATTGTGTAGCGTGCAGACCCATTCTCACAGCAGTACTGGGGGGTTCGCCTCCCTTGCCATAGAGGTATCCCCTGTTCCCACTGATAAGAACAGATACTATATTCACTGTTTAGCCACATGGACCAGGTTTTTTGGAAAGAGGGGATTGTATCCTTTAGTACATATTCTTTTGTTTATACATACTTCATTTAGTCTGTCTATTACTCTGTTAAAGGAAGAGAAACACCTTCTTATAACAGAAGGCATCTTGCAGTCTCATGCTATATGAATAGCATTGCCCACAAAGCCTAAAAAACAAGAAGTAGTTTCTTACTCCCATGTTTCCCAGAGTAAGGGGCAGAGATATGCAATAAAGGAAGAGCATGTTTATTGCATGTTATTAGCCAGCGGCTCTGGACACATGCATTAGCTAAGGGACATAAAGGAGTGTTTTGCATATCTCTGCCCCTTACTCTGGGAAACATGGGAGTAAGAAATTACTTATTGTTTTTTACGCTTTGTGGGCAATGCTATTCATATAGCATGAGACTGCAAGATGCCTTCTGTTATAAGAAGGTGTTTCTCTGCTTTTATGCTCTTATGCTTCTTTTGGCCCCTCTCTCCCTAAGCTTTCTAGCTGCCTTTTCTGTTAAAGGAAAGAATTGGTTTTCCATTGTGCTCCAATCTGGATTTTGGCTGTTAGCATTACATACTGTATAAATTTATTGCCATGTTTATTAAAATTAGCAGCTGGTATAGGTTTGCACTTATAATAAGCATATAATAATTTTAAAATTATCATTTACTATCGGTAATATTTTGGTGCTGAGTTTCTTTGCAATGCTGAAAGGCTGTGTCTTGTAGAGCAGTAATAATTAAATATTTGTTGGCGTGAAGCTGTTTTTGGTGTATTTAGACATTAAAACAAGCCTATAAATTGTGCTCTAATAACTGATAAACATATAAATATATTTGTGTTTGACAAGTTGCAACTCGAAACATTAATTTGTTAAGTAAGGCGATTTCAGCATCACAAAACCTTCCATTGTTTACGTAAACCCCAAAGAGCGCAAATGCCACTGAATGTGTACTTTACTGTAGTTGAGTTGCAGATAGATCAAGTCCAGGAAGCACCATGAAAGAGGCAGAATGACATACTTTTATCTCTAGATGACACATTGGCTAGAATTTACCTTGATCCATGTGACAATTGCTGGCATTGCTGTACAGATGAGGAAGTTTCTGATATAACATGTTGCTGCTCCCACCACAGATGAATACATTCTTGTTTTTTAGTTTAGCAAAAGACAATTTTCTTTATTAAAGGACATCTATAGTGAAAAAAACACATTGCCCCTTTGCAAAGTTAAATTCATGTACTCTGTGCTGCCTTAATCCTATCTCTGTCAGTGACTCTGTTTAACCATGGTGTCAGATCTCTGTGCAGCACTCCCCCTTCCCCCTCCCCTCTGTTACCTCCTCCATGTCTCAACTCCGGCTAACTGACAAGCTTATCATGTGCAGTAGGAGTTAAAAGTTCAACATCCTGAAAAACACACCCACGCACAGTGGCCAATAGAAAACAAGCTGTCCTGGAGACACAGAAGAAGGAGAACAGTACAGTTTACGATCTCTCACTTTGTGACCCATCATCAATCAGTGAAAGCTATTAAGAAGGGGGGTCAAGTGCAGCATTATATCTACCATGAAAGCTACCCCTCTCTGTTTATTATAGAGCAGGGAGGGGGGATCACAGGGATTTGATTGACAGTCCAAGTAGGGGTAGAGGAATGCAATCACGTATTCTTTTAACTGGTGTATCTCAGGACAGAGAGGGAATCTGAAAAAAGTGATGACACTCTGCAGGTTGTGGGGAATTATAGAACACATGGAAAGAAAGAAAAAAAAGTTCATTTTCCCACTATAGATGCCCTTTAAGGAGCTTAAAGGGACAGTTCAGTGGAAATTATCAATAAT
The DNA here is from genome assembly GCA_019447015.1 of Hymenochirus boettgeri. Classification (NCBI taxonomy): domain Eukaryota; kingdom Metazoa; phylum Chordata; class Amphibia; order Anura; family Pipidae; genus Hymenochirus; species Hymenochirus boettgeri. The sequence goes on along the minus strand of CM033471.1, from coordinate 201,790,812 downwards.
TGTTAAATTGTTTGTTTGTGTAATGCATACTTGGTTATTCTACATATTCCATTTTGTAAAATCAGTTGATTTCATAGCCTTAGCTGTACCCTGCTGTTGACATTAGTGGGCTGACATTTTAGGTTCTAACGGTCCTTCTTCTTCCCAGGATGCACCACATCCTTGGAATGTTCCTAACGGTAATTTCTACTGATTGGCTGTTGGATGGGTCAAAGATGCTCAGATCTCTGCTGAGCAACTGAATCAGACCAGGCGCTGGGTCATGGGTAAGACCATAATGGTCTCTATTAGGTGTCCTGCAAACAGAAAGTCAGTATTTCGGTTGCATTTATTTATACACAGACAAAATGGTGAATCGGCAGATTAAGGTCATTGGGATGAAAAAATACTGCTCTCTTTTCTGAAAAGTACATGTATTTGCACTGAACTTCCCCTTTAACGTTTCCACGAGGCTCTTATTTTATTATTATTGTGCAAAGCTGTATATCTTGTTTTGAAGCATCATCTGCTAACCCTCCCTCCTACCTAATCTTCCCAGATCATGGTGATGTTTTTTTCTGTATTTTAAATTTATATGTTAAATACCGGTACTACTGTTTATCCGTAGTAGTAGAGAATTGCACCATGTTAGCAACTGATGAAAGAAGAGACATCTTGGATATAAAGTAATACCTTTTATTGGCTAACTAAAATGATTGAAAATGCAAGCTTTAGAAGCACTTAGGACTTGTTATCAGTTTGTATTCATTTTTCAAACGCAGGTGCATTTTAAAAAACGGACAGACGGTAAAATCCCATAGGATCACAACGCACGCTGCGTTTCTGTCCATTTCTCGCAAAGGATGCATAGGAGTTCCCGTGATGTTATTTCCGGTCCGTGGGCTATAAGAAAGACGCTGAAGAATAGAAAAATCACCTGAAAATCGCAAGATCTCTCTCCACTACGCTATCTGTTACCTTACCTATCTCTTGAAAAGCACCTGAAACTCCCATACTCCCGGGAAGTGACAAGTGTAAATTTGAAAAAAAGCGATCCAAAACGCGTTAAAATGCAAAGGAAAGAAATGCAGAAAAAAACGGATAATAATGCACACCAAAACGCTTGGCAACGGATACAAAAACCTCACTAAATGCACTGCATTTTTAAGTTGCGTTTTTGTCTGTTCCTAGTGTGAATGAGCCCTTAGGCTTCTTCCTCAGGCATAATACAATACTGAATTTTGAAAAGCACACTTATGTTTGCAGAAACGCGTGAAACCTGCAAGTACATCCACACTTGAGACAGGATACCAATGCCAGGTTGACAACATTGGTTTGAAATAAATGAAACTTTTTTCTGCAAATCATCAAATGTGGAATACCTGCTTTTATGTTGGAGGTGCCCCTCAGGACTATAGGTAGGAGACACTGGACAGACCCTGAGGCAAAAGATGAACTCACACAGGTTTACAATTAATAACAATAAACAAGATGCTCCTGTGTGTGCCCATTTCTGCAGCTTGAAAGACCTAAAAGTCATGGTGCTCATGGGAAATTTTCCATCTCAAAAGGAGAAGTTAGAATGGGAATGTAAACTTATTAAAAAAATGGAATCTGGACTCAACTTTGTGCCACTATGTTTCTAATCTAAATGTCATCTAGAATTTAATCAGACCAAATTCCTAAAAACTACTCAAACCCATAAATATCTCATTTATACCAGGCCCTCCATTGAAGTGTGTCTGACAGTTTAATTCTTTTATTACAGTGACAAATTCGTACACACGTGCGAATGATAAATGGATCAAAACGCAATGCACATTGTGGAAACTGGTTCCTGCGATTTACATTAAAAATAAACAAACTGTCATTGCAAATCGGCAACGTGCCTAGGGGACCTAGCCCTAAGTCTTTGTTCTAGTATGTATAAAATAGTGTGCTTTGCAATATTCAGTATTTTATAATACCGAAGGAACAAGTGTTTTTTTGAAAGCTTGCATTTTTTATCATTTTAGTTGGCCAATAAAATAAAAAAGGTATTTTATATCCAAGGTGTCTCTACTGTTTATCACTAACCTACACATTATCAGGGCAATGCTATAAGAGCAAGTGTTGGGTTATGGGTAAAATCTTGGTGGATTTTAAATATTGCGATTTAGGGAGGAGAATCGAGAACTCTGTCAGATTTAGAAAGCCGACATGCATTCGCTTGATAGGCTAAAGAAATGTTAAAGTATGGGTTAATGATGGATGTTGACTTTCTTTTATGAAATTTCAATCCCTTACATACTAAATAAGTATCCAGTCTCGCTTCTTTGTTTTTAAGCCCTTCCCCACAAATCATTGTTCAGAAATAAATAGTTGCTGTAAGAGAAGGGTTTCTGACTATGTTAACATCTTATTGAGCAATTCACAAGTTACTGCAGTGATGTCAAGTGACCTACTAGATCAGTGATGTTGAACATTGGCATTCCAGATGTTTTGGAAACTACAACTTCCAGCATGACTTGTTTGCAGAATAGAGTGCCAAAGCTCAACATCACTGTAGATAATTTTAAAAGTTGTCTGTCTTTATCTCCTAGAATGCGTTTGAACATAATGGCAAATTATATAACATTTTATTTTGCTTAATATATGCAACTGAAAGTAATTTTCAACCTTGTTCTTTTGTATTTTTCGTATACAAATAATTCTGTTAGATAGTGAGGGTGGAATATAGAAAATCCTATTTAATATTTAATCTAATCCCCTGTGTATGGTTTCAAATGCACATATGGTAATTAAACACCAAGGGAAGGCATTGTTATTGCATTTGTACAGTAACTGGCTGGAGCTTCCCTGCGAAAACTGGCTAGTTACCGTAAAGATGCATTGTAAAACGGAGTACACCAGGAGGTAGTCCCATTACCCAGCTCATGTATAGAGATCACTAATGAAAAGCAGTAGCAGTGATGATTTAGCCCTCATGATATAATGTTTCCGATTCAGTGATCTGTGGGACACTGAGCATACAGGAAGTTCCATAATATTGAGAATGTTTAATTCGCCCAAGGGAATAGTAATCACAGTAAATGATAAAACGTTACCAGTCGGTCATAGCGTCGGCTTCCTCTACTTCACCTCTTGTAGTGGGAGTCCATTCGATTGGAGTTCCGGAACACTTTCCAATATCATGAAGATCACAGCAAAACAAAGAAGACGAGCGGACTGCCAACAACCACAAGTAAAACTTAACTTTTATTGCCGATCGAGCACACTTCACAGGAGGGAGACAAACACACTACCCTGACGCGTTTCGTGACGAACACCCCGTCACTTCATCAGAGGGAACACTCCCACCCCTTGAAGACAATCATATATACCCAACCAGAAACCAGCAACATCTGCACATCATCACCCTAATGGGATAAATAAATAATCACATCAAAGGGTTAAATACTATTAAATACTAAAGTTGATACCATGCTGGATACCAGGGAATACATATGGGGGGGGGAGGGATTACTATACAGATTGTAAAGATGCATAAAAACAGTATAGAAATAGATTATCAATTTAAAATACTTATGTACAATTAAAATAAAGAAACAACCCGAAAATTGTAAACCAAACAACAGCAACATGTATAAAGTCATAATACATATGTATAGTATAACCTACAAAGATATAAATAGATAGGAACCATAAAGGGACCTTAATCAGAGACACAAGGTAAAAGAGTATCGCATATAGATATTACATATAAATACTGTTGTAACTAGTTTCAATATAAGCACACCACTGAATATAACTGTTATAGTAAATCCATAAGGATACAATGGATAAATCATATATTTAAATATATGTACCCTAATCCACTTCTCATAAGGAATATGGCCAAATCATAAATACAAATATGAATATAAAAGCATTTAACTCCATGCGTGTACATATTTATCTTACCCAATAACTGCAAGGCACTAGATAGCTCTAAATCATATGTCAGTCATACAAAAAAGGAAACCTCCCATTCTCTATTTAAACCTTTTGGGAGTTTAGTTTTTAATTCCAGGATCCACCACAGTTCCCTTTTTGAAAGAATTGTCACCACCTCTACACCCTGTTACAACTTGCTCTATACCCATAAATTTACATTGTTTAATATACTGACAAGTAAGACTGTGGGTACCCAGAGCTGTTCGATTGTCTCTATTTGTAATAGAGTTAAAGTGTTCATATAATCATAATTTGAGTTTACGTGTCGTCTTGCCTACGTATTGTAGCCCACATCCACATGTGATCAAATAGATCACATATTGGGACACACAGTTGATATATCTCTTCACTTTATATGTTTTGTTAGTAACAGAGGACGAAAAAACTGTGATAGTAATCACAGTAAATTATAATGAACTGGGAAGTCCTTCCAAGAACATCATTTGTTCTTTGATATGAGGTTATAGTTACCCACTGGGAGCCAGAAGATTTGTTACTTGGAGGCAGGAAGTGTATCCCAACATGCAGAATGCATCTCATATAAAAGGCTCTCCATTATCTCACAAAAATAAGTACACCCCTTACTTTTATGTTAATATTTTATTATATCTTTCATGGGACAATACTGAAGATATGACCCGTTGATACAATGTAAATTGGTCAGTGGACAGCTCGTATAACACTAATCTTTCTGTCCCATCAAAATAACTTATCATACAGCCATTAATGTCTAATCTGATGGCAACAAAAGTGAGTATACCACTTCGTGAAAATGGCCAAATTGTGCCCAACTAGCCATTCTCCCTCCCCGGTGTTATGTGTCACAAGGTCTCAGTTGTAAATGGGGAACAGGTGTGTTCAATTTGGTGTTAACGCTCTCCCACTCTCCTACTGGTCACTGGAAGTTGAACATCGCTCCTCATGGTGAAGAAAACTTTGAGGATCTTCAAAAAAAAAAAAAAGAGTTGTTGCTATACATAAAGATGGCCAAGCTAGAGGAAGATTACCATCACCCTGAAACTGAGCTGTAGTACTGTGGCCAAGACTATACAAAGGTTCAACAGGACTGGGTCCACTCAGAACAGACCTCACCATGTAAGACCAAAGAAGTTGAGTGCATGTGCTCTTCATCATTACCAGATTTTGTCTTTTGCAAATAGACATGAGTGCTGCCACCATTGCTGCAGAGATAAAGGGTTGGGAGGTCAGTCTGTCGGTGTTCAGATCATATACCAAACACTGCATCAAAATGGTCTGCATGGCTGTTGTCCATGACAGAATCCTCCTCTAAAGATGATATACAAGAAAGCTTGCGAACCGTTTGCTGAAGACAAGCAGACTAAGGTCATGGATTACTGGTTCAGATGGTGTCAAGCACTTGTGGTGACATCCAGGTGAGCAGTACAAAGACAAGTGTGTCTTGCCAACAGTCAAACATGGTGGTGGGAATGTGATAGTTTCGGACTGCATGAGTACTGGGGAGCCACAGTTCATTAAGAGAACCATAAATGCAAACTTACTGGGACATAGTAAAGCAGAGCATGGTCCACTCCCTTCAAAAACTGGGACGCAAGGCAATATTCCAACACAATAAAAACCCCAAATACACCACCAAGGCAACCACTGCCTCGCTAAAGAAACTGATGGTAATTGTGCTGGACTGGCCAAGCATGTTTTCAGACCTTAACCCTATTGGGCACAATTTGTAAATTTTTTACTTAGGAGTGTACTTAATTTTGTTGCCAGCGGTTTATACAGTTAATAGCTGTGTGTTGAGTTATTTTGATGGGACCGCAAATTTACACTGTTATACAAGCTTGTGAAGGTTCTCATTCATCCAGGTCATGGTATATCTGTTGTATTCAATTAGATCAACTGGACTTGAAGTTTAGTTCTTGAAGACGTTTCGCTAGTCATCCGACTGGCTTTCTCAGTTCAGAATGCCACAGATTCTTGTACAAGTCATTCTGAATTGAGAAAGCCAGTCTGATGACTAGCGAAACGTCTTCAAGAACTAAACTTCAAGTCCAGTTGATCTAATGTTATACAAGCTGTATGCTGACTACTTTACATTGCATCAAAGTGTCATATCTTCAGTATTGTCCCATGAAAAGCTATAATCAAATATTTACAAAAATTTTGTGAGATGCTGTAATTGTACCCCATAAAATAAAAGGTTTTTGTTCATAAATTTGTACTAGGAAATGATGCCCATTGTCAAGTGTGTTGTTATCGAAAAATAATAATTTAGAATGCAGTTCTCCCCAGTTTCTCTACATATTTTACTACTTGAACTGCACAGGAGCAAAGGCTATTGTTATGCCCAGACAAATTTTCTAGGTCATTTATCACAGTGTTGCTGCTCTCAGCTGAACAGTGTGTTGCTGAAATTCCCCAGACATCACAGGAACACCACTGTTTATTATTGAAATGACATTCTGAGAAATGAGGGAGGGAGAAGTAGAGAACTAGCAGTGGATTCCATCAAACACCGTAAAATGGCAACAGAGTTTGAATAAAACTTAAGTCCAACATTTTTAACAGAACAGTTGATCCAGAGGAAGGCAAAAAAAAACCTAAAAGTGGGGAAAAGGGGAAAATACCTGCTTTGAAGTGGCAATCTGAAGAATCCCTGGATACATTAGAACTTCATGTATTAATTCAAAAGCGGTATCTATCCTCTTTATCTAATGAACCTGCTGGTCTTCTATGCCGTGGAATCAAGGGGCAATATCACCTGTTACCAGCTACATTAATGTTTGGTAAAAATTCTAACTGTGTAGGCCCCCAAAGTGTGCCGGTTTTTGTTTCTGGTGATTTGATGTAGTACTTTAAACATTAAAGTATGTATACTAAAAAAATTACTTTGTGTCAGCTTAATCTATAAATAAATAAATGTAAGTAGCACTTACTCTGAGGTGTGTGTGTTGCTGCATGCCTTCAATACAATACTTGTTTTGCTCAGGCTCTGACCACCGACCTGACTATTTTCCCACATACCAACTGTCAATAGTGCATACAGTATACAGCACACCAACTGTCAAACCATTTCAGCTACAGCAAAACTGCTTTCAGAAATGCTAAAACGTAAGATGTTTCAGATTGGATATCTAATGAAATAGGGGGCAGATCAACAAAAAAAACCAGTACAGCGATAGTTGGGATAAATTATAGTTTCCACTAATGGGCAATTTAAAAAAAACAAATTTTCCAGTATACATACCCTTTAAGTTGTATGTGTTAAATTTGCTGCAAAATCTGAAAAGTTTTCTTAATAAATTTATGGGATATTTTGATGTGTAAAGACTTTAATATGGCTCTTACCAGGCCCTCTAATGGAGTCTCTGATCTCTGCTTAGATGTGTCATTTTACCTGTGCAGTCTATAAGAACCGGTGTACAAACCCGTAATTCCTCTGAATAAATTAAGCACAGAAGTGCACCTGTATGGTGATGTATGTGTTCTAGTAATGACCAATTGGGTTTCTCCTTTTTAATCCCATCATTAATAAGAGCAACAAACAAAATTAAAGGGCTCAGATAACGTTAATTTAGATTCAACACAGTTCTAAAATATTAAATAACATAAATATACATTTTGGTATGAGATGAAAAATAGTTATTGCATTTATTTAAGGGTTCTTGGCATAATCCTTTTTAATAAAGGGATAATTAAGAGTTTTTTTGCTTTTTTTTCAGTTGTTTACTACAATACTAAGGTCTTGCATACATGATCCCCATTTTTAGATTTCCTTACGCTGAGGGTTTCAGACTTTTTTGCTTGGCTCTCTCTTGTCTTCTGTGTTGGTTTAAAAAATTAAAAAGGACACACCGTTTGCTAGTTCCACAGCTTGGACAGCTTGTCCCTGTTGTTGATGATGGAGTGTTGATGGTTAACTATGATTGATCTAGAACTAGTAAATGGGAATGTAGGGATTTCAATAAATACCCATAAAAGATTCCTATTTGCTTTTTGTTTTTAATATATTTTGTGCTTGTTTATTTGTGTCCTGAACAGGTTCTCCAGAGAGGAGTTTGAAAACATTTGAGGCAGATGGGGTTGGCAATTACATGACATTTCTACTTAGTAAAGATGGAAACACGCTGTATGTTGGGGCACAAGAAGCCTTGTTCTCACTGAACGGCACAGATTTTACTGCTGACAATTCTCATTCATATGTAAGTGGGAGTTGCTTGTCCCTCTATTCCTGTGTAGCAGGACCGCATCACCACAGGGCTGGTTTCCATACTTAAGTAATTCTTGTCTCTTTTTTTTTTTTTTCCAGCTTGCATGGCATGCAGATGAGGAAAAGAAGAACGAATGTGTCTTTAAGGGAAAAGATGCCCAGGTAACAAAAGTTCATGATCCACAGATATAATCTTTCATTTCCACTAAGTTAGAGATGTAACTGTACAGCCTTCTGATATTGTTAATCTTCTATTAGTACAAGTAGCTCCACCCCTTAGTTGTTTCTCCTTCTGAAGTCCTAAAGCTTTATTGCCTTATTGTGACCCCAGTGTGTGATGCAGCACACCCAAACACACCCTTACTCACTTTCTCATCCTGACACGCACATACATAAACCTAAAGTTCCACAGAAATACAACTAACATAAACACATGCCATAGTCTTTTCATAAAGATTTAATATTTTTTGCTAGTTGTAATTGTACTGTATTTTGTCCCCTCCCCACACAAAGGCCACTGTTTATGGTATCCAGGGTAAGAATTTGGGTCCTCATCCTTGGTACTATTAATAGGGGCTTTGTTTGGGTTGGACAAAATACAGTACAGTTGGCCTTTTAAATATACCTGGGTTTTTATTATTTACCTCAATTGAAGTTGTCAGTGCTTCCAGACTATTCCTAAAATCCTCAAAAAGCTTGTATGAGTGTGCACAGACCTTTGTTGCTCAGATTGTGGTACGCTGTGTACAGTGGTGCCTAAGGGGGACACTCACTAGTAAAAAACCACAAACGCTGTCCCAAAGAGAACCCAGCTACAGGCCCCTCAGACATAGGCACACCTACTTGAATCGAATATCTATCAAAAATCATGCTAGACTAGATTCACATCAAGATTAAATTTAATTCAGTGCACAGAAAACTAAAGTGCAAGTGCAATTAGAATAAATAATTCAAAACATCACAAAAGAAATCACAATATCAATCCATATGCATAAAGACTAACGGTCAGGCGTCCCTGGCCCGTATAAAAAATGCTGTGCTGGACCCCGTTACTCAATCCTCTCAAAGTCCCGAAAAAATTCCCATGGGCTGAATGTTCCAACCACGGCAAATCAAACTGCCATAGCCATGTGACGATGTCAAGCAATAGCTTCAGTGTGGTATAATCAGTCAACAAACTTCGTAGTAACAAGTTGTAAAATAAGTATCTTGCAACACTGTTGCTAAAATGGAATCTCAGCAGAAACCGTGGAAGAAAATGTTGAGTAAGTGTCTCACACAACTCACACACTGGCCGGTCTAGTTAGAAACAACTTTAAACAATGCAATCAAACTTCAGCAATGAATGAAGGACTTACCAGGACTTACGTAATTGCCAGACTCAATAGCTTATTCACCTGGACCTAGTGCTCTTTGTAAAGACCAGCCACGAAGACACACCTTCAACAGCATAGTGTCCTGCATCCAATGGTTCCTATCAAGCTCACTCCAGATCTGAAGCTCATGAACATAGGAAGCCAAACAGGGGATATAGTTAAACGTAAGAACACAGCAACAGGTCAGCTGTCCTGTAGGCTCAGGACAGCTTTTTTTGGTAAAGAACATCATTCTACTGTTTACTAAAAACAGAATGAGTATTACAAAGAAAAGAACGCAATACCTACAGTGAAATTTGGTGGAGGTTTAATGATGTTTTGGAGTTGTATTGCTGCCTCTGACATTGGGTGCCTTTTAATGTGTGCAAGCTATCATGAAATCTGAGGATTTCCAAGAGATTTTGGGTCACACTGTAGTGCCCAGTGTCAGAAAGCTGTGTTTGTCTCCGATCTTGGGTCTTCCAGTAGGACGATGACCCCAAACATACATCAAAAAGCACCCAGAAATGGATGGCAACAAAGCGCTGGAGAGTTATGAAGTGGCCAGCAATGAGTCCAGATCTAAATCCCACTAAACACCTGTGGTGATATATTAAAATTGCTGTTTGGAAAAGGTGCCCTTCCAATAAGAGATACCTGGAGCAGTTTGAAAAGGATGAGTGGTCCAAAATTCCGGGTGAGAGTTGTAAGAAACGTATTGATGGTTATAGGAAGCGACTGATTTCAGTTATATTCTTCCAAAGGGTGTGCAACCAAATATTAAGTTAAGGGTGCCAATAATTTTTTCCAGCCCATTTTTGGAGTTTTGTGTGACATTATGTCCAATTTTTGCTTTTTTTTTCCTCCCTTTTTTGTTTTGTTCCAATACACACAAGGGGAATAACCGTGTATTGCAAAACACATGTTACTGCAATACTTTTCTGTGAGTAATACTTGATTTTCTGGAAACATTTCTGGGGTGCAAACAATTTCGTCAATGACTGTATAAGGACTGTCATTAAATCTTTCACAAACAAATAGTTGGTAAGGGTTTGTGGTTATTTATGATTGGAACTAGAGTCTTTACATTGTGGAAATTTCAGTGCTGAATTTTAAAGGGCATGTCCACCCCCAAAACTATAATCCCCCCCAACTACTGGCCCCATCATGTAGTGAAGTTTAATCCTTACCTCACATCCCAGCTCCATATGGTTCTCCTGTAGTCCCCCCCCAAAGTCCCAAAAACTGCCCACCAGGAGGCTAGCAGAGTCCATATAGGACTCTGCCTCCTGCCTGGCCTCCGGGAGAAGTTTGGCATGCGTACTGCAGCCCTTCTCCCCCTCCCTCTCCCTCCCCCTAGCATAAATCCCTTTTAATATAGTATTCCCCCTGTTCCTCCAGCCCCAACCGCTTCATTTTTATCTTTAGAAAGTGCCCCGAACATTACTTACCTCCCCTCTTTCCTCCGCTGCACTGAATGACGGCAGCCGCATCAGTGATTGCATTTTCTCGCAAGCAGAGGGCCGGCAGCGCGGCGGAGGAAAGAGGGGAGGTAAGTAAAAGTTTGGGGCACTTTCTAAAAATAAAAATGAAGCGGTTGGGGCTGGGGGACCAGGGGGATTACTATATCAAAAATTAGTTTTACGGGTGGACATACCCTTTAACCCGTCAGATTTTGGCATACCATTAGTGGTAGATTGTAACTTGCTGGAGAAGGTTAATTATTCATTTGAATTCAAAAAGCCAAACTGTTTCTATTTCTTTTTTTATTCCATTCATTTTTTGCACTGTATTTCCTCACACAGTTTTCAAGCTAGAGACATGAAATTTGGTTTAAACGTGTGGAATTTACTGAATCTGTGAAAGCATTCCCAAATTATCAGTGAATTAAAGGACAACAATATAAAAAAAAATATCATCAGGGATGATGTCCACACTTCCAGCAGCTGAAATCACTCACGTTTACAGCTGTGCTTCCCTCCCTTAGAGGGATGAGTGCTAAAAGCCTGCCTCCCAGACGGCTCAGGGCCATGATTAGCATAACACTTGTCATTGGCTGGTGGGAATGTCTGTTACAACCTCTCTCCTCCTCCTCTGCCAGTCAAACCAACTTGAAATGCCCTGTTGCTAGGATACAGCCTACATAATCAAGCTGATCAAGCATGGGTGGAGGAGTGTTTTCTCGCATGCTAGCCTTGAGTGACAGTTAAAGGCAGACAGAACCGTTACGCCCCCTTCACAGCATGGCTAATTGAAGGCAGAGAGAGGCTCGAAATCAGGAAAAAAAAAACATATGAGGAGGGCTGCATACCATTACTCTTTTTAAAGCAATTTAAAAAAAAAATTTATTGAGGTAATACAGTTATCCTTTAATGCCCATTTTTAGGGCATAGACTTTAATGGCCATGTTGAGGGAGCAATCAACACTTTTTACCCATCTCTTGATTGCGTTCAGCTGTGTCACAGACCTAATCAGCACAAGTTTTATAATTCACAGCACATGCAGACACTCAATTGAGCTTTCTGCAGCTTTTTTAAGCCAAATCCATAGTTTTAGACTTCATGACTTATTTTTTGACTAATATTTGGCATTTATGATGCCTTTATTCAGTGGTCTGTGTTGTAATTTGGGAAATTTTTTAGTTAAAAAGTAAAGAGCCACTTATGAGCTTGTGGTCAAGCCTCTTAACTGTCTAAAATTGTGATCCTATGTTGACTCAAAACTCATGGCGGTGGGTGGGAAAGTTATAAAGAGCATGCCATAATGTTTAAAAGAAAGTAATATTGTAAGTTTCACATTTCTCTTTTTCAGAAGGATTGTCAGAACTACATAAAAATCCTCCTTCAGCTGAACAGTACACACCTGTACACCTGTGGAACATATGCATTTAGTCCTACCTGCGCCTACATTGTAAGAATAACAACGTTTACTTGTGCCATATGGCCTGGATCACTGTAACCTTCATAAGACATCTGTGCAGTTCATAGTGTTTAGATACTGGAAACAGTACATAATAAAAACAATAAATGTAAATGTCTGATATTTTCAGGTACTTTTTACTTGAAAGTGGATAGCCACAATTAATATTGCATCATACAGAGAATATGAACACAAAGTTTAATGAATTAGACAACCACACTTGTCCGCTAGGCCTCCTTTGTTACCAGAAATTTATATCAAGGAAACAAACCTTGGGAATTGTGAAGCCAAGTAGAGTAACCCTTATTTACTCAACAGATTAAGGAACAAAGATGTACTAAAGTTCAGCCAAGATAAACGCCATCTTACCAAAATGGCAATGTTTGTATTTCAGTTTAAAGTACAAATCTATATATAAGGGGTTTTCCTACTAGATTTTACTGTCCCTAAGGGTCTGTTTTTCCACCTACCTTAGCTAATTGTTCTTGTCCTATAGCATTTCCCATTACTAAACAGAACAGGCAGCCCTTGGTATGTGGCATTTAGGAGACAATACAGATATGTCCCCATGAGATATTATTTTCTGTGTTGGGGGAAAAAGTGGAATGAGACTGAGAAATCCCAGTGGGCAGTAATTTGTAATATGGAAACTAACATTTCAGAGAAGTCTCTGCCTTACAGTGTAGGGATTGACTGTCTTGGAAAATTGTGTGAGGCTTCATAGCTATCTTTATTTTTTTTATGTCACATGGGGTGTTTTGTCAGCTTTTCCACAGCTAATTAGTCATGACCAACTGCTGAAATATCTAATTTATTGTAACCTTTGCATCAATCTAGTGCTTTTGGTAGCAACATCTTTATGCTCCAGATGATTTTTAGCTCCAAATACTACATTATAACTTCTAAAAGCAAAGCTATGAAAGACAGACTAGTACATTTTGCAACACAAATTGTGACTTAGATAAATTAGGGATTACCAGCAGCTCCCACATTAAGTATAGTTCTCAATCTCTGATAGACTTGTCCAGTCTGTAGTTCATTAGCTATTGCAAAGATACATTTTATAGTAATGTTTCAAGCTGCCCTATCAGATTCCTAAGTTCAGTGCAAAAATGTGCTGCCTTTCTAAGATGTTTGCTTTTTTGTGCCTGTCTCCTTTGTAGTCCTACACTCCCACACTCCCTCTCTGTTTGCTCCTTTATTGAAAGTGTGATCTAGACTGCACCCACTCTGTGCTACTCTCTGTCCCTAAACACGTCAAGCCTCCACACCTTCAAGCGAATGCTATAAAGCTACTGAGAGCTGCATTTAACCAACACCCAACCCTCAAGCCCTTTACTTTGCTTCTTGTGTGAACTTTAAACTCAAGATGTTACGTTTGTTTTTTTTTTAGCCTCATACAAATGATTGGATTCTAAGCTGTTTTTGAGCAGTAATTTTGTTCAACATTGTTATAAGTTTTGCAAAAATGCTATAAATATAATATACCACCTATTGTAAAATATAAGAAAATTACATAAATGTTTACATTTATGGCTATTGTGTGTTTTGTATTGATACTGTCCTAACTTTAATAACCTTTAGTAAACTTTAATAAGCTGTATTGTGAACAGAATATATAGGTTAACTGAGCCCTACAATTACAAATAAATACTATATTATAATTTTTTTTTCCCTTCTAGAAAATCAGTGACTTTTCTTTGGCAAGGGATGTAGTAGGCAACATTATCTTGGAAGATGGAAAAGGAAGATGTCCTTTCGATCCCGAGTATAATTCTACAGCCATCATGGTTGGTGAGTTTTACTGAAAATGGCATAATAATGGAACAATTCTGTTAAAAATAACTGGTTCGGCATCTCATGTGGTGCATCTCTTCTCTGTCAGATGGGGAACTATATGCTGGAATGGTCAGTAACTTCCAAGGAAATGAACCTATCATCTACAAAAGCCATGACAGTAGAATATCTTTAAAGACGGAAAGCTCCCTGAATTGGCTTCAAGGTGTGTTAATCACTTTTTTTTATATTTCAAAAATGGTCACTTCCTACAGGCACCCTAAGAAAGGTTAGGTAGGCCCTGTGTGTTCATCTTTGCTCTTAAGTTTACTATTGTTAGTACAACTTTGTGTACATTTCTGTCACATAAACAGGATGTGTACTTCTTAACATTTAGAACAGTTATCCGGATTTACGTCTGTAATAAATTACTACTTTTAAGTGTTCTTTATGAAATGATTACAGATTATCTTGCTATAAAAACCAAAATGTTTTGGTTTGTTTAGTTTCATAAACAAAGCTCCCTTCAGTAAGAAAGTATTTTAGAAGCTGTCTGGACACCTCACTGAATGTTAAGGGTATAATGGACTACTTAAAGGAAAATATTCATATTCAAAGACATTTTCCTCTTCTTTCCTTTTGTGACTTTAGTAAAGACAAATTACATTTTTATCAGCAGTCTCTGGGGCTAATGCAATAAGATGTGCAGAACTGCAGTAACCCAGTATTAAAGCTTATATTTGTTTGGCTGCTGCAGATTAAGGATGGGTACACAAGGGTGAATTTTTTGTCCCGACCAACCGTTTGCCACAAGCTAGCAGTTGTCCAAGACAAATCACTTTTGGTCACGGGGAAGATTATTGTGACTGTGCCGTATCCCATGGAACACACGATCAGTCACCCATGATTTACCGACACCCGTTTGCCCAATCCGGGCGAGGGCAGAAACACCGGCGTTTTTTTCGATCGATATATTCGAGAATATCGGTCGGTTTGACCAAATAATTGCCTCGTGTGTGCCTTTTTAGTACAAAAATTCTGTACATCAGCCCCTAGCATAATTCATCAGGAAAATGTGGTTTACGGTTGAGTTATCCTTTGCATATAGCTGGCTTAATTATTACTTTGCAGTTTAGCAGAGTTTACTGGAAGCTCCTGGGTCCCAGTAAATGATTCCAGCGCCTTTCTCCCTACAAAGTAACCTCAGCTGTGCTAAATAAAAATCCCTGCACCATATATCTTCTGACTCATGGATAGGCTGTGGTACCTGTTGTGGTTTTTGACATATTGACTGCTTCTCAAAACTCCCTTTCAGTGGTAATTACATTGTGTTTCGTTGCATAAAAGTTTGAGATCCAAAAGTTTACCTTAATTCACAATAATTGCTCTTTTCAGACTACTTGTTTAGCTGTTAAATACTCCAAATGAATGCTTGTCATCTTGACAAAAATCTAGTCCATAGCCTGTTCCACGGCTCCTCAAGCCAACCTGTATGTGCATTTAATGTGAATAGTATCTGGCCTCAGACATTGGCACAGAGCTGCACCATAATAAATAGTCCAGATAATCTTGATTTCACTCTCGATTACACACATGCGATGTGAGGATGCAAACGCTAATGACTTGTGTCTGTATAAGCTTTTAATGCATGTTGTAGAAAATGCCAGGGATTGTAATTCATGATTTTATTACACCTGTTTCACTGCCTTTTTGGATATTAGAATGTGATATTTGAACTCCGCTTTACAATGTATTATTTGCAGACCCTGCTTTTGTTGGCTCGGCACATGTCCAGGAGAGCCTTCCCAAAGGGAATCCAGTGGGCGATGACGATAAAATTTACTTTTTCTTCAGTGAAACTGCAAAGGAGTTTGATTATTTTGAGAACACTATTGTTTCCAGGATTGCTCGTGTGTGCAAGGTAAGGAAACGTTTGTGCAGTGAGTAATAAAGGATAAAGTTGTCGCACTGCTGTTTGTATCACACATTAAAGATAAGAGCTGAGAATTCCCAGTAAAAGTGTTTTTGTTCATTGCTTAGGGAGACCTTGGTGGTAAGCGTGTACTCCAGAGGCGCTGGACAACGTTCCTGAAGGCTCTACTCATCTGCTATCGCCAGGATGATGGTTTCCCTTTTAATATCTTAAAGGATATGTTTGTACTAATGCCGGGGGAAGAGCACTGGAAGAATGCTGTCTTTTATGGAGTGTTCACCTCACAGTGGTGGGTTTTTATCTATTATTAGTACACTGTCTCGGTTTCATTCTTTTTATGGTAACTTCTTTTTTTTATCATGATTACTACGGAATGAAGTTTTGAATTTATAGAATTTATATTGATAATGAATAGCCTATGGCCAATTCTTGTTCTAAACCAGGTGTATCTTCATCTTTTTGAATGTCCTTTATTATATAGGAACAAAGCAGGAGCTGGTAATTCCGCTGTTTGTGCATTCACAATGGATAATGTACAGAACGCCTTCAATGGGCTTTTTAAGGAAGTGAACCGTGAGACCCAACAGTGGTACACATACACCCACTCTGTACCCGAACCGCGTCCTGGAGCTGTAAGTAACTGCTGCTTTTTAAAACCAGGTTACCAAGATTTAAATCTTAAAAATCTGTGTAGGGCTGCATCTTCTCTGTCTTAAAATCAAACCCCATTAGGGCCTTTCCTTTGTATTAACAAGGTTAAAAAGTTTCCAAAAATATAGCACCAGTAACCAGAGTTAAACTTTGTGCAATGTCTATATGTGCATATTACTTGCATGGGTTGTGTCATTGTTGACCAGCACTATAAATCCATGGATGGAGATTATGCAGACTGTGGCAAGAAATTACATGAAATTAAATTAAATTGGGATATCATTTTCCCCCCAGTTCTTTTCAAATCAGAAGTTGCATAATCGTTTTTTTCCTCCTTTCATGGCAAATGTAATGCAAGAGAAAACTTACTAGAGGTCTGGGGAGGAGACCCTGCTTTAAAGGAAATTTTTATAGCACTTTTCAAACCTGAAAGTTGCATAAAAGGTGTTAATTTTTTCTCCCTTTCATAGCAAATGTAGCTCGAGATCACCCTCTAGTGGTCTGTGGAGGGAAAAAAATCTTCACCCTCAAGCATGCTCCATTTATGTGGGTTTTTTGTATTTATTTCAAACAGTGCATAACAAACAGTGCAAGAACCAAGAGAATCAATTCCTCTCTTCAAATGCCAGAGCAAGTCCTGAACTTTGTCAAGGACCATTTCCTGATGAACAGTGAAATAAAGAGTCAGCCTTTACTTCTACAGTCCCATATCCGCTACCAGCAGATCAGCGTACAAAGAGTCAGGGGTCTAAGAAATACATATGATGTTCTATTCTTGGGGACAGGTAAGGACCTAGAGGGTCTATGCATTGAGGAGAGGCCTTTCTAAATAATTTTTGCTATTAAATTAATAGTTCTATTATTGTTCTGCTACTGTTAGTCCAGATGGGCTTACCCATCTATCTAATTTATATGAAATGTATATATAAAAAAATTACTTGTCCTTTTAACTGGTGTAATAAATGGTTTAAGAGATAACTATGGTCTAATACATATTTTCCTGACTTATAGCCCAGAAACTGCTGATAACATTTTATATATCCATTATCTTCTAATAAATATGTAAAATCCTTTGCTATAGCAGCTGTTTACAAAATTCACTATAGGAACAAACACAGAGGATAGATGCCAATCAGATATATTTAGAAAACAATGCATGGACCCCACTACTTTTTTGGGAAACCTCCTTTTTCAGGTGACACTAAGTATAAATTAACCTTATTGGCAGTTTTCCTAAGTCTGACTGTTTGAGGTGGTGAACTGTGACTGGAATCTGCAGCTAGAGGCGCTGAAAGGGAAAAACGTGGGAGGAATACGGTCTAGTAGAAATGAACTCCTTCATTTGTAGTAGAGATATGTAGTAGTTAATTGGACAGCTTCTCATTCCCTGAATAAAGCATAGTTAGTTTTACTGGAGCAAGGGGAAAATAGATGTAGGAAGTAAAGCATTAACTGACACAAGTGTATTTTTCGATTACAAATGGCTTTGAAAGGCAAACGACATATGTATGTATGCATATATGGTATGAAATAGGTATTATTAATTGGCTGTGCCTTGATTCTGGCCCAAAAGATCTTACAGAAAGGTTTGAGTACAGCAATGTTTCAGTTCCATTTCAAAAGCAATCCAATTTGTTAGAGAACATTAACATTGAAAATTCTTTAATTCTCTAGATGATGGCAGATTGCATAAAGCTGTGAGTGTGAATAAAAAAGTCCACATTATTGAGGAGATCAGGCTTTTCCAGGATAGCCAGCCTGTTCAAGAATTACTGCTAGATCCAGGCAAGGTAATGTAATCTCTTGGTGGAACCTTGGAATTGTTGACTAGTGACATTATGGAAAGCTTCATGAACTTAAAGGAATAGTTCACTCAAAAAGTGAATTATTCCATTGATGTATTGATTGAAGCCTTGGAGGTTACGGAGCCATGCCTTCCCTCCAGTTGTTCAATCAATATCTCAGGAGCCAGGGAGGAAGGTAAGTATATTTAACTTTTGCGCGATCCACCGCTGCAGAGCTGGAAATCTCCAACCGCTTCCTGGTTCTAATCCACTATAGTGTGCATTATCAAGCATGCGCACTTTAGTTAAACTAAACCCGGTAGCTGTCAGGACTTGTCATTGGAGCCAGAGGTGGATTGTGCACGTAAATATACTTACCTTTGTTCCTGGTCGATTGAATGGAAGGTAAGAATGGAAGAATGGAAGGTAAGGCATAGGTCCTTAACCTCCCGGGTCTTCAATCAATGCATTAAACCAGGGGTGTCAAACTCAATCACATTGAGTCAAAATCAAATCAAAAAGACAGGCTAAGGGGTGGGCCGAATTTTTTTTGTGAAAATACTTAGCGGGTGCAGGATTGGGACTCTGTCACGCTTGTGCCTAGTGCAGGGAAAGCATGTGAAGCACACTGTTTTGGACTGGCACCTCTGCCTATGGCGCAATCATGTGCTAATGTGAAAAGCCAACCTTACTGTTCTGTAGAATAGCCAACTCCAATGGAAGGCTATTTGTCACACCTTCCTCCACTCCCCAGTGCTGGGCTAGATATGTGACCAGTTGTTACAGCAATAACTGTATCCAAGCCTTACTATGCTGCTATTCATTTTTGCAGTCTCAAGCAGCATCGTAACTAGATCTGCTGCGATCAGTTGTTTTTAAAGAGCTGAACACAACAAATGGATAGCAGCGTGATAGATCTTGAATGCTGTACAGTCAGTGGGAGCCCACAAGCAACAGCCAGAAGGGACTTGAGTTTGACAAGTGTGCATTAAAGAAATAGTTCACTTTTTTAGTGAACTATTTCAGGGGTCTGCTCTTTGAATTAACCATGTTTTTTTCTGTTTGCTACAATGCATATTGAACATATTATGTATTGAATCTGCTTTTTTCTTTATTAAAGAGCCAGCCCTCAAATAAAAACTTGTATACAGGTTAATCATCCCCCAAAACCCTAACTGTAATAGTTTAAAATCTGAAATATATAAGTCTAACCTGAAATCCTTCAGTGTCCTGTTATCCCTTTTTCTGCTTCTTGGTTCTTCTGGTTAGCAACTATCAGTTATGGATTAGACAGTTGACATCACAGCCAATGACTGAATGCTAATCCCCTAGCTGCCCCTTCTGAGCATGCTCAAGCTCATTAGCAGGTCACTAAATTGCTCAGTTTCCACGAGGCATCCAGAAGCATAGCAGGCATACAGTAGAGGATAAAGTAGCATATTTCAACATATTTAAAGAGACCAACCTTTCTAAAAGATGTTATTATGAGGGTGGAGTTGTCCTTTAATGTTTCATGAATACTAGACTAAATCTGTTGCTGCCTAATCATTTTCCTGGTGTACATAAATTCATTGTAGAATTTTCTATGATTCCAACAGAAGTTAAAAATTTGCCAATAAAATAGGTAACAGCTGCTTTGTCTTCCACCTGCAGGGCCTCATTTATGCCTCATCACGTTCTGCAGTGGTGCAACTACCAGTCTCTAACTGCACCATGTACAGGAGTTGTGGGGAGTGTGTTCTATCCCGTGACCCTTATTGTGCATGGAACAGGAAGACGTGTCACAATATCAATCATCATACACATGACCAAAGCAACCAGTAAGTCAACAATGATCCAGGTTTTTTCAGCTATTGCAGCAAAAGTTGCAGAGATCTTTACATTTCTTTGTTTTTTTACTTTTCAGACATTGGATTCAAGATGTGGAAGCAGCCGACACTGAAACTCTGTGTAAACAGAGCAGTCACACAGAGCCTATTGGTCGTGCCAATAGGTCAGGTGGTACGTATTAGGAAAGCAGCATGGTTCAATGAATGTTCCTATTAGACAGTTAACAATGTGTTTATTCAATTATCCTCACATCTTTAAGAACAGTTAAGAAAAGGCTAATAGTTGGCATGGCTCCCTTTTTTAAATATTGGCCATGGATTACTATCCAATAAAATGAGTACTGTTTTATAATTATCCCTATTTCATTTTCCAGGCAATGAATTACTAGCATTACTATGAAATATCATGCAGTATATCTACATTAAAATTGTATATTTTTGCAATCACTTTAAAGATCCCGACGGACTTGCGCATGTCTGACATGTCGGGACCTGTCAGACTACTCCCCGGGGGAGCGAAGGAGCGGGTAAGTTTCTTACCTTGTCTCCTGTTTGTTCTATTGAAGAACGGAAGGTTAGGCACAGCTCCTTTACCTCCCGTTCTTCAATAGAACTGGATTCCCAAAATTCGATATTATGAGTGGAGATACCCTTTAATTAAAGGGCATGTCCGCCCCCAAAACTATAATCCCCCCCCACTACTGGCCCCATCATGTAGTGTAGTTTAATCCTTACCTCACATCCCAGCTCCATAAGGTTCTCCTGTAGTCCCCCCCCCCCCCAAAGTCCCAAAAACTGCCCAACAGGAGGATAGCAGAGTCCATATAGGACTCTGCCTCCTATCTGGCCTCCGGGAGAAGTTTGGCATGCGTACTGCAGCCCTTCTCCCCCCCCCCCCCCCCACTCCCTCTCTCTCTCCCGATTAGGATTCCCTCCCCCTAGCATAAAATCCATTTTACATAAGATTCCCCCTGTCCCCCCAGCCCCAACCGCTCTATTTGTATTATTAGAAAATGCCCAAAACATTATTTACCTTTCCTCTACCGCACTGAACTCCTGGCAGCCGTGTCCGTGATTGGCTGCCGGTCCCACCCCTCTGCTTGCATTTTCTCGCAAGCAGAGGGCCTGGCAGCGCGGCGGAGGAAAGAGGGAAGGTAAGTAATGTTTTGGGCATTTTCTGATAATACAAATATAGCGGTTGGGGCTGGTGGGACAGGGGGAATGTTATGTAAAAAAATTTTTAGAAGGGTGGACATACCCTTTAATATTTATAAAATAATATTACAACACAATTATGTAAAATTGCTGAAGTGTGTGTTCTTGGTTTCTCTTTATGCAGAACCTGACTGCCAGAATGTTTCTATGGCATTAAATCCAGCCAATAAATTGCCTTGCAAGCTGTTATCCAATTTGGCATCTCGTTTGTGGAAACACAATGGAAAAGAAATAGACTCGTCGTATTTTGTTTTGACCAGTGGTGAACTCATTCTCGTGAATAGCCCTGATAGAATGGGAGAATATGAGTGTTGGTCAGTGGAAGAGAACTTCAGAAAGTTAATGGTCAGGTACTGTGTAGGGAAGCAGAAACAGGAAAAGACTACAACACAAAGAACAGAAACTGAAGGTGTGCATTCAGTCAGTATCATTGAAAAAATTGTGAACACTTCATCATCATTGTCATCTTCTTCCGAGAGCCATTCTGCAAAGCTGACAGGAAAGTCTTACTGGATGGAGTTTTTAATCATGTCTGCGTTATTTGGTGTGGTTGTCATCATATTAGTCCTACTGCTTTTGTATAGGGGACCTAAAAAGATGAAATCCATTTTAAAGCCAGTGAAACCTTTAGATAAGCAACCCAAAGCACTCAGAAAAAATGTCATGTCTGCAGAAAGTTTACCTTTAAATGGGACCAATGTTCCTAGTCCAGCAGCTGATCATAAAGGCTACCAAACTCTTAATGACAACTATATCATCAGTACTCCTGTTCATGAGCCTGTGGTTGCAGATACAACCGAGTCTGAAAAAAGGCCTTTGAGTATTACTAAAAACACATACGTGGAAGTGTCGCCACTTTGTCAAAGACCCAGAGTGCGACTTGGCTCAGAAATAAAAGATTCTATGGTATGAGAGACATTTTTTTAAAATGAATGATAAAAAAAACAATCCATAAATACAGTCTACTGAGCTGCGAGTTGCAAATACTGTGTGCATGCTATGTGAAATAGATGTGTTGTGCTGGAAAAAAATGTATGTTGTGGAATCCTGCAATTTTATATATATTCCAAATGATATTTGGATTATACAGTTAAAAAATATGAGCACAAAGTCATACAGAACCATTGTGTTTAGAAATGTGGATAATTGTGTTCAGTCTTCCATTTCACATCTGGTCAGCCTCCTCTTTATGGTACTTTACACAAGTTACTGAAAAATGTAAGTGTGTAGAATGTGAGCCCTGTGGGTAAACAGCAGCATGCAAGCAGCTCCATAATTTGTCTTGGACAGTGTTTACTGTAGTACAGTACTGTGGGCTCTATGACACCTATGGACTTGATAGGTTCTTTATGTGCAAAGAAGAGATTCTCCTATAACACAACAGCAGAACAAAACCACCAGTGTAGGAAATGACACAGCGTAGACTCTGAAGAAATGGATTAGATGGACAAGCTTTACAAAAATTAAAGCTACAGGATGTTAACAGACAAGACGGTTTGTTAAACCTTTAATCACCAGGAGATATGCTGAAATGTTATAATTTTTGTTTATAACACGTTCTGATACTTTTTTTTTTACTTTAAACGTTTGTGAATGTGAAACCAATCAATGGTATTCATGTAGCACACAGAACCAGCTATTACCTGCCTAATCTAATAGCAAGAAACATATGGGAATTATTTCCATAAATTTGCCGCCAAAAGTCACATCATTTGGCACAAAGCGAGAACGACCTTCAACTCCAGGTTACAACGGCTTAGAAAAGAGACTTTAACTATTCTTTGTTTAACCATTTTGTAAAAACACATCTTTTTGTGCTTGTACATACCTAGTTTTATTTTCAGATTGACATTAATATGTCACACACAGATTGTTTAACTCACTCATGTCTATGTACATTGGCTGGTTTAGTAAAACACAGCACTGACTTCCATCCATTTGTCATGCCTTAGAATTCCTTTTGTGCCTTCATAACAGATTAGGCAACAGCTTGTTGAAAGAGATACAAGGAGTAACTCCTGTGAGAGACTACTAGTTAGTTTTATTTTTATTTATTTTTAATTTTTTTGGATTAACTTCTGTTTCATGGGAAACCATTTTTAAAGCATATTATTGGAACACCAGGTTTGTATTGTTTATTATGTACAATTTTTTTTTATAGACAAGACATGGATTGAGAATTTATTTAAAGGAGAACTGTGGTCTCCATACAAGTGTTTTTTAAAATGAATCTAGGATCATGCTTCCAGCTGCAGTCTATCCAAGTTTACACCAGTATAAAGGGTGTTTTTTCCGGCTAGCACCATAAGCTGTGACATCACCAGCAGCACTAGTCTGCCCCCAAGTTTAAGGTTTGAACATGCCCACTGCTGGGACAGAGCATCATCAGCTGCCCCCACCCCTGAACTTCTTAATAATTTTTGAAGCTGCAAGCCTACCTGTAAAGTTTTTCTCTTCCTAAGGTAGAGGAAAGGTTAGATATTAACTGGAAGCCTGTAACTAGCTTCATAAAAAGTTGTTTTTGTGGGGGGGGGGGGGTGGGGGGAGCTTATAAAACATGCCTGTCAGACACCGACAAAGAGCAGTCTGGGAAGTGTTCTCTTTTAAAGGCGAACACTTGTATGGAAACAGCAGTTACCCTTTAATGTTACTTTTTTTTAAAATGTAGACTTTTTTTTTTTTACTTTCTTGAGAAATGTGATGTACTTTGTTCTTTTAAACCAAAACTAAACTTGACCACAGCAGTGTAACACTTACTAAATGGTTGACATTAGGCAAGCTTTATCAAAGCCAATAGGTTGGTCAGATTGCATCCAAATGAATGTAAAAATAAAATCTCTCCAGCATAGAAGTGCAAATGGCATCATATGATATGATAATCTGGATGGGCACCCTTGTTAATGCCCCATACCAGCCTGCTTTCTTTAGATAATTGATGTTGGCACAGGTTTTGTATATTGACTCACCCACCCTAGTTTGTGTGTTTAGCATTAATGTATTGAATTCAGTGCCTTGGTTTTGCAGTTAACGTAACAAATTGGGTTTGCCTTATTTCACTATGGGGCTGAAACAGGGCTGGTTTAACATTAAGGACTCGGTTATTAAATTACTTACCTATTAAATGAAAGACTGTAAAATCATTTGAAAGTGCTTTTGTGTAGTAAAAATAATTTCCAAAAAAGGACATTAAAGAGGAACTGTGGTCTATATACAAGTGCCCTCAATACAGTTGCTATTGGAAAAGGCTTTTTTTATGCCTTTCAAATAAGTCTAAAATGAATGTCTCTTGCTGCTATGGATCCTAAGATCTAGCTTTTCAAAATTTCACTTCCAATCAGCACTATTTCTCTCACATGATGTATCTGTCATAGCAGAAGAAGGAAACCGCATGTATGATATGATAATTGTCACTACAGATGCTATTTCAGCCTGGCTAAATGGACAGCTAGACTGAAATATTTGCCTTTGTACCTAGATTTACAGGCATGCAACCATTCGCTGGGATTTCCTCTGCCTTTGGACTTCTAAGGGAGAGAGACCTTTTTGATTTCAGGTTTGTGGCTAGCTTTAAAAATTATAAAGAAAAATGTGGGAGGAGCGCAGGGCTTGTGACAGCATTTTCCCAGTCCCAGTAGAAGGATTGAAGTAGGCATGATCAATCCAGTGGCTTGTGTAGCAGGAAGAACTCAACCCTTGCACTGCTGTAAATTTGGACTGCAATTTTTAATAGGGATGTATGGAGACCATAGTTCCCCTGTAATCACTTGTGACCATGCAGTATGGCCCCATTGGGTACAGTAGCATTATTTTGATGCAGTAGTAAAATAATGCTTTTGTAAATTACTTCTAGTGATTGGTATTTTACAATTGCATCTTTTTCTTTTTTTACACTGTCATAAAATGGCAATCAAAATAATAAAGGAAGGTTATCAAAAAATACTAATGCAAATGGTTTGTTGCCTTTTTTTCTTCTGTTTATGTTTTGTTCATCCAATTCTCCATCCTGTGTATTTAGGCAAAGTACTACCTTTTTAAAATAAGTCTGTGTAAGTATAATGCATATAGAAAAAAGTAAATTATGGCCTTAAAACTGTAAAGTATTAAAGAAATTGAATTGGGTATCCATGATTTCTTTTACAGTGATACAAATGCCTAAACATTAATAGTATTAAACAGTTTCCTTAATGTCTGATGGCACCCTTCTGTGCATTGTCCAAGTAAGATGATGTTGATAAATGGGAGGCACCTTTCTTTATGCATGAGTGTATATGGCATTTAAAGCCTTTCGTTCTGGAACAATTTGGAAATGGACACTTAAGCGTATGCCAACCATGTGATGTTAAGACTGCAGGGTAATAACTCCTGCCCTTTAAACCTTTCTTCCAACATGATTATGCAAATTTAGACATTTTTATTTGTGCCAAACCATGATTAGTGTGAAATATGGGTTGGTGTTTATCTGGCACCAGATTCTACCATCATTATTTTTGTTTATCAGGGAAAGAGAGACTTTGGTTATATGTGGTAAACTACATCTCACTTAGAAAGATCTGCCAAATATTGTTAATTGTGTTCCTGTATCAGGAGACTCATGGCTTTCCAGTGGCTGTTCACCAACAGCAACTCTTGGAGGGCATGATGGCAGATATTAAAGGGAAGTTAAAGCTACTTAGAGATTTCTTAACACAGATGAGTAGTTTTTCATTTATAAAAAGGCTACAACAAATAAGCTGTGTAACCAGTATGCTTAAAATAATTTGAAAGCATAATATATACTTAGTTCCATCAAAATATGGAAACATTCCTATATGTAAATAATTGACCATCATGTAAAATACCATTAGTGTTTTTTCATAACTTTGTTGTTGTAAAAGGTTTTTTTTTTTTCAAATGAAAGCACTTTATGTTTATAATAAAATGATACATTTTCAATTTGCTATGTCTGATATTATTTCCAGGAAGTACAGGTAAATAACCGATACAAGGGGTAGTAGCTTTTTTTATCATTTGTATTAACCTATGTACGAACCTATGCACACTCCCAACTAAAGGCAATAGTAACTAACTGTACTCTCAGAACAATTGCCTGCTGGTATCATTGAATGGTCACTAAAGCTAGGTACACACCTAGCGATTTTTCCTCCTGACCGACCGTTCGATACTTTCCACCGGTCGGCCAGGAGGAAGGACTGACGGTAGCGGCAAAAGCGTCCGACAGTTACCACGACCGATCGTGCGGTCCATAGAGGACCTCATGATTGGACGATGTTTTCCACCATGTCCGATAGTTCTTTCGTCCACACGATCGGTCGGACATGGCCGCATTCGGATGCGATAATTTCGGTCCGATCGACCGATACACCGAAATATCTCATCGTGTGTACCCAGCTTTAGGCTGAGGCAACACAGACGGGCAGCAATCCGCAAAAAAAAAAACGGTGATTGCATGTGATCTGTTTTCGGAGCACATGTGATGTGGCCACTGTGCTGTGATTCTCACAAGCTAATAGACTGCAAGCTGGATCGTTAGCGTGTGAGAAATGACGCTGGTGTAGCCTAACTCTTAAAGGGGAAAGCAGACTATACACCATGGGTAAATATATATACATACACCTCTCTTTTACACTGTTTATATATCCTATACTAATGTTTACATAACCAGCATACATTTTTTAGACATGAGATGTTTAACACAATTTGCAGAAAATGTTTTAATAGAATTTACATTATAACAGTGATGTGTACACCAGTCATTCTTTGAATAAAACGTATGAAATAGTCATTACCTGCTATCAGTGAAATACAATGAAAATTATTTATCTTTTATCCTGAAATTTAGCAGTTTGTATGATAACTTATTAAAAGTAAATTAAAAAATCAGGAGCTGGAAGTAAACTGCAATGAAAATATATTGCAGAACATTTCTAACTCAAATTGTCTTAAGGTGGGTACACACACTAGCGTTAAAGGGACGATACTGTCTGATGTGTAGCTCATTTCCAAGGCTGACGAACGTTCACAGGTGGCCTTGTGATCGTTTAGAAATTCCCAAAGATTTAACTCTGCCGTGGTTGTCCCCCAGTACTTAAAGTTTAGGGAGTCAGCTGCAGCTGAGGGAAATTTGCAGTCCCGAGCATTTTCCCTATGGAAAGCTCAGGACTGTGTGTAAAGCCCCGATACCGTCGGATCCAATGGTATTGGGGCTTTATCGGCACTGTATGTGGGCAATTTTCCATCCGAACTCTTGTCCGGAAAAGTTCGTAAATTTCCCTCTGCTGCAGTAACTTCCTATAGAGGGAGTCTGCCGCGGCCGAGGGAAACACACAGTCCCAAACGTTCTCCTATAGGGAGAATGCTCGGGACTGTGTGTATGCAGATCTTTGAAAAATCTGTACTGTGTGTACCCAGCTTTAGAGAATGACAGACATAATTTTGCAGATTCTGTCTGTCATTTTCTAAAGACCATTCATGTGTGTACCCAGCTTTAGGCTTCACCAATGCACCTCCAACTGCACAAAATAAATATGCAAAAGAACGCAGAAGAGCCATGTCAGCCATATTTCCTTTTAAAACTGTAATCTGGAGGGAAGCACGTGTTTTGAACCTAGTATAGGTTCTTCCTCAGGTGAAAATTACAAACTGATACCACCACAATCTTTTTTATATAGGTACAATTCAAATGACATGTAGCTAGCCCCATCTAGCGGCCAAGACATGGAAAATACAAGAGAAAATACCAACAGGTCTATCAACATACATTACAATCACATTACTATTAAAGATGCAGGATAGGATATAATACCTACCTCCACCCTAATGCAACATTACTTACATCCCCCAAATGGGAAATAAAATATCTTTAAGACTATTCTTTCAGAAGGGGGTAGACTATGCACTTAAGAATCCTTGTAAAAAAATTGCACGTGGGACAGACGTCAAGATGAAAGTTCGAATTTATGAACATAGAAAGTATAGAAGTCTAAAGTTTCTCAGAAAGTATAAAACCCACACGCCTGTGGAAAAGTATTTTCCAGATAAC
This sequence comes from Hymenochirus boettgeri, assembly GCA_019447015.1. Taxonomy (NCBI): domain Eukaryota; kingdom Metazoa; phylum Chordata; class Amphibia; order Anura; family Pipidae; genus Hymenochirus; species Hymenochirus boettgeri. The sequence goes on along the minus strand of CM033471.1, from coordinate 201,762,170 downwards.
GTTGGCAGTTTTTTGAATTACCTAAAACAGTTAAAATGGATTTAAAAACAAATGCACACTAAAACGTGTTTGGAATGAATGATTAATTTAGCATAACATTATTTTTATAATATGATGGTTGATTAATGTATGGCTGTTGTTCTGTTTTACAGATGAAGGGATGTTAAATTAGGATGCAGGTAGGTTTAATTTTACTATCCTGCATCCTTTAGAATTATGCATGTGGTATTTTACATGCCTTGGCCACTAGAAGTATGTCATTTGGAATTTTAACAATAAATGGCGGTGGTATCCATCTATAATTTTACCTAAGGTTGAACCATAGTAAGCCATTCTCTACATTATAGTTTTAAAAGCCATTTTGGCTTATATGGTTCTTCTGTGTACATTTGCATATTGTTATTGCAGAACACAAAACAAAACATTAAAGAGCATGTTCACCCCTCAATCAAAAATTTTTTATAAAGGTAAAACTCACAAATCCCCCCCCCCCCCTCCCAAAACTACAATAGTTAGAAAGCTGACTGTTATGCTCTCTGTTCTATCTGCCTCCTCTTCAAGCTCTCCAATGAGTGGTAACTGATTAAGGCAGCATTTCAGGTTTGTCATCTCAGCTGTCTAACTATTGCAGTTTTTGGAGTAAAAAATTACTCACTGGAGTAATGTGGTTTATGTAAGATTTAAAGGGATGCTATACTGATGCAGTAAATGTCAGTTTTTGACTTCGCCTTCTTTATGATATGTTTGCCTTTGTCAGAGGTAGGAAGAATTTCAGGTATGCTAAGTGTGGGAGGAGTCAGAAAGTAGGCAGTTACTACACAGATAAATTGTGCCTTTAAAAAAAGTTCACAGAAATATATATTTAAATGTTTAAGGACTTATTTAGCAAAGACCTTCAGTAGTACACATTTATAATTGTCATTTCAAACAAGGAAGGGTAACTGTTTCTAACATCCTACTGACAGCTGATGGCTTTTTAATGAGGCCAAATCCTTTTTAATGTCAATGATAAATCTCTTTGTATAAATCTTGGAATAAAAACAACAGTAACTATTTTCTTAAAGTAAAACATATGTAAACATTCAATTTGAAAGAAGAGGCAAGGAGTGCACACTTCACTACAGCAGGTGGAGATAAACGCATACTGCAAAGTCTACGTCGGTACAAGGTTAGAAACTGTAGACAGTGCTTGCTGTGTTCCAGTTATACTACAAAATGACCACAATACATATGTTAATAATTATAATTCATTATATTCCTTTTCTATAGAAAAAATTCAGTGGATTCTCATCTCAGAAATTGCATTGCCAGAAAAACTCCATGCTGTAAAATTAGCACTACTGGTAATATACAGTGTTAAAAATTCTAAATAAATTTCTTGCTTTGTCATTTTCTGAAAACGGAGCACCTTAAAATAGCTTTAAGCCCTCCTCTAAACCAGATTGTAAGCTAGAGACCAAGAAATCTGTTCTTTGGACAGCTGTTCTTAACTCCATAAAAGTTCTTATCGTTCAAAATGGTGCTAATTTTGCCCCAACCAATTAGATCTTATTTAACATTTGAAAGCCAACATCTGATTAAAATGGAGCTAATTTTGCCCCAGCCAATCCGATGTTAGCTTTCAAATGTTAAATAAGATCCGATTGGTTGGGGCAAAATTAGCACCATTTTAAACGATAACTTTTATTGAATAACCCTGTTAATTTCCATACTGAATAGAACCAATAAAATAGCAATTATTTTACATTAAATTGATTTCAATGCATTCATATTTAATGGCAATTTTTTTCCAAGCAGGAAAGTCCCTTTAATGAATACTTTACACCTGGAAAAAAAAAACACAGGATCTAAAATTGTGATTTCATTTATGAAGTTGGTGCATCTTTGTCTTTCATTGCATTCCGTTGTGATGATTACTATAGTAGACCAAGATGTATGCATGGCTGAAACATCACATTTCTTTGGCAACTGGGTGTCTGTCTTATTCACAGCACAATTTTAAAGGAGCTGTAAAGCAAAGTTTGAAAGTGAATACAGCTAGTACTGCATTCCAGGGACAAGAAAACAACAAATAATCATAAACACAAATGTTGGACCACATTCATAAAGGCGCTACAGTGCATTTAACGCAGTAATAAAAGTGCTATGCCAGTATTTTGCGACCACGGTGTACAATAACAACCACCTCCTAAAATGCTAATACCATGAGGTCATTAACGATTGCATCTGTATTATACAACCATAAACAGCTATTTATTATACAACCAGTACTTTACAGCTGTTGTTACCAGCCAGTGTAAACCCATGGTTTTAGATTTTTCTGATCTTGATGGTTTATAACTATTCCTTGTAGCCACTATTAACTTCTAAAATGTGTAGTCGTTGATCCTACTTGTCAATACCCACATTTCCTGCCTAACTGTTGATCCAGAGGAAGCCGAACAAGAATTATGAAGGGGAAAAAATTGCTTCCTGACTCCCAAGTGGCAATCGGAAATATCCCTGGATCAACTCTACTTTGTTTCAAAACCAGTAACCTGCAACATTCCTTGTTTTCAGAAACTCATCCAGCTTTCTCTTGAACCATCCAATGAACCTGCCATAACAAATTCCAGTAGAAGGCAGTTTCATAGTTTTACTGTTCTCACAGTGAAAAATCCTTTCCGAAATTGTCTTCAAGTCTTTAGGGGTGTCCTCCGACATGTTCTTTTGGTGAACAATGCCCCAGATAGTTTATTGTATGGCCCATTAATGTATTTATACACCGTGATCATGTCCTAACGCACACAAGTTCTCTTTTGAATCAGTCTAGAAACTCTGTCATAATGTCTGAAAAGGTAAAAAAAGGAACTTTATAAAATACTTTACCTGACAAAATCAGGGGATCTGGAGATGACATGCTGAAATTCTGAGTGGTTAATGGTACCATCTTTATCTATATCAGACTCTTCTAAAATCTATGGGGGGGGAAAAAAAAAAAGGACAAGGTTCCGATAAAAATTACCAATTCTAATGGTAGATTAACTCTCCTCCTCTACTGGATCTACTATTCATTGAATGAAACCAGGATGCCTAGTCATCATCTTTGCAATATGCAGAATACAAAAAAAAAACTATGAAGTGTGGCATTGTGCACATCAAGGCTAAACTCACATTTGCAATAAGCTGTTTCATTTCGCTGCTGCTTAGTTTAGTGTCTTCTTTATCACCAGTCAACTTGTTTACCAATTGCTCCAAGTCAGATTCGCTCAAGGCACCATCGCTGTCAAAATCTGTAGACATACCAGGGAAAAATAGTATAAATACAGTAGAAAAATTGACTGTTGATTATAAATTTAATACTAACAATTATTAAGGCATTTCTTTATTTAGAAATGCAGATTTTTTTCACTTTCTGTTCATGCTAATTCTGGTACCAGGACAATTAGCATGAAGATAAGTTTCACACCTGTCTCCAAATAAGTCACTGCACTTTTTGTTGACCTAAAGGTGCTCGCACTGCAGGTAACTTTAAGCCAGCAGAAAGGGGGATTCTGGGCACCTGTAATTCCCCCCTAAAATCCCACGCATTTGTGGCATATTGCCAGTCAAGCCTTATTTCCAGTTAGTTGAAATTCTGGTCTGAAAGCATCTCAGCAACATATGTTGCAATTACAGATAAAGATGAGCCTCCCGCACCACCATATACTTTAGAGTATATGTTGTGCTGGGTGCCACTACCGGGTCACAGCCAGTGACCAGTATATCAGAATAAAACAAACAGAAGCGCACACCAGTCTTGAATTGTGAACAAACAAATGGTGTTTATTTAAACATGTAACGTTTCGGTGTCACATGACACATTCATCAGACATCATAAAGTGCTTAAAGGGCATGTCCAGCCCTATTTTAAACTTTTCATATATTATACATATTGATCCTCCAGCCCCAACCGCCGTAATAAAATTATTAGAAAGTGCCCCGATATGTACTTACCTTCCCTCTATCCTCCGCGGCAGTCTCCAGGCCCTCTGCTTGCATGGAAATGCAAGCAGGGGGCGGGACCGGCAGCCGCATCCCTGATTGGCTGAGAGGCAGCCAATCAGGGACGCCGCTGCCGGCTGCTCAGAACGCCGGAGGATAGAGGGAAGGTAAGTAACTATTGGGGCACTTTCTATGAATTCTGTTACGGCGGTTGGGGCTGGGGGATCAATATATATAATATATAATGGGGATTTTACACTAGGGGGAGGAAGAAAAAAACGGGAGGGAAATGGAGGGGGGGGGGAGGACTCTCCTGCACATGCCTCAACCTTGTCGAGGTTGAGGCAGAGACAAGCGCAGGATGAGTCAATGGGAGCTTCTACATTGCAATTTTCCTGGCTTTGGAGGGGCACAGCATGGCAACCATAAGGAGCTGGGATGTAAGTTAAGGATTTTTGTACACTACAGAGTGGGGCCAGTATGGGGTTAAATTTGAGTTTTGGGGGTGGACATGCCCTTTAAGTGAGTAAGGTGCCATTTATAGGTGAGGTAATTAAGAAACACAGCCATCTAGTGGCAATAGCATGTAAACACTGAACAATAACAATGTGAAAATGTAACATACATGGATAGTACAATTAAAAACATTATAGCTTTAGATACTGTGCCATCAAAGTGCAAGAGCTAATAAAAAAAGTGTCAATTATATTAAAAATTGTAAAATTTTCCAAATATATGATTATATATAAAAGTGACCACAGTTGAAATCTAAAACGACCCATTAAAAACAATATTTTACTGATTGACTAATCTACACCAATGTACTAGACTTCAGGCAGGAAAATACTTACCTATCATAAATAGGATACTTTATGGCTATACAGAGAAAACATTCACAGGTAACATCTCAGACCCAGGTTTGTATTAAGGCCATTTGGTAGTAAGGTATCTAATGTATAGATTCAAAAGTCCTCCTTCCAATGTAATACATTATTTCTATCTCCACCTCTACTTGGTATGAGGATATGGTCTATGACCATTCCCCTCAGTTTATTGCTTTGATGTTTAAATTCAGCAAAATGGGCTGCTACTGGTGCGATTTCAATGCCAGTTTTAAATCTGTCAGCAGCTAATCGAATATCGCTCCTGTGCCTTTGAAAATGCTTTTTGAAGGGACCTATTGTCTTCCCAACGTAAACCATGGCACATGGACATTTAAGGATGTACACACAATACTCTGTGTTACATGTATAGTAATTGCATATTTTATATGGTTTACCAGTACATGGGTGGGAGAAGGTGGGACCTGTAATCAAGGAGTTACATATGTTACAGTTGTGGCATCTAAAGCAGCCAGTTTTATTAGACAGTTTATACATCTCTTTCTTATATTTATTGACAGGGTCTGTCTGGATCAATCTGGAATAGATCGTTTGTCCCTTTATATATACCAATGATGGTGCTTCTCTAACCTGTTCACACAATGAATAGTCGCCATGCAGTACAGGTAAGTATTTATGAAAGGCTTCTTTTATTTGTCCAGCCTTTGTTGTAAATGTGAGTTAATGGTACACCATTTTTTCTTTCTCGTGTGGTTTTGTGTGTCTCAATTTCTATTCTGATGAGTCTAAGGGATTCAGAGTTGTACCCCCGATCTAGGAATTTTTGTTCCATGTGGCCCAATTGTTTCTCTCTCTCAGTTATCATTACATATGTTCTTAACACACAGGAATTGGGATTTGGGAAGTCCCCTGAATACATGTTTGGGATGGAAACTTTGTGCTTGTAATAAGCGGTTTGTATCCGTCGGTTTATTGTACATTAAGGTATACACATTATCTATTATAGATATTTGAACATTAAGATAATGTATATTGGTATATGACATTTCGGCATTAAACTTAAGGGCCTCATCAATGTTGTTTAACAGTGAAATAAAATCCAGTGCTTGCGACTCGGAACCCTTCCATTAAACAGGTCATCTATGAAACATACATATTTGACAATATTTTTAAACAATTCACTTACATATACATATAGCTGTTCAAGGTATCCTACATATAGATTGGCATAGCTCGGTGCCAATGCATTGTAGGTAAAACGGGTTTTCAAATTTAAATGAATTATTATTTAAGATGATAATCAGACAGTTCAACAAAAATTCAGTAGGTGGCAGACCTGTATGGTTTTCCAGTAAAAAATGTTCAATGGCCTTTAAACCCTTGTGGTGACCAATATTTGTATAAAGAGATGTAATGTCCAGTGTCATCATAAGCCAATCCGGTTGCCATTTTTTTCCAAAAATACTGCATCTGTTACTCCCAGTCATGCCTTTAGAGCTAAAAGTAACTTAGTCAGAATAAAGAAATTATCCTTAAACCTGCGGACAAGGGCTATTGTCCTAATGGACTATTCTTTTTAAAGGGACAGCATGTTAGCTGATTTCAGTACAGATGCATACAAGAAATTGGAACAAGACCCCACTGTGAGTATCCTAAATAAAATCAAAGAATTATGCAATTTGGCACTAACAATGGGTTGGATTGATGAAAAACTTTACAAATTTCTAATAAATGATTTTCCTAGGAAAACAGCTATTTCTGGACTGACAAACAACCACCGTTTTAGACCCATTGTTTCCTCTATAGGAACCATATGGCGCAGTTTTTAGGCTACTTTCTTCTACCTATAATTGAAAAATTGCCCGTTTTCATTAAAGGACTTTGACACATTTGAATGACATAGGGGGATGACAACCAGATTGGCTTTTAATGACACTGAACATTACATCTCTTTATACAAATATTGGTCACCACAAGGGTTTAAAAGGCCATTGAACATTTTTTACTGGAAAACCATACAGGTCTGCAACCTACTGAATTTTTGTTGAACTGTCTGACTCATCTTAAATAATTACTTCAAATTTGAAAAACAGTTTTACCTACAATGCATTGGCATGGCGATGCCAATCTATATGTAGGATACCTAAAACAGCTATATGTATATGTGAGTGAATTGTTTAAAAAATATTGGATTTCACATGAATGAGGCCCTTAAGTTTAATGCCCAAATGTCGTATACCAATATACATTATCTTGATGTTCAAATATCTATAATAGATAATAAGGTGTATAAATATAATGTATAAACAATAAGCTGACAATTGGACCACATGGAGCACAATTTCCTAGATAGGGGGTACAACTGTGAATCCCTTAGATTCATCAGAACTGAAATTGAGACACACAAAACCACACGAGAAAGAAAAAATGGTGTTCCATTTATTCACAAATTTACAACAAAGGCTGGACAAATAAAAGAAGCCTTTCTTAAATACTTACCTGTACTGCAGGGCGACTATTCATTGTGTGAACAGGTTAGAGAAGCACCATCATTGGTATATATAAAAGGGACAAACGATCTGTTCCAGATTGATCCAGACAGACCCTGTCAATAAATATAAGAAAGAGATGTATAAACTGTCTAATAAAACTGGCTGCTTTAGATGCCACAACTGTAACATATGTAACTCCTTGATTACAGGTCCCACCTTCTCCCACCCATGTACTGGTAAACCATATAAAATATGCAATTACTATACATGTAACACAGAGTATTGTGTGTACATCCTTAAATGTCCATGTGCCATGGTTAATTTGGGAAGACAATAGGTCCCTTCAAAAAGCGTTTTCAAAGGCACAGGAGCGATATTCGATTAGCTGCTGACAGAATTAAAACTGGCATTGAAATCGCACCAGTAGCAGCCCATTTTGCTGAATTTAAACATCAAAGCAATAAACTGAGGGGAATGGTCATAGACCATATCCTCATACCAAGTAGAGGTGGAGATAGAAATAATGTATTACTTTGGAAGGAGGCCTTTTGGATCTATACATTAGATACCTTACAACCAAAAGGCCTTAATACAAGTGAATTACATGTGAATGTTTTCTCTGTATAGCCATAAAGTATCCTATTTATGTTAGATAAGAATTTTCCTGCCTGAAGTCTAGTACATTGGGGTAGATTATTCGATCAGTAAAATATTGTTTTTAATGGGTTGTTATAGATTTCACAATTTAACTATGGTCACTTTTATATATAATCATATATTTGGCATTTTTTAGAATTTTTAATATAATTGACACTTTTTTATTAGCACTTGCACTTTGATGGCACAGTATCTGAAGCTATAATGTTTTTAATTGTACTATCCATGTATGTTACATTGTCAGATTGTTATTGTTCAGTGTCTACATGCTATTACCACTAGATGGCTGTCTTTCTTAATTACCTCACCTATAAATTGCACCTCACTCACAAAATAAGGACTGTGGGAACAGTCTGTATACCGCATATACTTGAGTATAAACCGACCGAGAATAAAACGAGGCACCCACTTTTACATCTGAAAAGGAGTAAAAGTGATTAACTCGAGTATAAACCGAGGGTAGAAATTATGACCAACTGCATTCTGATTCTGTATTGTTTTGAGGCTTTAGTTGCCATTTAAATGGACAGCAGAATTCCCATACAGAGGTCCCATACAATAATAGCCCCATCCAGTATGGCTATTACTGTATGGGACTGCTGTATGGGAATTCTGCTGTCCATTTAAAGGGCAACTAAAGCCTCAAAACAATACAGAATCAGAAGGCAGCAATAGATAACATTCTCCTTCTAATTCTGTATTGTTTTTAGGATTTAGTTGCCCTTTAAATGAACATCAGAAGTCCCATACAGTAATAGCCATACTGTATTTGGCTATTACTGTATGGGAATTCTTATGTCCATTTAAAAGGCAATTAAAGCCTCATTCCTTGGCACTCCAGATGTTTGGAAGCTACAACTCCCAGCATGCTTTAGTTGCTGGGACTTGTAGTTTCCAAACATCTGCAGTGGCAAGGAATAGCCACTGCAGGAATGACTGTGCCTTCCCCCCCTTCTAAATCCCCACAGTTGCCTTCTCTTACCTTCTCCACATGTTCCCCTGCAGGCTGCTCTGGATCCTCTTCTAAGCTCCGGCGGCCGCATGCTCCAATTTCCTCTGCTGGCTGACGTCACTACTCGCGTCGGCCTCACTTCCCTGTGCCGAGAAGTTACGTCAGCCAGCAGAGGATGTGGAGCGTGCGGCCGCCGGAGCAGGTAAGTCTTTGTCTCGAGTATAAACCGAGACTCGGTTTTCAGGCTATTTTTTAGCCTGAAAATCTCGGTTTATACTCGAGTATATACGGTACAAATTAAAGTTACATATAGTGAATGTGCAACTAATCTGGCCAAAGAATTAATGCAAACAAAGAAAAGATATCAATATACTTTTTAAGGCCTCATATACTTCAGGTGCTTTTATGCACAAGAAAATACCCCACCTTTTAATAGAATAAAATGGCTATAAGACCTGGTGCTGCCTCTAAAACAGCCACTAAAAAAAACAAACAAAAAAAACATGCACGCACGCACGCACGCACGCACGCACACACACACGCTGCAATTTATTTGAACAGGTCTGGACATATTTTTTTCATGTTTTTCCAGTTGACTACATTTTTTCTTTTGATGTGAATGGAATTGGCTATTTAAAGGGCAACTGTGTTGGTGACTAAGATCTAGAGAAGCTAAATACATCATTCTAGACTAGTTTGGTATGAGTGACTTGATTTCAAAGCACCTGTATGAAGACCACAGTACCCTTTAAATTGTCTGTTTCCTGCCATAAATCATTTGTCCACCTCAGGATTAAGGTGCTAAAATACATATATATATCAAACCCAGAAAATTATATTTAAAAAGTTGTTATAATTGGAGAAAAATAATTACCAAATATTCTAAATGCATAATGAGATTTGATTTCAAGTGTAGCAGATTCACTGAAGGCACTGAGCATGTCCAAAAAGTCTTCAAAGGACATGCTCCCATCTCCTTGTTCAGAGGTTGAGAAAACTTGGCATATGCGCTCATTAAAAGGGTTTGCCTGAAATTATCAAAAAAAATCCACAAAATTCAGTTATGGGTAACCAATTAACACTGTTTAAAAAGTTTAGGCTCCTACACACATCATTTTGTTAACTGCACTTGATTCCACAGGGAGTCGGATAGTTAAAGGGTATCTCTATTGAGGATAAAAAGTTTTTTTTGTTTGTTTAGTTTGAAAGTACACCATCCCTCAACCCTCCTCCACACCTCCAGTGTGTAGGGGCTGTTCCCTACCAGCCGGAGTGCAGACGAACGACTGTAGTCAGCATTGTGGTCGGTCGGGAACAACGAAGAATTTCTGTCGGCCGGTGTCAGCTCCCTTTACTTTAAGTAGCCGATCCGATCGTACTGTGTATAGCCGTAATGGGGATCGGCCCGGCCTGTGTGTGCAGTTCCCACAGCATTTGTGCCGACAGCTACCAATGTGATCCGTCAGCACACATGCTGTGGAAATCGCATGTGTATGACCACCTTTAGACCCCTCTTGTCACTCTTTAAGCATATATTTAATGGTTACTCCCTCAGGTGCACCAATGATTGAATGTGGAATCTAATATGGACAGTGATTCATCATTAGTATAATCTAATAATGGTTAATTTACTGTAAGGCCAAGGCCACAATACAATGCACAAAATCCCAAGCGTTATTGCACGTGATTTATGTGCGTTCACGCATGCGTTTTCGCTATTTACAAAGAGAAAACGCATGCGATTGCGATAAAAATGGACGTGCAATCGCATGCGCAATGGAAATCGCGGGAATTTTCGCGTTCTACAATTTACGGTTTTGCGAAAATTGTGGGCGCAATCGCGAACGGAAATTGGTGCGCAAACGCTTTAGTGTGGCCCAGCCCTTTTAAGCCTTTTTTTTTTTTTTTTTTAGATGCTAAATTCTAGACTGTAGTTCCCAATTTAAAAGCCTCCAATCTAGAAATCTGGCAGCATTATTCAGGCATGAATAAGACTTAATAAGTTATATACAAACAATTTAAAGGGCAAGTCCAGCCCCAAAATGAAAACTTACATACAGGTAAATCACCCCCCAAAACCCTAAACGGTAATAGTTTGAAATCTGAAATATATAAGTCTAACCTGAAATCCTGCAAAATGTCCTGTTTCCCCTGTTTCTGCTTCCTGGTTCTTCCAGTTAGCAACTGTCAGTTATGGATTTGACAGTCGACATCACAGTCAATGACTGAATGTTAATCCCCTGTCTGCCTTTTCTGAGCATGCCCAGGCTCAGTACAGGTTTCTAAATTGCTCAGTTTCCATGAGTCATCCAGAAACATAGCAGGCATACAGTAATGAATTCATAGGACAAACTATGATATATCAACATATTTTAAAGAGGCAATTCTTTCTAAAAGATGTTCTTATGAGAGTGGAGTTGTTTAATTTTAAAAAAAAGCTTGTAAAATAGACACAAGCTTCTACACTGGAAAACATTACAATTGAACCTTAAATGATATAAAAATTTTACTCCTGCCTAAATTATTATATGTAATTCAGCATACCTTGACCTACACCCCTGAAAAATTAGTTTCTAAAATTAATAGCATGATTATACTATTCCTGTGAGGTAATGCAGAGCTCGAGTTTCAAACTACAAGCAGTTAAAACCGAAGCAGGACTGGCACTCCCAGCTTTATTATCACGCTGGAAACTGAAATACCTTGGAACTTGGATCTCGAACATCCGACAGGATGTTACTCAAAAATGGAATAAGATACTATATACCATACTTATTCCACTCAAAAAATGGAATAAGATACTATATACCATAGATACCACTAGATAAATACAGTTAAAATGTAAAGTACTTGGGACAGGGATATAGGACTGGTAATTCCTACCTTCCAATATTGTTTCTGTGAGGAGCACCTGCCCAAAGAAAACCGATTCTGCCAGTCTTCCTCCTGGCTTCAGCACTATATTTAATACAGGAATAGTACAGTACTAACCTGGCAAATGAAAACTGTTGGTGCTGTAGCTCCACAACAAAATTATATTGTAATGTAAGAAAAATCAATCCTACCTCCCAGCCCCAGGTACTTTCATTTTTAAAAAGTAAAATTTTAGAGTATAGTTATCCTTTAACATCTCGTATATAACTGGAGTATTTTGAAAACATATGTACATGTTGATGTTTCCAACTTGGATCTGAGACTAATAAAGAGGAATTCAAAACAAAAGCTGGTAAAACGCTCAAACACATATACTTTTTTTTTTTTTAATAGCGCCACTTGGGGGCGCAGCACTGTACAGTATAAAATACAATAAAGTCATACAAGGGGGAAAATACATAGATGTCCACCCTTAAAACAAAAAATGGTGACTTGTCAGGTATCTGCCCACAACTTCAACTGCTATTTTTAATAGTTTATTACATGCATTTGTAACCATATATTTATTGATAAGTTTCTATTCCTTTCAGGCAAAAGTATCTGCCTCCTTTCTTTGTTCAATGAGCTTTTTATAAGTTTGAGCATGTGCAGAAGAGGCAGCAGGCTAAACAGCAGTCAATTATTGGCTGTGATGTTGGACAGAATGGAGGCAATAATTATCCTTAAATATCTGGTTAGTAATATATTTAATAAAGTGCTGAATATATCAGTTGGGGTTGGGGCAATTAATAGTGTCAAGTGTCAAGATTCTGGTTTTAAGGGTGGATATGCCCTTTAAATTAAATATTCCAACACTAAGCACTTTAAAAATGTGGTCACCTTCAGTTCAGGCAATGTCAAAAATCTTTCCTTAGGAATTCTAACATTCTCAGTGTTACTTTGGTGTTCTTTTTGGGCAAGTTCGCTGAATCTTTTATAAGCTCTGCAAAATAAAAGGGAAAATTGAATGTAAGTTGATTGGGGATGAATCTTTGCATCCTGTTGGGTCGTTATTTATGCAGGGCCACAAAACAAAGGTAAAAAAGCTATATTTAGTGAAATCAAATAAACCGTGCATAATATAAACAAGTGTCTCCTCACTAGTGGTAAACTCTCCAGGACAGGGATCTTCCTCTATGTAAACAGAGAAGCAGCCCATAGAAGATATACAGGAATGCTGCAGACTGACAGCTGCCCGCCCAATCACCTGCTTTTTCAGCACAAGTGTGCATGTGTAATGCATTGAGAAGAAGATGAAGTATCAGAGAAACTGCATGGGCAGCCCAGCTCAAACTGTTTGAAAACATTGTAATCTACTGACTTGTTAATAGGAAACAAAATGATTTAGATGTTGATTTCATTAATTTTACAGGAAGTTAACCTTTAGAAAATGATTAACTCCTAGAAAAGATATATATAAAACTCTATAATCTGCTGTGTTTATGCATCATTTGTCTGCCAAGGGCAATAAAAACCTAACATCAACACTAAAATCCTGGGAAGACAGAAAAGTGGTAATTACTACAGTATATCCCCAAAAAAATGATGGTCACTGCCTACTATATTTGGAAATGCAATGGTATTATTCTATAGCAGTGATGCCCAACCCGCGGCCTGGGTGGAGCCGCGTTCCAGGGGCGTAACTGGGTGGGCAGGGGGCGTGGCTACTCCTCACAGCCCACTCACCGTGCTCAGTGCCGCCCCCAGAGTCGGCTGGGTTGGGCACCCCTGTTCTTGATAGGTCCATGACAGTTTCTAGGTGTACAATGTTATAGTATGTCTGCAATTTATCCTAAAAATTATTTAAAATGCAATTATATCTAAATGAAATATTTAAAACCAGATCACTTACAACAATATTTCTTGTTTTGTAAGATACGTCAGCTCCTGAAGAGAAAATTACAGTTATATTAAAATGGGAGACAACAATCAAGCAAGCAAGACAACTGCTAAAAGCATTTATAACAAATACTTAAAGGACAACAATATAAAAAAAAATAACATCACCCCCATTACATGTCCACACTTCCAGCAGCTAAAACTGCTTACTCACATTTACAACCGTGCTGCCCTGCCTTAGCTAACACACAGCAAAGATGAGTGATAAAAGCCCGCCTCCTAGAAGGCCCAGGTTAAATAGCACTTGTCATTGGCTGGTGGAAATGTCTGTTACCACCTCCAGGGTCACTTCTAGGGTTTTTGCTGCCTGAGCCAAACTTTTTATTGCTGCCCTTTCAAGCGGTGCAGCCACATTAAAATGGGTGTGGCTTTGTGGATGTGTGTAGCTAAAGTTTTACAATATCTTCCTATCACATAGGTATTTAAACAGTTCCTCGGACAGTCAATTAGCAATAATGTAAATTACTAGAAACAGATATTACACCCCATTCTCAAACAACTTGTGTTGCCACTACCATATTGCTCCTTTCAGGTTTTTGGTAATCAAATCAAAATAACTTATTTTATAACCTCTGCTATACATATTGGTTCAACTGTTAAGGCTAGGCCACACTATCGTGTTTTTCTTGCGTTTGCGTTTTTCGGATCATTGAAAATGCGCGTTTTCGGGTGCGTTGCAATTGCACATGTGATTTGCTTCCGCATTTTTAATCGCAATTGCATGCGTTTTCCTATACCTAATGAAGAAACCGCATGCGCAAACGCAACGAAATCGCATGCGATTCCTTGTGCGATTGCGGCGCAGTGTGGCCGTGCCCTTACTATACATTAAAAATGCCATACTTTCTGTAGTATAAAAGATTTTAGCCAAAAGGTTTGTAAGCCTGCACCCACGTCAAGGTGGACTTTTTCAGCAGGGCCCTAACTAACCTAACTTACTAAAGCTAAAATAACCATAAAAAAGGATTTCAACAACATAATTGTTGTTACTAGGGGAATTTATTTTTTTTCTTGACTGGTCAAGGAAAAAAATATTTTAGACATTTTATAACTGCCTCCCTGCCGCCTTTCTTCTTCAGTGCAGGGGTGCCGCCTGAGACAAATGTCTCACTTTGCCTCATGGTAGATGTTGCCCTGACAACCTCTCTGCTCCTCCTCTGCCAGTCAAACTTGAAATGTCCTGCTGCTAGGATACAGCCTACATAATCAAGTTGATCAAGGGCGGGTGGAAGAGTGTTTCCTCGCATGCTAGCTGAGTGACAGTTAGAGGCCAAAAGGATTGTTATGTTATGCCCCCTTCAAAGCATGGCTAATTGAAGGCAGAGAGAGGCTCGAAATCAGGAAAAAAATGGCATGTCCAGCATAAAAAAACTTTTAACAGTCATGTAGAGCAACCCCCCAAACCCCATTTTCGCATTACCGTATATACTCGAGTATAAACGGACCCGAGTACCTAATTTGTATAAACCGAGGGTAGAAAATATGACCACTACTGCCTTCCGAGTCTATTTTTTGAGGCTTTAGTTGCCCTTTAAATGGACAGCAGAATTCCCATACAGCAGTCCCATACAGTAATAGCAAAATCCAGTATGCTATTACTGTATGGGACTACTGTATGGGAATTCTATTGTCCATTTTAAGGGCAACTAAAGCCTCAAAACAATACAGAATCAGAAGGCAATCTTTAACAATAGATACCATCCTCCTGATTCTGTATTGTTTTGGGTTAGTTTCCTTAAATCCCACACATTAACCCCCAATTCCTTGCCACTCCAGATGTAACTTTAGTTGCTGGGATTTGTAGTTGCCAAACATCTGCAGTGGCCAATACAAATAGAGGTATATTCTCCTTTATTCGTGCATATAACAAATCAACCTTTTTGGTTGGTTTGTTATATGCACAAATAAAGGAGGTTTTACTCTTATTTGGAAGTATTGGGGACTCCTCTGTTTTGTTGCCTTCTCCTACATTGTCCAGCGGCCGCTCACTCTGCGCTTCTGGATGACATCACTACTCACCGCAGGGAAGCGAGAGGCATTGAGTAGTGATGTCATCCGGAAGCGCAGAGGATGTGGAGTGAGCAGCCGCCGGACAAGATAGGAGAAGAGCTTGACTCGAGTATAAACCAAGGTAAGATTTTCAGGCTTTTAAACCTCGGTCTATACTTGAGTATATACGGTATTTATAATTGCCAAAGATGCCTCTGAAGGGACTTACCTGACCCAGTCCCTCGACGCACCACCTCTGCTCTGCAGTGCTTCTTCCTGGTCGCTGTGAGAACTACAGCTATATATCTCAATACATATAATGTGAGTATATAAGAAGATAAATAGGGGAATTAATGGTCTGCCACACTGCAGAATTTTGTGGCAAGTCCCACCTCAAAAAAAAAATGTAGATTCATAAGCAGGATTCCCCCCCCCCAAAAAAAAACATTTTAACCTTACTTTTCCTAACATACTTTTATGGAATGATCTCTCCCCAGGATGTTAAGCCTCCTCTGCTGCTGTTAAAAGCTATTTATGTGCTTGTACGGCTGCAGTGGAATCAGCAACAGTAGTGGCTATTAGCCACTGGCTGAGAAGTCACTGTCACCGTCTTGACTAACACTACTTGAAAGAAGGGACCACACGACTGGTGTTGATTTACCAACTGACTGATACATAACTTCTCAGTTATCTTCCCCCAATTCCAACCAATTTATTCAGCACCTTATTAGATGAATTACTAACCAGATATTTAGATATATCCCCCATTCTGGCAAATTAATCCGACTCTTCCCTTCATGCAGTCAATCAATGTTTTGACTGTTGACATCACAGCCAGTGATTGACTGCTCTTTCCCCTACTGCAAGCTCTACAGATGCTTAAGTTTCTAAAAGCTCATTGAGCTGGGGAGGAGGTTGCAACCTCCACCAAAAAGGAGAGAACAAGGGCAACACTTCCCATTAAATGTCTGGTTAGAAATTCATGCAATAAAATGCCATTTGGGGTTAGGGGAAAATAAATAGCAAGTGACCTTCTTTTTGTTTTATGGGTGAACATGTGGCCAGCATTACAGTTTTGTGTTACATGCAGTCCAGACAAAGTGTCAGTTGGTTATTAGGAGGACACTGCCATGTTTAAACTACCAGAGTCACAACACCATAACCAATGTTTGTGTGAGGGGTCAGTGCAGGAGGTCAGAGGTTGGTCTCCCCATTTTCATTAGTTAAATATTATTATATATACTTAATAGCTATGTATCTAATATATCTAATATCTATATATATATTCACAATAGGAGATTCACTGCATGTGTTTATAACATTATTAGCATAGTAAATATCTCACATCCTGCTGTTAAATAGTAAATAAACATTATTTCCGGTCCCAGACCCCCTCTTTTACCTGATATTCATTAATAAGTTGCTTTGACATTTGACTGGATGAGCTCCCCATGTTCGTTTCTTACTGCGTCAGCCCAGAACTTTCACCCCAAAACTCCGGTAACTTTCTACCCCACTTCCTCGTTTGACGTAACAACTCCATGGTAACCGTCTACTCGCATATCACAGGTAGCCACGCCCACCACCAGACGTAAGCAGTAAATTCGAATTGGAATTGTCTGAGCCACCTGATGTCGGGAAACTAGCAGGTCACTCGTTCCATGTGAAAGCACAGCCATCACTTTTACTATCAGTCGAGGGTGCGAATCGGGTATAAATAGCAATGACTGCTTTACGGAATCATCGTTTTAGAATCATTTGTGTGGTGATAGGTTAGAAACAGGAGGATTACATTAATAACCAGATACCGCTGACAATGTTCCAAGGGTCTCCTCTATAATACATTACATAGAGCTGTACTGAGATCACAACATTGTGCTCCCCTGTAAGTTGTTCTATTAAAGTGGTAATGTTGGAGGGAATGCAATGGGTGTAACTACCAGGGAACAGACCCTGCAATGAATGGGGTGGGGGGATCTTCTATTCCCTACACAAATACAGCCTCCTCCCAGAACATGAATGGAGATGAAGGTTAGAGTGGGGTTCCATCATAGTTTTGCAAGATACAACATGGTATACAAACGGACGGATTTATACTTTTTTCTCCCCTAGGCCAGCTAACTTGCAATTCCTGTTCCCCTCCCGTACGTGGTAATTCATTGGCTGAAGCGGAGCTTTGTGAGTGGGAGAGGGACCTGGTGCCCATAGCAAATCAGCAATCGCTGCACATTTAACAGAGACCAGTAAGGCTCTGTTGTGTGCCAAATAATGTGCGTTGTGTAAATTTAATATGGGGATGCAATACTGCCTAACTTGACATTTTTTTTTTTTATTTTGCCACCCCTGGTGGCTGTGCTGCCCTAGGCCGTGGCCTAGTGGGAAATCCAGCCCTGTATACAAACCTTTCTGTAATGCTCGGTACACACCATCCAATAATTCAGTATATCGGTGGGGCCGAAATATTGGATGGTTTCTAATTTTGTCTGTGACTGACCGCTGAACATTGGTTAAGACGAAAGGCCGATCGGACGGCTGACTGTTGGGTGTGGCTGCTTTTGCCAACCTGGCCGACCGTTCAGCGCTTCCGGAAGGATTGGCAAGTGTATAATCACCTTAACACTCTATCCAATGTCTCCCTTGCATTGTTTTCTTCCAGATGCTATCAAGTAGGGCCTCCCCTGCAATCCAATCACCGCTACATCAAATCCATTCTGCCACACTTCATCCAATCAGTATAAGCAGCCACTTAATAGTTGTCACTGTAAGGAGCCTTTGCTTATACATAGAAGGTTCACAAAATGGTGACTGTAGAAATTTGTATCTCCCACCTACTAGACAATCAGTATGCTCCAACACTTCAGCAAATTTCTCAATGGATGGTTATGCCACTAGTGGTGATGTACAGAAAGATAAAATTGCTGATTTCTGTCTTAGACACATGCCAAAGCCTTGTACACAGGCAGGCATCCCACCTCTACCTGAAGTTCAGGGAGTCTCCCTGATTTTAATGGCAGATCCCTGACTCCCTGAAATAATATACAATCTCCCTGAAATGTGTTGTTTTGAATTAGAGTGAGGGAGCACAATGATGTCAGAGACTTTTAGCGGTTAACAAGTGACAAAAACACTTAACTGGGACATGGCTTGTTGAATGCATGTGTGTCTGGCTGTTTTCATGAGTGTGTGTCTGTTGAGATGCATGGGTTTGTATGCAAGTATCTGACTGTATACATGTATGTGTCTGTATGCATGGATTATGCGTTAATCTTGGGGTGGGGCTTTAGGTGGTGGGTATCTTCCCTGAAATATGTGGGTACCCTCTCTGAAATGAGTTTTGGCAGGGTGGGATGTCTGCACAGGTGCAATAATGCATACAACAAATGTATCTACCATATATACTCGAGTAAAAGTCGAGGTATTTAGGCTTTAAAAAAAGCCTAAAAATCCAGCCTCGGTTTATACCCGAGTCACTAACTTCTTATCCAGTAAGCTGGCATCCCCTTGCTCCGCTCCACTGTTCTGACGGATGACGTCACTACCCAGCGCCGGTCTCATTTCCCAGCACTAAGTAGTGACGTCAGGCACCAGAGCAGTGGAGTGGAGCAGAGCAAGCTGATGCTGGCTTACAGGATACGAGGTTAGTGTATACATACTGCACTAATCCTACATTCTTCTCTGCAGTGATCCCACATGTACCTTCGCTCTGGGGGTGGGGGGGACAGTAGTCCCATACAGTAAGCCAAATTCTTACCACTGAAGATGTTCTGAAACTACAACTCCCAGCAAATAAAGCATGCTGGGAGTTTAGTTTTTCAAACATCTGGACTGCCAAGGAATGGGGATTACTTTGAGATTAAAGGGCAACTAATGGCTCAAAACAATACAGAACCCGGAGCATTTTATCTATTGTTAAAAAGATGCCTTCTGATTCTGTATTGTTTTGAGGCTTTAGTTGCCCTTTAAATGCACAGAAAAAGTCCCATACAATAAAAGCACAAGAAAGTATAGGGGAGCACACTACAATGGTGAATCAAAAATGTTTATTGTGACAACAACGTTGCTAATTTTGGATTCACCATTGTAGTGTGCTCCCCTATACTTTCTTGTGCTATAGAATCATCTGGCCCTAGGAGTGGAGGGCAGGGGGACTGCACCTACTGATTTGTCTGGCAAAAAGCCAACAGCGGTGTGCTGGAGTGTTAACTGGACTGTATTGCAGCACAGTAATAGCCATACTGGATTTTTTCTACCCTCGACTTATACTCCAGTCAATCATGTTTTAATAATTTTTTAGGTAAAAATAGGTACCTCGACTTTTACTCGGATCGACTTATATTTGAGTATATACGTATGTATGTATGTATAGTTTATTTGTAAAGCGCCACTTAGGGAGGCAGAGCTGTACAGTAACAAAATACAACAAAGTCATACAAGGGGATCAAATACATATACAGGGTTATTCAATAAAAGTTCTTATTGTTTAAAATGTTGCCCCAACCAATCAGATGTTAGCTTTCAAATGTTAAATAAGAGCTGATTGGTTGGGGCTAAATTAGTACCATTTTAAATGATAAGAACTTTTATTGAATCTCCCTGGTAGTTCAATACATAAAAATATAAAATTATATAAATGTATGTATATATATATATATATATATATATATATATATGTATATATAAGGGATAATACACTACCTACAGTGTAATATAAGGATATTATGCCACCGAGGAGTTCCATGACCATTTAGAAGCACGAGGCTGCAGGCCGAGTGCTTTTATACAGGGCATGGAACTCCGAGGTGAAGTAAATCCATATATTACACTGTAGGTAGCGTATTATTTCTTATAATACATAAGGCCAGCCAAAAAAAAAAACCTGTCCACTACCACTGTCTCTCCCCCTCCCTGTTTAGTGTATAAATAGTTAATTACCATTTCTATTGAAAAGAGAAAGAAGGACCTTGAAAAAGAATGCATAGCGTTCGAAACCTGTTGTGTGGTATGCTGTGTAATCAATAAATTATTTGCAAGCTGAATACGGCTGCAGTGTGTCTCCCTGCACAACTTGATTTGGAAGGATTTCTAGGTGTGGATGCGGCCACACAGCACGGGTGGACACAAAAGTGGTGAGACGCTGTGATATACTGCCGATATTGGAGTATTCCTATATAAATGACTAATATAGGGCAGTGGATTACAGGAAGTCACTCAGTGACATCACTGAGTGATTGTAATATAGATTCTCGCCACTGCACCTCCCCATTGGAAATGCCTAGCCTTATGTATTTTATATATGTATTTTTTATATATATATATATATATATATATATATATATATATATATATATATATATATATATATATATATATATATATACACAATAAAGTCATACCAGGGGGATACATACATAGATAGTTCAGTACATAAATATATCAATTATATAAATAGAAGTGCTAGGGCTTTGCCACAAGAGGTAATGAGGTCCCGTAGAGCTTACAATCTAGTTAGGTGGGTAACACACAGATACAATGGAATGGGTATAAGTGCTGGATGAAGGGGACATAGTGATCCCCGAAACGTTGTTTTGTGTGATTTAAACAGAGAATTCTGAGGAAGTAGTGTGTGTTTCAATTACATTTTTGCTTGTGCTATAGCTTGGAGTCCAGAGGTGGGAGACTGACAGAAGCTTCACCTACAACTACAGTGACAAGTTGCCATAGGCGTGCCTAGGCCCAAACCAATTTGTATAGATTTAAACCTACTAATTGAGGTTTCTTGATGTAAAGAGAGGGGAATAGAATTCCAGAGGATGGGAGCCATTAGTGAAAAAGGTTTAAGGCGAGAGGAAGCAGTACGAATGGGGGCTCTGTACAGGAGCTGGTTCTGCGATGAACGGAGGCTATGGGCAGGAACATATGGGGAGACTAGAGAGGAAATATAAGGAGGAGCAGCAGAGCGAAGGGATTTAAAGGCTAGGCCACACTGCTGCGTTTTTTATACGCTTACGCTTTTTTCAGATCATTCAAAACGCGGCAACGCACCGAAAACATGCATTTTCGGGTGCGTTGCGATTTGCTTTCCACATTTTTAATCACAATCGCATGCGTTTTCCTATACCTAATGAAGAAAATGCATGAGCAAAGGCAACAAAAATCGCACATGAAATCGCGTGCGATTGCGTTTGTGGCGCAGTGTGGCCGTGCCCTAAATGCTCATGAAATGGCCGTTTGTGGCCACATGGGCTTTGGGTGCAATATTGCATTAATGTACTGATGGCTAATATGACTGGTAGAATTTGCAGTGATTGCAGAACTTCTAAAATGTGGTCACTAGCAATGTACCAAACCATTTTATGCGACTTTAAGGATGATTATACTTATCTTCCATGCTCCCCTCCACCTCTCTCCATTAAAAGTACCCATGGTGAGGACATAAACTGCTAAGTCTTCACCCCTAACTACAGTCACTATCTCCAGATATACATACCAAAACTTGCCCACGCTGCTCCTGTCCACTTCAGCATCTCACAGCTGTCCGTGATCTCGCTAATGGAAACACATGCTTCTTGCAAATTTTAGAGGGACTGCAATATTTCCAAAACATTTTGGGAAATAGCACCCCTTACCTTACCACACGCCTATGTTGCAGTAACTTTGATTACATATGTAAACAAGGTGAATTTGTGTTACCACTCACTGTTATATTGAGGTCCTTAGTTCTCTGACTCCACTGCCAAGAAGTCCAAATAATTGTCCAAAGCGGAAAAAAAATTAGAGAGTCCTCCGAGTATATGTGAAGAATGGGTTTATGTAGCTTTATTCAACCCCTCTGCACACCACACGGTAACGTTTCGGGCAAAGCTGCGCCCTTTCTCAAGCCTTGAGAGGGGGTGAATAAAGCTTTGTAACCCATTTTTCACATATACTTGGAGTAACTTTGATTACTGCTTCACACAGCATGTTACGGTAAGAAGCATTACCTTCAGTCGAAAAGCAATTACTGGCTCCCTGGAGACTGCAAAAATTTACTGACTTCTAATATAATTAAAATGTAATAATAAAAATAAGAGGGTGGACATACCCTTAATTAAGTGACAGGCTGGGATGGCCAATCAGGAAGTGTTAAGGTGGCCATACATATGTTCGATATTACTTACCTGACTGAGCGCTCCTGCAACATTCGATCGATCCTGCCGGAACAGCCGCTCCCGTTCTATGTGACCGACATGTGATCGCAAAATGAATGGGATTTTTCGATCGCATAGAAGAATGGGAGAGGCGGTTCCGGCTGGATCAATCTATGTCGCGGGAGTGCTCGGTCGGGTAAGTAAAATCGAACATATGTATGGCCACCATTAGGCTCTGCTTCCTTGGTTTGTTTATAAACATGGAAAATATATAATAATATAAAAAAGAGGAGACACGGGGTTTACTACTGAATCGCACTGCAGTACTGGCTATGTGTCGCCTTTGCCAGTAAGAAAGATGGCTGCCAAAACTTGTTACAACGCAAATCAGTGCGCCTGCGAGAGCAGTGTAATCGCAGTTTACTAGACATGAGTTCCGAGGCTGCGTTAGTTCTGGAAGCTGCTAACTTCGCTGCTGAAAAGCACAAGAGGCAAAGGAGAAAAGACATTGAGAAAACCCCGTATATCAACCACCCACTAGGTAAGTTTCTGCGTTTGCCCGCTTCCACCCCTAGATTCTGTTTCTCCAATAGCAATGTCGGGTTCCATAATACAGAGAGGTAATTTCCGGAAGATGGTTTAAACCACGCCCTAATCGGCTTTAAACCTCGCTAGAATCATCTACCCTTTCTACTTCCGGAAATGCAGAGGGTAATCTTGCTTGACCGGTTCAGAGCTTGCTTGAAACCCGGTAGTCGGGTGGAAATAGTAAAGGACAGTACTGTCAAAGAACTTCAACTACTATGGAGCAATGCTACCTATTTAGGGCTAGGCCACGTCTTTAGTGCGTTTGTGCATGTTGTTTTGGTTAACATGGAAAAAGCAGGATTGCAAAAAAATTTTTACGCATGCGTTTATAATATTAAATTACAAAAACACATGGGCAAACGCGGCAACTCACAGAAATCGCACGTTTGCATGCGCGATTTATTGCGTTGTAGTGGGGTCTCGGCCTCAATACAGGATCCACATTAGGTGTGCTGCGCTGCGACCGTTAATAGGAACGCATGCGTTCAGCGTTTTTTTTTTGCTCAATTGCATTCGCTCCAATTGTGCAACATTGCAAGGCACGCGCACACCATAAATGTTCACACTTGTTTTCTGAGCGCTTGGCCCGGGTGTGATCTAAGGCTGGTGCCACACCGATAATCAAACCGCAAGGTTTGATTATCAAAAAAAAGATCATAATTTGAATTTGCTTAGAGCAAAGGTATAGCATCAGAAGCATTACTGTTCATGTGCCAGTTCCCCCCTGGTGCCTCTTCCAATGGAACTGGGTGACATCAGTTACCCAACTCTGGGATATTTCAAAGGGTTATGAGCTTATATTCTATTGACACAAAATCCCCAATGTTACTTGGGCTGACTCTATTGCTATAAAGATTTAAGGGATAGTTCAGTGGAAAATATTTTTTTTTACAATTATTAGTTTATATTATGCATACCCAGTTATTCTACGTATTCTCTTCTATTAAAAAAAAATAGCTGAATTTATACCCCTTGCTATTCCCTGTTGTTGAGCTGAAATTTCATGTTCTGTAATGGTACATCGTCTTCCCAGAATGCACATTGGAATGTTCCTAACAGTAACACACTACCGATTGGCTGTTGGATGGGTCATACATGCTTAGATCTCTACTGAGCAACTGAATCAACCCAGCCCCTGGGTCAAGGGCAAGACCATAACAGTCTCTATTAGGGGTCCTGCAAACAGGAAGTCAGTATTTTGGAATAATTTATTTATACACTAGACAGTTAAGCCTGTTAAATAACAGGCGCTAGATATTAAAGGGACAGTTCAGTGGAAATGATCAATATTTGTTAAATTGTTCGTTTGTGTAATGCCTTCTTGGCTATTCTACATATTCTCTCCCATTTTGAAAAATCAGTTGATTTCATACCCTTTGCTGTTCCCTGCTGTTGACATTAGTGAGCTGACATTTCAGGTTCTAACGGTCCTTCTTCTTCCCAGGATGCACCATTTCCTTGGAATGTTCCTAACAGTAATTTCTACTGATTGTCTGTTGGATGGGTCAAACATGCTCAGATCTCTACTGAGCAACTGAATCAACCCAGGCGCTGGGTCAAGGGCAAGACCATAATGGTCTCTACTAGGGGTCCTGCAAACAGGAAGTCAGTATTTTGGAAGCATTTATTTATACACAGACAAAATGCTGAATTGGCAGGTTAAGGTCATTGGGATGGAAAAATACTGCTCTTTTTTTCTGAGAAGCATATGTATTTCCACTGAACTTCCCCTTTAAGAGTCTCTCTCTCTCTCATGCTGATGCACGCACATTGTTCTAGCCATGTGCAGAAGCCCACAAACTCCCCCTCTCAGACTCTGCCATTTCCATGTTGGCATCTAAGGTAAGCGTCCAGTACGAACCCACTTCGGGAGTTTACTCACGCACATGGGCAGAAGCCGAAAGTCACACACACACGGACTCAGGGACGCACAGTTGGGCTTATATAGGATAGACAAAATGCTGAATGGGGAGGTTAAGGTCATTAGGATGAAAAAATACTGCTCTTTTTTCTTAAAAATATATGTATTTGCACTGAACTTCCCCTTTAAACCTTCATATTGAATACATTTATTAAAAAGACCTATCTTAAGTTACTGAATTCATAAAAGCAATTTGTATTTTAGGTGTTGCTAGAATATTATCTTTTGAAGGTGGAATTACAGACACAGCAGTTCTCCAGGTAATGTTATTCATTAATAATTTTCAACTGTTTTTCTTAACACACACAGCCTGGCCACTCTGTCCTCACACATTTGTTTCCCCCACTCTGCTGGCTCCTAACTAGTGTTGATAACATAAATTGCTTTAGGGGCCCAGAAATTAGCCTAGCAATCTGGTGGCTCTGGTATCAGATTATCGGCTGTTGATCTGTGATCACATATAATTTTAATTAAAAAGATTAAAGATTGAGATCAGATCTAAAGGTACGTTCATTTCCTCCTGTGTTGTGAATTCTTTCTTTCAAATTGCCTATAGGGCTGGCACACTCAGACTTTATGAATGGGTGAGATTTGGGTACTTACAGAGAGCCGTACTTTCTCGCCATGAGGCACAACCAGTATGTGGGGCAGACCAGACCTATTAAGTACAACTTTAGGTAGGTACCGTATATACTCGAGTATAAGCTGACTCGAGTATAAGCCGAGGTACCCATTTTTGCCTCCAAAATCTGATCTGTAGATAGTTGCCCTTTAAATGTACAGTAATCCCATACAGTAACCCTAATACCTTTCCACTGTAGATGTTTGGAAACTACAATTACCAGCATGCTTTCGTTGCTGGGAGTTGTAGTTTCCAAACACCTATAGTAGAAAGGTATTGTAAAGTAAAGTGTTACTGTATGGCATACTGTCCCCCACCCTAGAGCCCCCCAGTTCACTTACCGAACCTGGCCAGTCTTCATCTCTCCGCCGGCTGCCGCTCGCTCTGTGCAGAGCCGGCAGTTCCCAGTACTGCTTTGCGGCTGCGCGATGAAATCATCCCGCCAGCGTGCACGATGACATCATAGCGCACCCGCGAAGAACTACTGGGAACTGCCGGCTTTCCTTCCTGACTTGCGGCTGCATCTGGATTTAAGGTAAGTTTTCTCTTGACTCGAGTATAAGCCGAGGCAAGGTTTTTAGGTTGATTTTGAAACCTAAAAACCTCGGCTTATACTCGAGTATATACGGTATATTTTTTGTGAACTATTGCCATTTTGGAACCCAGAGGTGAACTAGTGGTTCAGGTCCAAAAAGTGTTAAATCCATGGAAACTAGTATAATGTCATACCAAACAATGAGGTAATCTTGTAACCTTTAAGCTGTTATTACAATGCTGCTGGCATTGTTGGGTGTATTGTGAAAGATGTGGATAATGTCCTAAAGCAGTAAACTATTATTTATATACTTTAAAGATTTCAAGTGTATCTTTACTTAAAGGGAAAGTTCAGTGGAAAATATTTATACCCCTTGCTATTCCCAGCTGTTGACATTAGTGAGCTGACATTTCTAACCCCACACAATATCACAACTGTGACAAGATCCATCCACCCATGCAGTAAAGTAATGCCAGCATCCTAAGAGTTACAACATGCAAGCTAACAAACCTTACAAATAGCAGAGGGTGGATTGAAGTGGGGGAGAAATTTAGCTGGACAGCCGAGTCTGTACGTGCATGCGTCTCTAGAGAATAAAGTGACTGAAAGGGGGGGGGGAGTTGTAGTTTTCAAACATCTGGAGATCTACTGGTCGCTTATCCCTGCTATATATGATTTGGGGACTGAAAGGAAAACATCTCCATGCCCACTTCTCTGACACAATGAAGCGAGTTTGTTTATTACATTATTTAAGCAATAGACCCCATAGAAGCCATGAATTTGTGTCCTGAACTGATAAATGTAATAAGATTGAAACATGACAGGATAGTCTGGGTTCTTTATAAGACCTCAGATTTACCAATAGTAATCCCTCTCTAACAGAATCCCTGGTAAAGCTGTGAGTTAGGGCTAGGCCACGTTTTCGCTCGTGATTGCACCCGTGATTTTCCCTAAAATGGAAATCGCGGATTGGATTGTGCGTCTGTTCGCGTTTTAGTAATGCATGCGTTCACCATTTTTGGTGTGTTAACGCATGCGTTACCGTAACGGAAAACTGCAAAATCCCATGCGCAAAATGCACAAGAATCATGCACAAAATCACGTGCGATACCGCTCGCGATTGTGTGCGCCATTTGGTGTGTTGTAGTGTGGCCTCGGCCTTATTGGGGGGTGAATATTGAAAGACAGATTGATAACTTTAATTATAGAATGATCCAATAGATCTGCTATTGATCTATTATTGCTTGGAAATTTAAGGGAAAAGATTGATTCAAGCTCTGCACAACAATTGTATTTCACTGTGGTGTTTCTACTGAACTATATCACTCTATACAATGTTACAATAAATAGATTGAGAATAGAGATGGATCTGAACCCAGTTCCGCAACGGATTTCCGTGATTCACAGATTTTGTGGAAATTCCCGATTTGCAGATTTTTTTCGAGGCGCGTTCGAAAATTCAAAGAAAATTTCAAGGAAATTTTGAAAATTTTGTAAAAATTATACAGTAACTTACTGTAAATAGTTTTGGGACCTGGAAAATGGTCTGGGAAAAAGACAATTATAGTCTTTCTGAAAGAATCTGATTGTAACCAATTCTGATTAGAAAACAATCGGATTGGTTAGTATACCAATCAGATTATTTCTAAAAGAATATGATTGTAACTAATTCTGATTGGTTCTTTCTTCCAGAAAGCATACCAACCAAATTCTTTCTGAAAGAATCTGAGTGTAACCAATTCTAATTGGTTACAATCAGCTTTTTTTTTTTTTTTTTTATAGAAAGAACCTTATTGGTATACCAATCAGATTATTTTCCAATTATAATTGGTTACAATGAGATTCTTTCAGAAAGAATCTGATTGGATAGTATACCAATCAGATTTTTTCCCAATCACAATTAGTTACAATAAGATTCTTCCAGAAAGCATACCAATAAGATTATTTTTAAAAGTATCTGATTGTAACCAATTCTGATTAGATACAATCAGATTCTTTCAGGAAGTATCTGATCACTATACAAACCAATCAGATTCTTTTCCAATCAGAATTGGTTAATTATAGGGTCAAGTATACCTTTATATATATGTTAGTCATTTATATCTTTCTATATGGGAGTCACTTATGGTGTATTTTTTGCACTTTATTTGTAATCACAGAGCATATTTTTATATATGACCGCAGAGGTCTGGTACCATTTCTTTTTATTCATTGCAGAGAATTATAGTTTGTCCCTCGCTATGATGCGAGGCGTTTGATGTGGCCCGGTATTAGTCTTTTTTACTCTCTGCAAGCATGTATAGTTTATCTCGCTGTTACATGAGTTTTTTTACCACTCACTTCCGCTGTGGAGACGTTACGCTCGATGCGAGGGGTTAGACATGCGAGGACCAATAGAGGTTTCCCATTAAGAATGATTAGGATGCATGTATGTAGATGTGTATTGCAGGGGTTCTAAGGATTGAGAAACATTTGGATCGGGTGCACTAAGAAGGATTACATAACAGTTGTTAGTCCTTATGTGATCGCCCATATAGTTATGTTTAGTATAAAGTAGATGTCAGTGTTTAATATAAGTGCCGATATAGCTACGTTTACACTTCATTTAGTATGATATGTTTTTAATCACTTGTACACAATATGCACCGATATGTATTTATTATTACTGTGTGGTTTTTATGTATGGATTTATATGTCAGATGTTCACTTGGTTCCTCCAGCTAACCCTCCCGTGGGGGTCCAATTCTTAGAGAGGTTCCGGGTTTTTTTTCCTATTTGTAAGTTCCACCCCTCCCAAGTGTGATGTCACGGCTGGGGGGGGGGAGTGGACTCACCTTTTTAAATTGCTGCTCACTTGGACTCTCCCTGCCTATGATTAAGGACCGTTGGTCTGAAACTCGTCAGGTGGGGAGTCCTGTCTAATCCTGCTATGGCTTCAATAAAGTAATGTATTCTTTATAATATACCATCGTTACCAGTGTGATTTGTGAATACCAGTGTGCGCTGATACCTGTGGTTGGAGAGTGAAGTTTCACGGTTGATAAACGAACAAGCGAAGGGTCCGGGGCAGGCTGCACCTGGACCTCCTAGATGGATGGGTGAGTCGTTTTTTGGTTCACATTTTGACCAGCTAAGATCTACCAAATGGCATAGCTTCTTCATTTCCAAATAAGTGGAGGGTGTAGCAAAGGGTCCGGGGCAGAGGCACCCGGACCACTTGTATATAAAAGTAAGCCAGTCTCAAATGTCTGTATGGACCGGAAATAAGAATTTTGGATATTCATGTTGTGTATAGGGAAAAGGATATTTATTGCTACATTAATAGGCCTACTTTTCGCTAACTCTAACTTATTCTGTGTCACCTGAGTGTTATCATTTATTGGTATGGATAATGGTTATTTATTTCAGAATGAGTCTAATTGGTTAGTATACCAATCAGATTATTTCTAAAAGAATCTGATTGTAACCAATTCTGATTAGTTACAATCAGATTCTTTCAGAAAGCGTACCAATAAGAGTCATTCTGAAAGTATCTGATTGTAACCAATTCTGATTGGATACAATCAGATTCTTTCAGAAAGAATCTTATTGGTATACTAACCAATCAGATTATTTTCTAAACTGAATTTGTTATATTCAGATTCTTTCAGAAAGAATCTGATTGGTTATTATACCAATCAGTTACTTTCTGAAAGAATCTGATTGTAACCAATTATGATTTGAAAGAATCTGAGTATCTGTTTCCTAGACCATTCCCCAGGTCCCAGAGCAATTTACAGTAAGTTACTAAGATTTTGGTGACCCTTGAAAATAGAATGCGTTATCTCAAAAAACAGTTTGATCGTGAGGAAAGTTTATTTTTTTTACACTTCTGGGTGTATGTACGTTTTTCCCAGACCCTTTTCCAGGTCCACAGGCGGAATGGATTTTAACAGTTTCGCCCATCTCTCAAAACCCTGGATTCAAATATCTTCCTGTATAGATTTATCAAAACAAATAGCTAAACAAACAGAAAAATGTGATAGTGTTATATAACAAATATAAGATGGATAATGTCTGTCTTATCTAGATGTTGGGCTGCACTTTATGTATATTTAACATGTATTTCTAAAGCACTAACACTTCCAGTACAATCCAAAAGATGTGTGTATATATGTCCCCCTAATACCTATTGGGGTACACACAATAGGTTCCCTTCTGCCTCTGTATATTGTGTTAAATATTCATTTAGGGGATGTGAGACTAATAGAACCAAGATTTCATAGGATTTCTTTTATTTTTAACATCTTGCCTTTATTTTTTTTTGTACAAATCCCTACATTTTATAGTAGTGTGTATAAAGATTTTATATCATATTCATCCACATATAGCTAAACATACACCCACATATTTCCCACTGTGCACTAACGGGCACACTTATATATAATAGCATATCTCTATGTTTGTATTTAATTAAGGTCAGTGCGGCCAAAACCCTATTATATGCTTTGCTCCCTGTGTAAATGTATTCTCCGCCCCTTGAAGGCAGTCCAGATAGAAGGAAGGTATATAAGCTCTGTAAACTCACATGAGTCCCTGGAATAGATCATCCTATATAATAAAATGCAAGTGTGCGTCCCTGTGTCTCTGTGCGTGTGGCTGCAATCTACCTGATTGGCTGCTTCTTTTCCCTTCAGAGCAGAACAGCCAATCAGATCACAAGTTTGCATTAAGGGGCGGGACCACAGACCACAGACTGCGGGCTGCTCTGGGTGGGTTGATTTCTTAAGTTAACTCTTCACAGTGTGAAAATTCCTGTCCATGCTGCATTACTGGGTCTGACACCAATAAACTGTACACACAACAGGTAGTTCTAAGATATCTCTGGGTGGGGGACAGTGAGGCAGGGGGTAGCTGGTGGGTGTGTGTTTGTCCTGGACCCAATGATATTAATCATGTGTCTGTGGGGGGTTGTGAGGGAGAGTGTTGCACTAGACATCAATGTCTGGGTGAGGGTGGGGGGAGTCAGAACTGCTCACTGACATGACACCATGCTAATTAAACTCCTATTAACCAAAGGTGTCAGGGCTGGCTGTAAAGCAGAGTGACAGAGGGGGTGGGACCTGGGTCTGGGACAGAGGGGGGGCCCTGGGTCTGGGACAGAGGGGGGACTAGGTCTGGGACAGAGGGGGGACTAGGTCTGGGACGAGAGGGGGGCTGGGACAAGGGGGGGCTGGGTCTGGGACAAAGGGGGGACCCTGGGTCTGGGACAAAGTGGGGGACCCTGGGTCTGGGACAAAGTGGGGGACCCTGGGTCTGGGACAAAGTGGGAGACCCTGGGTCTGGAACGGGGGGGGGCTGGATCTGGGGAGAGGAAGAGCCCTAGGTCTGGGACAGGGGGGGCTGGATCTGGGGCAGAGAGGAGCCCTGGATCTGTGACAGAGGGGGGGGCTGGGGCTGGGACAGAGGGGGTGGGACCTGGGTCTGGGACAGTGTGGAGGGCCCTGGGTCTGGGGCAGAGGAGGGGCCCTGGGACAGAGGGGGGCCCTGGGTCTGGGATAGAGGGAGGGACCCTGGGTCTGGGACAGAGTGGGGGACCCTGGGTCTGGGACAGAGTGGGGGACCCTGGGTCTGGGGCAGAGGAGGGGCCCTGGGTCTGGGACAGACAGGGGACTCTGGATCTGTGACAGAGGGGGCCTAGGTCTGGGACAGAGGTGTGTGACCTGGGTCTGGGACAGAGTGGGGGGCCCTGGGTCTGGGACAGAGGGGGCCCTGGGTATGGGATGGAGGAGGGGCCCTGGGTCTGGGACAGATGGGGGGCCCTGGGTCTGGGACAGAGGGGGGACCCTGGGTCTGGACAGAGTGGGGGACTCTGGATCTGTGACAGACGGGGGGTCTGGGACAGAGGGGATGGGCCTGGGTCTGGGACAGAGGGGGCCCGGGACTGGGACAGAGGGGGGCCCTGGGTCTGGGACAGAGGGGGGCCCTGGGTCTGGGACGAGGGGGGGCCTGGGTCTGGGGCAGAGGAGGGGCCCTGGGTCTGGGCAGAGGAGGAGCCCTGGGTCTGGGACAGATGGGGGACCCTGGATCTGGGACAGAGAGAGGGGGCACTGGGTCTGGGACAGCGGGGCCCTGGTCGGGGACAGAGGGGGGACCCTGGGTCTGGGACACTAAGAGGGAACTGTGGCCTTGGGACATGGAGGATGGAGGCACTCTGGGCAGGTATGGTCTTGTTGCCCCAGGGAACATATATTTTTTTCACTAGGTTAGGACTGATGCTGGGATACTGCCTTGGAGTGGCGCATCAGCTGACGCATGTTTGTACAAACAATGTAACTAAAGGTATCCATTTGAACTACAGTGCAGGTGATTACCCTTCATTGCTTGCATACATGTCTAATTCTTTTGTATATGTTGCACCGCACTTGAAAGTATTTTTGAATAAAGGTTTGAGCAGAATCTCTCTCTCTCTCTATCTATCTATCTATCTATCTATCTATCTATCTATATATATATATATATACACACACACACATTGATATTGTTTTACAGGCAGCTCTGCTCCATGATACCGTAGAAGACACAAACACCACGTTCTCAGAACTTGAACTGCACTTTGGACAAGAGGTCTGCAAAATAGTGGAGGAAGTTACAGATGATAAGACCCTCCCAAAGGAGGAAAGAAAAAGAAAGCAGATTGAGCATGCACCGCACTGCAGCAACAAGGCCAAGCTAGTAAAACTAGCAGATAAGTTATACAATCTTCGTGACCTTATCAGCAGCATGCCAGAAGGTAAGAATTGGTCATTTAATTGCCTGTTTTATCTCTATATGTTGTAATTTAGCAAGACCAATATTTGTATGAATATTTTTCTTAAATCAGTGCTGTACAGTGTTTTTTTTTTAACTGTTTATTAAAAATAAACATAACACTAATAACAATTACATCTGTGTATCGGGATTACAGTTGTAAGAGAGATCTATGTTATTACTAGTTCCATATATATTATTTAAAAGGCATTGTAATTTATACAGATGTTATAACATGGGTAACTTGGTGTAAATAGCAGTTTAAGGTGAAAAATATATTCTAGATATTGTTGTAGAAAGAAAACATTGTTAACCACTCTATTGAATGTTTATTCATATGTTTAGCGGTTTTGCTTATTGTACTAGAATCTTAATATTAAGAGGGTTCAAGTTGTACTCCTATAAATTGTTATATAGCATAGTTAAGACAGTAGAGATGGGAGAAGTAGGATAGAGGGGGTAGGGTAGTAGGGGGGAGCTCCTGGTGTGCCTGATACCCGGTTGGTCTTATTCACTATTTGTTTGCCTTGGTTTAAATAGATAGTCCATTTGGACCAGATGGAGTTAAATTTATCCACTGTGCCTCTTTTGATATAGATAAGTCTGAGCATGGGAAGCATTTTTTCTATCATTGTTTTCCATGCTTTGAATTTAGGGGGGTCTTGGGAGTCGGGACATCCATGTAAGTATTATGAAGTGTCTCACCTAGAAGAGTGTTTCCCTGAGGAAGGGGAGTTGGTAATTGCTCCAGCTGTCAATCTCTGGAATTCCCAGAATACATAGTTTGGGTTCTGTGGTTACTGTAGTTTCTAGTAGTCGGGAGAGGTGAGTGGTGATTTTATTCCAGAATCTTTGTAACTTGCTACATTACGAGATCATGTGCCAGAAGTCTGCATTGGTGTTGTGGCATTTTGGGTATTCGAGGCTGTGCGATGGAGACATGCATGCTTTTCTTAGTGGTGTTATGTATGCTTGGTATAGGATATAAAATTGCATTAGTCTGTTGGGTACAGAAGGTGTCGCCTAAGTCTTCCCAGTCAGATTCTGTTAGTGTGGGGATGAATCTGGACCATTTGTTTATTATGGTGTTAGTGTCTTCTGTAAATTGTGTGTGTAGTATGGTTGTATAGGAGTTGGAGATTAGGCGAGCTTCGCCTAATATAAATGGGATTTATAATGGGATGACATTTCACTGATATAGTTGAGGATTGGAACTCTGATATGAGACAGTATCTAATTTGAAGATATCTAAAGAGGAAGGTTTCCGGTAGGTTAAAGGTATGTTTGAAGTCATCAAAGGGAATTAAATTAGTAATGTGAGAGAATTTGGTAATTCCTTGTTTTTCTAGTATATGAGCGTCTGGGAAGGAGGCCAAGTTGAGGAAGTGAGGGTTATGCCAAAGTGGGGTTTCTTCTGGGATGTCATAGAATGCTATATATTTATTAACACATTTCCATACCTTGAATTGTTGTATATGGAGGGGTGTACCTCCTCCAGGTATGTTTGCGCTGTTCTAGGAATGTTAGAGGGTGTGTAGGTAGGTATGCATGTAGTAATAATTCTGTGTTGTATAGTGTAAATGGTGTGTCTGTGGGGGGGTCTGGGGGGGATAAGAGCCAGGGCTTAAAATATTTAATTTGACATGCTAGATAGTATATGTGCATATTTGGCATTGCTAGTCCTGTTTTAGGTCTTTGTAGTGATTTTAAGCGGACTCTGTTTCTTCCTGATCCCCAGAGGAATGAGGTTAGGAGATTGTGTATTTTTTTAAAAAAGCTATCTGGGATATAGCTTAGGGAGTGTTGAAAAATATATATAGACGTTTTGGTAGAAATATAATTTTTATTAAATTGATGCGGCCTATGATGGTAGATTCTGCCATATTTTGATTTTAGTGGATATCAGGTCTATTAGTGGGGATACACCAAGATTGAAAAATTGGAATGGGGTGTGTGTGATCTGTATTCCTAAATATTTAAAGGTGTTAGATATTGGGACTAAGTGTTTTGCGAATGGAGGGAGTAAGCTATCTTTGTCGAGCGGGAATAAACAGGATTTGTCCCAGTTTATATATAAGCCTGAAGGTGGGCCAAATTTTATAATTATATTATATACAGCACGGAGGGAGCGGTCAGGGTCTGCTAGGTAGATTATCATGTCATCTGCGTACATGCTTAAAAGTGAGTTGTCCTAGCGTAAATCCGGCAATATCTGGGTGGGATTGTAGTCTTATGGCTAGTGATTCTAAAGCGATAGCAAAAAGATATGGGGAGAGAGGGCAGCCCTGTCTAGTGCCTCTGAATAGGGGAAAGGGGTTGGATATTGTACCATTTACTTTAATCGCAGCGGTGGGGTAGGCATATAGTAGTTGTGTCCATTTGATAAAGTTGGGGCCAAAACCGAATCTATATTCCCATAGATAAGGCCATTCAATCGAGTCAAAGGCCTTCTGGGAATCTACTGATAACATGATTCTAGAACTTGATTTACTGGGCATAAAGCCTTTTTGGTCTGGGTATATTAATTTAAGAATTATTTTTTGGATGCGGTTGGCAAGGATTTTGGCTAGGATTTTGTAGGGATATTGGTCTATAGGAGCCGCAATTGGTGGGGTCTTTGCCTGGTTTTAACAGAAAGATGATGTGGGCTTCGTACATGGAGGGTGGGAGCTTATTAGTGTGGATATTTCTAGTAGTTGCTGTAGAATTTGTTCACTGTATTTTTTAAACATCTCTGCTGGGATGCCGTCAGGTCCAGGTGTTTTGCCTGAGGCCATCAATGTATTGCTTAGTGCTGTACAGTCTTCCTATACATAAAGTTTTTTTTGTCAAAAAAATTTAGTTTTCTTAGGTGTCTCTAAATTATCATGCATTCTGAGCAGTAATTGCTATGTATATTGAGTATGTAATATACACACACATATATAACTTTATACAACAACCTACCATTTACATGACCTAATTAGGATACACTTTTTATTGGTAAGGCAGGAGTTGCATAATATTATAAAAGTTTCTTGTTTGTGTTTGGGGGTATGGGTAGGGGAAGGGTTAAAAACAAAAAGTAAAAATAAATAGGTTAAGATCAAGATCTCTGTAAAAATCAGTTTAAAATGACACTTCCATATATTAAAATTCTTAAAACACTCACTTGTTCCTATGCACCACTAGGGGCAATGCAGGATTTACTCTGTGCTGTTCTGATGGTCTGTGTAGCTCCCAAAAACCTCTGCACACAGGAATAAGGTTACCAACAAACTTTATATTATACCAATTAAAACAATAAAAAGCACTAAAAAAACCTTGCCGAAACAGTCCATTAACAGTTATTGAAGTTGCACCTCTCTGCTATGGTTCGGCCCCTATAAATCGTAGTGGTTTTGTGGTAAAGTATAATCCACTTAGTAATGGCTTGTGAATTAGTTTCTATGCATTTTACTGTTTTAATCCTTACAGCTTTATCAGGGATAAAGTTTGAAATGTCTCTTTGCCTTTTAAAGGGCATCTATACCGAAAAATAGTTATTTTAAATTGACCATAACTGGAAACGATCATTCTTCCCAACCACCACTATATCGTTTTTTGTTGATCTGCCCCTATTTATTTAGATATCCAATCTAAAACTTCTTATATTTCAGCTGTCAATCAAGTTCCTTGCTCTCAAAAACTATTCTTCTGTGAGTAGTTTTACTGTAGCTGGAATGGAGACAGAGTTTTGACAGTTGGAATGCTGTGTGCTGTGCGCAGGCTTGACAGTTGGTTTGAGGGAAAAATGTCAGGTCAGATGGAAGTGGGAGTGGTTAAAAAAGGGAGGGGGGATACTGCTCCTAATTATAATGTGTGCTGGATTGAAGGCTTGCAGCAACACACGCAAAGTAGAGTAAGTGCTACTTAGATGTATTCAATTATAGATTAAAGGAGAACTAAACCCAAAAAAGCAAAGTTTAAGTTAGAAAGTACTTGCCTCAACATACTTCTCAGCATGGAAGATTCCACTCAGGGGCCTTTTCTTTACCTCTATGAGCTCATTTTAGGTTCTGTTTGTTCCCCAACTCTGAAGCTGACATTTTCCCTTGCCTGACAGTACTTTTGCCTTGATTACATGTTTAGCACCTGTGTGATTTCCACTCCCACCTCTTAACCCCTATGATGTATGAATATATTAAATCATCAATATTTAAATTGATGGTGCAGCTGATTAACACTTTCCTAGTAGCAGTGTTGTAGTGTGATGTATATATGTCTGGGTATCTAGTGTGTCTGGATCTAAAATAATGTATGTCTCACCTACAGCTTCCAATTCACCAAATCCGATATATAAACAATAAATTGCAGGTGAAACATACAGAGACACAGATCTGTAGCTGTGAATATTGCAAGTTTATTGCAAAAAATGCGTGCTACATGTTTCAGACCCACTCAAGCACTTGAGGAAGGACAGGTGGGTCAGAAACATGTAGCACACATGTTTTGCAATAAACCTGCACTATTCAGTTACAGACCTGTGTCTTTGTATTTTTCCCCTGCAATGTATTGTTTAAGTGTTGGAGGGCCATATTCAAAAACTTGCAATAGGTTGCAGGTACGACCGTGACAGTAGTATACCATACTGTTAACTACCGTAATGATATTCTACGGGCGGACATAGATTTACGTTCGCTATCGTACATTTACAAAATTTCCAACAGCGATCATAAATTAACGATCGCCAAAGTAGGCAATACCACACCTTTATAAATATGGCCCGTAGTGTGAAGGTCTCTAGCTCTCCCTGTCAGCTGCAGCAATATTAGTGGGAAGTGACGCTTTTTAAAGGGGAATGTTGGAGGGTAGGAAGAGTGTGTTTTTATAGAAACCACATGGTGCAGAACTGTAAGGGGAGGATAGTGAAGTGAACCTGATCTTGGCACAGCTCTGGGCAATTCATTTCTCATCAGTGTACTTTCTTAAAGGGGAAGGTTGGTACGGTATTAGGAGTGTGTTTTTATAGAAACCACATGGTGCAGAACTGTAGGGGGAGGATAGTGAAGTGAACCTGATCTTAGCACAGCTCTGTGCAATGCATTTCTCATCAGTGTACCTTCTTAAAGGGGAATGTTGGAGGGTAGGAAGAGTGTGTTTTTATAGAAACCACTTACCACATGGTGCAGAACTGTAAGGGGAACGATAGTGAAGTGAACCTGCTTTTAGAACAGCTCTGTGCAATGCATTTCTCATCAGTGTACTTTCTTAAAGGGGAAGGTTGGTACGGTAGTAGGAGTGTGTTTTTTTAGAAACCACATGCTGCAGAACTGTAAGGGGAGGATAGTGAAGTGAACTTGATTTTAGCACAGCTCTGTGCAATGCATATCTCATCAGTGTACCTTATTAAAGGGGATGTTGGAGGGTAGGAAGAGTATTTTTAATTCAACTGTCTGTATTAAAAAAACAACAACCTGTAGTACAGAGCTAAGCTAAGAAATGCATTACACAGAGAAATGCATTGCACAGAGCAGTGCTAAGATCAGGGTCATTATATTATAATCCATCTGCTGCACTGCACCATGTTCTGTAAGTGTACGTATTAAAGGGCAATGTTGGAGGGTATGCCACTTGCAGCTCTGCACCATGTTGTTTCTATAAATGTACATATTAATAGGAATTATTGGAGGAAATGCCAATAAGTTGTATTGTTAGAGGGATGCAAACACGTTATATAAAATTAATGCAGCAGGTGGGCTGCCTGTGGAAAGTATTGCATAAACAAAAACCCTCTTCCAACTAGGGTTCCCACCTTTGCCTTTAAGACCCGAACACATATACAGGCCTATGTATTAAAATGGTGCAAATTTCGTCCCAGCCAATCAGATTTTAAGAACTTTTATTACATGGACTTGATAATATCTACACAACAAAAGGTTGTTAGTATTTTCTTTAGAAGCATGATGCAGGCTGATACAGTTTGTTTTTAATGCAGTGGTACTTAGCACTGCAATATGTAGATTTAATACGTGTTTGGGTCTTAAAGGCAAAGTTGGCCTGTAAAATGCATTGCACAGAGCTGTGCCAAGACCATGTTCAAGTCAATATGCTGCACCTGCAGCCCTGAGCTGGTTTTATAATTGTACCTTGTAAAGTGGTCAGTTCAATTCTACTGGGGTTGCCACCTTTCCCTTTAAGACTCGAACGCTTAGCACTACTCCCTCTTGTGCGTTTTGTGCTAGTGGGAGTGCAGGCATGTAATATCCTATGGGACTGGCCCCACAACATGCGATGCATTTCAGTATGCTATTGGAGTGCATGGGTTTACCATTTTTGGTTTGCATGCGCTCTGCTAGAGTCCAATTGTGGAAGCGCAAACACCCATGCACGGAAGTGAGCATGATCGTGCATTATTGCGAACGTGCGTCCTCCCTTTCACTTATGTGGGGCCACACTGCTGCAAAGCTACATTCCATTGCATTAAATACATGCTGTATGGCTAAACTGAAATCAATGCAGCTTGCATTACACGTCTAAGGGCTAGGTCACACAAGCGCGTTTTTCAGACAATTGCGATTTTCCAACTGTATTGAAATCTCAGCAACGCACCAAAAACTTGCAATCGCATGCAAGAGTTTTGGTACCTGGACCACCAGGAAGAGGCAACACTAGAAGCCAGCCGTGGCATCATAGATTGCCTGTACTCAGAAATGTTCTATAAATGATTTCTACACTAAGAGGCTGAATTCAGAGGTGAGAAACAAATGGTTTTACTAAGTGACAGTTATAGAGTCTGTGGAGCTGCCTTTGTATTTTGGGTTTAATTCTCCTTTAAGATGAGGCAAAGTAATTTTTTTCAGTATAGTGTCCCTTTAAAGAATGATTCTAAACACTTCCTTTTTCTGTAACAGGAAGTGACGTTTGTGTTCCATTTGCTGTTCCATTTGTCTGTTTGTGTTTCAGCAGCCATCTTGGATTTTTTTTTCTTTATAAAGTCTATTTTTGCCTTTTAACCTCCACTCAAGTAGACATTCCCTATCACACCTGAGTGCAGAAAAAAACCCTTCTACTAGGAGTTGCATAAAGCTTTGTATACACGTTAGACAACTAGCTGCTTTAGCCAACAATTTAAAGGGTTTGTCCACCCCGTAAACAAAAATAATTGTGTCCACTGGAAACCCCCCATAACCTAGACCGCGCATGGTCAAATCACTTTAAATCGGCAGTTAATATACTTTCTAGCCCTCGTTCCCATGGCTGCCGGCTTCTGCTTCCGTGCCTTTTCCAAGCATGGAAGCAAGCTGAAAGGGCTAGACCAGCAGCCACAACAGTGATTGTCTAATACGTTGCGTGGTCTAGGTTATGGGGGGTTTCCAGTGGACACAAGAATTTTTGTTTAGGGGACAGACATGCCCATTTAGGGAATAAACATACATGTTAAAGGGTATGTCCACCACTAAATCAATATTTTATATTTATTTTTAGGACTCCCATCCCAAACCTAATTTTTTGTTAAATTTAACTATGTGGCACTCATTTAGTCGTGCAGCTTCCGGGTGATGGCCATCGGTCAAAGCTGTGACATCAAACAAAGCAACCTCTTCTGCTGTAGTGTGTGCTTATATCCAATACACAACAGTAGCATAGGAGGCTTGATCTGTAAGTGAGGGATTTTGGTCTTTTATTCCCTTTAGAAGTTTCTTAGGAATGTGAGAGTATAACAAAAATGCAGTTGGGGGGGGGTTCTCTTTAACATATATATAAAATATTGATTTGAGGGTGGACATGCCCTTCAAAAATATTTTGATTAGTCCTGCCAGATTGCTTAAGATGTTGGGTCACAGGTGGTGGTTTCTCCCTTTTGCTCTCCTTCTCTATTTCTATAGAACAGAACAGGCCTGTCTGTAGATAAAGATAGTTGGGCCAATTGTCTACTGGCTCTGATGGGATTAGCCAATAGTCAGACACATATGTTCTTATATTCAGCCACATTTGCCGATCCCACGGTCAATAAACTACCTCTGTTGGCTTTGGACTGTTTTGACTGAAAATTTGCACTGGTCACTGTCTCCCCATATGTTAGCTTAGTGAGCTGACGGTAAGCACTACATGTGTGTCCAACCAACAATCTTCCCTAAACTCAGTTGCCATCAAGGCAAAGAAACTTTAAAAGGCTTGCACTATTATTTTCACTATTGAGGTCTGTCTGGTCTGAATGAGTAATTAGGTTATGATCTGCCAATTAAGCTTTACTTACCGTAAATATATTATTGAACTAGATTTGTTTTGATATATGCATTGATTAAAGGGTAACTGTGGTCTCCATACACGTATACTTTATTAAAAATAACTTTCTCATACCTTTCATGCAAGCCTAGGATGATGTCTCTAGCTTTTCTGGATCTTACGTTATAGACTTGTATTACACTTTCCAGACTGCCCTGCCACAGCATGTGTTATAAGCTGTGTCATAAGCCCAACCCCCAGATCTTTTCTGACGCTAGTTAAGCTAGGTACACACATAGCGATTTTTCCTCCTGACCGACCGTTCGATACTTTCGAACGGTCGGCCAGGAGGAAGGACTGTCGGTCACGGCAAAAGCAGCCGCGTCCGACAGTTACCGCGACCGATCGTGCGGTCCATAGAGGACCACACGATCAGACGAGGTTTTCCACCATGTCCGATCGTCCTTTCGTCCGATTCGGACGAATGATCGGTCGGACATGGCTGCATTCGGATGCGATAATTTCGCTCCGATCGACCGATACACTGAACTATCGGTCGATCGGACCGAAATATCTCATCGTGTGTACCCAGCTTAAGACCAGCAACCATTCTCTGTCCATCCCTCTACCTGTGGACACTTAAGGGAGAGAGAAAAAAAAGATTTTTAGACTTGTGGCTAGCTTTAAAAATGATTTAGAAGTTCTACTGGGGCATATGATGCGGCTGATGATGCTCTTTTGCAGCAGTGGGCATGCTCCAACCTTAAACTTGGAGACAGACCCCAAATGCTGGTGGTGTCATAGCTTGCAGTGCTAGCAGGAAACACCACATTTTATACTGCTGTAACTCTGGATAGACTGCATCCAGCTAGATGCAAGCATGATCCTGGAGTAGAGGCATGCGCTTTTTAATAAAGGCCAATAGTATAGAGACCACATTTTTCCTTTAATATATGGGTAAATTGATCAGGACTGTGTGTAGCCACATCTGCAGAAAATCACAGACAAAATTCAGTGGAATCTGTCTGATCTGCTAGATGTCTGTACTATGGGTACTAAGCTTTAAGGGGCAACTATACCAACTCCCTCCCTAAACTGAAAACCTTGTGATTTAGGTCCTCACACTGGGTACTTTTATTGGGACAGGAAAAGGGTAGGAAGAGGTATAGTTTCTATTTAACCCCCCAGATTTAGTTTCCTGTCAGGACAATGGTTTATCAGAATGGTAGCCTAATGATCTATTAAAAGTTTTTCTCTGTCACCCCAGTGGCAGCAATTCACCAGACTGGGATATCCCTGGCTCACAGGAAACGCACGGTATAAAAGTCCCTCCCATCATCCTCTCCATGTCTTTTGCGTTTCCTGTGGCTAGGAAAGCATGGTGCTGAAGACTCAGGGCTTACCTGCCATTGTGGCTTGCCAGCAGGAGTTCTCTCTCTCTCTCTCCTAGCTGATGCCTTCCCTTCAGTTGCAACAGGATTGCCTGGGAAGGGCCTTGTGACCAGGCTGGATAAGTTCTCCCAAGAGATGGCGGATAGATTTTTTGAATCTGGAGATTCCTGGAGCGGCGCGCTCGGTCGCGGGTGCGCGCGCGCGGACGCGAGAGCGCGTCCGGCCGCGAGGACACTCAAGTTCGCGCTTGCGCGTGTCGCTCTGGTGCAGTTCCGGGTCTCGCGCGTGACGTCATTGCGCGTCTCGCGGGATTATTTCTTAAGGCTGCTGGGAGTTTTTTACTTCCGGTTTTGTTAACCGGAAGTTGCTGTTACACACGCGGACACGTTTGTGTTTGTCTTCCCTGTTTCTGGACTGCTATATTGAATAATTTGGAGCAGTGTTTTTGGTGTCCTAAAGGTTCTTTGGGCTACTTATAGCTGCTGCTAATAGTGAGTACCTGACCTTTCTTTTTCTGTTTGATGTGTAATGTTTGCAGGGATCATTGTTTTTTTTATTATTATTATTATATATCTATTTTGCATAGATATTGCCTCACTATGGAGCAAAGATCAGTGAATGAGGGTCACCAACCTCAAGGAACTAGGTAAGCCTCAGGTAGGTGCAGCTAAAAGAGATGAGGGGCTGGTTTTCAAAGGTTAAAAGTCTCTATGTTTTTTGTTTGTCTTTTTCAGTGCCTCTGTCTCTGATAAATCTTCCAAGTCTAAAGCTAGGTACACACAGTACAGATTTCTGAAAGATGACAGACAGGATCTGCAAGATCATGTCTGCCATCTTTCAAAGATCTGCATACACACAGTCCCGAGCGTTCTCCCTATGAACTTCATAAGGAGAACGCTCGGGGACTGTGTGTTTCCATCGGCCGGGCTAGACTCCTCTATAGGGAGTGTAGCGCGGCCGATGGAAATTTTCGGACTTTCCCGAACGAGCGTACGGCCGACCCGATCGTTCGGCGGCCGCGCGCTTCGGGAAACGAGCGTACACACAGTAACGATAAAGCCCCGATACCGTCGGATCCGACGGTATCGGGGCT
Source organism: Hymenochirus boettgeri (assembly GCA_019447015.1). Lineage (NCBI taxonomy): Eukaryota > Metazoa > Chordata > Amphibia > Anura > Pipidae > Hymenochirus > Hymenochirus boettgeri. The sequence goes on along the minus strand of CM033471.1, from coordinate 201,718,209 downwards.
TTATCGTTAATGTGTGTACCCAGCTTAAGAGCTCCAGTGCTAAGAGGAAGAAATCAGATAAGGAAGAGGAAGTGGTCCAATTACCTGAGAGAATTTCTATGGACAAGTTAATGAGTTTAATTAAAACAGCTGTTTCAGAATCAGCAAAAGAGCAAGGCAGTAGAAAGAAGAAAGCTAAAAACAGACATTTATCGGATGTGTCAGATTCAGACCTTTCAGAAGAGAAAGGTTCACTTAGTTCAGAAGGTCAGGATTTTTTGTCAGATGAAGAGGATAATGAAGCTGAATCCACCTTTGATCCTAGTATAGTGGTTCCATTAATTAAAGCTATCAGAGAAACTTTTTCTCTCTCCACGGAGGAACCAGTGGTTGCATCGGCAGATAAATATTTTCCTCCTATACAAAAAAATTCAGTCTGTTTTCCCGTTCATAAATCTTTGAGACAGGTTATTTCTGCAGAATGGAAAAAAGTTGAGAAAGAGTAGACATCGGAAACAGATTTTGTAAAAAATACCCTTTTCATGAGGAGGATGCGGAGTCCTGGAACTCGCCCCCTAAAGTGGATGCAGCGGTGGTTAGGTTAGCAAGGAGAACCACATTACCTGTAGAAGATGCTGCCACATTCAAAGATCCAATGGATAGAAGAATAGATGCTAATCTAAAGAAAGCATATTTGGCAGTGGGAGCAGCTTGCAAACCTTCTATGGCTCTGACTTCTACTTCAAGAGCTTTAAAAGTGTGGTTAGCGGAGCTTCAACAGGCGATAGATTCTAATGTGAAAAGATCCAAACTGACAGGCATGGTACAAGAATGTATGTTTGCAACTGATTTCATTTCTGAAGCATCTGTGGATTTGGTAAGGCTGTCAGCGAGATCTATGGCCTTATCAGTGGCGGCCAGAAGAGCTCTCTGGTTGAAAAATTGGTCAGCTGATGTAAACTCTAAGTCTAATCTGTGTCAACTTCCATTTGATGGCAAGATGCTTTTTGGTGAAAAATTGGATGACCTTATTAAAAGATCGTCAGGTGGTAAGAGTATTTTCCTTCCTCAGGAAAGAAGATTTAGAAATCTGCGATCAGAGACATTTTCGCAAAGGGGAAGAGACAGATTTTTTCGTCCATCAAGACAAAGCAGAGGGAGTAGAGACTCCTTTCGTCAGTCAAACTGGAGGGGTAGACAAGGAATGCAGCCTATCAGAAAGGCATCAGGTGCATTCCAAAATACTTCACAACAATGACGAGAAGCAGGTTCCACCTCAGCTTATAGGAGGCAGGTTACAACTTTTTTCGCAGAGGTGGGCCGAAGTGGTATCGGACTCCTGGGTAATAAAATCTATCCAGGAAGGTTACAAGATATAGAGTTTCAAAATATGCCTCGTTTTCATCGTTTTGTGCCAGCAAAAAAGCCCCGAAATACCCAAGAAGAAAAAGTAATTTTTCATTACATAGACCAACTATTAGCAATAGGGGCAGTTCAGGAGATTCCAAAGGAGCAACGAAGAAAGGGATTTTATTCCCCTTTATTTATGGTACCGAAAGCTTCGGGGGGATGGAGACCAGTGTTAAATCTTCGAGGTCTGAACAAATTTCTAAGACTAAGGAAATTCAAGATGGAGTCTTTACAATCCATCGTCCAAGCAATAAGCAAAGATATGTGGATGGTAAAAATCGATTTAAAAGATGCTTATTTTCATATCCCCATTTACGAAAAGCATTGGAAATTTTTAAGATTCATGGCCAACGGAAAGCATCTACAGTTCAGATGTCTTCCTTTCGGACTAAACCAATACCCAAGAGTCTTTACAAAGGTAAAGACTCGGCTATTAGTATCACTAATAGCCGAGGTGGCTAAGGAAACAAGGGATTCAAGTTTTTCATTATCTCGACGATATTTTACTAATAGCAGAGACAAGGGAAGTAGCTATTCTTCATACTTCCAGATTGACAAATATTCTAATAGACTTCGGATGGGTAATAAACAGGGAGAAAAGTCGTCTGGTTCCTTCCCAAGAAATGATATTTCTAGGAGCTCTTTTTTTCTACCGCAAACAATCGTATTTTATATTATTTAGTATAAAGGCAAAATCAATAAGTCAAAAAGTTTCCACTTCTAGAATCAAAAAAAATAACGGTAAAACAGTGTTTGGTAAATAATAGGAATTATGGCGTCCTGTATTCAATGGTAGAATGGGCGAGATAGCACATGAGACCCCTGCAGAATCATCTTCTGTCTTCGGTCAAAAATCCACAATTCAATCTGGCAAAAGTGATCTTTCCGGAGAGAGTAACACAATCGATGGTTTGGTGGACCATAAAAGAAAATCTCTTATCAGGAAGGTTAATAGAAGAACCTGTGGTAATTTCAATCACAACCGACGCGTCAGAAGACGGTTGTGGGGCATTGTCAAGGGGACTATGTGCAAGGAAGTTGGGACTTTCAGGAAGATCTAACGTCAAACGTTAGAGTTAAGAGCAATAAGAGAAGCATAAAATGCTTTGCTCGTCAAATAAAAGGAAGTCATGTAAAAATTTAATCCGACAACACTACAGCGGTTGCTTATATAAAGAGACAAGGAGGGACCAGAAGCAAATCTTTAATGAAAGAAGTAGCCCCCATGTTCAATTGGGCAGAAGATCATCTAAAAGGTATACGGCAGTTTATCTGCCTGGGCCTCAAAATATCTTAGCAGACTATTTGAGCAGAAACATTATACAAACGGGAGAATGGTGTCTTTACGAGAGTATATTTCGAAAGATTTTTCAAAGATGGGGAGAGCCTTTAATAGATCTCATGGCTACTCCAAGCAATTTGAGATGTCAAAAATTTTATTCAAGACGTCCAAATCCTCAAGCCATGGGTACAGATGCTCTAGCCCAGGATTGGTCCAAAGGTCTCTTGTATGTATTTCCTCCGATCCCGATGATCTGGAAGGTTCTTCAAAAAATCAAGGCAGAAAAAGCGTTAGTTTTGGCGTTCATTCCATTCTGGCCAAGGAGGCCTTGGTTCCCGCTTCTCAATTCATTGGCGATAGAAAAGCCATGGAGGATTCCGATCTTTCCAGGTTGGCTATCTCAGGGACCCGTGTGTTACCAGGAGGTCAACAACTTGAGTCTGAGGGTTTGGAAATTGAAAGGAGCAGATTAGCAGCTTTGGGTTTCCAGGACTCTCTAATTCAATTATTATTGAAATCGAGAAAAAATTTAACCTCCAATCAATATTATAAAGTTTGGAATAAGTTTGTGCAATTTGCTAAAGATTCCAATGCGGATCCTTTAAAAGCAGATGCCGCTTTGATTGTAAAATTTATTTTCTCAGGCTTTAATATGGGTCTAAGTAATAGTACTTGAAAGGGCAAGTTTCCGCATTGTCAGCCATTCTGGAACACTCTTGGGCCATGGATAAGATGGTCGTTCGATTCTTCAATGCTCTTTTGAGAATAAGACCTCCATCTAAACCAGTCTGTCCGGTTTGGAGTCTACTGATAGTTCTTCAAGCGCTTACAATGTCACCTTTTGAACCACTAGAGAAAGTGTCAGATTGGATTCTGACTTTAAAGACCATTCTATTGGTTGCCATCACTTCTGCTTGTAGAGTGGCGGAGTTGGCTGCGTTACCTGCAGAAAGGCCCGACACGACAATTTTCCATGATAGAGTCAGAATGAAACCTTCTTTTGGGTTTCTACCCAAAGAAGTTTCGCCTTTTCATTTTGACATGGAAATTAATCTTCCAGTTTTTGTCCAGATCCAAAATCGGAAAAGGAACAAAGACTTCATACGTTAGACTTGGTGAGACTTTATCCCATACTTAAAGAGAACAAAGTCATGGAGAAAATCAAAAAGATCTTATTATCCCTAAAGGTTTCAGAAAGGGTGAAGCTCCTTCAAAGATTACGTTGCAGGTTGGTTAACCCAGGCCATTGCAAGGGCTTATCAGGCTCGAGGTGGAGCAGTTCCGGTTGGTTTAAAAGCTCACTCAACCAGGGCAATTGCTACTTCCGGGCTCTTGAATCTAATGTTCCTAGGAAACATTTGTGAGGCGGCTAATGGTCATCTTGGAGAACCTTTATTCGACATTATCGCCTAGAGATTTCTTCAACCAACAAGACCAAATTCGGCGCGAAGAGTGTTGGAGGCTGTTATTCATTAAAAAAAAAAAAAAAATGTATGTCCTATTTCCTCCCTGGGTTTAGCTGGATAATTCCCAGTCTGGTGAATTGCTGCCACTGGGGTGACAGAGAAAACACGAAATTGTTTACTACATACCGTAATTTCTGTTTCGTGTCACGTTCCATGGCAGCATTCACCAGGTGAATACCCACCCTTCTTGTATAGTATGTGTTATTTATGTTATATGATTATGTTTCCTTCGACAGCTTTATAATTAAGACATGGAGAGGATGATGGGAGGGACTTTTATACCATGCGTTTCCTGTGAGCCAGGGATATCCCAGTCTGGTGAATGCTGCCATGGAAGGTGACAAGAAACAGAAATTACGGTATGTAGTAAACAATTTCGTGTTTTGTTTTTTTTTAAATATCTTTTGTAGGCTGGACAGAACAGAGAGTCCAAGAATATTTCCAGTGGGCGTCTGAAGTAGTGAGAGGACTACGTGGGACAAACCCTGTTTTAGAGGCAAAGCTAGACCAATTGTTTAAAGATCGAGGAGTAGCCATTAATGATCTATGAATACTGCAGTCTGGAATATTCAGATGATATTCCTTAAAAATAAAATGTGCTCAAACTAATTTCCAAGTAAATCTTCCATTTTATTTTATTTGGTGCCTGTTTATTAAAGCTTTGCTTCAATAATCCAATAGATGAGAGATATTTCCAGTCAGAACACTGTTGATAGTGTGTCAGTGGTAATGTGTTTCTGTGTTGGCTCAAAAGGCAGCATCCATCTGAATTCTTTATCATTTTAAAAGCCACAAGAGTAGGAAGAGCTATTTTGCAAGTCTATAACTTGACAACAGCTAGAGACATACTTTAAGGCTTGTTTGAAAGGTATGAGAGAGCTCTTTTCAATAGATGGTAATTGTATGAGACCACAGTTCCGATTTAATAAAATAATAATAGCAAAAGCAAGTGGAAGTCTTCTGATAGTAAGAGATTCATTATTTTACGTGTCCATTTAAAATGCAATAATCAAATGAGTTTTTGTCCGTGTCCGACCGACCGTTTGTCCAAATTGGACGAAAGGATGATCGGACACGGTGGAAAACCACGTCCGATTGTGTGGTCCTCTATGGACCACATACTCGGCCATGGTAAACTGTCGGCCGTGGCCATTATTGCCTATTTTTAACAGGCCTATTTTACTATGTATTAAAAAGGGTACAGGGGACTTAAAGGGCATGTCCACCCAAAATCTAAAATTTGCCCCAGTGCTGGCCCCTCTGTATCATTTTAAAGGGTATCTCCACTCATATTTTCAAGGTTTAGGAATCCAGATCTATTGAAGAACGGGAGGTAAAGGAGATGTGCCTAACCTTCCGTTCTTCAATAGAACAAACAGGAGACTGGTGAGAAATTATGAAACTTACCCGCTCGCTCCATCCTCTGGCGCTTAGTCTGACAGGTCCCGACGGACCTTGTCTTTTTAAAGGGTGGAGATACCCTTTAAAAAATACTTACCTTACATTAACTTACATTACCTGCTCTTTATGGTTCACCTGCAGTCCATGTCCAATGTTCAGGAAATTAGAGTAGTTGCTGTATTCCTGTCCAAAGGTCTCTGCCTCCTGTCTTGCCTCCAGGAGGGATGCTGACATGCGCAGGGGAGCCTTCGCCCCCCCCCCCCCATCCTCCCTCCGGATCCCATCTTGCCCACCTCCAACCGCCGTTTTAATACAAAAAAAACTCTTTCTGATTTATACTTACAGCCCTTTGCTCCCCTGCCTATCTTCACAGACAGCAGCCAATGACAGACGCGGCTGCCAGTCCGGCCCCTCTCTGCTGTTTCCGGTTAGTAATGTTCAGAAAGTTTTTTTTTTGTATTAATATGGCGGTTGGGGGTAGACAACCCTAAGGATCATTATATTAAAAGTTGTTTTTTTAGGTAGACATGCCCTTTAAATGTAAAATGGCAGATGGTATTTAATGAAAAACATTGCATTAAATAAAATATAATAATAATGTTTAGTTTTTGAATTAGGAAAATTTAGTATTTAACTCAAGGGGGTATCTGCTAGTACTGCTAAAGGGCCTTTAAAGGGACTGCTGCAACGACACCTGCGACTACAAGTTGAAGCAGGTCTATAATTGGTTGTGAGTGCGGCGAGAGCAGAGCAGATACAGAGGTAACAGAGGGGAGAGACGAGCGTCTGAGCGCTTAGCAACAGGCGCGGCACCTGACAAGTATAGAGGACATCATCACCCGGCGCAGACTCACTGCAGCACAAGTCTCGACCGATCCTCCACACACTCCTCCATATCTTCAGTGTCCGAAGGGGACTTTTTAAGCAACGGCCAAAAGTCACAGTCCTAAAGTAAAAGGATCCGAAGGAGCATAGGAAAACACCACGCGCCCGAGGAAGGATTTCCTATCAGATTACCCACTGAGAGCCAAGATACAAAAGGAGGCACCAGCTATGAACATCATGGGCGACCTAGTGGTAAATATTTCTCACTTTAATCTTTCACCTTCACAGAAAAATGTTTTAGAGAAGGGTCTAGGTTTTGTTCCCACCAATAGGGGTAATTATTTCAACTTTAAAGTGGATTGGTACAAATTTGTACAGACAATTAAACTTAAGATGCACTTTTCCCACCAGGATTATTGTGGGCACCCTTACACTTTTAAGAAAAAATCCTCCTTTGTCCCCAACATTCAGAATAACTCTCTGGAGGTGTTTAATAATGTGGTGTTGGCTGAGACAGACAAACTCAATTGGGCTAAAAATAAAAATGTAAACCACAATATTACAATTAAAGAAAAAATGGCCGTCCGAGATTTCCAGAATAATGAGACTATCATTATCAAAAAGCATATAAAGGGGGAGCCATTGTGGATATGAATAAAAGCACCTATATGGAGGAAGCTGCTAGACAATTAAAGGACAATTATATTTACCATTTCCCCGTTCCATTCCTGCAAAGTACCTAGGGTGCCCGGCAGCCCCTCCTAGCCTCCCGTTCAGAGATTGCCGCGAGCGGGGAACGGGTTGGGAGGGGCTGCTGGGAAGCGGCGGGTGGTCGCCGCCGCCGCCGCCGCGGGGGGTGTGGGCGGGGTGGGCGTGTGCCCTGCCCCCTTAGGAGCGGCGTCGGGAAGGGATTTAAGTTTAATGTGCGGGCTTAAAATTACCGCAGCACATCGCGGCCGCAATAGGTATCGCGGGAATAGCGCTCGCCGTTATAAATACTGCGATAGCGCTATTTTCACGGCCGCGATGTGCGGCGGTAATTTTTTTGCGCTATTATCGTTACTTTATAAATATGCCCCTAAGTCTATATTTACTCCTATAAAGTTTCCTTCAGTGCTCTGCTACCAGTTCCTGCCTGATTTGCTAGCCTCGTTTGGTAATGCACTATCGGGTGCGCCGTGACGTCATGCGTCACGGCACACAGTTGACCCTAACTTAATTTTATAGTGCACTTAGGGATTCCAGAAGTCCTCTTTTACCCGGATTTGTCCTGTTTTTGAGGCATGAATCCGGGGTCCGGCAGGATTTTCTGTTAGTGTCCCTAATGTCCGGCATTTCTTTCAGCTTTTCGCAATTCCGCCTCTATGAATGTTTTTTTTTTAAAGTTCCCCTCACTCGCTCTCGTTCCTTATACCTTCTGTCTCTTTTAATATGGAAGCACGGGTTTCAGCCAATCAGAGTGCAGGTTCGGCAAATCATTCCGATTGGCTGGCCAGTACTTCACTCACTGCTGGTGGTCTGCTGGTGCTTCTGAGAGCAAAAGACAGGCTGCAGGTACCCGATCTTTCTGACCCTCCTCCCCCTGTCCCTAATGAGGAGGAAGAAGCCAGGGTATGTTTTTACTAGTGTGATTTACTGTTTGGGGTCAGGTAGTCACATCAGTGTTGAGTGGGACAGAGCGCTCCTGCTTTTGATGTACTAACTGTGCACAGGGAGGAAGTAGATTTGGGCTGCTAATATGAAAGTGTGAAAGCTAGTTAAAAGTGCAGCTGCTGCAGGTACTACAGATTGTCCAACCAGACCAGGAGTACAGAAGTGCCCTGCTGCAGCCCCTGTCTGTTATTGGTGTTAGGGGGAGGGGCTGTCTGCCTGTATGAGTGCCTATCTGTCTGTGTGTCTGAGTGTTTGTGTGTGTGTGTTTGCCTGCCTGTCTGATTGGGTGTTTGCCTGTGTGTGTGTTGCCTGCCTATCTGTGTGTTTGTTTGTGTGTGTGTGTTTGCCTGCCTGTCTGACTGGGTGTTTGGTGTGTGTGTGTTGCCTGTGTGTGTGTGTGTTTGTTTGCCTGCCTGTATCTTTGCCTGTCTGTGTGTATGTTGCCTGTCTGTCTGTCTAGGTGTTTGCCTGTGTGTGTGTGTTGCCTGCCTGTCTGGGTGTTTTTCCTGTCTGTCTTTGTTTTTGCCTGTCTGTGTGTTGCCTGCCTGCCTGTCTGGGTGTTTGCCTGTGTGTGTGTGTTGCCTGCCTGTCTGGGTGTTTTCCTGTCTGTCTTTGTTTTTGCCTGTCTGTGTGTTGCCTGCCTGTCTGGGTGTTTGCCTGTCTGTCTGGGTGTTTGCTTGTGTGTGTATGTTGCCTGCCTGTCTGGGTGTTTGCCTGTCTGTGTGTGCGCGTTTGCCTGTGTGGGTTGCCTGCCTGCCTGGGTCTTTGCCTGTCTCTGTGTGTGTGTGTTTTCCTGCCTGCCTGTCTGTCTGGGTGTTTGCCTGCCTGGGTGTTTGCCTGTCTGTCTAGGTGTTCGCCTGCCTGTCATTATGTTTGCCTGTCTGTCTGTTTGCCTGTCTGTGTGGAGTGCTTATATGTAAGTGTTTGAGTGATTTATGAAAGTACACCTTATTGCAGCTTGTGGACTGTAAGATCTGGACTACTGTTGCAATTGATCAGAGAGTATTGCCAGTTACATTTGTTCACAAGTCATTACATAATGCTGCTACTTTCTACAATATTTGCAACAACAGAATCAAGCATATATATTTGCCCATTATACTATTGGCCCTTACTCTTTATTCAGATAAGATGTCCTTTATATAAATTTACTACATTTCTTCTAATTGAGCTCAATACAACTTACCTTGCCGGCAGGTGTTGTTACATTTTAATTAGTGGTTCTATTTAAAATATTGTTAGAAGATGTGTTGGTTCTAGGTTTTTTTACTTGCTTTTACTGTGATATTAATAAATTGTGTAATTTATTGCCCTTAGAGTTGCAATTCTAAGCACTTTTATTAGATATAGCATGGGATCATACATTGTAAGTGTTTTAATGTCTGTGTATGAGTTCCTGGCTGAGTGAGAGAATGTGTGATGAAAGAGTGTGAGTGCCTGTCTGAGAGAGAGTGCATGAGTGTTTGTGAGAGGGTATGTGGGTCCACGCCTGTATGAGCAGGGGCAGGCCTACCATGAAGCAAACTGAAAAGTTTGCTTAAAGCATGCCCCTGTGGTCCTCTACAAAGGTGGAAGTCAGCTGTGAATGTGGGAATCCTTTTATGCAGCCACTCAGGCCCTGCTCATGGTAGGTGCCTCTTTGTCTGTGGGCAGTGTAAGGCACATCTTATTTACAAGTCTGTATGAGCTGGGGATATGTATATATGTACCAATACATGTGGGCTGAGGATGAGGGCATCTTATTTGTACCAGTCTGTGTGGGCTGGGCATGAAGGCATCTTATATGTACCAGTCTGTGGGTGCTGAACATGAGGGCATTTAATATATACACGTCTGTGTGGGCAGAGCATCTTATCTTTGTGTGGGCATCTTCTATTTACCTGTCTGTTCGGGCTGGGCATCTTAACCGTAACGTTAGCTCATCAGTTAACCAGCCAGTGTAGTCAGCCCTCCAGTTTATTAGTCAGTGTAATCAGCCCTCCAGTTCATAAGCCAGTGTTAGTCAGCCCTCCAGTTCATTACCCAATGAGCATTACCTTACCTCAAAAAACTGGGTGTGAACATTAATAATATAAATTAATAACAATAGCACATGCCAGCAGTTTGGTTGTAAATGGCAGTGCAATAATTATCATACTAATGAGGCTGTAGACAATGATGAAATCACACAGCTGGAATGACAATCGGGCATGTGACCAGCCCCTATTGCTGGGAGACTGGGTTTGACAAGCACAGCATCGCCATCCAGTGAGTCACCGCAAAGTGACTGTCCTGCCAGGTTACTAAGTGGTAACCACGGGGGGGCACAACACACTGACTTGGCGCACCCTCCCTGTCACTCACTGGGCGATTAAAGTGCCGCTTACTCAGCAGCTGCCCCTTAAGGCGCTTATTACTGCTTCCTTGTTTGTCACTTTTGTTCCTGAAAAGGCAGAAACATGTCGGTTAGCGAACAGGGAGCAGGCCGTGCCCCACATAACTACCGGGGACAGGAATGTGGCTGAGCCGGTACCGGGACATGTGACTGAGCTGTTCTATTGTCACCTGCTGGTGTTCTACAGTTTAGATGGCGGCTCCTCACACTGAGCTGGTGATGATGGCGGGGAGAGGCCACCAGGACTGGATGGGGAAACTTCCTGATACTCTCAGCACCTTCCCCCTGGCCAACCTTGCAATACCAGGTATGGTCACACACTGTTCACACACTCACACAGAGGTGGATTAAGATCATATGGGGCCCTAGTCAGGGTCATCATTTAGGACCCCTTTTTTGCTACATATATTGTATAGACTATAATATTGTTACTGCTTCTGAAGCTGGGCCCCCTGAAGTCTCCTGGGCCCTAGGCAGGTGCCTAGGGTTGCCTTGTGGATAGTCCTGCTCTTCACTCGCATTACTACCATCAGTGGCTTCTGTATATTGTCCTGTACATTGTACTGTACATTATCCTGTATAAGTTACCTCAAGTGGGTGTGGCTTCGGAAAAGTGGGCGTGGCCAAATAATCGGCACGCGCTTGGACGTTGTTTAGGTGTCCTCAAATTTTGCATTTCAAAATATGGAAATCCTAAGTGCACTTATTAATCAGTAATATTGAAATAAACGAATTTCCAGCACGGTGACCAGCAGAACTAAGCATAGCTCCCAACTGTCCCGTTTTGGGGTCCTTTCCCGCTGTCCTGGCACCTCCTCGCTTTTTCCCGGGCGTCTTGTACATTTTTAAACGTAAAAATCGCTAAACCGGAAGTGCACTAGCAGGCTTTAGGACCCTGCAGTTGGAGACTCCCAGTCCTGCATGCTGGGGGTGGGGCTTTTTACAGAACGGAGCTGCTGGGGATTCAGCATGGAGAGGAAACTGTAAAAGGTCTGTCTGCTACACTGGAAGTTTTCATCTGGATTTTTTAGTAAAGTTACTGCACAGAGTTAGTACAGCACACAGTTAAATACAGGCACTAAACCTTATTATTCCTTTCCTTAGGGCCAGTGTTAGCTTCTAGTAAGGGTCAGTTAGGGGTGCAGTGCCTGCAAAGCTAGGTACGCAGATAGTTATGCTCATATCTAGTCAGTAGTGTGCCCAGGGGGGACAAGAGAGACTTTGTGTGTCAGTATATCTGTATGTGTGTGTAGCATAGCTCCCAACCGTCCCATCTTCAGGGTCTTTCCCACTGTCCCGACACCCCCTCTGTTCCCGCATTGCCCTGTTTTTTCACGGGCGTCTGGTGCATTTTTAAAGGCTAAACCGGAAGTGCACTAGCAGGCTTTAGGACCCTGCAGTTGGAGACTCCCAGTCCTGCCTGCTGGGGGCGGGGCTTCTAACAGAAGGAAGCTGCTGGGGATTCAGTGTGTAGAGGGAGAGAGAGGAAACTCCAAAAGGTCTGTCTTAGACTCTGCTACACTGGAAGTTTTCATCTGGATCTGAAGTAACTGCACAGTTAGTACAGCACACCGTTAAATACAGGCACTAAACCTTCCCTTAGGGCCAGTGTTAGCTTCTAGTAAGGGTCAGTTAGGAGTGCAGTGCCTGCAAAGCTAGGTACACTGATAGTTCTGCTCATATCTAGTCAGTAGTGTGCCCTGGGGGGACAAGACTTTGTGTGTCAGTATATCAGTGCATGTGTGTAGTGTGTGTCACTATATCTATGTGTGTGTCAGTACGTGCATGTGTGTGTCCAAATATCTGTGTATGTGTCATGTTTGTAGTGTGTCAGCATATCTCCATGTGTGTATCCTTATATCAGTGTGTGTAGTGTGTCTCAGTATATCTGTGTGTGTAGTGTGTCTCAGTATATCTGTGCGTGTGTGTGTGTCTCAGTATATCTGTGCGTGTGTGTGTGTCTCAGTATATCTGCGTGTGTGTGTCAGTATATCGGCGTGTGTGTGTGTCAGTATATCGGTGCGTGTGTGTGTCAGTATATCGGTGCGTGTGTGTGTGTCAGTATATCTGTGCGTGTGTGTGTCTCAGTATATCAGTGCGTGTGTGTCAGTATATCTGTGTGTGTGTGTTGGTATTTCTGTGCGTGTGTGTCTTTATGTGAGTCAGTGTATGTGTGTCAGTTTGTGTCCATGTATGTGTGTGTCTGTATGTCAGTGCATGTTTGTGTGTCATATGTGTGGTTAAGCCAGTTTTTCTCAACCTTTTTATCTGTGGGGACCCCTTGAAACAATTTTTGTGTCTCGGGGAACCCCTACATAAATTTATGATTTTATATTATTCTATTTCTTTCTCGTTTATCAAATCCTCAAAATACATAATTTATACAAATATAAAAGATAGATCTATACATATATCTCAAATTCACCGCAGGGGGGGGGGGGTTTACAAAAAACATTACTTGTTTTTATTTAGATATATAAATACAACAAACACATAATTTATACAGAACATTGATAAATATAAATAACAGGTAGAAAGATACAGATAGATAGATAGATAGACAGGTAGGTAGACAGACAGACAGACAGACAGACAGAAAAAGATAAATGAATATACAGGTAGATAAAAAGATGCAGATAGACAGGTAGACAGACAGACAGAAAGAGATAAATAGATAAGATAGACAGGTAGGTAGATGGACAGAAAGATAGAAAGACAGATGGGTAGACAGACAGAAAAAGACAGAAAAAGATATACAGACCAGGCTATAAAAATAGATACAGACAAACACAAACAAACACTGATATTAGCATACTGGGTAGTGGCGTATGCATATTTTAAAAAGTGTTAAAATATGGGGTTTATCTTTAAATTGGGGGCGTAACCTATGGAAGATGGGAGAGGTCTAGGAAAATGGATGTGACCTAATTAAAAGTGGGCGTGGCTAAAAGTTTGCAACTCGCTCTCCCTTTTACTGTCCCTCTTTTGTGTTTTCAAATGTTCAGAGGTATGAGTCTAAACCATAATCCTTATTCTATGTATTAGTATTTCTATGTGTAATGCAATGTAAACTAAACATCACTTGTGTTCATACTTCTATTCTCTCTCCATCTCTCCCTCCCTCTCTGTCCGGCCCATCCCAGTTCACCGATTGGTCGGATTTAACCGATAACCCTGCAGAACCGACACTGGTGTAATATATTCAGAACAAGGCAGTAGGACAGCAGCCAGGGGAGAGAGCGCATAACCGAGCTGTTCAATCGCAGACTAAGTTAATCGCTGAAGCACAGCTATGGCAGTAATGGTAACAGCGATGTCTCGGGTCCGGACCGTCTGCTGCACCTTAGCGTCTCTAGGTTCCTCCCTGAGATTAATGGCGACGGGGAAACATTTATCTTCCCACCCATGGGGTGACAATACCACGGAGTCTGACTTGGAGCCGGAAGATCCGGACCCAACTAGTATAATATCCCGGTAAGTTTATCAACTGTTCTAACCTCATTGGACAGGATATTAATCGGGGAGGGCCAATCACAGTGTCCCGTCCATGGTAGGCCCAGACTGCATAACAGGCCTTCTCTATTGCAATTAAAATACATCACCTAGATAAGGACAGGAGCAGTGTACAGCAAGGAATGTCCAACAAGTAATCAGCACTTAACACTCAAAGGTTAAATATAACAAAAAGTAAACTTACTAAACATCCAGGTACATTTCCCAGGAAGGTAGACATGTGTACCCCTACCTCCCTGGATGCCACTGCCACTAGCACCACAGCTGACAGCTCACCATTACCACTCAAACATAGATCATTAATGTCAGGGAGAAATGGTCACGCATGCACAAAGACAAGTGGTGAGCTGGGGCACTAGTGAAGCTTTAATTCCACCAATTCCATATAATAAACTATCTGGGGAATTGTTCACCAATAGGGCATGTCAGAGGACACGTAGACATCCCTTAAGACTTGAAGAAAAAAAGGGTTTTTCACTGTGAGAACGGTAAATCTATGAAACTGTTTTCTAGTGGACATTGTGATGGCAGGTTCATTGGACAGTTTAAAAAAAAAGCTGGATAAGTTTCTGCAAACAAGGAATGTTGCAGGTTACTGGTATTGATATATAAAGTAGAGTTGATCCAGGCATATTTCCGATTGCCAATTGGAGTCAGGAAGGAATTTTCTTCCCACTCATAAATATATCTGTTGTATTCAATTAGATCAACTGGACTTGAAATGTAGTTCTTGAAGACGTTTCGCTAGTCATCCGACTGGCTTTCTCAATTCAGAATGACTTGTACAAGAATCTGTGGCAATTATGTACCCTGGAAAATCCCAATTAGCATATCACAGCCAGGTGTTAAGGGTGTGATTGGATAGTGGCTAAGAGGTGTTATAGGAACGCCCAGGGTAAGGTGTTAAAACGCATTGTACATGGCAGACAGTTGGTGTCGAAATAGAGGTGGGGGGGTTCGAACCAAATGTCTGCCATGTACAATGCTGTTTTAACACCTTACCCTGGGCGTTCCTATAACACCTCTTAGCCACTATCCAATCACACCCTTAACACCTGGCTGTGATATGCTAATTGGGATTTTCCAGGGTACATAATTGCCACAGATTCTTGTACAAGTCATTCTGAATGAGAAGCCGTCGGATGACTAGCGAAACGTTTCAAGAACTACATTTCAAGTCCAGTTGATCTAATTGAATACAACAGATATACCATGACCTGGATGAATGAGAACCTTCACAAGCATATTCCCACTCATAAATTTGTTTTGTTTTTTTTTGCCTTCCACAGGATCAACAGTTAGGCAGGAAATGAGGGTATTGCTAGATGGGTTGGACTGGGTGGACATTTATCTTTATTCAACCTCAAATACTATACTATACTATTTAAGTGGCCATGCACCATTCTCTCCAGTTCCCCAATTGAAGATTGTGATTGAAGCATTAGTGTAAATAAAATCAAAACTTTATTGCTGTATTTAAAATTTCCTCACATCAAAAAGGTATTGACAAAAAAAGGTCTGATGGGTTTCGGGTTGGATGACCCTTACTTCTAGAGTCTAAGTAAGGGTCATGTGACCCGAAACGCTTCAGGCGAAGACAGGCTTCCTGTTGGTGAACATCCTGGGGAGTACCCAAGTGATCAACAGAAGCCAACGCTATAATGATCTTGGGATATAGAAACCGGTAAAATACCATAAACTAAATTGTTTCTTATCCCATTGGGGGGGGGTGAAAAAGTGGAAGTCAGAAGCCACCAACTAGTAAAGCTTTGGCAGCAAACTACTGGTTCTAGTCAGAGTAAACATTCCTCCTTCTCTGAGAAATGTACTTGGATATCTAAAAAATCTTTTTTTTTTTTTTTTTAATAAATATGGCTGCCCCTATATTTTTTAACCAAGACACTACAACAGAGTTTCCTTCTTTCTAAATCTTGGTACACACACACACACACACACACACACACACAACTGTCGCCACAAATTACACATCAGATTTTATTGCATCTTTTTGGTAATAAGGAAAGAATAAATATGCATTCACCGATCAGTCGTCCCCCTGTTTACAGGTATATGAATACTAATAAGCCTGTGCAGCATAATTTATCTCTATATAGATGTAGAGAGAATTACAGCAAAACATGAGGCAGCTGTCAAGGCGACTATATTACTGGCATGTAATGACATTTTATTTTCTCAGAACACTTAAAAAACAGCGGAAAGCCGTTTTGTTCCAGCGAATGAAAAGGAAAATGGAACCTGGTGGACCACCAGAAAGAGCCCTAACATGGAAAGCAATAGAACAGATCAGGTAAAAAATACTTTGTTCTCAGATTTGTGTGATTTGTTATAACGGTAACCAAAAAACCCAGAACAAGGTTTACTGGAAAGGGAAAAATAACAGTTTTATTCATAGACCATTAATTATATTATAATTCTAACTATATATAAAAATTACTTTCTCTTACATCCAATTTTTAGTTATTATAACATCAGCTATAAAATAACCTATTTATAAACACACTTATATATCTATAAAATAACCTATTTATAAACACAATTTATATATCCATAAAAAATCCTGGCTGGCCAGCCATGCTTTATAAAAAGACAGTACTGTAAAAAACTATTTAGACACTATAATCCTGTGAAATGTGCATTAAGATTCAGTCCCAGTAACTTAATCTACTTGTAACTATTGTTGCAACTAGCTCGTCACAATTAGATTGATATGTAGCTTAGTTCTGTCACTGGAGTCCACTCTACAGTGAATTGTAACAATTGCAGTCTGTCAATGTTCCTGGTAATTGTTTGTTATATAGCAGACAAATAAGCAGTAGAGAGACACAGTTTTGCAGACTTGCTGTAATACTTATCAGGTCTGTCGCTTGTCTCTCCAACACACTGTCCGAGGGAGGATGAACAGTTCCACCGGGTGACTTGATTCTCTCAGCAATATTCAATTTTGTGGGAACTCTGGTGATTAATTAATCTCCTTCCCGCTCTATAGGAGTTTTATGCAGAAGCCGACTCCTTAGCTCCCCTCACTCCACTCCAGTGGATTCCTTGCACTCGGGGGGACCAAGTCGGCGTCCCAACAGCTTCGCTCGGCGTTCCCACCACGTCCCGCTGAGATGACGTCACTTTCCTTACGTCTCCTCCCGTTCGGCAGTGTTTGTAGTTTACAAAATGATTATTCCAAATCTTTACTGGAACATATAGGTACAGGATTATAGACTATGATAATAGCTCTCGCAACGCGTTTCACCATACAGGCTTCATCAGCGGCCCGAGCAACCACAGCACCTCCCAACATGACTTAATCAGAACCAGTGAAATTAAATACCTGGGCCTAAGAATTTCAAAACATTGAATACATCAATTCAAACAAAAAACACAGACATGGAGCAAACTGCCCCTAGGAGTTACCGGGCGTGCCAACATAATAAAAATGAACCTGCTACCAAAAGCACTATATATTCTCTGGCACTCTCCAACAATCATTCTCTGGCACTCTCCAACAATCATCAAATATTTCAAGGTCATTGAATCAATATTGAAATCCTTTGTGTGGGGCTCAAACTGGCACAAAGTGTCATGGTCGGTCTTGAAAAGGCCCACGGAAATGGGAGGACTAGCCATCCCAGATCTAAACCTATATTATTTAGCCTCACAAATTTCCCACCTATATCATTGGTCTCACACAGAAGCTAACCGATATCTAACGATGTTCGGTGACCCTCAAGCCCGAATATACCCTGATATTATATATCTCCTCTCAAAGAATCAAGGGAGATCAAGGTCCCCACCGCTTACCCACCCACTATTCCTCCAGGCAATCAAAACCTGGAAAATCACATGCCAAAAACTGAAGATCCCTCACCCTAACAAAAAAAACTCCTTTGTGGGGTAACTTGGATCTCCCAGAGTTCTTTTAATTTATGGTATTGCCCTTGACCCAGTCCCTGGGTTGATTCAGTTGCTCAGTAGAGACCTGAGCATCTTTGACCCATCCAACAGTCAATCAGTAGAAATAACTGCTAGGAACATGTGGTGCATCCTGGGAAGAAGAAGGATCGTTAGAACCTGAAATTTCAGCTCACTAATGTCAACAGCAGGGAACAGGGTATGAAATCAACTGGTTTTTCAAAATGGAAGAGAATATGTAGAATAACTAAGCATGCATTACACAAACTAACAATTTAATACATATTGATGATAACCACTGAACTGTCCCTTTAAGTTTCCTACTGGCATTGTGTTTAGTGGAATAAACAGGTGATTGGAGCGTGCCGGACGCATGGAGAACCGGGTTCTGATGATCTAGTTCATATAGTAAAATAGAATATTCAATCATGCTAAAAAGTCCCAGATATTGAATTATTTTTATGTGCACTATTAGAGCATAGTAAAGGTAGGGACTAAAATAGCTAGTCTTTAAAAATAATAAAAGACTTACACACAACAACTGGGTGGGCCGGGTGGACACTCCCCCGGACCCAGACGCTCTAGTGTGTAGATGCTCAGAGAGACGGTAACATTGTTAACATGATGCAAAATTGCTTAAGGAGGGTCTCACCAGTCACAGCCTTTGGTCCGGGTGCTGTCTTGCCCCAGACCCCTCGCAAGGTCCAAACAACAACGGTACAAACGAAAAAGAACGGGCTGCAGCCGTCCTGTGAGTCAATCTCGCACGGAGGTGATAGGTAAAAAAGCTTCTTTATTTAACACATATGGCTATACAAAAGGGTACATGTCTAACGCGTTTCGTGCCTGATCATGGCACTTCGTCAGAGACACATGTACAATGGTTACAACACGGCTTAAATAGAAAAAGACAATTAAGACACTTAATTGGATGGATCCCGCCTCTTCAAAGGGGAAGGGATATAAATAGCAATAAACACAAATATAATGAGAAAAAGGAAAAACAAAAATAAAGAAAGTATATAAATCTATATACATTACACCCAATTAAAACCAAATACAAAAACATTCATATAGATATGTGTATAGACCTGTAGAAATACTAAAGAATTGATTAATATATAAATAAATCTAAATATCATTAAATATCTGAGGTAGTAAATGGGCGCAGGTTCTGTATTGTCATATATTAGAAGAAATATATGATAGGAGAAAAAGGAGAGATAATATTACAGATTGGTAAAACCAGTGATATCGAATATTGAATTTAATCCCTTGGGGGTTCGGGTATCTAGTAAAAAAATCCATTTAGCTTCTTGTTTAAGCAAAATAGCTATGTGATCACCTCCTCGAGCAGGAGCAGTGATACGTTGAATGCCTTGGATGCGAAATAGGGTAGTATCTGCTCCATTGCATTCAATAAAATGTCTAGCCACCGGGCTTGACCAATCAAATTTGACAATGGAGTTAAAATGTTCCCTCACTCGATGTCTGAAGGGGCGCATGGTACATCCGACATATTGAGTCAAGCATTTTAAACAAGTAATGAGATAAATAACAAAACTAGTGTTACAGTTAATGTATTCCTTATTCATATATGTCTTTTTTGTGATAGTGCTAGTAAAGGTATTGGTAGTGTAGATAATATGACATACAGTACATCTTGCTCCACCGCATTTAAAATTTCCTTTAGTATCTAGCCATGTTTGTTTCAAGGGTTTACTCAGATATGTACTAGGAGCTAGACTATTTCCTATAGTGGGAGCTTTTCGGGCGACAAACTTACAGCCTTCGTTAATAATGTCAAATAGGGTTTGGTCCCCATATAGGACAGGCAAGTTTCTCTTTACGATATCTACAATTTTATGATACTGTGGACTGTATCTTGTGGAAAAAATTAGTGGAGAGGGTGCTTTAAATTTACTCTTAGAATTATTTTTTGAGTAATTAGCTATTAACAGCTCTGATCTCTTACGGGAGGAAGCTTTAATAAAGGCATCCTCAATGTTCTTGATCGAGTATCCCCTAGATATGTCTCCTTTTCAAATCAGTGGCCTTGGAGGTAAATTCTTCCTCAGTACTACAATTACGACGTATACGGAGGAATTGACTATAAGGTATCCCCCTAAAGATGTGGGTTGGGTGGCTGGAATTTGCTTTCAAGATCGTATTCCCAGTGCATACTTTACGATATAGCGTGGTATGTATCGAGTTTTCTTTGGTTGTAATAAGGATATCTAGAAAAGGTAAGCTATTACCTCCAAATTCATGAGTAAATTGAAGGTTCAAAGAGTTGGAATTCAGGGTCTCAATAAAGGATTTAAATATGTGTTCACTGCTATCCAAAATCAAAAGTATATCATCTATATAGCGTCTATACAGCTTGATGAAAGGAAATTTCTTTAATATGTCAATATTGCCAAATAGTTGGCATTCCTCCCACCAACCAACATATAAGTTGGCATATGTGGGGGCGAATTTCGCCCCCATCGCGGCTCCTTGGGACTGTAAATAAAAATGACCGTCAAAAGAAAAAAAGTTATGAGTTAACAAAAAATGTAGAGACTCCAAAATAAAATACTTGAGATCCCTGGAGTAGCTGGTATAAGTATTAAGATGATATTCAATTGCAATAATACCTAGATGGTGGGGAATGCATGAATAGAGGGATGAAATGTCCATGCTAATAAGAGAATAAGTTTGTTTCCAAGATATAGTGTCCAAAAGTTGTAAAAGATGTGTAGTATCTTTGAGGTAAGTATGAAGTCTAAGGACAAGTGGTTGTAGTAATATATCGATAAAGTCAGAGAGGTGTTCACATAAGCTCCCTACTCCAGAGATGATAGGTCGGCCTACTGGGGGTCTAGTGCTTTTGTGGAATTTAGGCAAACAGTAAAACACTGGGATAATTGGATGTTCTGGTATAAGGCACTTGCCTACATCTGAGCCAAAAATACCTAAAGACACCCCTTCCTCTATTAATTTAGATAGGATATTCCTAAAATGTTGAGAAGGATTACTCGATAAGGGCTTATATGTGGACGAATCCGTGAGTTGACGTAACACCTCAGCTTCATAATCAGTGGCATTCATTACCACTACCATACCTCCTTTATCTGCGTTTTTTATGACAATGGAATTATCGGCCTGTAGCGTTTTAAGAGCAAGGCGTTCTAATCGAGATAGATTGTACTTCTTGCTACAGGTTGTATTGTGATATTTACAGGAAGTAATTTTTAAAGTTTTAAGTTCTGATTCAATAACGGCCTGAAATCTATCCACAGACGGGCTCCTACTAGATGTTGGATAGAACTTACTTTTGGAGCTCTTTAGGCGATCGGGAAGATCATTAATGTGAAATTTAATGGGACTTGATTCTGAGGATTCCATAAGAGTGTTAATTATAGTAAGATCCTCTACTGATTCTTTATTAGCTATGGAGGAAAAGGGATTAGAAGCAAAGCTAGATTTTGAAGAAAAATGTTTTCGCAACAAAATTTTACGAACAAACTTGTTAATATCAATCAGAGTTTCAAAGACATCAAAATCCTTGCTAGGTGAAAAGATAAACCATTGCTCAATACTTGGGTTTCTATAGTTGAGAGAGACCTAGAGGAAAGATTTAGTACATTGTTCTGTTCGTGTGTTTCCTCTCCCTTAGTTGATATCCCTGTTTTACCTTTCTCCAATCGTTTTTTGAACTCGAGATGGATTGTCGTTGCTCAATTTCTCGGGATCTAAGTCAACAAGAAATTGAATTAACAAAAGAAAAACTAACTAAATGTACAGTAGATGAAACCCATATTGAATTATTAACTAAAATCCAAAGTAAAATAGAAAAAACTGAACAGGAAATTATTTTGAGAAAGAAACATAAATTCCTAAGGGACAAAAAGGACTATAAGGAGGGTAGGGTTTATGGCCCCTTTACCCCTAATAGACCAAATTACTCTACGCCAAAAAGATATAGAACCAGATCTTATTCTAGAACATCGTTTGGTGATTTAAATACCACCAATCCAAATAAATCAATTCTTAAAAGACCTTACCAGAAACATGTATGTTTTACATCATGTGAATCCGATTCTGTAGCAGATATTTCCGCTGTGTCCCCCCATTTTGTCTCCCCTAGTTCTACAGACCAGAGGATGGAAAAAGCTAGTGAAATATTCTCCGCCGATTATCACGATACACGTACTAATATACCACAACGAGTGGTTCGTCCAAAACAGAATTTTGGTGGGAACTATAAAAATAGACGCTTTGATTCCGATTCTGATGAGGAGTTCCCAAGACTCACTAAGGATTCTAGACCCATATCCAAAAGACTTAGATCCCGAGAAATTGAGCAACAACAATCCATCTAGAGTTCAAAAAACGATTGGAGAAAGGTAAAACAGGGATATCAACTAAGGGAGAGGAAACACACGAACAGAACAATGTACTAAATCTTTCCTCTAGGTCTCTCTTAACTATAGAAACCCAAGTATTGAGCAATGGTTTATCTTTTTCACCTAGCAAGGATTTTGATGTCTTTGAAACTCTGATTGATATTAACAAGTTTGTTCGTAAAATTTTGTTGCGAAAAGATTTTTCTTCAAAATCTAGCTTTGCTTCTAATCCCTTTTCCTCCATAGCTAATAAATAATCAGTAGAGGATCTTACTATAATTAACACTCTTATGGAATCCTCAGAATCAAGTCCCATTAAATTTCACATTAATGATCTTCCCGATCGCCTAAAGAGCTCCAAAAGTAAGTTCTATCCAACATCTAGTAGGAGCCCGTCTGTGGATAGATTTCAGGCCGTTATTGAATCAGAACTTAAAACTTTAAAAATTACTTCCTGTAAATATCACAATACAACCTGTAGCAAGAAGTACAATCTATCTCGATTAGAACGCCTTGCTCTTAAAACGCTACAGGCCGATAATTCCATTGTCATAAAAAACGCAGATAAAGGAGGTATGGTAGTGGTAATGAATGCCACTGATTATGAAGCTGAGGTGTTACGTCAACTCACGGATTCGTCCACATATAAGCCCTTATCGAGTAATCCTTCTCAACATTTTAGGAATATCCTATCTAAATTAATAGAGGAAGGGGTGTCTTTAGGTATTTTTGGCTCAGATGTAGGCAAGTGCCTTATACCAGAACATCCAATTATCCCAGTGTTTTACTGTTTGCCTAAATTCCACAAAAGCACTAGACCCCCAGTAGGCCGACCTATCATCTCTGGAGTAGGGAGCTTATGTGAACACCTCTCTGACTTTATCGATATATTACTACAACCACTTGTCCTTAGACTTCATACTTACCTCAAAGATACTACACATCTTTTACAACTTTTGGACACTATATCTTGGAAACAAACTTATTCTCTTATTAGCATGGACATTTCATCCCTCTATTCATGCATTCCCCACCATCTAGGTATTATTGCAATTGAATATCATCTTAATACTTATACCAGCTACTCCAGGGATCTCAAGTATTTTATTTTGGAGTCTCTACATTTTTTGTTAACTCATAACTTTTTTTCTTTTGACGATCATTTTTATTTACAGTCCCGAGGAGCCGCGATGGGGGCGAAATTCGCCCCCACATATGCCAACTTATATGTTGGTAGGTGGGAGGAATGCCAACTATTTGGCAATATTGACATATTAAAGAAATGTCCTTTCATCAAGCTGTATAGACGCTATATAGATGATATACTTTTGATTTGGGATAGCAGTGAAGACATATTTAAATTCTTTGAGACCCTAAATTCCAACTCTTTGAACCTTCAATTTACTCATGAATTTGGAGGTAATAGCTTACCTTTTCTAGATATCCTTATTACAACCAAAGAAAACTCGATACATACCTTGCTATATCGTAAAGTATGCGCTGGGAATACGATCTTGAAAGCAAATTCCAGCCACCCAACCCACATCTTTAGGGGGATACCTTTTAGTCAATTCCTCCGTATACGTCGTAATTGTAGTACTGAGGAAGAATTTACCTCCAAGGCCACTGATTTGAAAAGGAGACATATCTAGGGGATACTCGATCAAGAACATTGAGGATGCCTTTATTAAAGCTTCCTCCCGTAAGAGATCAGAGCTGTTAATAGCTAATTATTCAAAAAATAATTCTAAGAGTAAATTTAAAGCACCCTCTCCACTAATTTTTTCCACAAGATACAGTCCACAGTATCATAAAATTGTAGATATCGTAAAGAGAAACTTGCCTGTCCAATATGGGGACCAAACCCTATTTGACATTATTAACGAAGGCTGTAAGTTTGTCGCCCGAAAAGCTCCCACTATAGGAAATAGTCTAGCTCCTAGTACATATCTGAGTAAACCCTTGAAACAAACATGGCTAGATACTAAAGGAAATTTTAAATGCGGTGGAGCAAGATGTACTGTATGTCATATTATCTACACTACCAATACCTTTACTAGCACTATCACAAAAAAGACATATATGAATAAGGAATACATTAACTGTAACACTAGTTTTGTTATTTATCTCATTACTTGTTTAAAATGCTTGACTCAATATGTCAGATGTACCATGCGCCCCTTCAGACATCGAGTGAGGGAACATTTTAACTCCATTGTCAAATTTGATTGGTCAAGCCCGGTGGCTAGACATTTTATTGAATGCAATGGAGCAGATACTACCCTATTTCGCATCCAAGGCATTCAACGTATCACTGCTCCTGCTCGAGGAGGTGATCGCATAGCTATTTTGCTTAAACAAGAAGCTAAATGGATTTTTTTACTAGATACCCGAACCCCCAAGGGATTAAATTCAATATTCGATATCACTGGTTTTACCAATCTGTAATATTATCTTTCTCCTTTTTCTCCTATCATATATTTCTTCTAATATATGACAATACAGAACCTGCGCCCATTTACTACCTCAGATATTTAATGATATTTAGATTTATTTATATATTAATCAATTCTTAAGTATTTCTACAGGTCTATACACATATCTATATGAATGTTTTTGTATTTGGTTTTAATTGGGTGTAATGTATATAGATTTATATACTTTCTTTATTTTTGTTTTTCCATTTGCTTTTTCTCATTATATTTGTGTTTATTGCTATTTATATCCCTTCCCCTTTGAAGAGGCGGGATCCATCCAATTAAGTGTCTTAATTGTCTTTTTCTATTTAAGCCGTGTTGTAACCATTGTACATGTGTCTCTGACGAAGTGCCATGATCAGGCACGAAACGCGTTAGACATGTACCCTTTTGTATAGCCATATGTGTTAAATAAAGAAGCTTTTTTACCTATCACCTCCGTGCGAGATTGACTCACAGGACGGCTGCAGCCCGTTCTTTTTCGTTTGTACCATTGTGTTTAGTGTCAGTACTTAAATGTAAGTTCCTAAATGTTTTTTCTCATCTAATATAGCATTTAAATGACCACAAGAAAACCAAGGTCAACAAATTTGCTGACACTCTAACCCTTATTGACCAACATAAATGTACCATTCAGTCTGGGATGAATGTTCCCTTTTAATCTCTGCTTTACAGCACTTTATTGAATATCTGGTATGATTATTTTTTTTTAATTCCAGGTATTTGAAGCAGGAATTTCCAGAAGAGTGGACTGTGCCTAGGTTGGCACAAGGATTTAATACAAGTACAGATGCTATAAGAAGACTTCTCAGGTCAAAATTTTCTCCTTCAGAGAAAAGGAAAGCAAAACAGGATGCAAAGGTTTCATTCCTTTTAAATCAAATGAACAAGACATCAACAAAACATTTGCTAGCTCCTATTTCAACTGCTACAGAGTCAGGCCAAGCACTTCTTCCAACTGTTGTAACACCAGGCCAATCACTTCTTTCTTCTGGGATGAATGAAAAGCCAATTACAAACACACAAGAATTTGGTGTGCTCACTTCTACAGGAACAATATCTGACTTGGTAAATCCTACAAGTTTAGAATTAGCATTTGTAAAAGTGGACCAGATAAACATGACCAAATCTCAAGTTACGAATAAAGTGCAAGGCACAATGTTCGCCTCAATGGAAAGCACCAAATCTGACAATCCACATTCTACTGAAGATGAAAAGATCTGTCCTGATGAAGAATGGGATGGTCAGATTCTCTGTGATGGTGAACTAGAGGAATTATCGAGACATGGTATTGAGAACAAAATGAAAGTGGTTCAAAAAGGGAGGGAGTTTTTTGACAGCAATGGAAATTTTCTTTATCGTATATGATAATAAAATGTGACACCACATTGTTCGATATAATATATATTACACACCAACTAACGTTATCTCAACAGCAGGCAAGCTAAATCAAAATGCGGAGTAAGGAATTTCTGACTTGCCACCTATACATGTATATCTAATCAATGTAACACATATCTATAAAAACACCACTGTAAGTCATCTGTTTTTTACGTCTGCCCTTTTAAGAAAACTATAGTAGTTCACAAATTGTACAAATGCCTTCTTTATTGTAATGCTAATACATATCTTTATATATCCAGGTCCTGGTATAGATGTAGTATTTGGTTAGATCAATTTGATTTAAAGGGCATCTATACCGAAAAATAGGTTATTTTAAATTGACCAAAATTGGAAACTATAATTCTTCCCAACCACCACTGTATCATTTTTTTGTTGATCTGCCCCCTATTGCTTTATATTTCAGCTGTCAGTCAAGTTCATTGCTCTCAAAAACTATTCTTCTGTGAGTAGTTTTTCCATACTGGAATGGTGACAGAGTTTTGACAGTTGGAATGCTGTGTGCAGGCTTGACTGTTGCTTTGTGGGGAAAAAGTCAGGTCAGGTGGAAGTGGGAGTGGTTAAAAGAGGGAGGGGGGATACTTCTAAACAAAATGTGTGCTGGATTAAAGGCATGCAGCAACATACGCAAATCAGAGTAAGTGCTACTTACATGTATTCAATTATAGATTAAGGTGAGGCAAAGTCAGTTTTTCAGTATAGTGTCCCTTTAATTTTGTTTTTTACAAACATTTTGCTACACATCCGGCTTGCTTTGTCAATTTCTGAATTGAGAAAGACATTAGGCTGACTAATGAAATGTCACCAAGAAGCTAAACCTTGAATCTCACAAATGGATTGTAATATGCAGGTAAGTAATGCATCATTCGAGTCATCTTATAATGAGAAACTCCCTGTTTTTAGATGTTAAAGGGCATGTCCACCCTTTTGAATTTTTTTTGATATATTGTAGGGCTTCCTCCCCCAGCCCCAACCGCCATAATAGAATTATCAGA
Source organism: Hymenochirus boettgeri (assembly GCA_019447015.1). Classification (NCBI taxonomy): domain Eukaryota; kingdom Metazoa; phylum Chordata; class Amphibia; order Anura; family Pipidae; genus Hymenochirus; species Hymenochirus boettgeri. The sequence goes on along the minus strand of CM033471.1, from coordinate 201,691,118 downwards.
AAATCCCCCAATCTTTACTTACCTTCTCTCTCTCCTCCGCTGCACTGTCCGGCCTAACTGCAAGCAGCCGCGTCCCTGAGAGGCAGCCAATCACGGACGCGGCTGCTTGTTGCTTAGAACGCCGGGGGAGAGAGGTAAGGTAAGTAGAGTTCAGGGGACTTTCTGATAATTCTATTATACCGGTTGGGGCTGGGGGAGGAAGCCCTACAATATAACCAAGGAGATTGTAGCTAGGGGGAGGGCTGAACTGCGCATGGTAAAATGTTCCCGGAGGAGAGACTCTGCTAGGCTCCTGGTGGCCAGTTTTTGTGACTTTGGAGGGGCATAGCAGGGCAGCCATTTGGAGCAGGGATGTAAGGTAAGGATTTTATTACACTACAGAGTGGGGCCAGTAGTGGGTTACATTATTGTTTTGGGGGTGGACATGCCCTTTAAATACTAGACTGAAGTTCCCCTCTAATGTAAAAGCTTTTCTCCATAGAACACCAATGCATAGTAAGCTACTGCTCAGTGTGGTGCATCCGTTTTGTTGCCAATCAGTCCACTGATCTAGGAAAAAAAGGACCCCACGTAACTGCCATTAGAGCAAACATCCCTCTACTTCACTCCAGAACTCCTGCATAGGATGAACCATGGAATTAGATATTTGAGGTATTATAGAGCATTGAGTTCATTTTATTATATATATATATATATATAGGAAATGTCCAGCTTTGACTTTTTGCTGGTTAGGAATTGGGTACTGGTTATGAATATTATAATGGACCCCATTAAAACTCTCCTCTCTCAAGAATCATATAAACTTGGCAGCCAGAAATTTGCTTCCCAAATTTTGTCAGAGAAGGGTGATTTCCAGTAGATTAGACTTTTACCAATGGGTCCAAAACATAAGACTAATTGAGAACCTGACAGCTAGAGTACATAATTTGGACAGATTTGAAAAGATCTGAAATGGGCGAGGAGTGTGGAAGCTAATATGTTCTCAGCTTTTAAGTTGAGGATATACTAAGGACCTTTTGAGCAGTAATGCATATTATTACAGTTTGTGTGCCGAGAGAGAACTCCCTATGCAAATTACATACTGCAGAACTGAGCTTAGGTTTTCAATTTTATTCTTTACTGTTACAAGGTTTATGGTTTCTCATTACTTTACCAGATGTATATGCATTATGATTTTTATATAAGGTGTTATGGTTGGGAACAGGCACTTTTTCAGATTGCACATAGTAGCCGGGTTTTGTCCCTTGGAACTTTCTTGAAAGACTTTAAACTTCTGTTGCTTTCTGGACTTTTTTTTGTGTTTTTGCTGTAGTGCAATATCTCCCGATACTATTTATGTCTGTATATAAAACAAAAATCTCACAGTCCGTGTAGTCTTCATGCAGCCTTTTTGAGCATGTGCAATTCACTCTATTCAAAGAGCATTTTCTATACAGAAGCCCCTGTGAGACTTTGTTCGCTCTGAAGTTAATTTAACAGCCAGCATGAATAGCAGGCTTTAGTTTCTTTAAAACTAAAGAGTAGACAGAAACCTCTCGCTTGGTGTAAATAACGTAGGCCCACATTATAATCTATTTTTATTGTTTAAAGGTGCCCATACTTTAGCACTTACCTGCTGATTCCTGGAACTGCCTTTCCCGTTGTGAGAGACATATACGATTGTAAAATTAATGGGGCCAGATGGGACCTCGCGACCCGGTCAGCGGGTAAGTACAAATGTATGGGTACCTTAGAAGGCACACATAGTAACTATAAGTTAACCCATATTAAAATTGCAAACCCTCATTTTGATAGCCACCTTTCAATGCAATTCGCACAATCTTCTTCAATTGGGTTTTTGTCGTCTATTATGTGATTAACGACTGAATGGCAGTTGCCATGTGCTGGTCTATGCTAAACTGTAAACTAGTTACATACAAGCGGCTAGGCTAGTTCATTTCTAACATTTATGATTGGGTTTTGTGATGTTAGCATGTGAGAAACTCATTGCAATGTGGGGTGCCACATTGAATGAGATGCATTCTGTTTTTGGGCCACATTCGATAACCATTTAATGCAAATTGCATGCGCTCCAATTTCGGGATATTGTGCAAATTGCAGCACAAACTGATGGTAACAAATGTTTTTTATGCATATTATCGTCTGGTCCATTGTGGCCTCAGCCTGACCTAAAATATCGTTTGTGTGAAAGTAGCCTAAAATATACATGTACAGATACATGCAGAAACATACAAAGAGACAGACCCACATACATAGCTATTTAACACATGCAGAGAAAACTACTGAAACACACACATCAACATATCCTGTTTATTCCATGTGTCGGCAAGACTTACTAAATTTACTTTATTTTTCAGTTTCTTAAAAGAATCATTAAATCTAGCGTTAGTTTAGCAAATTCTTCTTCTGCTAACAGGTACTTGTTAATAATGCTAATGACTGAATCTTCTGAAATGCTGTTGAAAGTTTCTTCATTGTAAATGGGAAGATGACCTGCAAGCTCACAAAGTGCCACATTGAATGCAGTCACCTCTTTGGCACCAAAACTTGGTTTTCTTGCCCAGATAATTACTCGAATTCCATCCCTAGATTCAGAAGCTTTCACTTCATTTGGATTACTGCCCCTGGTTACAAATAAATTATGTGCAATGTTCCTGGCCACCAAAAAATCTGTAACTTTACAAATGTTACAAGCTGTGGACTTTAAATCACTCCCGTCTGTGTAAAAGAAAAATCCTGGTGCAGGGAAGCTAGTGATAACATGAAAATTTATTTTAGGACACAAAGGTTTGCCGCAGAAAGATTCTAATAAAAGCTCATGGTCCAGATAAAAACCGTGCATGTGTAAATGGTTAACAGAAGCAAGCCCTCCAAGGCTGTTAAATCCAACTCTAAATCCTGGATGGGAACTGAGAAGAATAGATTCCATTCCAAACTCCATAAGATCTTGTGTTAGAATTTGGGGAAGGCAAAGCAATGGGTCTGGTATAAGTAAAACATGCCCAAATTCAAGAGGGCTTACATTAATCACAACCAAAATGCTGGTTTTATTACAATGTATAGCGCAAGATCCTTGTGGATTAGCTCCATTATTGTCAGATAATTCAGGTGACTTCTCACCATTAACCATGACTTTACATTCTACACTTGCTTCTTTGGCAAGCTCAGATGCTGATCTACTCATCTGAAATAAAATCTCCTCAGGTTTTATCTTATTATAATTGAACTGACTGGGGTCAAATTTTTGTTGGACACTCCAAATATGTTCTGGCTTCCTCCGATTTAAACTTCTTTGGATGTTAAGTTGTGCCACATATTTAAATTGACCTGGTAATATTCTAGTCTGTATATGTTGCAAAGGATAACGAAACAAACCCTGGTCCATCTTTTCCCTCCATTTTACTTGAAGTGCTCGGTCAAAGGTGGAAAGAATGTTTGTGTCATCTGCATGCGCTCTCCTTTGTTTCCATGTTGGGATGGAAGAAACAAAATTATAATTAGAATACCTGTACTTTTCTATTTCTGTATTTGTCATGAGCTTCAAGTGCTTTTCTTCCATCCTTTTATTTCTAGTCTTATCACAATTTTATTCAATCTTTTTTTTTTTTCTCAATCTAATAATGAAATAAATAAGGAAAAAATAAAATTAATAAATCCCATAAACAATGAACAATGGATGCATAGCAAAATATATATATATGATTCAGCGGCCTGTGGTTCCTGTACTAGAAATTAAGCCAAAGTGTTCTGAGTGTTAACAAGCAAAATACTATTACAAACACTTTAAAAATGAAGAGCATAGAGTCCTCAGGATTGAATGCAAGTGAGACTTTGTTGCAGCTTACACTACATGTTTTGGGTATAAAGTCTCACTTGCATTCAATCTTGAGGACTCTATGCTCTTCATTTTGAACATGTTTGTACTAATATCGGTGCTTAGAACAGGAGCACACTTGGAAGACACGAGTCAATCTATTTCTCTGTGAACTGGACTTCTATGTTGAGCACGATACTGTGAGATGCGAATATGTATACTTGAGTTTTTATCATATAGACCTTGATTTAATAAAATCTAATTAAATTTAAAGGGTATGTCCACCTTTTTAGAAAATTTGCTGTAGTGTAGGGCTCCCTCTCCCACCCCCTATATTAGCTTGTAAAAAAACTTAACCAAACTTTACTTCCACTGCCTCTTTCCTACGGCGTTCAGACACGGCCCACTGCATGCATGAAACTGCAAGCAGGGGGCCGTACCTGCAGCCACGTCCGTGATTGGCTGAGAGGCAGCCAATCACGGAGTTCAGAACACCAGTGGAACAAGGCAGTGTAAGTACAGATCGGGTTACTTTTTTTTACAAGCTAATATAGCAGTTGGGGGTGGGAAAGCGAGTCCTACACTACATAAAAGGTATTTTACACTAGGGCACAGGGAACCTAATTGGGATAGGGAGGGAGGAGGGCTGCACTGAGCAAGCCAGTAACCTCTCAGAGGCGGAAACGTTTTCCTCCCTGCCAGGCTCCTGGTGTTCACTTTCTAGGACTTTGTGCTGACATTACAGGAGAACCATTTGGAGCAGAGGGGTAAGGTAAGGATTTTTAAACACTAATATTTTTTAAAGGGTATGTCCACCCTTAAATGTAATTTTTAATATGCTGTTTCCCCATGTCTCCCAGCCCCAACCGCGTAATTTTCAGAAAGCCCCCCAAACTCTTACTTACCTCTCCTCTTTCCTTCGCCACGCTGCCGGCCCTCTGCTTGCGAGAATGCAAGCAGAGGGGCGGGACCGGCAGTCGCGTCTGTGATTGGCTGAGCGGCAGCCAATCACGGACGCGGCTGCCGGTCATTCAGTGCAGCGGAGGAAAGAGGAGAGGTAAGAGTTTGGGGAGCTTTCTGAAAATAAAAAATATGCGGTTGGGGCTGGGAGACATGGGGGAGCAGCATATTAAGGGGGTTTTACGCTATGGGGAGGGATAGTAGAACGGGAGGGAGAGGGAGGGGGGAGAAGGGCTGCAGTACGCATGGCAAATATCTACCGGAGGCAAGATAGCAGGCAGAGCCCTATATGGACTCTGCTAGCCTCCTGGTGGGCAGTTTTTGGGACTACAGGCGAACCCTATGGAGCTGGGATGTGAGGTAAGGATTAAACTACATTACATGGTGGGGCCAGTAGTTGGGGGGGATTATAGTTTTGGGGGTGGACATGCCCTTTAACAGTTAACTGAAATTTTTATAAATCAAGCTTTCAGAAGTATAGCCTCCTTTTTTAGGCTTAGATTTCTGAAGGCTTGCTATGATTAAACTTTTAATTAGCCATTAAAATTTTCACTATTTGGAAGATTTTTTACTAAGTATGTCATTGTGTGTTCCATCCACAGGCTACCGAGATTACAGAGTTAATGAAGAATGGAGAAAATTAGCACCATTTTGAACGATAAGAACTTTTATTGAATAACCCTGGTAATTCTCAAACATTGTCTTTATATCAGTACCTGCCTTTTATGAGATGAAGGTCTCTGCTGCTCTTTCACGTGCTTTCTTGGGACTTAGGGCTAGGCCACACTGCTGCGATTTTTCTATGTTTGCGTTTTTTCAAATCATTGGAATCGCGGCAACGCACTGAAAACACGCGTTTTCGGGTGCGATGCAATTGCGATTTGCGTTCCACATTTTAAATTGCAATTGTATGCTTTTTCCAACACTTAATGAAAAAACGCATGCGCAAATGCAACGAAATTGCATGCGATTCCGTTGCAGTGTGGCCGTGCCCTAACTCCAGCTTTCAGTACACACCCACTGTGGGTGGAGTACACATTTCCTAGAGGCTTGGTCAAACTCCCAATGCAACAAGCAATATATATATAGAAATGTGATAGTATACATCCACGCAGAGTGCAACTAGAGACCAAATTAATTCAATACATACAAAAATTAGATGCCTAGTGCACATCCAATTAATTTGCTTACATTTTACTTTACCATTGTAATGCAACTTAAAAAGCCTGCCCTTCTCTCTGGATAAATTAAAGCAATTAGTTCAATACCTTGGCCAAATTATTTTAAGCCCAGCAACCACTTCACGGTTTGCTTTATTCTGCTGGGTCCTAACTTTTAACTTGTTTAAGTACTGAAAGCTGGAGAGTTAGTCCAAAGAAAGCAAGCGAAAGAGCATAAAAAAATTAGACCTGCCCTGATGGTTTCTTATTCAAAAAAGTTGGTTTCTTTTTCAGTTAGTTTCTTATTCACAGACTGAAGTTGGTTTCTTATTCGGATTTCAATAAGAAACTGGTGTATTGCAATAGGTAAACCGCTTTGGGCCACTGAAAAAACACTGCAGACAGACATGTACATACCCCTGGCACATAATTCAGTTGAGTCCAGCCTGGCCCAAATTGGTTTTGGGCATGCAAGTTGGCACCAGTCTGCAAAATAGCCATTTTAGCCATTTGAATAAGAAACTGATATATTGCAATAGGTAAACCGCTTTGGGCCACTAAAAAAACACCGCAGACAGACTTGTACATACCCCTGGCACATAATTCAGTTGAGTCCAGCCTGGCCCAAATTGGTTTTGGGCATGCAAGTTGGCATCAAAGTCTGCAAAATAGCCATTTTAGCCAAAATTTGCTATCCTTTGTGGATCATGATGTAGGTTTCCTGCTTTGTCTCTAATAGGGTGGTATGCATTTGCCATCATTTTATTGTTACGTTTGTTTGCAAGCATTGTATCCAGTTTATTGCTTCTACTGTAGCATCTTTGGTTTGTGAATATAAGTGCTTTTTCTGCCTTGTCTAAAAGTAGTTTAGATAATTCAGTTTTCAGTGATTTTAATTCTGTCCCCTCATTCCAGGTCTTCCCTAACTTCTTGCCTGTAGTGTGTATTGTCTCCACGAATTCTAAGATCTTTTTGTTACATATTTTCTTATATTTGGCTGCTATTTGGATCAGTTTGCCTGTAATCACAGTTTTATGTGCTGCCCATAAAATAGATGAGGACAGTTGGGGGGTTGTAATTTCGTTTTAGTAGTTTTCTAGTTTCTTTTGAATTTCCTCGATATCAGTGTCATGCGCTAGTAGGGACTCATTGAGTCGCCATGATGGAGGAGGTTTTGCCCCCACTAAGTCCTCTAAGGTAAGTTGAACATACGCGTGATCTGGCCAAGATATCTCGGAAATATATATATATCGGGGGAGTGTGGGAGGAGTTGTGGGGCTTCCAACCTCATCCTAATCATTTTTCTTTTTGCATCCAGACTCCCGAAGGATCTCTTTCAGACCTTGCTGGGAAACTATTTCATCCTTACTGACAAGGGAAATGATTCAACCCATACCCACGAACCACCGGTTCAAGGGGTTCTATTCAAACCTATTTTTGGTTCGCAAATGATACGGATCGTTCCAACCTCTGCTGGACCTGAAAGCCCTGAATGAGTTTGTTGCCCGAGCCAAGTTCAAAATGGAGTCCCTACAATCAGTTGCCCTCACTATGGAGAAAGTGAACTTTATGGCGTCTATACACATTCATATTCACATTTATAGACGCATATTTACATGTCCCCATCTTGTCGGAATACAACAAATATTTGAGATATGCTGTAGGAGAACAACACAATCAGTTCTTCTTCTCTACTATTTTGTGCTGTCCTCAGCCCATGGGTATTTACAATATTGATGACAACCATGGCATCCTTTATACATCAGAGAGGTATCACCCTAATAACATATTTGGCTGATCTCCCCATAAAGGCACACAGCTTCAACCTGGCATGCCACCACATACAACTATGCAGTGCCATCCTCACTCAACATAGCTGTCTCTTAAACCTACCAAAATCATTCCTTCATACAAAATCAGCAGAAGTTGTTTTTTGGTCATCACTTTTAAACCCTTCAAGTTTCTCTGCCACTCATCTGTAAAGGAGTCGGTGACCATACTTTGTCATTCTCTGCAAACATCCATTCGGGAAGGCATGCGTGTTGTAGGCAAAATGGTGGCCACAATAGAGGCAGTACCATATGCCTTGTTCCACCTCCGCCCACTTCAGAGGTTCCTTGTCAAATTCAAAGGAGATGTATGGAAACCATCAGCCATTTAAAACAATGTTTACACAACTATGGTTCATATCTCAAAGGGGAACAACACCCAGACTGCCTGGATCCGTTTCTGTTCACATTTTCAAATATGGATGACATGACATTCTTTCTTGAAGAAATTCGAGATAAACAGCATTTAAGAGTTTATGCTTGTTTTAAAGAAAATCAAGACTAATCTTTTCTCATGGACAGCTGCTACTCACACTTACCCCTTATTTGCTGCAGCTAAACAAATATCAGAAAACACAACTACAAAGCAGCCGCAGGCTATCAACCCAGAGCAGCTGTGACTGAATAAACCTATAAATGTAAATATATTATAATTTTTTTTGGGACTTATAACTATATTAAAAATATAATTGTCATGTTGTTATGTTTATCTATCTATCTATAAATATTTATATGTATATAGCCACAAATCAGTTATTTTGTTGCACTATTAAATTTTTTTTATTGGAATCTTGGTTATTTTATAGGCTTTCAAAAACTTTAAATACATTAAATTAGTAAAATAAATTCAGATGAAATAGTCTAACGATAAATTAAGTGAAGCACAATTCATTATATGTTGTTAACCGCAACGCTGAATCAAAACAAAGACAAATCTTCTCCCTTTTGATATATCCATGAGTAGAGATGGTGAACTTCATAAAGTTCGGTCTGTTTTCAAAATTTCAAACTTCAGTAAAAGTTTGAAAGTTCGAATTCGGACCAATTCATGTCAATGGGGAATGATAGTTTGAAAGTCCGGATGATTTACAGCTAAACTAACAATAATAACTTACTGTAAATGGCTGTGGCACCTGGGAAATGGTCTGGGGAACATGTCACTGTCACCAAAACTTGTAAAAACACTTCCTGAAGTCAGGCGGGCAATTGTCGGGCTTTGTGCAAGCTACATTCGAGGGATACGGCCAATTCGAGGGTTATCAAACAATACTTTCGAGGGTTAGCGCAAACAGAACCATAAATTCGAGAGTTACCGAAATCAAACAATACTTTCGAGGGCTTGCGAAAACTAACGATACTTTGGAGGGTTAGCGAACGATACATTCAAGGGTTAGCGAACGGCTCATAAATTCGATAATTCTGGAAACCGCAACGACGAATGATCGATAATTATTGAAAGTCCGGTAAGTTTGAAAGTCTGAGAAATCCAGGTCTGGGATAGTTCGAGAAGTCTGAGTCAGTTCGAACTCAATAAGTTTGGCTAAGTCGTTAAGTTTGAGTTCCAGTTTAACTTCTAGTCCATCCCTATCCATGATAAGGACCTGCCTGACAAAATGTATGGCAATTGCACTGAACTAAAACCAGTCATTTGCAGTGATGTAGTAAAAGCAGTGTTCTCTGTAGCATCATTTAGCCAGGCAGTATACCCGGCTAGAAAAAAATTCTGGGGAGATCACTGTTGTAAATTGAGATGTAGGTTTAATAATTGTGTGCCCAGCACCAAGCACAGACACAAATCCAACTGCACAGTCAATACCCCTTTCTAATAAGATAATTAGGGACCTATAAAATCCCAGCAAAAAATAAGGGCAAAACCCATGCTAATTAATATAATATCGGGTTAGGAAGGGTTATGTACTCATTTTGCATTGCCAAATTTGGAAATAGCACAGTGCAAGCAATGCAATAAATTTAGCAATGATTATTGAGCTTGTTTTTTTTGCACAAAAATTAATGCCTTTTCAATTGTGGCTTTAAAGCTGAATAAAAGATTTCAACTAACTCGCATTCACACCATGCAATAACATACGCTCAATGTGCTTAAAAAAGTTTTCAAACATCAATTGGGGTGGGGGAATTAGAATTAATTAGAATTAGAATTAACTATTAAAAATAATATACATTTAATTTTCACCAACACCGAACTTCTCCGTCCCACCCCACCCAGCTACATTTTTAAGCTACACGGCTTGAAAAAGTTTCTGGGGAGAAAACTGAAAAGGATGGCTTCTGTAATCGATGGCATTTGTGATTGTGACAGCTGATTAGCTGATTGACACTTCTTCGAATGGTACCAATATTTTACATTTTTTTAACAGGGTAAATTGGAACACATTAGCATGTATTTCTACTTTTATCTGTTGTATTCAATTAGATCAACTGGACTTGAAATGTAGTTCTTACTGCGCAGCCAGAAATTGCTTCCCAAATTTTGTCAGAGAAGGTAGAAGGGTGATTTCCAGTAGATTAGACTTTTACCAATGGGCCAAAACATAAGACTAATTGAGAACCTGACAGCTAGAGTACATAATTTGGACAGATTTGAAAAGATCTGAAAGGGGCGAGGAGTGTGGAAGCTAATATGTCTCAGCTTTTAGTTGAGGATATACTAAGGACCTTTTGAGCAGGATGCATATTATTACAGTTTGTGTGGCCGAGAGAGAACTCCCTATGCAAATACATACTGCAGAAACTGAGCTTAGGTTTTCAATTTTATCTTTACTGTTACAAGGTTTATGGTTTTCATTACTTTACCAGATTGTATGCATTATGATTTTTATATAAGGTGTTATGGTTGGGGAACAGGCACTTTTTCAGATTGCACACTAGTAGCCGGGTTTTGTCCCTTGGAACTTTCTTGAAAGACTTTAAACTTCTGGTGTTTCTGGACTTTTTTTTGTGTTTTTGTGTAGTGCATATTATCGATACTATTTATGTCTGTATATAAAACAAAAATCTCACAGTCCGTGTAGTCTTCATGCAGCCTTTTTGAGCATGTGCAATTCACTCTATCAAAGAGCATTTTTCATTACAGAAGCCCTGTGAGACTTTGTTCGCTCGAAGTTAATTCACGCAGCATGAATAGCAGGCTTTAGTTTCTTTAAACTAAAGAGTAGACAGAAACCTCTCGCTTGGTGTAAATAACGTAGGCCACCATTATAATCTATTTTTATTGTTTAAAGGTCCCATACTTTAGCACTTACTGCTGATTCCTGGAACTGCCTTTCCCGTTGTGAGAGACAATACGATTGTAAAATTAATGGGGCCAGATGGGACCTCGCGACCCGGTCAGCGGGTAAGTACAAATGTATGGGACCCTAGAAGGCACACATAGTAACTATAAGTTAACCATATTAAATTGCAAACCCTCCTTTGATAGCCACCTTTCAATGCAATCGCACAATCTTCTTCAATTGGGTTTTTGTCGTCTATTATGTGATTAACGACTGAATGGCAGTTGCCAGTGCTGGTCTATGCTAAACTGTAAACTAGTTACATACAAGCGCTAGGCTAGTTCATTTCTAACATTTATGATTGGGTTTTGTGATGGTTAGCATGTGAGAAACTCATTGCAATGTGGGGTGCCACATTGAGAGATGCCATTTCTGTTTTGGGCCACATTCGATAACCATTTAATGCAAATTGCATGCGCTCCAATTTCGGGATATTGTGCAAATGCAGCACAAACTGATGGTAACAAATGTTTTTTATGCATATTATCGTCTGGTCCATTGTGGCCTCAGCCTGACCTAAAATATCGTTGTGTGAAAGTAGCCTAAAATATAAATGTACAGATACATGCAGAAACATACAAAGAGACAGACCCACATACATAGCTATTTAACACCTGCAGAGAAAACTACTGAACACACACATCAACATATCCGGTTATCCATGGTCGGCAAGACTACTAAATTTACTTTATTTCAGTTTCTTAAAAGAATCATTAAATCTAGCGTTAGTTTAGCAAATTCTTCTTCTGCTAACAGGTACTTGTTAATAATGCTAATGACTGAATCTTCTGAAATGCGTTGAAAAGTTTCTTCATTGTAATGGGAAGATGACCTGCAAGCTCACAAAGTGCCACATTGAATGCAGTCCACCTCTTTGGCACCAAACTTGGTTTCTTGCCAGATAATTACTCGAATTCCATCCCTAGATTCAGAAGCTTTCACTTCATTTGGATTACTGCCCCTGGTTACAAATAAATTAGTTGCAATGTTCCTGGCCACCAAAAACTGTAACTTTACAAAGTTATCAAGCTGTGGACTTTAAATCACTCCGTCTGTGTAAAAGAAAAATCCTGGGTCAGGGAAGCGTAGTGATAACATGAAAATTTATTTTAGGACACAAGGTTTGCCGCAGAAAGATTCTAATAAAAGCTCATGGTCAGATAAAAACGTGCAGTGTGAAATGGTAACAGAAGCAAGCCCCAAGGCTGTTAATCCAACTCTAAATCCTGGATGGGAACTGAGAAGAATAGATTCCATTCCAACTCCATAAGATCTTGTGTTAGAATTTGGGGAAGGCAAAGCAATGGGTCTGGTATAAGTAAAACATGCCCAAATTCAAGAGGGCTTACATTAATCACAACCAAAAATGCTGGTTTTATTACATGTATAGCGCAAATCCTTGTGGATTAGCTCCATTATTGTCAGATAATTCAGGTGACTTCTCACCATTAACCATGACTTTACATCAAACACTTGCTTCTTGGCAAGCTCAGATGCTGATCTACTATCTGAAATAAAAATCCCTCAGGTTTTATCTTATTATAATGAACTGACTGGGGTCAAATTTTTGTTGGACACTCCAAATATGTTCTGGCTTCCTCCGATTTAAACTTCTTTGGATGTTAAGTTGTGCCACATATTTAAATGACCTGGTAATATTCTAGTCTGTATATGTTTGCAAAGGATAACGAAACAAACCCCTGGTCCATCTTTCCCTCCATTTTATGAAGTGCTCGGTCAAAGTGGGAAAGAATGTTTGTTGTCATTGCATGCGCTTTCTTGTTTCCATGTGGGATGGAAGAAAACAAAATTATAATTAGATACCTGTACTTTTCTATTTCTGTATTTGTCATGAGCTTCAAGTGCTTTTCTCTCCACCTTTTATTTCTAGTCTTATACAATTTTATTCAATCTTTTTTTTTTTTCTCAATCAATAATGAAATAAATAAGGAAAAATAAAAATTAATAAATCCCAAACAATGAACAATGGATGCATAGCAAAATATATATAATATGATTCAGCGGCCTGTGGTTCCTGTACTAGAAATTAAGCCAAAGTGTTCTGAGTGTTAACAAGCAAAAATACTATTACAAAACACTTTAAAAATGAAGAGCATAGAGTCCTCAGGATTGAATGCAAGTGAGACTTTGTTGCAGCTTACACTACATGTTTTGGGTATAAAGTCTCACTTGCATTCAATTTGAGGACTCTATGCTCTTCATTTTGAACATGTTTGTACTAATTCGGTGCTTTAGAACAGGAGCACACTTGGAAGACACGAGTCAATCTATTCTCTCTGTGAACTGGACTTCTATGTTGAGCAACGATACTGTGAGATGCGAATATGTATACTTGAGGTTTATCATATAGACCTTGATTTAATAAAATCTAATTAAATTTAAAGGGTATGTCCACCTTTTTAGAAAATTTTGCTGTAGTGAGGCTCCCTCTCCCACCCCCTATATTAGCTTGTAAAAAAACTTACCAAAACTTTACTTCCACTGCCTCTTCCTAGGCGTTCAGACACGGCCCACTGCATGCATGAAACTGCAAGCAGGGGGCCGTACCTGCGCCACGTCCGTGATTGTGCGAGGCAGCCAATCACGGAGTTCAGAACAACAGTGGAACAAGGCAGTGTAAGTACAGATCGGGTTACTTTTTTTTACAAGCTAAATAGCAGTTGGGGGTGGGGAAAGCGAGTCCTACACTACATAAAGGTATTTTACAAGGGCACAGGGAACCTAATGGGATAGGAGGGAGGAGGGCTGCATGAGCAAGCCAGTAACCTCTCAGAGGCGGAAACGTTTTCCTCCCTGCCAGGCTCCTGGTGTTCACTTTCTAGGACTTTGTGCTGACATTACAGGAGAACCATTTGGAGCAGAGGGGAAGGTAAGGATTTTTAACACTAATATTTTTTAAAGGGTATTGTCCACCCTTAAATGTAATTTTTATATGCTGTTTCCCCATGTCTCCCAGCCCCAACCGCGTAATTTTCAGAAGCCCCCCAAACTCTTACTTACCTCTCCTCTTTCCTTCGCCACGCTGCCGGCCCTCTGCTTGCGAGAATGCAAGCAGAGGGGCGGGACCGGCAGTCGCGTCTGTGATTGGCTGAGCGGCCAGCCAATCACGGACGCGGCTGCCGTCATTCAGTGCAGCGGAGGAAAGAGGAGAGGTAAGAGTTTGGGGAGCTTTCTGAAAAATAAAAAATATGCGGTTGGGGCGGGGAGACAGGGGGGAGCAGCATATTAAGGGGGTTTTACGCTATGGGGAGGGATAGTAGAACGGGAGGGAGAGGGAGGGGGAGAAGGGCGCAGTACGCATGGCAAATATCTACCGGAGGCAAGATAGCAGGCAGAGCCTATATGGACTCTGCTAGCCTCCTGGTGGGCAGTTTTTGGGACTACAGGCGAAACCCTATGGAGCTGGGATGTGAGGTAAGGATTAAAACATTACATGGTGGGGCCAGTAGTTGGGGGGATTATAGTTTGGGGTGTGGACATGCCCTTTAACAGTAACTGAAATTTTTATAAATCAAGCTTTCAGAAGTATAGCCTCCTTTTTTAGCGGCTTAGATTTCTGAAGGCTTGCTATGATAAACTTTTAATTAGCCATTAAAATTTTCAACTATTTGGAAGATTTTTTACTAAGTATGTCATTGTGTGTTCCATCCACAGGCACCGAGATTACGAGTGTAATGAAAGAATGGAGAGAAAATTAGCACCATTTTTGACGATAAGAACTTTTATTGAATAACCCTGGTAATTCTCAAACATTGTCTTTATATCAGGTACCTGCCTTTTATGAGATGAAGGTCTCTGCTGCTCTTTCACGTGCTTTCTTGGGACTTAGGGCTAGGCCACACTGCTGCGATTTTTCTATGTTTGCGTTTTTTCAAATCATTGGAATCGCGGCAACGCACTGAAAACACGCGTTCGGGTGCGATGCAATTGCGATTTGCGTTCCACATTTTTAAATTGCAATTGTATGCTTTTCCAACACTTAATGAAAAAACGCATGCGCAAAATGCAACGAAATTGCATGCGATTCCGTTGCAGTGTGGCCGTGCCCTAACTCCAGCTTTCAGTACACACCCATGTGGGTGGAGTACACATTTCCTAGAGGCTTGGTCAAACTCCCAATGCAACAAGCAATATATATATAGAAATGTGATAGTATACATCCACGCAGAGTGCAACTAGAGACCAAATTAATTCAATACATACAAAAATTAGATGCCTAGTGCACATCCAATTAATTGCTTACATTTTACTTTACCATTGTAATGCAACTTAAAAAGCCTGCGCTTCTCTCTGGATAATTAAAGCAATTAGTCAATACCTTGGCCAAATTATTTTAAGCCCAGACCAATTCACGGTTTGCTTTATTTTGCTGGGTCCTAACTTTTAACTTGTTTAAGTACTGAAAGCTGGAGAGTTAGTCCAAAGAAAGCAAGCGAAAGAGCATAAAAAATTAGACCTGCCCTGATGGTTTCTTATTCAAAAAGTTGGTTTCTTTTTCAGTTAGTTTCTTATTCACAGACTGAAGTTGGTTTCTTATTCGGATTTCAATAAGAAACTGGGTGTATTGCAATAGTTAAACGCTTTGGGCCACTGAAAAAACACTGCAGACAGCATGTACATACCCCTGGCAATAATTCAGTTGAGTCCAGCCTGGCCCAAATTGGTTTTGGGCATGCAAGTTGGCACCAGTCTGCAAATAGCCATTTTAGACATTTGAATAAGAAACTGATATATTGCAATAGGTAAACCGCTGGGCCACTAAAAAAACACCCGCAGACAGACTTGTACATACCCCTGGCACATATCAGTTGAGTCCAGCCTGGCCCAAATTGGTTTTGGGCATGCAAGTTGGCATCAAGTCTGCAAAATAGCCATTTTAGCCAAAATTTGCTATCCTTTGTGGATCATGATGTAGGTTTCCTGCTTGTTCTTAATAGGGTGGTATGCATTTGCCACATTTTATTGTTACGTTTGTTTGCAAGCATTGTATCCAGTTTATTGCTTCACTGTAGCATCTTTGTGGTTGTGAATATAAGTGCTTTTTCTGCCTTGTCTAAAAGTAGTTTAGATAATTCAGTTTTCAGTGATTTAATTGTCCCTCATTCCAGGTCTCCCTAACTTCTTGCCTGTAGTGTGTATTGTCTTCACGAATTCTAGATCTTTTGTTACATATTTCTTATATTGGCTGCTATTTGGATCAGTTTGCCTGTAATCACAGTTTTATGTGCTGCCATAAAATAGGAGGACAGTTGGGGGTGTTGTAATTTCGTTTTAGTAGTTTTCTAGTTCTTTTGAATTTCCTCGATATCAGTGTCAAGCGCTAGTAGGGACTATTGAGTCGCCATGATGATGGAGGAGGTTTTGCCCCACTAAGTCCTCTAAGGTAAGTTGAACATACGCGTGATCGTGGCCAAGATATCTCGGAAATATATATATATCGGGGGAGTGTGGGAGGAGTGTGGGGCTTCCAACTCATCTAATCTATTTTCTTTTGATCCAGACTCCCGAAGGATCTCTTCAGACCTTGCTGGGAAACTATTTCATCTTACTGAACAAGGGAAATGATTCAACCCATACCCACGAACCACCGGTTCAAGGGGTTCTATCAAACCTATTTTTGGTTCGCAAATGTACGGATCGTTCCAACCTCTGACTGGACCTGAAAGCCCTGAATGAGTTTGTTGCCCGAGCCAAGTTCAAAATGGAGTCCCTACAATCAGTGCCCTCACTATGGAGAAAGTGACTTTATGGCGTCTATACACATTCATATTCACATTTATAGACGCATATTTACTGTCCCATCTTGTCGGAATACAACAAATATTTGAGATATGCTGTAGGAGAACAACACAATCAGTTCTCTTCTCTACTATTTTGTGCTGTCCTCAGCCCATGGGTATTTACAATATTGATGACAACCATGGCATCCTTTACATCAGAGAGGTATCACCCTAATAACATATTTGGCTGATCTCCCCCATAAGGCACCACATTCAACCTGGCATGCCACCACATACAACTATGCAGTGCCATCCTCACTCAACATAGCTGTCTCTTAAACCTACCAAAATCATTCTCATACAAATCAGCAGAAGTTTTTTTTGGTCATCAATTTAAACCCTTCAAGTTTCTCTGCCACTCATCTGTAAAGGAGTCGGTGACCATACTTTGTCATTCTCTGCAAACATCCATTCGGGAAGGCCTAGCGTGTTGTAGGCAAAATGGTGGCCACAATAGAGGCAGTACCATAGGCCTGTGTTCCACCTCCGCCCACTTCAGAGGTTCCTGTGTCAAATTCAAAGGAGATGTATGGAAACCTCACGCCATTTAAAACAATGTTTACACAACTATGGTTCATATCTCAAGGGGAACAACACCCAGACTGCCTGGATGTTTTCTGTTCACATTTTCAAATATGGATGACATGACATTCTTTCTTGAAGAAATTCGAGATAAAACAGCATTTAAGAGTTTATGCTTGTTTTAAAGGAAAATCAAGACTAATCTTTTCTCATGGACAGCTGCTACCACACTTACCCCTTATTGCTGCAGCTAAACAAATATCAAAAACACAACTACAAGCAGCCGCAGGCTATCAACCCAGAGCAGCTGTGACTGAATAAACCTATAAATGTAAATATATTATAATTTTTTTTGGGACTTATAACTATTTAAAAATAATTGTCATGTTGTTATGTTTATCTATCTATCTATAAATATTTATATGTATATAGCACAAATCAGTATTTTTTGTTGCACTATTAAATTTTTTATTGGAATCTTGGTTTATTTTTATAGGCTTTCAAAAACTTTAAATACATAAATTAGTAAAATAAATTCAAGATGAAATGTCTAACGATAAATTAATGAAGCACAATTCATATATGTTGTAAACCGCAACGCTGAATCAAAACAAAGACAAATCTTCTCCCTTTTGATATATCCCTGAGTAGAGATGGTGAACTTCATAAGTTCGGTCGTTTTCAAAATTTCAAACTTCAGTAAAGTTTGAAAGTTCGAATTCGGACCAATTCATGTCAATGGGGAATGATAGTTTGAACAGTCCGGATGATTTACAGCTAAACTAACAATAATAAACTTAAGTGTAAATGGCTGTGGCACGGGAAATGGTCTGGGGAACATGTCACTGTCACCAAAACTTGTAAAAACATTCTGAAGTCCAGGCGGGGCAATTGTCGGGCTTTTGTGCAAGCTACATTCGAGGGATACAGGCCAATTCGAGGGTTACAACAATACTTTCGAGGGTTAGCGCAAACAGAACCATAAATCGAGAGTTACCGAAATCAACAATACTTCGAGGTTGCGAAAACTAACGATATTGGAGGGTAGCGAACGATACATTCAAGGGGTAGAGACGCTCATAAATTCGTAATTCTGGAAACCGCAACGACGAAGATGATCGATAATTATTGAAAGTCCGTAAGTTTGAAGTCTGAGAAATCCAGGTCTGGATAGTTCGAGAGAGTCTGAGTCAGTTCGAACTCAAAGTTTGGCTAAGTCGTTAAGTTTGAGTTCCAGTTTAACTTCTAGTCATCCCTATCCATGATAAGGACCGCCTGACAAAATGTATGATGCATTGCACGAACTAACCAGTCATTTGCAGTGATGTAGTAAAAGCAGTGTTCTCTGTAGCATCATTTAGCCAGGCAGTTACCCGGCTAGAAAAAAATTCTGGGGAGATCACTGTTGTAAATTGAGATGTAGGTTTAATAATTGTGTGCCCAGCACCAAGCACAGACACAAATCCAACTGCACGTCAACCCCTTTCTAATAAGATAATTAGGGACCTCATAAAATCCCAGCAAAAAAATAAGGGCAAAACCCATGCTAATTAATATAATATCGGGTTAGGAAGGGTTATGTACTCATTTTGCATTGCCAAATTTGGAAATGCACAGTGCAAGCAATGCAATAAATTTAGCAATGATTATTGAGCTTGTTTTTTTTTGCACAAAAATTAATGCCTTTTCATTGTGGCTTAAAAGCTGAATAAAAGATTTCAACTAACTCGCATTCACACCATGCAATAACATAAGCTCAATGTGCTTAAAAAGTTTTTCAAACATCAATTGGGGTGGGGGATAGAATAATTAGAATTTAGAATTAACTATTAAAAATAAATATACATTTAATTTTCACCAAACACGAACTTCTCCGTCCCACCCCACCAGCTAATTTTAAGTACACGGCTTGAAAAAGTTTCTGGGGAGAAAACTGAAAAGGATGGCTTCTGTAATCGATGGCATTTGTGATGTGACAGCTGATTAGCTGATTGACACTTCTTCGAATGGGACCAATATTTTACATTTTTTTAACAGGGTAAATTGGAACACATTAGCATGTATTTCTACTTATCTGTTGTTTCAATTAGATCAACTGGACTTGAAAGTAGTTCTTGAAGACGTTTCGCTAGTCATCCGACTGGCTTTCTCAATTCAGAATGACTGTACAAGAATCTGTGGCAATTATGTACCCTGGAAAATCCCAATTAGCATATCACAGCCAGGTGTGAAATGTGAAAATAAAGAAACCAAGTGAAAATGTGAAAATAAAGAAACCAAGCCTAAATATAGGTGGGGGGGTTCGAACACACAATGTCTGCCATGTACAATGTGTTTTAAACACTACTCTGGGTCTCCTATAACACCTCTTAGCACCTATCTAATCACACCCTTACACCTGGCTGTGATATGCTAATTGGGATTTTCCAGGGTACATAATTGCCACAGATTCTTGACAAGTCATTCTGAATTGAGAAAGCCAGTCGGATGACTAGCGAAACGTCTTCAAGAACTACATTTCAAGTCCAGTTGATCTAATTGAATACAACAGATATACCATGACCTGGATGAATGAGAACCTTCACAAGCATATTTCTACTTTTGTTATACACTTATTAAACACAGACAAAGTATAAAGGGAATACCCAGCCCTAACACTCAATTTAACGTTATTGGCCAGTATTATAGCTGTAAAACAAGCCAAACCGTAAAAAAAAAAAATCCATTCAGGCAATCTTCAGATACTTACATTTTTGTAGACCATGTGCATTCTCGTCTAAATCCAAGCTTGCATACGTACCTTGCGCCTGTGCCTTATCCATTCCCATGCAGCCTGGATCTTTTACTGTCAGCTATACTGTGACATGCACAGCAGAGCCCTCCCTCCATCCCTCTGGAACCCTCTTTGCTGCCGTGTGCCCTACCTTTAAAAGGACACACTAGCCCACCCCAAACCACGGAGTTCAGTTTGATAAAAAAAAAGATGCAGAGCTCTACTTACAATCCTTCATTCCCCCGGGTTCTGTATTGTTTACAGCCACCGGCTATTGCGGTTGGCATCCTGCTTGCAGTTCCAGCAAGCCTAGGGTTAAGATTAGAGCAACAGGGGATCGAAAATTGTAATTAGAGTTCTGCACATTTTTTAACAAACAAACCAGCGGTTGGAGGTGGGCTACTGTACTCTACAAATATACTAAGAGTAAATTTTGCAGATGGACATACCCTTTAAAAAATAAATCAAAATAATAGGCTGTCAAACTACTTATTTTATAGTCACATAGGCAGAAACTATTGATAAACCTTCATTATTTCATAGGTGAATATGTGCCAGGGTATGTACAAGTCTGTCTGCAGTGTTTTTTCAGTGGTCCAAAGCAGTTTACTATTCAATACATCATAGTTTCTTATCAAATGTGCAAAAATGGCTATTTTGCAGACTTTGTGCCAACTTGCAGCCCAAACCAATTTGGGCCAGGCTGGACCTCAACTGAATTATGTGCCAGTGGTATGTACGTGTCTGTCTGCAGTGTTTTTTTTCAGTGGCCCAAAGCGTTTTACCTATTGCAATACATCAGTTCTTATTCAAATGTGCAAAATGGCTATTTTGCAGACTTTGGTGCCAACTTGCATGCCCAAAACCAATTTGGGCCAGGCTGGACTCAAATGAATTATTTGCCAGAGTATGTACGTGTCTGTCTGCGGTGTTTTTTTCAGTGGCCCAAAGCGGTTTACCTATTGCAATACACCGTTTCTTATTCAAATGGCTAAAATGGCTATTTTGCAGACTTTGGGCCAACTTGCATGCCCAAAACCAATTTGGGCCAGGCTGGACTAACTAAATTATATGCAGGGGTATGTACAGTCTGTCTGCAGTGTTTTTTCAGGGCCCAAAGCGGTTTTACCTATTGCAATATATTGTTTCTTAATCAAATGGCTAAAATGGCTATTTTGCAGACTTTGGTGCCAACTTGCATGCCCAAAACCAATTGGGCCAGGCTGGACTCAACTAAATTATATGCCAGGGGTATGTACAAGTCTGTCTGCAGTGTTTTTTCAGTGGTCCAAATGGTTTACCTATTGCAATAAACACCAGTTTCTTATTCAAATATGCAAAAATGGCTATTTTGCAGACTTGGTGCCAACTTGCATGCCCAAAACCAATTTGGGCCAGGCTGGACTCAACTGAATTATGTGCCAGGGGTATGTACGTGTCTGTCTGCGTGTTTTTTCAGTGGCCCAAACTGGTTTACCTATTGCAATACATCAGTTTCTTATTCAAATAGGCAAAAGGCTATTTTGCAGACTTTGGTGCCAACTTGATGCCCAAAACCAATTTGGGCCAGGCGGACTCAACTGAATTATGTGCCAGGGGTATGTACGTGTCTGTCTGCAGTGTGTTTTTCAGTGGCCCAAAGCAGTTTACCTATTGCAATACATCAGTTTCTTATTACAAATGTGCAAAAATGGCTTTTTTGCAGACTTTGATGCCAACTTGCATGCCCAAAACCAATTTGGGCCAGGCTGGACTCAACTGAATTATGTGCCAGGGGTATGTACAACTCTGTCTGCGGTGTTTTTTTCAGTGGCCCAAAGCGGTTTACCTATTGCAATACACCAGTTTCTTATTCAAATGTGCAAAAATGGCTATTTTGCAGACTTGGTGCCAACTTGCATGCCCAAAACCAATTTGGGCCAGGCTGGACTCAACAGATTATGTGTCAGGGGTATGTACTGTTCTGTCTGCAGTGTTTTTTCAGTGCCCAAAGCGGTTTACCTATTGCAATACATCAGTTTCTTATTCAAATGTGCAAAAATGGCTATTTTGCAGAACTTTGATGCCAACTGCATGCCCAAACCAATTTGGGCCAGGCTGGACTCACACTGAATTATGTGCTAGGGGTAGTGTACAACTCTGTCTGCGGTGTTTTTTTCAGTGGCCCAAAGCGGTTTACCTTATGCAATACACCAGTTTCTTATTCAAATGTGCAAAAATGGCTATTTTGCAGACTTTGGTGCCAACTGCATGCCCAAAACAAATTGGGGCCAGGCTGGACTCAACTGAATTATGTGTCAGGGGTATGTACGGTCGTCTGTCTGCGGTTGTTTTTTCAGTGGCCCAAACTGGTTTACTCTTGCAATACACCAGTTTCTTATTCAAATGGCTAAAAATGCTATTTTGCAGACTTTGGTGCCAACTTGCATGCCCAAAACCAATTTGGGCGCAGGCTGGACTCAACTGAATTATGGGCCAGGGGTATGGTACGTGTCTGTCTGCAGTGTTTTTCAGTGGCCCAAGCAGTTACCTATTGCAATACATCAGTTTCTTATTCAAATGTGCAAAAAATGGCTATTTTGCAGACTTTGATGCCAACTTGCATGCCCAAAACCATTTGGGCCAGGCTGGACTCAACTGAATTATGTGCCAGGGGTATGTACAACTCTGTCTGCGGGTTTTTTCAGTGGCCCAAAGCGTTTTACCTATTGCAATACACCAGTTTTATTATTCAAATGTGCAAAAATGGCTATTTGCAGGACTTTGGTGCCAACTTGCATGCCCAAAACCAATTTGGGCCAGGCTGGACTCAACTGAATTATGTGCCAGGGGTATGTACAAGTCTGTCTGCAGTGTTTTTTCAGTGGCCCAAACTGGTTTACCTATTGCAATATACCAGTTTCTTATTGAAATCCGAATAAGAAACCAACTTCAGCTTCGTCCTGCCCTGTGCTCTACCAAAAACATGCAGGTGCAGTAAAGATATGGCATCTTTGTTATACCAGCATGTTTTTGGTAGAGCACAGGGCAGTTCTAATTTTTCAGGCCACTGTCGTTGGGACCACTTTCAATAACATTACACAAACCCAAATATTAAAAAGGGAAGAAAATAATATATATACATCAAGAAAACAGAATGACCCAAATACAAAAGCTCCCACACATAGTTACCATTGAGGTCTATGGTTACTTCGTCCTGAGCGAAAGCACAAACACCAAGCGACTGCCGGACGTTCGATCTATTGCAAACATTTACTATTTACTTCCGGACTGGGCTGTGCCACTGATTGGGCGGGGGGGGGGGGACTTTCTCAAACGTTAAATATACTACAAAGCTAATGTTAAAAACAGCTTGGACTGGAAAAATACAGTCGTTTGAATACGACTGTATCTGAAGGCTTCTGTGTTTTTCTGGGGAGGATTTCAGTCATTTACTCTATCGTGAACATCCCTATAACTGCAGAAAGGTTTAGTCCTCCAGTACACATCTTTCGTTATGACCCACAAGGTGAAGGCTTAGTTCCCAGTAGTTGAAAAGAGGGGCGGAGCGTGGGAATCTAGACACAACCCAGCCAATAACGTTTCTCCTTCACCGGCCAATCAGAGCGAAGAGGCAACGGCCATTACTCCGCCCCCGGTTAGTAGTGGTAGGTAATAGTTGTGGTTTCCATGGATACGACTTAGTTGTTGGCTTTAAGTTTGCCAGGGATGACCGGCTATCACACGTTATGGCCTTTTCCGTGAATTGGCAACAATCGTAGTGTAGCTAAAGCCGCTACTACACCAGGAAGGTAAGTGAGCCAACTAAACTCTTCTCATGTTATAGATAGCGATCCATTATTCAGGATCTCCGTTACACCCTGTTCCTGTCAGACTGTTCGGCATAGCTCCCAACCGTCCCGTTTTCCGCGGGATTGTCCCGTTTTCGGGTGATTATCCCGGTGTCCCGGCACAAACAGTAAAATTCCGCACTGTTTCTTTAAGTCCCGATAAGTTTCAACAGAGCAGGAGGAAAAAAAACGGAAGTGGAGTTGGGCGGGACTTCCGCCCGTTTTCAGCCAATGAATGATTCATGTAAGCCACTCTGGTTAGGTTCCCGGCAGAAGTTATGCAGAGTGGGATCCTTAACCTGTTCAGAGTGAGATCCTGTAGCCTGTTCATTCATGGCATGTGACGTCCTCCTTCCTCACTGCAGCACAGTACACAGTGCTGGAGATAAGAAATACATAGCGGCTGGAAGTACAGAGGTCAGTGTCTGCCTCTGTCACAATAAATCATGACAAGCTCTGCTTTCGGCTGCTGGTGAGGTGCCTGGTTACATTCTTCAGTGATTTTTTTGTGTGTATATGGTTAAAGGGCAAGTGCACCCTCATGATTAAAATGTACCTCCCATGATTAAATACCCCTCTCTCCCAGTGTTTCTATCTCCCACCCTTCCCTGTATTTAAGCCTCCTCTCGGTCTCCTATCTCTTATCTATCATCTATCTATCTATGTATCATCTATCTGTCTATCTATCTTTCTATCTATCTAACTCTGCTATCTATCTAACTCTGCTATCTATCTATCTAGGCCAAAAGACAATCATGTCAACGAAGGGTGGGAAGTACTGGTCCCCTTACGCGTAGGAGAAAAGGATTTTACCGGTGAGAAAAATCCATCTTTTCTCCTACAGCCTACAGGGGGACCCAGCAAAAGGCGGAGGGGAGTCCCAAAAGTCCCGACAGGAAAGTAGGGTGGGACAATTTAAACCGAAAAAAAAAATGTGGATTGCAGACCAAGTGCCGCCCGACATATCTGGTCCACCGAGGACCATGACGGAGCCGCCCAAGACGCTCCAACTGCCCTGGTAGAGTGAGCTGTAACCCGCAAGGGAGGAACAGCTCCAACTGCTACGTAACAGTGGACAATGGTAGATCTAATCCACCTGGTAGAGTTGAAGGAGAGGGACGGACCCCCGGCGAGGTCCCCAGGAGAACGAATAATGCCTGAGAGGAACGTCTCCATCCGTGCGAGCAATGTAAGTTTTCAGGGCCCTGACACATCGAGACAGTGTAAGGCACGCTCCCTGGAAGAAGAGGATTAGGAAAGAAAGCCGGAACCACTATTTCTGATAATGTGGAAAAGATGAGACCACCTTCGGCAGAAAGGAAGCGTGAGGGGGAGGACTGCCCTGTCGAATAGAAAGTAGGCATGAGGGTTCCACCGACAGAGCTGCCAATTCCGGAGCCCGCCGTATAGAAGAAATGGCCAAAGAGAAAAAACCGTCTTCCAAGAAAGAAGAGAAGAGGAATACATGTAATGCTCAAAAGGAGGTCTCTTGAAGCGCCCTAGAACCAGCGATAAATCCAAGGTGAACTGGAGAGCGGACCGCTGGACGCAAATGAGCTACTCCCTGTAAGAAGGTTTGAATGTCCTTCCTGTTTGCCAGTTTCCGATGGAAATAGATTGACAAGGTGAAACTTGTCCTTTCAGAGCACTAAGAGAAAGCCCCCGTCAAAACCTTTTGAAGAAAGCTAAGGATTTGGATAGAAAAATCTGGAGGGAGGGAATCCCTGGACGAAACTCCACAAAACGTATTTTTGCCAAATTCTGTAATAAACCTTAGCTGAAGAAGGTTTTCTGGCCGCTAACATCGTCGGAATAGCTGAAAAGGGGAACTCGCGTTTTCTAATTATGGCGGATTCAAGCGCCACGCCGTTAAATGGAGGCGGGTGGAGGCACGGGGTGTCTGAAGGACCTTTGTACTAGCAGGTTTGGTCTTAGCGGAAGAGTTCTCGATTGACATGGCGAGAAGAAGATCCGAGAACCAAGCCCTCCTTGGCCATCTCGGAGCAATGAGATGACCGGAGCTTTCTTCCTTTTGATCCTCTTTAGGAATCCGGGGAATCAAGGTGTTGGAGGGAACAAGTAAACAGGTGATAAACACCAAGGCACCACCAGAGCATCTATCAGGGTCGTAGTGGATCCCTTGTTTTGCGACAGAAACACGGAACTTTGCGATTGTGTCGGGAAGCCATCAGGTCGATGTCCGGGATCCCCATCTCAGCGGTCAATTCCAGAATACCTCCGGGTCAACTCCCATTCCCCGGAATCGAGAGTGACTCGACTGGGAAATCTGCTTCTGTATTGGACTGTCTCCGGGAATGTAGATTGCTGATATTGCGGTACATAACACTTGCCCAGGTCAAGATTGTGAGCTTCCGCCATCGCCAGAGCGCTTCTCGTGCCCCCCTGATGATTTATATATGCCACAGCCGTGGCATTGTCTGACTGCACACGCACACTCTTGCCCTCAGCAGTCTGTCCAGGGACAGAGCTAGGAAGATCGCTCGTAATTCCAGGACGTGATCGGCAACTGGGCCTCCCTGAGTTCCAGAGACCCTGGACTTGGAGAGACTCGCACACCGACCACCCATCCCCGAAGACTGGCGTCTGTGGTCACCACAGTCCAAACGGGAAAGCAGAGTGCTTTCCTGTCGACAGGTGGTTCTCCAAAGTCCACCAAGTGAGCGAAGTTAGAACCGGCGGTGAGGCGAATCCAAGAGTCCGTGACTGTGAGGATTTGCCCAAACAACTGAGAAGATATCTTCTGAAAGGGGGGCGAAGGTGAAATAGACCTACAGAAACCGCTTCCACTGAGGACACCATCTTTCCTAACAGGCGCATAGCCTGCCGAATTGAGAGGGTCTGGCGGTTAGGGTGTGAACTGTTAAGTTTTCAGGGCAGTGATCTTGTCTTGAGGGAGAAAGATCGTGTGATCGGCTGTGTTGAACAGCATTCCTAAGAAACATCATCTGTTTCGATGGGAATTGGAGAAGACTTGCCTGATTGATGATCCATCCAAATCTGGATTAGGTGCATGCACTGCGATACCTGACGCTGAGCCCGGTCGAAGGAAATCGTTTATCAACAGGTCGTCCAGGTAAGGAAGCACAAAGAGGTCCTGAAGCCGAAGGAAGGCCGCCCTGGCATGTCATCACTTGGTGAAGACCCGGGGCGCAGAAGCTAGTCCAAACGGTAGGGCCGTGACATATGGAAATGTCGGGTCCCTATAGCAAACCTGAGATAACGGTGATGTCCGGTCAGATGGAATGTGGAGATACGCATCTGAATACCAGGAAAGCGAGGAAGTCGTTGGTTCGATCGCCAAGATCACATGAACGCAGGGATCCATTTTGAACCTGAACTTTTGTATGTAAACATTGAGTGCCTGAGGCCAACACTGGTCGATAGGTTCGTCCTTCTTTGGAACACAAGGAACAGATTTGAATAAAAGCCTTGGAACTTTTGGAATTTTGGAAAACGGGGAAATAACCCTTGCTAGTAAAAGAGCTTGCCGCAGTGAGTGTTTAGGGCCTTGCGCTGTTTGAGGCAGCGGGGAATCGAGAAGGAAAGAATGAGGAGGAGGCGAGAAGAAAAACTTATCCGGTAGCCTCTGGATATTCCTCCATGTCCAGGAGTCTGTGGACGGCAGCTGCATTCCTTGAAGAAAAAGACGACGGCGGACCCCGACCAAGGTGGAGGCCGACAGTCATGCCTGCTGTGTTTGTCGCCCCCGCCTTAAAGCCCCCCCGCTTGGCAGGCCAGGGGTGGGTAAAGGGTCTTTGTCCCTGTCGCGCAGGAAAAGGGGTAGCGCCTCCGGCCTTGAGAGATTTGTAGAGAACGTGAAAGCTCTGGGCGGACGAAAGGAAGACGATGTCGAAAGGAAAGGAAATCGACGTTGCTCGTAGTCTGAGGAAGGAAAGTACTCTTACGCCAGTGCTTGGCAATAACTTCTCAAGTTCAGGCCCAAACGGAGGCGCCCAAAAAGGGTAGGCCTGGTAAGTGCTTCTTGGAAGCAGGGCTGCCGCCCAGGCTTAAGCCATAAGGACCGCCTAGCCGCAGTAGAGGCCGACAGAGACCGTGCAATGAGACGGCCTAGTTCAAGAGCTGCATCCCCAAATATTATGGCCGCATCCGGACAATTGTTGGATAAACATCAATTAAGTGGTGTTCTGATTCCTTGCCACCGCTTGATAGAGCTGGTCCAGCCACACTTCCATCGCCTTGGCCACCCAGCCGAAGCAAAGGTGGGTCTGAGGGCCAGCCCCTGAAGCAGCCAAGGATGTATCAGCAGGCCCTCCAAACGTCTGTCCGTTGGGTCCTTAAAGTGGGCGGGCCTCTGCCAAGGGAATGGCTGTGGCTCTGGAAAGCCTAGCCACCGGGGGATCGACTACTGGAGGCATAGACCACCTACCACATCCTCTTTAGGAAAAGGAAAATCGTATGGAAGTTTTCTAGAAAAGTGAAGCTTCTTCTCTGGAGATGCCCATTCTTCCAATACGATCTGTTCTAATGATCGTATGAAGGGAAGGTAGCAGACGTTTTCTTGGGACGACTGAATAAGGATTTGGCAGGATCTACCGGGTCACCCGGATCCTGTATATTCAGAACCTGTAAGAACGATCTAATAAGATCGTCGCCCGTTTCTGGCGTGAATGTGGTTGAATTTCACTCGGAAGAAAGGAGTCTAGTTCATCTTATTCCGATTCCTCACCTCTCAAGGGGTTCTTCTTCACTGCAAGAGAAGGCATGGGTCTAAAGCCTGACCGCTCTTTGCGGTCTGGCAGTCGCTCCGAGGAACTAATCGACTGAAAGAATTGTGACATAGAAGCCGATAGCACCGACATGGAGTCTGACAAGGATCTGGCCCAGGGCGGTTCAGACTCCTGAGGAGGGGCCCCCAAAGGGTTCCAGGGCCAACCCCAACTTAGCAGGTGGGATTTGGCATGGAATCAATAGATGCCCGGGAGTCTTAGCCCACCGGGCTCGACTGGAAATCGCCATTGCGCGGCCTGAGGATCCTGGGTAACACTGCATGGATCAAAGTGGCCCAGAGTGACGGCTGGCAACTTAGTCTGGCAAGAAGCGGCAGACGTAGGAGATCACTTGCGGGGTGGATTTTGGTAATTTGGCGCGGGAGGCGGATTCTCTTGTTGACATGACTGGTTGAAGACAAAGAGAAAGGGCTTCATGCAGGGACTACCTGAAAAAACCCCAAATCTATAAATCTTAGGGACAAGGAGAAAGTAAAATTGTCCACACCACAGAAAGAAAGCCTATTAAAGAAAAAAAGAAGAAACCCCTAAGAGAGGAACTTAGCTGGATGTGGAGATACAGAGGGCTCCCGAATGCTGGCTACACGCGGCTGAGCAGCAGCAGAGAGAACAGCCGGAAAGAGGAAGTCTCCGGAAAGTTCCGCCCCCTAAAAGCACGGGAGAAAAACCGGTCCGCCTCCAAAGGATTCGCGGCGGCGATCTCCCTCAGACGCACCAGGATCCCCTGCGGCTGGAGCGGCGGCGACCGCTGCTCTCGCCGTTCCGTGCGGAAGGGGGCTTGGCCATTTTAGACCCGCGGGTCATGATGGCCAGCCCTTCCGCCGCATTGCAGGAGGAGAGCCTGTGCTGAATGCGTATCCACGTGGGGAGCGGTATCCCGTGGATTCACCGGCTCCTTGAAGTCCATCTGCAAGAAGAGGGGAGAGAGGTCCATCACTCCTGAAGCGGACACTTTAAAACTGAGGAGGCTTCCGTTGCGGTGAGTTAATATAGGAGGGGAGGAGCACTGGAGCCTCAAGTTTTAAGTGTCCGCTCCTGAAGTGAGGGTACTTAACCCCTGTGTTGCTGGGTCCCCCTGTAGGCTGTAGGAGAAATATGTTTTCGTGCTTGTCAAGTAACATTGCAAAGTTCCATTTACCAAACAAGAAACAATATATCAGGGAGATTCAATAAAAGTTCTATTGTTAAAAATGATGCTAATTTTGCCCAACCAATCAGATGATATTAACATTTGAAATGTACGTGATTGGTTGGGACAAAATTAGCACCATTTTTAACGATAAGAACTTTTATTGAATAAACCTGACATTGTTTATTTCCTGCGTTGTATTTGCGCAGTTTCGGTCTGAGGCTTCCAATGACCTGACAAGTCTCAGCTTGTGTGGAAATCAGAGGTTTGTAAGGCTTGGTACACTCAAGCAGATTTTTTTGTGTCTGACCGACGGATATTTCCAGGTATCAATCAGTCAGGCTGAAAATTCTTTGGTGTTCATGCAGGCGGCCACACAATCAGTTGTGGAAAAACTGATGGTCACAACTACTTTTGCTTGACCGACAGTGATTGTCCCAAATGACCACTCGCTAGTGACGAACGGTTGGTCAGGGTGTACGATCCATCTGTGTTTATAAGCCCTAAAGCGGATACATACCATCCAATAATTCGAGCAAAATATTGGATGGTTTCTTTCATCCGAATTGGATAACGAATGATCGGACGAGTTGGAAAACGACAACCAATCCTGCAGTCCTCTATGGACCGCATGCTCGGTCGCAACAAACGGTTGGATGCTGCTACTTTTGCCGTGACCGACAGTCCTTCATCCTGATCGACCGGTCAGAAGAGCCGAATGGTTGGTTGGGACTAAGGACTGGAAGGAGCGTAACCAGGGTAAGTGAAAACTTGACAACTTGCTGCTCTGCACTAAGATTGGAGTATGTTTTTAACATTCGTGCTATCTAAGAAATACACTGTAAAGGTTTCTTTTTTTATGAAAGGATTAATCATTGTTAGGACAGCAGCATGAATGTGTGTTGAAAACAAAAAAACTGGAAATCCATGTTCTGAGAGGGAGGATCTCTGTGCTCTTATGTGATTGTCTGTCAGTTTCTAAGATGTAAGGCTGCAACTTCCTTGTTTGATTGTTGAGTATGTGAATGTACGGGACACTTAGCTGGGGATTTACCCAGCTAAGGTGGGATTAGGGAGCTGACCCCTATTACCCATAGGTTTATTTCATAAATCACCAGCAGCCACAGCAAAGGGAGAGGTAAGACGCAGCTTGATGTTGTTTGTGAATGTGCTCTGTCTATTGGGACAATGTTGTCTGGAGACTTTAGTTCCTTTAAGTAAGGCAGAACAGAGAGTCCTGTAGTTACCACCAACGTCAAAAGAAGCTAGTAATTA
Organism: Hymenochirus boettgeri; assembly: GCA_019447015.1. Taxonomy (NCBI): domain Eukaryota; kingdom Metazoa; phylum Chordata; class Amphibia; order Anura; family Pipidae; genus Hymenochirus; species Hymenochirus boettgeri. The sequence goes on along the minus strand of CM033471.1, from coordinate 201,659,963 downwards.
TTGGACTTCCTTTTGCTTTGTGGTCTACTTTCCCTGCCATTGGTTTTATGCCCATAAGGTAAACTCAGAGGGTTACTTTGCAAACTAAACCTTGCAATTCTACCTGCAGCTTCAGGTGAAGCACACTAATACACAGTAGAAGAACCAGCTTAATTGTTTATTACATTATGAAGTAACTACTTTATGCTTTTAAATCAGAGAATGTTAGAAATGTTCCAACATTTGATGTAAAATGCAGAGGGGCTTAGCACTGCAAATCAATTAATTGGAGAGTGGCACCTGAAATCGCTTATTTCCATAAACACGTTCTAGCGAGACTGAGAAATCTGTCCAACAAACTGTCCATCCTGTTCATCTTCAACCTCCTTCAGTCCACCACTCGGGCTGCACGACGCACTGGAAAACGAGCAACAGGAATGTCTTATCAGTGCTTCACTGATCTTCTAGCAAATGGAAATGACTGAGTAGAATAGAACACTCCTCTGAAATACACATCTTTGTCTTTGTTTTTACTAAATATAGAAAGATAAATGCATATATGTAATGAAAGACAACTACGCTGAGCAAATAATTAGCATAATTCTGTATACGGATCTGTGTTTGTAAATCTTTCTTAAACCACAAGAAACACAATCAGGGAGATTCAATAGGCTAATTTTGCCCCAACCAATCAGATTAACATTTGAAAGCTAACATTTGATTGGTGGGGCAAAATTAGAACCATTTTTAATGATAAGAACTTTTATTGAATCTCTCTAAATTCTATTGCGACACTTTTAACGCCAGCTAATAGCTGGCATTAAAAGTGGTGAAATAAAGAAACGGCAGTCAGTTGTATGAGCACCGAGAGCCACTATCGGCATTTAGCATCGCTGGCTGTTTGCACCTGGTTGCCGATAGCGGGCTGTATTTGTCTTCTGCACTGCTCAGGCTAGTCATTTTAGTTTGTTCTATATTTAATTTAGGTTGGTTTGCAGACTAAAGTGAATAGTGATTTAAAGGGCATCTATAGTGGGAAATTGTAATTTTCTTTCTTTCTATGTGTTATATAATTTCCCAGAGTACCTTTATCTTCTTCAGTTTCTCCTCTGTCCGAGATATATAAGTTAAAAGAAGTCAAGATTTCAGTACACCACTCCTGCTTGAGCTGTCACTCCAATCCCTAACAGCATGCCGGTGTAGTGTTTAGACTTTACTTACACAAGTTTTACAGCAAGACTCCTTTCTGCTCACTAAAATGCTTGGCAAATACTGGGTTAAAAAAAAGTAGTAAAAGCTTTCAACAATGTGATTGCCTGTCAAAGGGAGATGGTGGGTTGCAGTGATAGGCAGGACACGAGTCTCTCCTAACTCACGCCCTCCCACTCCTTATGTAGCAAGTATTTCCAGAACAAGTGAGACACTTCCTCTCTACAGGCTTACATATGGTGTGTTTTTTTTTTTCAAAGGTAGAGTGACGTGTAGGGGATAATGTGCACAGCTGGATTATATGAACAGGGAAATGACCAGAGAGGGGAGGGGGAACTCTGCAGTAAATCAGACTGTGTGCAAACACAGAGCCACAGAGAAGGTGGGAATAAGGCAGCATACGCTAGCCTTTATTATGTCTGGATTGGAGCAATGTATAAATTTTACCATCTTTCTACTTATCATTAAATCTATTTCTTGATCTATTGGCCAGTTGACCTGCATACCAGGGAAACCCCTGGTTGTGCAGCAGAGATCCCTGAAGACATCCATGGTATAAGAAAACAAATTAGGATAAGACAAAAAAAATGAAAAAGCAGCAAAGAAAGTGTGTGTGTGGGGGGGGGCTGAAAAAACCCCCAAACATTTTCCTGGTAGACCATTAGGATTACAGTCAGTTATTGATTTCACTGGCACAATATAATCATGGTTATAAAAACTCACAAGTTCTTGGATTCCCACTCTCCTCCCAGGACCGTCACTCTGTAGACTGTACTGCTACTCAGTTTTCCTATATATATCCAATATACAAAACAAAATGCACCTGGACGCTCCAAAGTTCTTTGAAAAAAATTATTGGTTTATTCACCCATATGTGAGATCTCTCCAGCAACGTTTCTACTGGAGAGATCTCACATATGGGTGAATAAACCAATAATTTTTTCAAAGAACTTTGGAGCATCCAGGTGCATTTTGTTTTGGACAATATAATCATAAGCAAACATAACATAAGTAAAACTGGAAGTTCCTGCCACTGACAATTTTACTCAATTTATTCTTGATATAATTGCTAAAGTGAGTTTGCATATGGTTAAAAACATTCAGCATGCCTAAGGTCAGTGAGTGAGCGTAGTCATTGAGGTGTTACACTTGGCAATGTAAATTTACAGTAGTATCATTTACTGTAGTGACTCTTTTTGTATACATTACATAGTGTAATGGACAATACACCAAGGCTCCTTATATACCACCTCCAGCCTGCAGGGGGTGTCATTGAGTAATAAGAGACAATGCAGCCCTGCTCTCTATGACAAGGAAGAGAGGAGAAAGTGAAAGGATATAGAAGTGTGTGATGGTGTGCACAAGTAAGGACTGATATGTTTGTGTGTGATCCCTAAAACAGTGCTGTATGAAGAGGTGTGATCCCTTGTACAGTGGTGATCTCTGATTTATTACAATACAAGATCCTGTGTGTAGGAACCTGTACCATCTGCTGGAAGGACAAGTTACCTGTTGGATACAAACTCTGACATAACAGATAAGTGTACACCAACTGGCAAGGACAAACAATATACATGCCTGGTCAATATTTAGTGTGGTGCAACATAGGCAGGGACTACTTCATCACTGGATATCTTATATGGGAAAACTGTTTTTGTTGTATTAAAACATTGTAATCATTACTGTACATTGCAGTTAAATGTTTTATCCTGTTCAAAGAAGTGCGCTGTTTGCTTTGTGCCAGACCACCAGAGTAACCCACTGTGTGCCATGCTACCTATAAACCATCCATAAGGCAGTGATCGAGTAGTACAATATATTAAGTAAGAAGCCAAAAAAATTCAAATTCAGCAGGTGAGAATATTTTCAAATGTTGAACTAATGTATAATGAGTGGAATACAAAAAACAAACTGCTGTGGCCTAAATGTATTATTGCTATGACTCATGATTTGCCTCTGCCCTGGGAACCAGGAAGTAGTTTGAATGACAAGTAAGAAAAAGAGTAAGGAGAAAGAAAGGTAGCCTCTAAAAAATTAAATTGTTAAAGATCATATATCAACAAAGTATTATCTGGTAGCCATCTGCACAATTTTAGTATTTGAATTTCAGGTTGAAGAAAGATTGGCAAAAATTAGTTCAAAACTGCAAATTAAATAAACAAAATACACTATTGTGAAAGGTAAGGGAAAGAAAATATTTCCAGGGTGTCATTTTAGGTTAGGTGTACGAGTGTGTGTATGAACCAGTTCACATGTGCCTGTACAAATGACTGCAAGTTCGTTTAGGAAATGAAAAGTGCAGGGACGGGAAAAGAGGGTGTGTAGAAAAGCAGAAAGGAAGGACTAGAGGATACTAGGAAACAAAGTGAAAACAAAAGTGGACCCCTAACATTGATTTCTGTTACAGTCCAATTTAATGGCATATCTGAAAAGTTACTTACCACTTTCATACTGCAGCTTGCTAGATTTATACCAATAATCCTGGGGAGGAAAAAAAGACACAATCCATTACTGTCGTAGAACTGTTAATACACAAGAGGGCATTCATCTCTAAAACTGGCCATACAACATTTGATTAGAATAGTTTGTTCCAACAATTTATGACTCCCTGATCAGAATGATTAGAAAGTCATCTGTCATTGTGAGACATCAGGCAAGTGTTAAAGGTGTTAGTAAATAATGTCAACCAATTACATGATTTTAGACAGATAGATACCAATCTCTCCCCCGAGTAAAATTACTTTGTTTTTTTCCTCTTTTTCTTTTAGGTCCATCTGTTGTTAATGCAAGTTGCTTGGGATGTGTACTTTCTGGTTGAGAAGGCTTGAGATCTGTATGGCTTTGGTTTTCACAGTGTGTGCTTTTGAAGATCCTGTGCTATATTCACTGTCACTACTAAGATACCCTCTGGTGTTCCTTCTAAACTTTCAGTTTTCAGATTCGGACATGGGAGACTCATCTCCGTATCTTCCTCTTCACCAGTATCATCTTCTGATTCTCTTACAAACCACTGATTTGTTCTTCATTTGTAAATTTATCAGCTGTAAAAAAAAAAAAAAGAATATTAAAGTAATTTTACTAAAATCTTTGTAAAAATTCTATAAACATCAGTACCATTCACCTTATTCTTTCATCTAATTTTTTTTGTTATATATATGTAATCTGTTTGTTACTTAAATTTGATGAGTTTATTAATAAATGCATAAAATAATAATGGTTAATTTGGTAAGATTTTGTGGTATGTTTGTTTGCATCTTTTTAGTTCCATTAAATATAACCAATCGTTCGATCTGCCCAAAAAATTGCATTGTGTACACAGCTTTACATAGACATTTGTATAAAAATGAACGTCTATAGACAAATGTCTAAAGTAGTGTACAGGCACCTTAAGTCCCTGTGCCCACATGCATCACATTATATCAACCTGACTTATTAGGTATTTAAAAAATACTATAAAATTATTAATAAAACAATATTTAATATTGCTGAAAAACAATGCTAACAGTAATAAATTAATAGGTAGATTGTTGCAATGGTCTAATCTTTTTTTTTTCTATCTAGACATCCACCCTTGTCCACTGTGAACTTGATCTGCCATGCCATATCATTAACAACAATGGGATGTCACAGAATAATGTGATTGTTTACTCAGTCGCCCCTCCCCCTATCTGGGCAAGGCCTTAGGTCTCCTTATATCTGATTGGCTTCTGTTTACAGACTGAAGGCGGGTCCATTTCTTCTTCCCAGCAAATCGGGACCAGCAGCAGAAAGTCCAGAATCTAATAACAGACAGACAAGACAGAAGAAAGCAGAGGTAGATAGATAGATAGCAGAGTTAGATAGATAGATAGCAGTTAGATAGATAGATAGCAGAGTAGATGATAGTAGATAGCAGAGTTAGAGAGTTAGAAGATAGATAGCAGAGTAGAGAGTTAGATAGATAGATAGCAGAGTTAGATAGATAGATAGCAGAGTAGATAGATAGATAGCAGAGGTAGATAGATAGTAGATAGCAGAGTAGATAGATAGATAGATAGCAGAGTTAGATAGATAGCAGAGATAGATAGATAGATGATAGATAGATAGATAGATAGATAGATAGCAGAGTTAGATAGATAGCAGAGTTAGATAGATAGATAGATAGCAGAGTTAGATAGATAGATAGCAGAGTTAGATAGATAGTAGCAGAGTTAGATAGATAGATAGCAGAGTAGATAGATAGATAGATAGCAGAGCTATAGATAGATAGATAGATAGAGGTAGATAGAGATAGAAGCAGAGCTAGATAGAAGATAGATAGCAGATAGATAGATAGTAGATAGATAGCAGAGCTAGATAGATAGATAGCAGAGCTAGATAGATAGATAGCAGAGCTAGATAGATAGATAGCAGAGCTAGATAGATAGATAGCAGAGCTAGATAGATAGATAGCAGAGCTAGATAGATAGATAGCAGAGCTAGATAGATAGATAGACTAGATAGAAGTAGCAGAGCTAGTATATAGATAGATAGCAGAGCTAGATAGATAGATCGAGAGTTTGAGATAGATAGATAGCAGAGCTAGATAGATAGATAGATAGCAGAGCTAGATAGATAGATAGCAGAGCTGATAGATAGCAGAGTTTAGATAGATAGATAGATAGCAGGGTTTGATAGATAGGTAGTAGAGTTGATAGATGATATGATAGATAGATAGATAGATAGCAGAGTTAGATAGATAGATAGCAGAGTTTGATAGATAGATAGCAGAGTTTGATAGATAGATAGCAGAGTTTGATAGATAGATAGATAGATAGATAGCAGAGTTAGATAGATAGATAGAGTTAGATAGATAGATAGCAGAGTTAGATAGATAGATAGATAGCAGAGTTAGATAGATAGATAGCAGAGTTAGTAGATAGATAGATAGCAGAGTTAGATAGATAGATAGCAGAGTTAGATAGATAGATAGCAGAGTTAGATAGATAGATAGCAGAGTTAGATAGATAGATAGCCAGAGTTAGATAGATAGATAGATAGCAGAGTTAGATAGATAGAGAGATAGATAGATAGATAGATAGATAGATAGATAGCAGAGTTAGATAGATAGATAGCAGAGTTAGAAGATATAGAAGATAGAGAGTTAGATAGATAGAGAGACAGACAGACAGACAGAAAGCAGAGTTAGATAGATAGATAGATAGATAGCAGAGTTAGATATAGATAGATAGATAGATGCAGGTAGATAGATAGGATAGCGAGGTAGATAGATAGAAGATAGATAGCAGGTTAGTTAGATAGATAGATAGCAGAGTTATAGATAGATAGATATAGCAGAGTTAGATAGATAGATAAGATAGATAGCAGAGTTAGATAGATAGATAGCAGAAGGTTAGATAGATAGTAGCAGAGTTAGAATGAGATAGAAGCAGAGTTAGATAGATAGATAGATAGATAGCAGAGTAGATAGATAGATAGATAGATAGCGAGTAGATATAGATAGATAGATAGCAGAGTTAGAGTATAGATAGAGAGATAGGAGAGTTAGATAGATAGATGGTATAGATAGATAGATAGATAGATAGATAGATAGATAGATAGATAGATAGCAGAGTTAGATAGATAGATAGCAGAGTTAGAGAGATAGATAGATAGCAGGTTAGATAGAAGTTAGTTAGATAGATAGCAGAGTTAGATGATAGATAGAGACAGATAGATGATAGCAGAGTTGTTTAGAGAAAATACGTTTCGTCTAGTCATACCGACTGGCTTTCTCAATTCAGATGACTTGTACAGAATCTGTGGCATTATTTCACCCTGGAAAATCCCAATTAGCATATCACAAGCCAGGTGTGAAATGTAAAATAAGAAAACCAAGTGAAAATGTGAAAATAAGAAACCAAGCCTAAATATAGGTGGGGGGGTTCGACCACCAACTGTCTGGCCATGTACAATGCTGTTTTAACACTTACTCTGGGCGTTTCCTATAACACCTCTAGCCCACTATCTAATCACAACCCTTAACCGCTGTGATATGCTAATTGGGATTTTCCAGGGTACAATAATTGCCACAGATTCTTGTACAAGTCATTCTGAATTGAGAAAGCCAGTCGGATGACTAGCGAAACGTCTTCAAAACTACATTTCAAGTCCAGTTGATCTAATTGAATACAACATTTAACCATGACCTGGATGAATGAGAACCTTCACAGCATATTTCTACTTTGTTATTACACTTATTAAACACAGAACAAATATTAAGGAAATACCCAGCCCTAACACTCAATTTTATAACGTTATTGGCCAGTATTATAGCTGTAAACAAGCCAAACCGTAAAAAAAAATCATCCTTCAGGCAATCTTCAGATACTTACATTTTTGTAGACCATGTGCATCTCTGTCTAATCCAAGCTTGCATACGTCACCTTGCGCCTGTGCCTTATCCATTCCCATGCAGCCTGGATCTTTTACTGTCAGCTATACTGTGACATGCACAGCAGAGCCCCTCCCTCCATCCCTCTGGAACCCTCTTTGCTGCCGTGTGCCCTACCTTTAAAAAGGACACACTAGCCACCCCAAACCCAACCACGGAGTTCAGTTGGATAAAAAAAAAGATGCAGAGCTCTACTTACAATCCTTCATTCCCCCAGGGTTCTGTATTGTTACAAGCCACCGGCTATTGCCGTCTGGCATCCTGCTTGCAGTTCCAGCAAGCCTAGGTTAAGATTAAGCAACAGGGGATCGAAAATTGTAATTAGAGTTCTGCACATTTTTTAACAAACAAAACCTAGCGGTTGAGGTGGGCTACTGTACTCTACAATATACTAAGAGTATTTTGGCAGATGGACATAACCCTTTAAAATAAATCAAAATATATAGGCTGTCAAACTAACTTATTTTTATAGTCCACATAGGCAGAAACTATTGATAACCTTCTTATTTCATAGGTGAATTAGGTGCCAGGGTATGTCAAGTCTGTCTGCAGTGTTTTTTCAGTGGTCCAAAGCAGTTTACCTATTGCAATACATCAGTTTCTTATTCAAAATGTGCAAAAATGGCTATTTTGCAGACTTTGGTGCCAACTTGCAGCCCAAAACCAATTTGGGCCAGGCTGACTCTCACTGAATTATGTGCCAGTGGTATGTACGTGTCTGTCTGCAGTGTTTTTTTCAGTGGCCCAAAGCAGTTTACTACCTATTGCAATACATCAGTTTCTTATTCAAATGTGCAAAAATGGCTATTTTGCAGACTTTGGTGCCAACTTGCATGCCCAAAACCAATTTGGGCAGGCTGGACTCAAATCTGAATTATTTGCCAGGAGTATGTACGTGTCGTCTGCGGTGTTTTTTTCAGTGGCCCAAAGCGGTTTACCTATTGCAATCCACCAGTTTCTTATTCAAATGGCTAAAATGGCTATTTTGCAGACTTTGGGCCAACTTGCATGCCCAAACCAATTTGGGCCGGACTGGACTCAACTAAATTAATTGCCGGGGTATGTACAAGTCTGTCTGCAGTGTTTTTTCAGTGGCCCAAGCGGTTTACCTATGGCAATATATTAGTTTCTATATTCAAATGGCTAAAATGGCTATTTTGCAGACTTTGGTGCCAACTTGCATGCCCAAAACCAATTTGGGCCAGGCTGGACTCAACTAAATTATATGCCGGGGTATGTACAAGTCTGTCTGCAGTGTTTTTTCAGTGGTCCAAACTGGTTTACCTATTGCACTACACCAGTTTCTTATTCAAATATGCAAAATGGCTATTTTGCAGACTTTGGTGCCAACTTGCATGCCCAAAACCAATTTGGGCCAGGCTGGACTCAACTGAATTATGTGCCAGGGTATGTACGGTTCTGTCTGCGGTGTTTTTTCAGTGGCCAAACTGGTTTACCTATATGCAATACATCAGTTTCTTATTCAAATGATGCAAAAATGGCTATTTGCACGTTGGTGCCAACTGTCAAGCCCAAACCAATTTGGGCCAGGCTGGACTCAACTGAATTATGTGCCAGGGGTATGTACTGTCTGTCTGCAGTGTTTTTCAGTGGCCCAAAGCAGTTTACCTATTCAATAATCAGTTTCTTATTCAAATGTGCAAAAATGGCTATTTTGCAGACTTTGATGCCAACTTGCATGCCCAAACCAATTTGGGCCAGGCTGGACTCAACTGAATTATGTGCCAGGGGTATGTACAACCTGTCTGCGGTGTTTTTTCAGTGGCCCAAAGCGGTTTACACCTATTGCAATACACCAGTTTTCTTATTCAATGTGCAAAATTGGCTATTGCAGACTTTGGTCCAACTTGCATGCCCAAAACAAATTTGGGCCAGGCTGGACTCAACAGAATTATGTGTCAGGGGTATGTACTGTCTGTCTGCATGTTTTTTCAGTGGCCCAAAGCGGTTTACCACCTATTGCAATAACATCAGTTTCTTATTCAAATGTGCAAAAATGGCTATTTTGCAACTTTGATGCCAACTTGCATGCCCAAAACCAATTTGGGCCAGGCTGGACTCACTGAATTATGTGCTAGGGGTATGTACAACTCTGTCTGCGGTGTTTTTTCAGTGCCCAAAGCGGTTTAACCTATTGCAATACACCAGTTTCTTATTCAAATGTGCAAAAATGGCTATTTTGGCAGACTTTGGTGCCAACTTGCATGCCCAACCAAATTTGGGCCAGGCTGGACTCAACTGATTATGTGTCAGGGGTATGTACGTGTCTGTCTGCGGTGTTTTTTTCATGGCCCAAACTGGTTTACCTATTGCAATACACCAGTTTCTTATTCAAATTGGCTAAATTGCTATTTTGCAGACTTTGGTGCCACTTGCATGCCCAAAACCAATTTGGGCCAGGCTGGACTCAACTGAATTATGTGCGGGGGGGTAGTCGTGTCTGTCTGCGTGTTTTTTTCAGTGCCCAAAGCAGTTTACCTATTGCATACATCATTTTCTTATTCAAATGTGCAAAAATGGCTATTTTGCAGACTTTGATGCCAACTTGCATGCCCAAAACCAATTTGGGCCAGGCTGGACTCAACTGAATTATGTGCCAGGGTATGTACAACTCTGTCTGCGGTGTTTTTTTCAGTGGCCCAAAGCGGTTTACCTATTGCAAATACACCAGTTTATTATTAAAATGTGCAAAAATGGCTATTTTGCAGACTTTGGTGCCAACTTGCATGCCCAAAACCAATTTGGGCCAGGCTGGACTCAACTGAATTATGTCCAGGGTATGTACAGTCTGTCTGCGCATTGTTTTTTCAGTGGCCCAAACTGGTTTACCTATTGCAATATACCAGTTTCTTATTGAAATCCGAATAAGAAACAACTTCACTATCTCGTCCTGCCCTGTGCTCTAAACAAAAACTGCAGGTGCAGTAAAGATATGGCATCTTTGTTATACCAGCATGTTTTTGGTAGAGCACAGGGCAGTTCTAATTTTTCAGGCCACTGTCGTTGGGACCACTTTCAATAACATTACACAAACCCAAATATTAAAAAGGAAGAAAATAATATATATACATCAAGAAAACAGAATGACCCAAATACAAAAGCTCCCCCCCATAGTTACCACATTGAGGTCTATGGTTACTTCGTCCTGAGCGAAAGCACAAACACCAAGCACTGCCGGACGTTCGATCTATTGCAAACATTACTATTTACTACTTCCGGACTGGGCTGTGCCACTGATTGGGCGGGGGGGGGGGGACTTTTCTCAACGTAAATATACTACAAAGCTAATGTTAAAAAACGCTTGACTGGAAAAATACAGTCGTTTGAATACGACTGTATCTGAAGGCTTCTGTGTTTTTCTGGGGAGATTCAGTCATTTACTCTATCGTGAACATCCCTATAACTGCAGAAAGTTTTAGTCCTCCAGTACACATCTTTCGTTATGACCCACAGGTGAAGGCTTAGTTCCCAGTATTTAAAAAGGGGCGAGCGTGGGAATCTAGACACAACCCAGCCAATAACGTTTCTCCTTCACCGGCCAATCAGAGCGAAGAGGCAACGGCCATTACTCTTCCGCCCCCGGTTAGTAGTGGTAGGTATAATTGTGGTTTCCATGATACTCTAGTTGTTGCTTTAAGTTTGCCAGGGATGACCGGCTATCACACGTTATGGCCTTTTTCCGTGAATTGGCAACAATCGTAGTGTAGCTAAAGCCGCTACTACACCAGGAAGGTAAGTGAGCCAACCTAAACTCTTCTCATGTATAGATAGCGATCCATTATTCAGGATCTCCGTTACAACCCTGTTCTGTCAGACTGTTCGGCATACCTCCAACCGTCCCGTTTTCCGCGGATTGTCCCGTTTTCGGGTGATTATCCCGGTGTCCCGGCACAAACAGTAAAATTCCGCACTGTTTCTTTAAGTCCCGATAAGTTTCAACAAGCAGGAGGAAAAAAAAACGGAAGTGAGTTGGGCGGGACTTCCCCCGTTTTCAGCCAATGAATGATTCATGTAAGCCACTCTGGTTAGGTTCCCGGCAGAAGTTATGCAGAGTGGGATCCTTAACCTGTTCAGAGTGAGATCCTGTAGCCTGTTCATTCATGGCATGTGACGTTCCTCCTTCCTCACTGCACAGCACAGTACAACAGTGCTGGAGATAAGAAATACATAGCGGCTGGAAGTACAGAGGTCAGTGTCTGCCTCTGTCACAATAAATCATGACAAGCTCTGCTTTCGGCTGCTGGTGAGGTGCCTGGTTACATTCTTCAGTGATTTTTTTTGTGTTATATGGTTAAAGGGCAAGTGCACCCTCATGATTAAAATGTACCTCCCATGATTAAATACCCCTCTCTCCAGTGTTTCTTATCTCCCACCCTTCCCTGTATTTAAGCCTCCTCTCGTCTCCTATCTCTTTCTATCATCTATCTATCTATGTATCATCTATCTGTCTATCTATCTTTCTATCTATCTAACTCTGCTATCTATCTAACTCTGCTATCTATCTATCTATCTAACTCTGCTATCTATCTATCTATCTAACTCTGCTATCTATCTATCTACTCTATCTACTCGCTATCTATCTATCTACTACTCTCATCTATCTATCTAACTCTGCTATCTATCTATCTATCTATCTATCTATCTATCTATCTATCTATCTTCTAACTCTGCTATCTATTATCTATATCTACTCTGCTATCTACTATCTATATCTAACTCTCTATCTATAGTCTACTATCTACTCTGCTATCATCTATCTTATCTAACTCTGCTATCTATCTATTCTAACTCTGCTACTATCTATCTAACTCTGCTATCTACTATCTAACTCTGCTATCTATCTATCTATCTATCAACTCTGCTATCTATCTATCTAACCTCTGCTACTATCTATCTATCTAACTCTGTATCTCTATCTATCTATCATCTAACTCGCTTCTATCTATCTAACCTCTCTTCTATTATCTATCTATCTATCTAACTCTGCTATCTATCTATCTATCTATCTAACTCTGCTTTCTGCTTCTGTCGTCTACTATCTATCTAACTCTGGCTATCTATCTATCTATCTAACTCTGCTATCTATCTATCTAATCTGCTATCTATCTATCTATCTACTATCTTATCTATCTCTCTATCTATCTAACCTGCTATCTATCTATCTATCTAACTCTCTTCTCCTCATCTATCTATCTAACTCTGCTATCTATCTATCTAATCTACTCTGCTATCTATCATATCTAACTCTGCTATCTATCTATCTAACTCTGCTATCTATCTATCTATCTAACTCTGCTATCTATCTATCTAACTCTGCTATCTATCTAATCTATCTAACCTCTATCATCTATCTAACTCTTATCTATCTACTCCTATTATCTATCTATCTATCTATCAACTCTGCTATCTATCTATCAACTCTGCTATCTACTATCAACTCTGCTATCTATCTATCTACTCTGCTATCTCTATCTATCTATCTATCTATCTATCAAACTCTGCATCTATGCTATCAAACCTGCTATCTATCTATCTATCTAACTCTGCTATCTATCTGCTCTGCATCTATCTATCTATCTAGCTCTGCTATCTATCTATATAACTACTCTGCTAATCTATCATCTACTCTGCAATCTCTATCTATCTTCTGCTCTGCTATCTATCTATCTAGCTCTATCAGCTCTGCTATCTACTATCTAGCTCTGCTATCTATCTATCTAGCTCTGCTATCTATCTATCAGCTCTGCTCTATCTATCTATCTAGCTCTCTATCTATCTATCTAGCTCGTCTATCTATCTATCTGCTCTGCTATCTATCTATCTACTCTGCTATCTATCTATCTAGCTCTGCTACTCTATCTATCTATCTATCTAGATCTGCTATCTATCTATCTATCTCTCTAGCTCTTGCTATCTATCATCTAGCTCTGCTATCTATCTAGCTATCTAGCTTCGCTATCTATCTACTATCTAGCTTGCTATCTATCTATCTAACTCTGCTATCTATCTATCTATCTCTATTATCTATCTCTCTGCTATATCTATCTATCTATCTACTCTGCTATCTATCTAACTCTGCTATCTACTCTGCTATCTATCTATCTATCTATCTAACTCTATCTATCTATCTACTATCTATCTATCTAACTCTGCTATCTATCTATCATCTACTCTGCTATCTATCTATCTATCTAACTCTGCTATCTATCTATCTATCTATACTAACTCTGCTATCTATCTATCTAACTCTGCTATCTATCCTATCTAAACTCTCTAACTCGCTATCTATCTATCTACTCTCAACTCTGCTATCTATCTATCTAATCTACTCTCGCTATCTATCTATCTAACTCTGCTATCTATCTATCTACTCTGCTATCTATCTATCTGCTTGCTTTCTATCTGTCTGTCTGTCTGTTATTAGATTCTGGACTTTCTGCTGCTGGTCCCGATTGCTGGGAAGAGAGAAATGGACCCGCCTTCAGTCTGTAAACAGAAGCCAATCAGATATAAGGAGACCTAAGGCCTTGCCCAGATAGGGGGAGGGGCGACTGAGTAAACAATCACATTATTCTGTGACATCCCATTGTTGTTAATGATATGGCATGGCAGATCAAGTTCACAGTGGACAAGGGTGGATGTCTAGATAGAAAAAAAAGATTAGACCATTGCAACAATCTACCTATTAATTTATTACTGTTAGCATTGTTTTCAGCAATATAAATATTGTTTTTAATAATATTTATAGTATTTATTTAATACCTAATAATTCAGGTTGATTAATGTGATGCTGTGGGCACAGGGACTTAAGGTGCCTGTACACTACTTTAGACTTTGTCTATAGACGTTCATTTTTATACAAATGTCTATGTAAAGCTGTGTACAACACAATGCAATTTTTGGGCAGATCGAACGATTGGTTATATTTAATGGAACTAAAAAGATGCAAACAAACATATCCACAAAATCTTACCAAATTAAAACATTATTATTTTATGCATTTTTATAAACTCATCAAATTTAAGTAACAAACAGGATTACATATATATCTAAAAAATTAGATGGAAGAATAAGGTGAATGGTACTGATGTTTATAGAATTTTTACAAAGATTTTAGTTAAAATTACTTTAATTCTTTTTTTTTTTTTACAGCTGATAAATTTACGAAATGAAGAACAAATCAGTGGTTTGTAGAGAATCAAAGATGATACTGTTGAAGAGGAAGATGACGGAGATGAGTCTCCCATGTCAGAATCTGAAACTGAAAGTTTAGAAGGAACACCGAGGGTATCTAGTAGTGACAGTGAATATAGCACAGGATCTTCAAAAGCACACACTGTGAAAACCAAGCCATACAGATCTCAAGCCTTCTCACACCAGAAAGTACACATCCCAAGCAACTTGCATTAACAACAGATGGACCTAAAAAAAGAAAAGAGGAAAAAAACAAAGTAAATTTTACTCGGGGGAGAGATTGGTATCTATCTGTCTAAAATCATGTAATTGGTTGACATTATTTACTAACACCTTTAACACTTGCCTGATGTCTCACAATGACAGATGACTTTCTAATCATTCTGATCAGGGAGTCATAAATTGTTTGGAACAAACTATTCTAATCAAATGTTGTATGGCCAGTTTTTAGGATGATGCCCTCTTGTGTATTAACAGTTCTACGACAGTATGGATTGTGTCTTTTTTTTCCCCCAGGATTATTGGTATAAATCTAGCAAGCTGCGTATGAAATGGTAAGTACTTTTCAGATATGCCATTAAATTGGACTGTACAGAAATCAATGTTAGGGGTCCACTTTTGTTTTCACCTTTGTTTCCTAGTATCCTCTAGTCTTCCTTTCTGCTTTCTACACACACTCTTTTCCCAGTCCCTGCACTTTTCATTTCCTAAACGAACTTGCAGTCATTTGTACAGCACATGTGAACTGGTTCATACACACACTCGTACACCTAACCTAAAATGACACCCGATGGAAATATTTTCTTTGCCTTACCTTTCACAATAGTGTATTTTGTTTATTTATTTGCAGTTTTGAACTATTTTTGCCAATCTTTCTTCAACCTGAAATTCAAATACTAAAATTGTGCAGATGCTACCAGATAATACTTTGATTATGATCTTTAACAATTTAATTTTTTAGAGGCTACCTTTCTTTCTCCCTTACTCTTTTTCTTACTTGTCATTCAAACTACTTCCTGGTTCCCAGGAGAAGAGGCAAATCATGAGTCATAGCAAAATAATACATTTAGGCAACAGCAGGTGTTTTTTGTATTCCACTCATTATACATTAGTTCAACATTTGAAAATATTCTCATCACCTGCTGAATTTGAATTTTTTTTGCTTCTTACTTAAATATATTGTACTCGATCACTGCCTTATGGGATGGTTTATAGGTAGCATGGCACACAGTGGGTTACTCTGGTGGTCTGGCACAAAGCAAACAGCGCACTTCTTTGAACAGGATAAAACTTTAACTGCATTGTACAGTAATGATTACAATGGTTTAATAACAAACAACAGTTTTCCCATATAAGATATCCAGTGATGAAGTAGTCCCTGCCTATGTTGCACACACACTAAATATTGACCAGGCATGTATATTGTTTGTCCTTGCCAGTTGGTGTACACTTATCTGTTATGTCGAGTTTGTATCCAACAAGTAACTTGTCCTTCCAGCAGAGGTAACAGGTTCCTACACACAGATCTTGTATTTGTAGATAATCAGGAGATCACACTGTACAAGGGATCACACCTCTTCATACACAGCTGTTTTTTAGGGATCACACCAAACATATCAGTCCTTACTTGTGCACACCATCACACACTTCTATATCCTTTCTCACTTTCTCCTCTCTTCCTTGTCATAGAGAGCAGGGCTGCATTGTCTCTTATTACTCAATGACACCCCCTGCAGGCTGGAGTGGTATATAAGGAGCCTTGGTGTATTGTCCATTACACTATGTAATGTATACAAAAAGAGTCACTACAGTAAAATGATACTACTGTAAATTTACATTGCCAAGTGTAACACCTCAATGACTACGCTCACTCACTGACCTTAGGCATGCTGAATGTTTTTAACATAAACCATATGCAAACTCACTTTAGCATTATATCAGAATAATATGAGTAAAATTGTCCGTGGCGGAACTTCCAGTTTTACTTATGTTATGTTGCTTATGATTAATATTGTCCAAAACAAAATGCACCTGGATGCTCCAAAGTTCTTTGAAAAAATTATTGGTTTATTCACCCATAGTGAGATCTCTCCAGTAGAAACGTTGCTGGAGAGATCTCACATATTGGGTGAATAAACCAATAATTTTTTCAAAGAACTTTGGAGCGTCCAGGTGCATTTTGTTTTGGATATATTGGAAAACTGAGTAGCAGTACAGTCTACAGAGTGACGGTCCTGGGAGGAGAGTGGGATCCAAGAACTTGTGAGTTTTTATAAACCATGATTATATTGTGCCAGTGAAATCAATAACTGACTGTAATCCTAATGGTCACCAGGAAAATGTTTGGGGGTTTTTTCATCAGCCCCCCCCCACACACACACTTTCTTTGCTTGCTTTTTCATGTTTTTTGTCTTATCCTAATTTTGTTTCTTATACCATGGATGTCTTCAGGGATCTCTGCTGCACAACCAGGGGTTTCCCTGGTATGCAGGTCAACTGGCCAATAGATCAAGAAATAGATTTAATGATAAGTAGGAAAGATGGTAAAATTTATACATTGCTCCAATCCAGACATAAATAAAGGCTAGCGTATGCTGCCTTATTCCCCACCTTCTCTGTGGCTCTGTGTTTTGCACACAGTCTGATTTACTGCAGAGTTCCCCCTCCCCTCTCTGGTCATTTCCCTGTTCATATATCATCAGCTGTGCACATTAATCCTCCTACACGTCACTCTAACCTTGAAAACAAAAAAACCACCATATGTAAGCCTGTAGAGAGGAAAGTGTCTCACTTGTTCTGGAAATACTTGCTACATAAGGAGTGGGAGGGCGTGAGTTAGGAAACTCGTGTCCTGCCTTACACTGCAACCAACCCGATCTCTCCCTTTGATCAGGCAATACAATTGTTGAAAGCTTTTACTACTGTTTTTAACCCAGTATTTGCCAAGCATTTTAGTGAGCAGAAAGGAGTCTTGCTGTAAAACTTGTTGTAAAGTCTAAACACTACACCCACACCGGCATGCTGTTAGGGGATTGGAGTGACAGCTCAAGCAGGAGTGGTGTACTGAAATCTTGACTTCTTTTAATTATATATCCTCTGGACGAGGAGGAAACTGAAGAAGATAAAGTACTCTGGGAAATTATATACACAATAGAAGAAGAAAATTACAATTTCCCACTATAGATGCCCTTTAAATCACTATTCACTTTAGTCTGCAAACCAACCTAAATTAATATAGAACGAAACTAAAATGACTAGCCTGAGCATGCAGAGACAATACAAGCCCGCTATCGGCAACCAGGTGCAAACAGCCAGCGATGCTAAATGCCGATAGTGGCTCTTGCATCACTAACTGCCTGCCTTTCTTTATTTCACCACTTTTAATGCCGACTATTAGCTGGCGTTAAAGTGTCGCAAGAATTTTAGAGGAGATTCATAAAAGTTCTTATCATTAAAAATGGTGTTCTAATTTTGCCCCCCAATCAAATGTTAGCTTTCAATAATGTAATCTGATTGGTGGGGCAAAATTAGCCTATTGAATCTCCCTGATTGTGTTTCTTGTGGTTTAAGAAAGATTTACAAACACAGATCCATATACAGAATTGCTATAATTTTGCTCAGCGTAGTTGTCTTTCATTACATTTATATGCATTTATCTTTCTATATTTAGTAAAAGACAAAGACATAGATGTGTATTTCAGAGGAGTGTTCTATTCTACTCAGTCCATTTCCATTTGCTAAGATCAGTGAAGCACTGATAAAGACATTCCTGTTGCTCTGGTTTCCCAGTGCGTCGTCCAGCCCGAGTGTGTGGACTGAAGAGGTTGAAGATGAACAGGAGTGGACAGTTTGTTGGACAATTTCTCAGTCTCGCTAGAACGTTGTTATGGAATGAAGCGATTTCAGGTGCCACTCTCCAATTAATTGATTTGCAGGCAAGACCCTGCATTTTTACATCTAAATGTTGGACATTTCTAACATTCCTGATTTAAAAAAGCATAAAGTAGTTATCACTTCATAATGTAATAAACATTAAGCTGGTTTCTTTCTCTACTGTGTATTAGTGTGCTTCACCTGAAGCTGGCAGGTAGAAGTTGCAAGTGTTTAGTTTGCAAAGTAACCCTCCTGTTTACCTTATGGGCATAAAACCCAATGCAGGGAAAGTAGACCACAAAGCAAAAAGGAAGTCCAATAATTACATGCTTCTTTTGACGTTGGTGTAACTACAGGCTCTCTGTTCTGCCTTACTTAAAGGAGACTAAAGTCTCCGACAACATTGTCCCATAGACAAGCACATTCACAACATACATCAAGCTGCGTCTTCCTCTCCCTTTGCTGTGGCTGCTGGGTGATTTATGAAATAAACCTATGGGTATAGGGTCAGCTCCCTAATCCCCTACCTTAGCTGGGTGAAATCCCCAGCTAAGTGTCCCCCGTACATTCACATACTCAACAGATCAAAACAAGGAGTTGCGCCTTACATCTTAGAAACTGCGACAATCACATAAGAGCACAGAGATCCTCCTCTCAGAACATGGATTTCAGTTTTTTTGTTTCAAAACACCATTCATGCTGCTGTCCTAACATGATATAATCCTTTCATAAAAAAAGAAAACCTTTACATTGTATTTCTTAGATAGCACGAATGTTAAAACAGTACTCCAATCTTAGTGCAGAGCAGCAAGTTGTCAAGTTTCCACTTACCCTGGTTACGCGCTCCTTCCAGTCCTTAGTCCCAACCAACCATTCGGCTCTTCTGACCGGTCGATCAGGATGAAGAACTGTCGGCACGGCAAAAGTAGCAGCATCCAACCGTTTGTTGCGACCGAGCATGCGGTCCATAGAGGACTGCAGGATTGGTGTCGTTTTCCAACTCGTCCGATCATTCGTTAATCCAATTCGGATTGAAAGAAACCATCCAATATTTTGCTCGAATTATGGATGGTATGTATCCCAGCTTTAGGGCTTATAAACACAGATGGATCGTACAACCCTGACAAACCGTTCGTCACTAGCGAGTGTCATTTGGACAATCACTTCGGTCACCGCAAAAGTAGTTGTGACCATCAGTTTTCCCACAATGATTGTGGTGGCGCCGCATGAACACCAAAGAATTTTTCAGCCTGACCTGATTGATACCTGGAATATCCGTCGGTCAGACACAAAAAATCTGCTTGAGTGTACCAAGCCTTACAAACCTCTGATTTCCTCACACAAGCTGAGACTTGTCAGGTCAGTTGGAACTCAGAACCGAAACTGCGCAAATACACGCAGGAATAAAACATGTCAGGTTTATTCAATAAAAGTTCTTATCGTTAAAAATGGTGCTAATTTTGTCCCAACCAATCACGTCTACATTTTTCAAATGTTAATATCATCTGATTGGTTGGGCAAAATTTAGCATCATTTTTAACAATAGAACTTTTATTGAATCTCCCTGATATATGTTTTCTTGTTTGGTAATGGGAACTTTGCAATGTTACTTGACAAGCACGAAAACATATTTCCTCCTACAAGCCTACATGGGGACCCACGCAACACGGGTTAAGTACCCTCACTTCATGACGGACACTTATAAACTTGAGGCTCCAGTGCTCCCCCCTCCCTCATATAACTCACCAGCACCGGAAGCCTCCTCGTTTTAAAGGTCCGCTTCAGGAGTGATGGACCTCTCTCCCCTCTCTTGCAGATGGACTTCAAGGAGCCGTGAATCCACGGGATACCGCTCCCACGTGGATCGCATTCAGCAGAGGCTCTCCTCCTTGCAATGCGGCGGAAGGCTGGCCATCATGACCCCGCGGTCTAAAATGGCCTAGCCCCCTTCCGCCCGAACGGGCGAGAGCAGCGGTCGGCCGCCGCTCCAGCCGCAGGGATCCTGGTGCGCTGAGGGAGAGCTGCCGCGGATCCTTTGGAGGCGGACCGGTTTTTTCTCCCCGGCTTTTAGGGGGCGGTACTTTCCGGAGACTTCCTCTTTCCGGCTGTTCTCTCTGCTGCTCAGCCGCGTGTAGCCACATCGGGAGCCTCTGTATCTCCACATCCAGCTAAAGTTCCTCTCTTAAGGGGTTTCTTTCTTTTTTTCTTTAATAGGCTTTCTTTCTGTGGTGTGTGACATTTTAACTTTCTCCTTGTCCCTAATTTTATATATTGTATGTACGTGTCTGTCTGCAGTGTTTTTTCAGTGGCCCAAAGCGGTTTACCTATTGCAATACATCAGTTTCTTATTCAAATGTGCAAAAATGGCTATTTTGCAGACTTTGATGCCAACTTGCATGCCCAAAACCAATTTGGGCCAGGCTGGACTCAACTGAATTATGTGCCAGGGGTATGTACAACTCTGTCTGCGGTGTTTTTTCAGTGGCCCAAAGCGGTTTACCTATTGCAATACACCAGTTTCTTATTCAAATGTGCAAAAATGGCTATTTTGCAGACTTTGGTGGGTGCCAACTTGCATGCCCAAAACCAATTTGGGCCAGGCTGGACTCAACTGAATTATTTGCCAGGTATGAACGTGTCTGTCTGCGGGTTTTTTTCAGTGGCCCAAAGCGGTTTACCTATTGCAATACCCAGTTTCTTATTCAAATGGCTAAAATGGCTATTTTGCAGACTTTGGTGCCAACTGCAGGCCCAAACCAATTTGGGCCAGGCTGGACTCAACAATTATGATGCCAGGGGTTGTACAAGTCTGTCTGCAGGTTTTTTTCAGTGCCCAAAGCGGTTTTACCTATTGCAATATTTGTTTCTTATTCAAATGGCTAAATGGCTTTTTGCAGACTTTGGTGCCAACTTGCATGCCCAAAACCAATTTGGGCCAGGCTGGACTCAACTAATTATATCCAGGGGTAGGTACAAGTCTGTCTGCAGTGTGTTTTTCAGTGGCCCAAACGGTTTACCTATTGCAATACACCAGTTTCTTATTCAAAGTGCAAAAATGCTATTTTGCAGACTTGGTGCCAACTTGCATGCCCAAAAACAATTTGGGCCAGGCTGGACTCAACTGAATTATTTGCCAGGGGTGGTACGTGCTGTCTGCGGTGTTTTTTCTAGTGGCCCAAACTGGTTTACCTATTGCAATACATCAGTTTCTTATTCAAATATGCAAAATGGCTATTTTGCAGACTTTGGTGGCCAACTTGCATGCCCAAAACAAATTTGGGCCAGGCTGGACTCAACAGAATTATGTGTCAGGGGTATGTACGTGTCTGTCTGCAGTGTTTTTTCCTATCTATCTATCTAACTCTGCTATCTATCTATCTAACTCTGCTATCTATCTATCTAACTCTGCTATCTATCTATCTAACTCTGCTTTCTATCTGTCTGTCTGTCTGTTATTAGATTCTGGACTTTCTGCTGCTGGTCCCGATTGCTGGGAAGAGAGAAATGGACCCGCCTTCAGTCTGTAAACAGAAGCCAATCAGATATAAGGAGACCTAAGGCCTTGCCCAGATAGGGGGAGGGGCGACTGAGTAGAACAATCACATTATTCTGTGACATCCCATTGTTGTTAATGATATGGCATGGCAGATCAAGTTCACAGTGGACAAGGGTGGATGTCTAGATAGAAAAAAAAAGATTAGACCATTGCAACAATCTACCTATTAATTTATTACTGTTAGCATTGTTTTCAGCAATATTAAATATTGTTTATTAATAATTTTATAGTATTTATTTAAATACCTAATAATTCAGGTTGATTAATGTGATGCATGTGGGCACAGGGACTTAAGGTGCCTGTACACTACTTTAGACATTTGTCTATAGACGTTCATTTTTATACAAATGTCTATGTAAAGCTGTGTACACACAATGCAATTTTTGGGCAGATCGAACGATTGGTTATATTTAATGGAACTAAAAAGATGCAAACAAACATATCCACAAAATCTTACCAAATTAAACATTATTATTTTATGCATTTATTAATAAACTCATCAAATTTAAGTAACAAACAGGATTACATATATATATAACTAAAAAAATTAGATGGAAAGAATAAGGTGAATGGGTACTGATGTTTATAGAATTTTTACAAAGATTTTAGGTAAAATTACTTTAATTCTTTTTTTTTTTTACAGCTGATAAATTTACGAAATGAAGAACAAATCAGTGGTTTGTAGAGAATCAGAAGATGATACTGGTGAAGAGGAAGATGACGGAGATGAGTCTCCCATGTCAGAATCTGAAACTGAAAGTTTAGAAGGAACACCAGAGGGTATCTTAGTAGTGACAGTGAATATAGCACAGGATCTTCAAAGCACACACTGTGAAAACCAAAGCCATACAGATCTCAAGCCTTCTCAACCAGAAAGTACACATCCCAAGCAACTTGCATTAACAACAGATGGACCTAAAAAGAAAAAGAGGAAAAAAACAAAGTAAATTTTACTCGGGGGAGAGATTGGTATCTATCTGTCTAAAATCATGTAATTGGTTGACATTATTTACTAACACCTTTAACACTTGCCTGATGTCTCACAATGACAGATGACTTTCTAATCATTCTGATCAGGGAGTCATAAATTGTTGGAACAAACTATTCTAATCAAATGTTGTATGGCCAGTTTTAGAGATGAATGCCCTCTTGTGTATTAACAGTTCTACGACAGTAATGGATTGTGTCTTTTTTTCCCCCAGGATTATTGGTATAAATCTAGCAAGCTGCAAGTATGAAAGTGGTAAGTAACTTTTCAGATATGCCATTAAATTGGACTGTACAGAAATCAATGTTAGGGGTCCACTTTTGTTTTCACTTTGTTTCCTAGTATCCTCTAGTCTTCCTTTCTGCTTTTCTACACACCTCTTTTCCCAGTCCCTGCACTTTTTCATTTCCTAAACGAACTTGCAGTCATTTGTACAGGCACATGTGAACTGGTTCATACACACACTCGTACACCTAACCTAAAATGACACCCGATGGAAATATTTTCTTTGCCTTACCTTTCACAATAGTGTATTTTGTTTATTTAATTTGCAGTTTTGAACTAATTTTTGCCAATCTTTCTTCAACCTGAAATTCAAATACTAAAATTGTGCAGATGGCTACCAGATAATACTTTGTGATATATGATCTTTAACAATTTAATTTTTAGAGGCTACCTTTCTTTCTCCCTTACTCTTTTTCTTACTTGTCATTCAAACTACTTCCTGGTTCCCAGGGCAGAGGCAAATCATGAGTCATAGCAAATAATACATTTAGGCCAACAGCAGGTTGTTTTTGTATTCCACTCATTATACATTAGTTCAACATTTGAAAATATTCTCACCTGCTGAATTTGAATTTTTTTTGCTTCTTACTTAAATATATTGTACTCGATCACTGCCTTATGGGATGGTTTATAGGTAGCATGGCACACAGTGGGTTACTCTGGTGGTCTGGCACAAAGCAAACAGCGCACTTCTTTGAACAGGATAAAACAGTTTAACTGCATGTAACAGTAATGATTACAATGGTTTAATAACAAACAAACAGTTTTCCCATATAAGATATCCAGTGATGAAGTAGTCCCTGCCTATGTTGCACCACACTAAATATTGACCAGGCATGTATATTGTTTGTCCTTGCCAGTTGGTGTACACTTATCTGTTATGTCAGAGTTTGTATCCAACAAGGTAACTTGTCCTTCCAGCAGATGGTAACAGGTTCCTACACACAGGATCTTGTATTGTAGATAATCAGGAGATCACACTGTACAAGGGATCACACCTCTTCATACACAGACTGTTTTAGGGATCACACCAAACATATCAGTCCTTACTTGTGCACACCATCACACACTTCTATATCCTTTCACTTTCTCCTCTCTTCCTTGTCATAGAGAGCAGGGCTGCATTGTCTCTTATTACTCAATGACACCCCCTGCAGGCTGGAGGTGGTATATAAGGAGCCTTGGTGTATATGTCCATTACACTATGTAATGTATACAAAAAGAGTCACTACAGTAAAATGATACTACTGTAAATTTACATTGCCAAGTGTACACCTCAATGACTACGCTCACTCACTGACCTTAGGCATGCTGAATGTTTTTAACCATATGCAAACTCACTTTAGCAATTATATCAAGAATAAATATGAGTAAAATTGTCAGTGGCAGGAACTTCCAGTTTTACTTATGTTATGTTGCTTATGATTATATTGTCCAAAACAAAATGCACCTGGATGCTCCAAAGTTCTTTGAAAAAATTATTGGTTTATTCACCCATATGTGAGATCTCTCCAGTAGAAACGTTGCTGGAGAGATCTCACATATGGGTGAATAAACCAATAATTTTTTCAAAGAACTTTGGAGCGTCCAGGTGCATTTTGTTTTGGATATATTGGAAAACTGAGTAGCAGTACAGTCTACAGAGTGACGGTCCTGGGAGGAGAGTGGGATCCAAGAACTTGTGAGTTTTTATAACCATGATTATATTGTGCCAGTGAAATCAATAACTGACTGTAATCCTAATGGTCTACCAGGAAAATGTTTGGGGGTTTTTTCAGCCCCCCCCCACACACACACTTTCTTTGCTTGCTTTTTCATGTTTTTTGTCTTATCCTAATTTGTTTCTTATACCATGGATGTCTTCAGGGATCTCTGCTGCACAACCAGGGGTTTCCCTGGTATGCAGGTCAACTGGCCAATAGATCAAGAAATAGATTTAATGATAAGTAGGAAAGATGGTAAAATTTATACATTGCTCCAATCCAGACATAAATAAAGGCTAGCGTATGCTGCCTTATTCCCACCTTCTCTGTGGCTCTGTGTTTGCACACAGTCTGATTTACTGCAGAGTTCCCCCTCCCCTCTCTGGTCATTTCCCTGTTCATATAATCCAGCTGTGCACATTAATCCTCCTACACGTCACTCTAACCTTTGAAAACAAAAAAAACACACCATATGTAAGCCTGTAGAGAGGAAGTGTCTCACTTGTTCTGGAAATACTTGCTACATAAGGAGTGGGAGGGCGTGAGTTAGGAGAGACTCGTGTCCTGCCTTATCACTGCAACCCGATCTCCCTTTGACAGGCAATACATTGTTGAAAGCTTTTACTACTGTTTTTAACCCAGTATTTGCCAAGCATTTTAGTGAGCAGAAAGGAGTCTTGCTGTAAAACTTGTGTAAGTAAAGTCTAAACACTACACCGGCATGCTGTTAGGGGATTGGAGTGACAGCTCAAGCAGGAGTGGTGTACTGAAATCTTGACTTCTTTTAACTTATATATCTCGGGACAGAGGAGGAAACTGAAGAAGATAAAGGTACTCTGGGAAATTATATAACACATAGAAAGAAAGAAAAATTACAATTTCCCACTATAGATGCCCTTTAAATCACTATTCACTTTAGTCTGCAAACCAACCTAAATTAATATAGAACAGAAACTAAAATGACTAGCCTGAGCAGTGCAGAAGACAAATACAGCCCGCTATCGGCAACCAGGTGCAAACAGCCAGCGATGCTAAATGCCGATAGTGGCTCTCGGTGCATCACTAACTGCCGTTTCTTTATTTCACCACTTTTAATGCCAGCTATTAGCTGGCGTTTAAAGTGTCGCAATAGAATTTAGAGAGATTCAATAAAAGTTCTTATCATTAAAAATGGTTCTAATTTTGCCCCAACCAATCAAATGTTAGCTTTCAAATGTTAATCTGATTGGTTGGGGCAAAATTAGCCTATTGAATCTCCCTGATTGTGTTTCTTGTGGTTTAAGAAAGATTTACAAACACAGATCCAGTATACAGAATTATGCTATAATTTTGCTCAGCGTAGTTGTCTTTCATTACATTTATATGCATTTATCTTTCTATATTTAGTAAAAAGACAAAGACATAGATGTGTATTTCAGAGGAGTGTTCTATTCTACTCAGTCATTTCCATTTGCTAGAAGATCAGTGAAGCACTGATAAAGACATTCCTGTTGCTCTTGTTTCCAGTGCGTCGTGCAGCCCGAGTGTGTGGACTGAAGGAGGTTGAAGATGAACAGGAGTGGACAGTTTGTTGGACAGATTTCTCAGTCTCGCTAGAACGTGTTATGGAAATGAAGCGATTTCAGGTGCCACTCTCCAATTAATTGATTTGCAGTGCTAAGCCCTGCATTTTACATCTAAATGTGGAACATTTCTAACATTCTCTGATTTAAAAGCATAAAGTAGTTACTTCATAATGTAATAAACAATTAAGCTGGTTTCTTCTACTGTGTATTAGTGTGCTTCACCTGAAGCTGCAGGTAGAATTGCAAGTGTTTAGTTTGCAAAGTAACCCTCTGAGTTTACCTTATGGGCATAAAACCCAATGGCAGGGAAAGTAGACCACAAAGCAAAAAGGAAGTCCAATAATTACTGCTTCTTTTGACGTTGGTGGTAACTACAGGACTCTCTGTTCTGCCTTACTTAAAGGAGAACTAAAGTCTCCAGACAACATTGTCCCAATAGACAGAGCACATTCACAAACATACATCAAGCTGCGTCTTACCTCTCCCTTTGCTGTGGCTGCTGGGTGATTTATGAAATAAACCTATGGGTAATAGGGGTCAGCTCCCATAATCCACCTTAGCTGGGTAAATCCCCAGCTAAGTGTCGCCGTACATTCACATACTCAACAGATCAAAACAAGGAAGTTGCAGCCTTACATCTTAGAAACTGACAGACAATCACATAAGAGCACAGAGATCCTCCCTCTCAGAACATGGATTTCAGTTTTTTGTTTTCAAACACATTCAATGCTGCTGTCCTAACAATGATATAATCCTTTCATAAAAAAAGAAAACCTTTACAGTGTATTTCTTAGATAGCACGAATGTTAAAAACAGTACTCCAATCTTAGTGCAGAGCAGCAAGTTGTCAAGTTTTCACTTACCCTGGTTACGCTCCTTCCAGTCCTTAGTCCCAACCAACCATTCGGCTCTTCTGACCGGTCGATCAGGATGAAGGACTGTCGGTCACGGCAAAAGTAGCAGCATCCAACCGTTTGTTGCGACCGAGCATGCGGTCCATAGAGGACTGCAGGATTGGTTGTCGTTTTCCAACTCGTCCGATCATTCGTTAATCCAATTCGGATGAAAGAAACCATCCAATATTTTTGCTCGAATTATTGGATGGTATGTATCCAGCTTTAGGGCTTATAAACACAGATGGATCGTACACCCTGACCAACCGTTCGTCACTAGCGAGTGGTCATTTGGGACAATCACTGTCGGTCACAGCAAAAGTAGTTGTGACCATCAGTTTTCCACAACTGATTGTGTGGCCGCCTGCATGAACACCAAAGAATTTTCAGCCTGACTGATTGATACCTGGAAATATCCGTCGGTCAGACAAAAAAAATCTGCTTGAGTGTACCAAGCCTTACAAACCTCTGATTTCCACACAAGCTGAGACTTGTCAGGCAGTTGGAAGCCTCAGACCGAAACTGCGCAAATACACGCAGGAAATAAACAATGTCAGGTTTATTCAATAAAAGTTCTTATCGTTAAAAATGGTGCTAATTTTGTCCCAACCAATCACGTTACATTTCAAATGTTAAATATCATCTGATTGGTTGGGGCAAAATTAGCATCATTTTTAACAATAAGAACTTTTATTGAATCTCCCTGATATATGTTTCTTGTTTGGTAAATGGGAACTTTGCAATGTTACTTGACAAGCACGAAAAACATATTTCTCCTACAGCCTACAGGGGGACCCAGCAACACAGGGGTTAAGTACCCTCACTTCAGGAGCGGACACTTTAAAACTTGAGGCTCCAGTGCTCCTCCCCTCCTATATTAACTCACCAGCACCGGAAGCCTCCTCAGTTTTAAAGTGTCCGCTTCAGGAGTGATGGACCTCTCTCCCCTCTTCTTGCAGATGGACTTCAAGGAGCCGGTGAATCCACGGGATACCGGCTCCCCACGTGGGATCGCATTCAGCAGAGGCTCTCCTCCTGCGAATGCGGCGGAAGGGCTGGCCATCATGACCCGCGGGTCTAAAATGGCCAGAGCCCCCCTTCCGCACGGAACGGCGAGAGCAGCGGTCGGCCGCCGCTCCAGCCGCAGGGGATCCTGGTGCGCTGAGGGAGATCGCCGCGGAATCCTTTGGAGGCGGACCGGTTTTTCTCCCGGGCTTTTAGGGGGCGGGACTTCCGGAGACTTCCTCTTTCCGGCTGTTCTCTCTGCTGCTCAGCCGCGTGTAGCCAGCATCGGGAGCCTCTGTATCTCCACATCCAGCTAAGTTCCTCTCTTAAGGGGTTTCTTCTTTTTTTCTTTAATAGGCTTTCTTTCTGTGGTGTGGACAATTTTACTTTCTCCTTGTCCCTAGATTTATAGATATTGGGGGTTTTTCAGGTAGTCCTGCAGTGAAGCCCTTTCTCTTTGTCTTCAACCAGTCATGTCAAACAAGGAGAAGTCCGCCTCCCGCGCCAAATTACCAAAATCCACGCAAGTGATCTCCTACGTCTGCGCTTCTTGCCAGACTAAGTTGCCAGCCGGTCACTCTGGGCCACTTTGTGATCCATGCAGTGTTACCCAGGATCCTCAGGCCGCGCAGATGGCGATGTCCAGTCGAGCCCGAGTGGGCTAAGACTCTCCGGGCATCTATTGATTCCATGCCAAATCCACCTGCTAAGTTGGGGTTGGCCCTAGACCCTTTGGGGGCCCCTCCTCAGGAGTCTGAACCGGCCTGGGCCAGATCCTTGTCAGACTCCATGTCGGTGCTATCGGCTTCTATGTCACAATTCTTTCAGTCGATTAGTTCCTCCGGAGCGACTGCCAGACCGCAAAGAGCGGTCAGGGCTTCAGGACCCATGCCTTCTCTTGCAGTGGAAGAGAACCCCTTAGAGGAAGGTGAGGAATCGGAAGAAGGAGAACTAGACTCCTTATCTTCCGAGGTGGAAATTCAGACCACATTCACGCCAGAAACGGGCGACGATCTTATTAGATCGGTTCTACAGGTTCTGAATATACAGGATCCGGGTGAACCGGTAGATCCTGCCAAATCCTTATTCAGTCGTCCCAAGAAAACGTCTGCTACCTTCCCTTCATACGATCAGTTAGAACAGATCGTATTGGAAGAATGGGCATCTCCAGAGAAGAAGCTTCACTTTTCTAGAAACTTCCATACGATGTTTCCTTTTCCTAAAGAGGATGTGGATAGGTGGTCTATGCCTCCAGTAGTCGATCCCCCGGTGGCTAGGCTTTCCAGAGCCACAGCCATTCCCTTGGCAGAGGCCGCCACCTTTAAGGACCCAACGGACAGACGTTTGGAAGGCCTGCTGATAACATCCTTTGCTGCTTCAGGGGCTGCCCTCAGACCCACCTTTGCTTCGGCTTGGGTGGCCAAGGCGATGGAAGTGTGGCTGGACCAGCTCTATCAAGCGGTGGCAAAGGAATCAGCAGACAGCCACTTAATTGATGTTATCCAACAATTGTCGGATGCGGCCATATATATTGGGGATGCAGCTCTTGAAACTAGCCGTCTCATTGCACGGTCATCTGCGGCCTCTACTGCGGCTAGGCGGTCCTTATGGCTTAAGGCCTGGGCGGCAGACCCTGCTTCCAAGAAGGCACTTACCAGCCTACCCTTTTTGGGGCGCCTCCTGTTTGGGCCTGAACTTGAGAAGATTATTGCACAAGCAACTGGCGGTAAGAGTACCTTCCTTCCTCAGACTAGAGCACGTCGATTTCCTTCCTTTCGACATTCGTCTTCCTTTCGTCCGCCCAGAGCTTCACGTTCTACAAATCTCTCAAGGCCGGAGGCTGCTAACCCCTTTCCTGCGCGACAGGGACAAAGACCCTTTACCCCCTGGCCTGCCAAGCGGGGGGGCTTTAAGGCAGGGGGCGACAAACACAAGCAGGCATGACTGTCTGCCTCCACCTTGGGTCGGGGGTCGCCTTCGTTTTTTCTTCAAGGAATGGCAGCTGCCGTCCACAGACTCCTGGACTATGGAGGTAATATCCAGAGGCTACCGGATAGAGTTTTCTTCTCGACCTCCTCCTCATTTCTTTCCTTCTCGGATTCCCCGCTGCCTCAAACAGCGCAAGGCCCTAAACAGCTGCGTGCAAGCTCTTTTACTAGCAAGGGTTATTTCCCCGGTTCCAGAAATTCAAAAGTTCCAAGGCTTTTATTCAAATCTGTTCCTTGTTCCAAAGAAGGACGGAACCTATCGACCAGTGTTGGACCTCAAGGCACTCAATGTTTACATACAAAAGTTCAGGTTCAAAATGGATCCCTGCGTTCAGTGATCTTGGCGATCGAACCAAACGACTTCCTCGCTTCCCTGGATATTCAGGATGCGTATCTCCACATTCCCATCTGGACCGGACATCACCGTTATCTCAGGTTTGCTATAGGGACCCGACATTTCCAATTCACGGCCCTACCGTTTGGACTAGCTTCTGCGCCCCGGGTCTTCACCAAAGTGATGACATGCCAGGCGGCCTTCCTTCGGCTTCAGGGACTCTTTGTGCTTCCTTACCTGGACGACCTGTTGATAAAAGCAGATTCCTTCGACCGGGCTCAGCGTCAGGTATCGCAGTGCATGGCAACCTAATCCAGATTTGGATGGATCATCAATCAGGCAAAGTCTTCTCCAATTCCATCGAAACAGATGATGTTCTTAGGAATGCTGTTCAACACAGCCGATCACAAGATCTTTCTCCCTCAAGACAAGATCACTGCCCTGAGAAACTTAACAGTTCACACCCTAACCGCCAAGACCCTCTCAATTCGGCAGGCTATGCGCCTGGTAGGAAAGATGGTGTCCTCAGTGGAAGCGGTTCTGTAAGGTCTATTTCACCTTCGCCCCCTTCAGAGATATCTTCTCAGTTGTTGGGACAAATCTCAACAGTCACTGGACTCTTGGATTCGCCTCCCACGGCCGGTTCTAACTTCGCTCACTTGGTGGACTTTGGAGAACCACCTGTCGACAGGAAAAGCACTCTGCTTTCCCGTTTGGACTGTGGTGACCACAGACGCCAGTCTTCGGGGATGGGGGGCGGTGTGCGAGTCTCTCCAAGTCCAGGGTCTCTGGAACTCAGGGGAGGCCCAGTTGCCGATCAACGTCCTGGAATTACGAGCGATCTTCCTAGCTCTGTCCCACTGGACAGACTGGCTGAAGGGCAAGAGTGTGCGTGTGCAGTCAGACAATGCCACGGCTGTGGCATATATAAATCATCAGGGGGGCACGAGAAGCGCTCTGGCGATGGCGGAAGCTCACAAGATCTTGACCTGGGCAGAGTGTTATGTACCGGCAATATCAGCAATCTACATTCCCGGAGAGTCCAATACAGAAGCAGATTTCCTCAGTCGAGTCACTCTCGATTCCGGGGAATGGGAGTTGAACCCGGAGGTATTCCTGGAATTGACGCTGAGATGGGGAATCCCGGACATCGACCTGATGGCTTCCCGACACAATCGCAAAGTTCCGGTGTTCTGTGCCAAAACAAGGGATCCACTAGCGACCCTGATAGATGCTCTGGTGGTGCCTTGGTGTTTTCACCTGGGTTACGTGTTCCCTCCAACACCTATGATTCCCCGGATCCTAAAGAGGATCAAAAGGGAGAAGAGCTCCGGTCATTCATTGCTCCGAGATGCCAAGGAGGGCTTGGTTCTCGGATCTTCTCGCCATGTCAATCGAGGAACTCTTCCGCTAAGACCAGACCTGCTAGTACAAGGTCCTTCAGACACCCCGGCCCTCCACCGCCTCCATTTAACGGCGTGGCGCTTGAATCCGCCATATGAGAAAACGCGGAGTTCCCTTTTCAGCTATTCCGACGATGTTAGCGGCTAGAAAACCTTCTTCAGCTAAGGTTTATTACAGAATTTGGCAAAAATACGTTTTGTGGAGTTCGTCCAAGGGATTCCCTCCCTCCAGATTGTTCTATCCAGAATCCTTAGCTTTCTTCAAAGGTTTTGACGGGGGGCTTTCTCTTAGTGCTCTGAAAGGACAAGTTTCAGCCTTGTCAATCTATTTCCATCGGAAACTGGCAAACAGGAAGGACATTCAAACCTTCTTACAGGGAGCTCTTTGCGTCCAGCGGTCCGCTCTCCAGTTCAACCTTGGGATTTATCGCTGGTTTTAGGGCGCTCAAGAGACCTCCTTTGAGCCATACATGATTCTTTTCTCTTCTTTCTTGGAAGACGTTTTTCTTTGGCCATTTCTTCTATACGCGGGCTCCGGAATTGGAGCTCTGTCGGTGGAACCCTCATGCTAACTTTCTATTCGGACAGGGCAGTCCTCCGCCCTCACGCTTCCTTTCTGCCGAAGGTGGTCTCATCTTTCCACATTAATCAGGAAATAGTGGTTCCGGCTTTCTTTCCTAATCCTTCTTCTTCCAGGGAGCGTGACTTACACTGTCTCGATGTGGTCAGGGCCCTGAAAATTACATTGCTCGCACGGATGGAATACGTTCCTCTCAGGCATTATTCGTTCTCCTGGCAGGACCTCGCCGGGGGTCTCGGGCTCTCCTTCAACTCTAGCCAGGTGGATAGATCTACCATTGTCCACTGTTACGTAGCAGTTGGAGCTGTTCCTCCCTGCGGGTTACAGCTCACTCTACCAGGGCAGTTGGAGCGTCTTGGGCGGCTCGTCATGGAGCCTCGGTGGACCAGATATGTCGGGCGGCAACTTGGTCTTCAATCCACAGTTTTTCGGTTTAAATTGTCCCACCCTACTTTCCTGTCGGGACTTTGGGACGTCCCCTGTTTTGCTGGGTCCCCCTGTAGGCTGTAGGAGAAAAGAGGATTTTTACTCACCGGTAAAATCCTTTTCTCCTAAGCCGTAAGGGGGACCCAGGTACTTCCCACCCTTCGTTGACATGATTGTCTTTGGCCTGTTGCCTGTTACTTTCTTGTTGCTATTGTTACTTTTTTCGCTCCCTCTTTGGGACCAACTGAGGAGGCTTCCGGTGCTGGTGAGTTAATATAGGAGGGGAGGAGCACTGGAGCCTCAAGTTTTAAAGTGTCCGCTCCTGAAGTGAGGGTACTTAACCCCTGTGTTGCTAGGTCCCCCTTACGGCTTAGGAGAAAAGGATTTTACCGGTGAGTAAAACATAAAAATCCTCTTTTATGTGTAGCCACTTGTTAAAGCCATGTTGAATAAAATATTTCGATCTGTTTGAGATCATACCTTACCCTAATTTGTGTATTTTCCCTTTCAAAGAAAATCAACCATTTTCCAGGAATGAGTGAAATTTGTAGGAAGGATCTTCTGGCAAGGAATATGAGTAGACTGTTCAAACTCTTCCCTAAAGAGTACCACATCTTCCCTCGAACATGGTGCCTCCCAGCTGAGTGAGTATGACCTGTAAATTGAGCTATGTTTCCAGTGTTAAATAAAAATGTGGATATTCCATGACTCAGTCTCTGGCCTCGTGCTTTGATGTGATCATGGAATATTGTATGTATAGCCACTTGGGGGGGCAGAGCTGTACAGTAATAAAATACAATTAAGTCATACAAGGGGGATAAATACATAGATAGTTCAGTACATAAATATATAAATTATATAAATAGAAGTGCTAGAGCTTTGCCACAAGAGGAAAGGAGGTCCCCTGCCCTGTAAAGTTTACATTCTAGTTATATTTCCTTACATTACATAGTAAACCAGTTGTGCCCAGTTTTGGCCCAATACTAGATGGGTCATCCATGTGACACAATGCCACAAATTTGTGTTCCTAATGTGGCCAATTTAACCCCGCTCTGATCTGTCCAACTTTCAGTCCTACTTGTGATGTTTCCAGTAATGTTACCTATTATCCGTTATATTAAGGGGTTTGACTTTTTCTCTGAAAAAGGGATTTAACAGGCAAGTAATATATAATATCAAATGGCTCTTTCTACCATCTAATGTAAACAAGTTTTAATTTAAGACTATTTCTCCATCAGCCAAGGGGGACCCAGGCACTGTAGGGGTTAAGTGCTCACCTCTAGGAGCGGACACTTGATAGTTAAAAATTTTCACAGGCTCAGGTGCTCCTCCCCCTGCCTTATATGGTGTGCACCATGAGCCTGCCCAGTTTTTCAGGGTCCGCTCAGGAGTTGGACCACTTTACCTCTTCAGAAGAAAATTCTGGAACAGATTCATGGGCACGCTGGACTCTTCCTTTCAGCTTTTCCCCACCACACAGTACAGCAGCAGGGGCTGTTCACCCTCTCCTCGCTTTTCTATGGTACTGACCGGGTTGGATGCCTTTTCTGGAGGATAGCAAACACTACAGACCCAGGCTTCAGGTACCTGTTGGGCCCCTCTCTTTGCTAGAGAGTCGGGGATCCTTAAAAAATTCAGGCAATTGCTGGGGACCTATGGCACGGTCCCCTGTTCCTCCGCAGTACCCCTCTCTTCCATAAGGGTTCGGGACTGCTTTCGGGCAGGCACGGCTGGCCATCTCTGGAAGGACCCCCGGTCCTCACATGGTGGGCGGGAGCCTCTCCCCCGCGGCGGGAATTTTCCTTTCGGCCGCGATAGCGGGGGCGGGACTTCCGGTTTCTCGGTCTCTTTTCTTTTGCCTCACTGTCGGCTGCTGTTGCAGGATACCCCAGCTCAGGTTTTCCTCTCTGTCCTCGGGGTCTCCCCTATCTCTTTCTCCTTATTCTACCTTGTGTACTTCTATTGTTGGGGGGTTTAGACATACACATTTAAAAAAAAAAAAGAGGCAATTTCTCTCTCCAAGTAGTTGGTCAGGTTACCCACTATCCCATGGCCGAAAAAGGTTCGCTCCCGCCCGCCAAAAGGGAAACAAGACTACTGTTACCACTTCCTATGTATGTGCAGTATGTCAATCAAAGTTACCCTCTGGCCATTCGGGCCCCAGGTGTGCCTGCAATGCTGCCCATGAGGTGCCCCTTGCTACGTGTGACTGACCAAGAGCCTCCTGGGCAAGGTCAATTCGAGAATCGCTCGATTCTCTTAGATCCACAGCGACAGGGTCCGCCCAAGACGCTGCCCCCCAGATTTTCCACCAGGAGAATGAACCAGCGTGGGCAAAATCGCTCGCTTCTTCTGTGTCTGTTCTATCTACCTCTATTTCACAGGTATTACGATCCGGACAGCTGGTGACCGCAGATAGGGCATGCAGACCTCCTAGACCTCAGGAGCCTACCTCCTTCACGGTTGAGGATCTAACCCAGGACGAGGACGATACTCCTGAGGAAGGTGAGCTGGAGTGCGACGCTCCGGAACAGGAGCCGCAGACAACCTTTACGGCTGAAGCGATTGATTCCCTTATAAGGTCAGTGCTTAGTGCCCTTAACATTCAGGATTCTGAATCTCAGGAGGACCCATCAAAATCCCTTTTCTCAAGGGCCAAAATATCCTCCGCTCAATTTCCATCTTACGAACAACTGGACAAAATTGTCTTACACAAATGGTCGGCTCCCGAACGTCGCCCTCAATTATCCCGCCATTTCAATGCTAGGTTCCCCTTCCCCAAATCCGACATAGATAGATGGTCCTCCCCTCCCATAGTGGACCCACCAGTAGCTCGCCTATCCAGGGCACAACTATTCCGCTGTCTGAGGCAGCCACTTTTAAGGACCAAAATGATAGACGTATAGAGGCTTTTCTTAAGCTTTCCTTTTCAGCAGCAGGGGCAGCCCTGCGCCCTACCTTCGCGTCAGCATGGGTGGCTAAGGCCATGGAAGTCTGGCTGAGCCAGCTGTATCAAGAGATCGCACCAGACCCGACTAAGGCCCACCTCATAGATGTGATCCAGGACTTGTCCGATGCCGCAATATACATAGGGGATGCGGCATTAGATTCAAGCAGGCTCATAGCGAGGGCCTCCGCGTCCGCGGTAGCATCGCGGAGAGTATTATGGCTAAAAGCCTGGTCGGCTGACCACGCTTCCAGAAAAGCACTGACTAGCCTTCCCTTTTCGGGAAAACAATTGTTTGGCCCTGAGCTGGAAAAAATTATCTCTCAGGCAACTGGAGGAAAGAGCTCTTTCCTTCCTCAAAATAGGGCCCGCAGGCTTCCTTCCGGCCACAGGTATCCTTCCTTTCGGCCCTTTCGAGCCTCAACAGGTCTCCCCACTGACAACTCCTTTCAGGTTCCCTCTCCCAGGAGAGGCTCTTCCTCTTGGCCCTCCAGACGTGGATCTTTTCCAAAATCTACATGACTATCCCCCTCATCACTGGGTGGGAGGGCGCCTCAGTTTTTTCCAGGCAACTTGGAATTGTGCGTCCACAGACACCTGGACCCAAAACGTCATCTCCCAGGGTTACAGAATAGAATTCTCCTCCCCCCCTCCCAATCGCTTCTTCCCATCCAATCTGCCCAAGTCGCCAATCAGACGCAGGGCGCTTCAAAAAGCCATAAATCTCTTGTTAGTGACAAAAGTTGTAGTACCGGTCCCGTCCACCCTCAGGTTTCAGGGTTTCTATTCCAACCTGTTCCTCGTCCCCAAAAAGGACGGATCGCTTCGCCCGGTCCTGGACCTGTAGGAACTGAACGTGTACATCATTTCACGTCAGTTCAAAATGGAATCCTTACGGTCGGTCATTCTTTCCATAGAGCCAGGGGACTTTCTAGCATCCATAGACATTCAGGACGCTTACTTGCACATTCCTATATGGCAAGGCCATCAACGTTTTCTCAGGTTTGCAATCGGGCACTGTCACTATCAGTTTACCGCCCTACCGTTCGGTCTTTCTTCCGCTCCCCGAGTTTTTACCAAAGTCATGGCCTGTCAAACGGCTTTCATTCGTCTTCAGGGCATTTTTATTCTTCCATACCTGGACGACCTCCTACTCAAGGCTCCTTCTCTACACGTAGCCTCATCTCACGTCTCAGTCTGCCTGCAAATCCTTTCCTCCTTCGGTTGGTTAGTCAACAAACGCAAGTCGTCCCTCAGTCCCAGCCCTCGCATGCCCTTTTTAGGCATGCTGTTCGATACTTCTCTTCAGAAAGTATTTCTGCCTCCGGAAAAGAGGACAGCACTGAAGCGCTTGACGTGTCAGGCTATAACGGATCCTCTCATTCCGATTCGCCAAGTGATGAGACTGGTCGGGAAGATGGTATCAGCCATGGAAGCGATACCATACGCGATCTTTCACTTGCGCCCGCTCCAACGCCATCTCCTAGCTTCCTGGGACAGGTCCCTAGAAACTCTGGATCTCAAGATCCGGCTGCCTCCCGAGATCAAACGCTCTCTGGGGTGGTGGACGGTGAATGCCAACCTCCAGAAGGGAAACTCTCTTTGTATACCTCATTGGACAGTGATATCCACAGACGCGACCTTGATAGGCTGGGGAGCAGTATTCGGCGCTATGACGATACAGGGAACCTGGGATCCTCAGGAATCCAGGTTACCAATAAATGTCCTGGAGTTACGAGCCATATTTCTTGCACTCTCTCATTGGACGGTGGACTTGGCAAACAAGTCTGTCAGAGTTCAATCGGACAACGCGACCGCAGTGGCATATGTCAACCATCAAGGGGGCACGAGGAGCGATATGGCCATGGAGGAAGCCCACAGGATATTATCATGGGCAGAAAACAACGTACTGGCAATATCGGCAATTTTCATTCCAGGCGTCTTAAATGTAGAAGCCGACTTTCTCAGCCGTCACGCTCTAGATCCGGGGGAATGGTCCCTTCACAAAGAAATCTTTGTGGCTCTGTCCGAGCGATGGGGGACCCCGGACATAGATATGATGGCGTCTCGTCTCAATCGGAAAGTTCCAGTTTTCTGCGCTCGAACGCGGGATCCCCTGGCATTTCTGGTGGATGCGCTGGTAGTTCCATGGACTTTTCGGTTGGTGTACATCTTCCCTCACACAAACATGATTCCTCGGGTCCTCAAGAAGATCAAACAGGAAAACACGCCGACGATACTCATCGCTCCGAAGTGGCCAAGGAGATCTTGGTTCACAGACCTGCTCGAACTGACAGTGGGAGAACCATGGTCTCTTCCTCTCCGTCCGGATCTCATATCTCAAGGGCCATTCCTTCACCCGGACCTCAAACGTCTCAATTTGACGGCGTGGCCGTTGAATCTTCCATCCTGAGAAAAAGGGGTATTCCATCGGCGGTCATACCTACCATGTTGGCGGCAAGGAAACCTTCATCTGCGAGGATTTATCATCGGATTTGGCAACGATACGTGGCTTGGGCTAATTCTCAGGGTTTTCCTTCCCGCTCCTTTGTTTTGTCTCGTTTGTTACGGTTCCTTCAGTTGGGGCTGTCTAAGGGGTTGTCACTTAGCGCCCTTAAGGTTCAGATCTCGGCGCTCTCTGTATTTTTCCATCATCGGCTGGCCACACGTCGGGACATCCGGACTTTCATGCAAGGTGCTGCTCACCTTCGTCCGCCTCGCAAGCACCCGGTCCAGCAATGGGATCTTTCCCTGGTCCTTCGGGTTCTACAAAGTCCTCCCTTCGAGCCCCTAACCTCAGTGGCTCTCCCTCTGTTGTCTTGGAAAACTCTGTTTTTGTTGGCCATTACCTCCATTCGCAGAGCATCTGAACTGGCGGCACTTTCGGTAGAGCCCTCATGTTTGATTTTTCATAGGGATAGAGCAGTACTCAGACCTCATTCTACTTTTCTGCCTAAAGTCGTCTCTTCGTTTCACCTTAATCAGGATATTGTTGTGCCGGCGTTGTTCCCTCAACCGTCATCGCCCAAGGAGAGGCGGTTGCACTCCCTGGACGTGGTTCGAGCTCTTCGGATCTATGTGACCAGAACGAAAGCCTTCCGTTCGTCTAACGCCTTGTTCGTTCTCCTTGCGGGACCTCTAAAAGGTTCAAAAGCGTCTTCTCAGACCCTCTCCAGATGGATTCGAAATCTCATTCTGCGGTGTTATGCGGAAGCTGGAGCTGCTCCTCCCGTGCGGGTTGCAGCTCATTCGACTAGGGCTTTGGGGGACTCATGGGCAGCTAGACGCGGGGCCTCCATCGATCAAATTTGCAAGGCCGCTACATGGTCTTCCATTAACACCTTCATTAGGTTTTACAGACTAGAGGTGTTCGCTTCAGCTGAAGCAAACCTGGGCCGCTTGGTACTACAAGCGGCTGAGGCTTAGTTTTTTTCTGCCCGCCCTTAAATATGTGGGACTTTGGGACGTCCCCTACAGTGCCTGGGTCCCCCTTGGCTGAAGGAGAAAAGGAGATTTTGTTCTTACCTGTAAAATCCTTTTCTCCGAGGCCATAGGGGGACCCAGGCACAACCCTCCCTGTAAAGTTTTAAAATAATTAGTACACAGTTTCTAGTTTTTTTGGCTGTTTGCCAATGGTTAATTGATTATTTCTTCATACTACTCCTTCGCTCCTTTCTTTGGGACAAACTGGGGCAGGCTCATGGTGCACACCCATATAAGGCAGGGGGAGGAGCACCTGAGCCTGTGAAAATTTTTAACTATCAAGTGTCCGCTCCTAGAGGTGAAGCACTTAACCCCTACAGTGCCTGGGTCCCCCTATGGCCTCGGAGAAAAGGATTTTACAGGTAAGAACAAAATCTCCTTTTTTTGCTTTGTACTCACTGGCTAAAGCATTAAAAAAATGTCAACATTTACCCAGTCCTATTTACATGAATTTGTATCCCTCCTGTTCTTGGTTAACGAGACAAAATGTAACAAGCATTTTAATTTTACATGTGCTTAGCTTTACCTTATGCCACATCTGTCTTCATATTCTGTACACTGGAAGTATTGCAAAGTAAGTATAATAGGGGATACTGAGCTTTTCTCTAGCACTATTCCATGGCATAGGATTTAATCCTATCAATCAGGAAGAACTGTTGATGCACTTTACTGAAAAGTGATATTTGCTGAGCTATCTGGACATTGTAACTGATCCTGTCTGACATAAAATGGTTTAGGTTCTATAGCAAACTGTTTATTTTAGATATGAATTGTGAATTTGTGACAAAAATAAGTTAGACAGTTTCTGTAGTGTTTCTTATTTTTTCACTTTTTCCATTCAAACAATCCTTACTTTTTCAGCTACGGTGATCTCCAGGCTTACAGTCGCACAAAGAAAAACAAGACCTACATCTGTAAACCTGACAGTGGCTGCCAGGGCAAGGGTATATTTCTTTCCAGGAACCTGAAGGATATCAAGCATGATGATAACATGATCTGTCAGGAATACATTACAAAAGTAAGATTAAATGACACTGTATTGTTTCAGTTCTTGTTAACATTACTAAATCAATATTTAAAATGGCAGGCAATACATTTGTCTTGGAGGCACAACTGATATCAATCGCCTAAAGTACACGGGTACAGGTACAAGTAGGCAAAAAAAGAAGAAACCTCAATCTGACTCTACCAAATTTATGCCAAACAATAATATTCTTTGAGGAACAATCAAAGTTTTTGCTAGATTTGCTTTGTCCCCCTAAAATATTATTGTTTGGCAATTAATTGTTTACAGAGCTTTTCCACCCCAGACAATTTCCCCCCAAAACCCTAGTATTGCATAACTTACCTAGCTCCCCACCATTCTTGAATGAAGATATTCTCCATAACGGACGCCAGTCCCTCATCTGAATGTTTTTGTCCCTTTTCATGGCTTTATGTGCTCTTTACAAGTTCATGCAAATGGAAAGGAGACTTTTTTTAGTGATTGACCATGATTTCACCACTATACTGTGATTGACATTTAAGACCTTGAAGAGCAGCAGATAGAAGAGGGACATTTCTTCTTTCAGGAACATCTTGGAGCCAGATATTGAAAGTAATTTTAGGGTTTTGGTGGGTCCTGGCTTTAGCAGTATTAATACATAAAGGGGGCAATGCTATATCAGCCATTTTTGTGCCAAAATTAATACGAATCCCACACTACTAGTTACGCTCTGGCTGTGCGATTTCCAAAACTTTTTGGAAATAGCGTGACAGAGCCTATGTATAAAAGGCTAAGTTAGGAGTTGCACAACAATTATACACAAATCTTAACACCTTTTCTAAGCAGGAGTAAAGCGCACGTCTTACCTGGCCGGGGATACCACAATGCAGTAAGTCTCACGGAGTTTAAAGCATTGCAGGATCATGGTCAGGTAAGATGTGCGCTGTTCTTTTCTACATGGACCCGGTAGTTCTTAATTATCATGGGGTCCTATACTATTGCAATTTGGAGTCAGGAATCAATCCCCCTCCTTCAGACTGGGTTTTTTCACTGAAACATTTCCCTGAAAAATGTTCACCGGCTTGCAACCTTAGCCTATTATAATGTACAAAACAACATGGAGACTTAATAAAAGTTCTTATCGTTAAAATTTTTTTTCCAACCAATCAGATGTTAGCTTTCAAATGTTAAATGAGATCTGTTTGGTTGGTGCAAAATTAGCACGGTTTTTAATAATAACAACTTTTATTGAATCTCCCTGCTAATATTTTGTTAGCAATAGCAATGGATGCCTTGGGTACTTTTACAATTTCAATAATTTTGGTACACTAACATAATCCAGGGAACTGCTTAAGCTAGTATATTCACTAATGCTAGAAATTAACATACTTATTTCTAATTCTATTACACAGCCATTTCTCATTGATGGATTCAAATTTGATCTGCGGATATATGTCCTTGTGACATCTTGTGAACCTCTTCGCATTTTTATCTACAAGGAAGGATTGGCTCGTTTTGCAACAATGAACTATATAGAACCCAGTCACAGTAACCTGGTAAAACTTTTTAAGCAGCTGATCTGTGTTAAA
Organism: Hymenochirus boettgeri; assembly: GCA_019447015.1. Taxonomy (NCBI): domain Eukaryota; kingdom Metazoa; phylum Chordata; class Amphibia; order Anura; family Pipidae; genus Hymenochirus; species Hymenochirus boettgeri. The sequence continues at coordinate 201,617,545 of CM033471.1, read as the reverse complement.
TGTTAAAACATTTCAGCACAATTCACTCTGCACTCATCCTTTTCTTTCTCATACTAGTTACCTCCTGAGAACAGACAGCTCATATTGTCTATACCGTAAATCCCAATGCAGTCATTTCTCAGGCACACCGGATTTTATCAGGGTGAAGGTGCTCTACTAAAATGTTGAGCTAATTAAAGATGACAAGTTTACTCCTCAAATTAAAAATTCTATATTGCTAAATCACCCCCCAAACTGCAATAATTAGCAGTAACTATACATACATACGCTTGTGAAGGTTCTCATTCATCCAGGTCATGGTATATCTGTTGTATTCAATTAGATCAACTGGACATGAAATGTAGTTCTTGAAGACGTTTCGCTAGTCATCCGACTGGCTTTCTCAATTCAGAATGACTTGTACAAGAATCTGGTGCATTAGTACCCTGGAAAATCCCAATTAGCATATCACAGCCAGTGTTAAGGGTTGATTAGATAGTGGCTAAGAGGTTTATAGGAACGCCCAGAGTAAGGTGTTAAAACAGCATTGTACATGGCAGACAGTTGGTGTCGAACCCCCCACCTCTATTTAGGCTTGGTTTCTTTATTTTCACATAAATGGCCTCCTTAACACCTCTCTTGAACCAGTCACGTTCCTTCGCCAGTATGTTAACATTACAATTAGGACTCAGCCGTGTATCTGCATCTTAAGGATAAAGGACATACCTTTGAAGATTGTAATGTTAACATACTGGCGAAGGAACGTGACTGGTTCAAGAGAGGTGTTAAGGAGGCCATTTATTGAAAATAAAGAAACCAAGCCTAAATAGAGGTGGGGGGGTTCGACACCAACTGTCTGCCATGTACAATGCTGTTTTAACACCTTACTCTGGCGTTCCTATAACACCTCTTAGCCACTATCTAATCACACCCTTAACACCTGGCTGTGATATGCTAATTGGGATTTTCCAGGGTACATAATTGCCACAGTTCTGTACAAGTCATTCTGAATTGAGAAGCCAGTCGGATGACTAGCGAACGTCTTCAAGAACTACATTTCATGTCCAGTTGATCTAATTGAATACAACAGATATACATACATACATACATACATAGTCTTGCTAGGTATAACATTGCGTATTTGATTTGGTTTTGTCGTATACGTTTCTTAATTTCCATAAATTCGTTTCTTTGTCTTTGTATTTCAGTGGAGAAATCAGGGTAACACTGCAATCATGCTGTTTTGGTATGGCATGTTTCCAGTTTCTCTTGTCAGCCGTAAGATGGTGTCGCAGTCTGTGTAGTTAAGGAACTTAGCTATGAATGTCCTTGGCGATGCCTCAGGGGGTGGGCATCTTGGGGACATGTAGTGTGCTCATTCCACCACGGGAACTTATCCTGTCTATATATGCTTTCTGCAAGTTCTGTGTTAGGAAAAAAATATTTATCTTGACCTCCTCCAGTTTGTTAGTAAGTGTAGTCTGGCAGAGAGCAATTGCTTCCAGTAGTCTGTAGTGGCTGGGGTCGGATTCTCAGGAGTTTGGGTTGGTGCCTCATGGGTTTCCGCTGTTGGTATTTTGGGGTCCTGCTCCTGGCACCGAAATTTCCCCGAGATTAATCACAGCCATCTGTGTGCATTTAGGTTGTAGCATCTCGTGTATTAGGTAAGTCCAATCAGTAGATCAGTATATGCAGAATAGTTTAATGTATCCCAGCTTCTTTCCACACTGTGTGGGATGTTTTTAAGGATTTTAGGTCAGAGCCCTCCTGTCGCACGTCCTACACCATGCCACGCCCCCTCAAGGGTATTTTTAGTTCAGAGGGTGAAGATGGCCTTCTACACTATTTGTTTTTTTTAAGGATAGATAAATAAGATATACAGTCTAAAAATATATTTTTACAGGATGATGTCTGCATGCATCTGACCAACTATGCTATCAACAAAAACAATGAAAACTTTATTAGAGATGAGGTGACTGGAAGTAAAAGGTGAGAAGAGACAAAAGGTTTATTGACATTATAATTGTAAGGAAACGATTTCTCTTTATAAGGCAATGAAATATCTAATATTTTTTATTTGATTATTTTGCCAAGAGCATACAAGTGGAATATATACATTACAAACATTAACAGAGAATTAAAGGGCATGTCCACCCCCAAAACTATAATCCCCCCCAACTACTGGCCCCACCATGTAGTGTAGTTTAATCCTTACCTCACATCCCAACTCCATCTGGTTCTCCTGTAGTCCCCCCCCAAAGTTCCAAAAACTGCCCACCAGGAGGCTAGCAGGTCCATATAGGACACTACCTGTTACCTGGCCTCCCGGAGATTCCTGCCATGCGTGCTGCAGAAATTAAAAAAATTCACAACAAGCTGGGAATCCTGGTATGACTATATTCATCAATAGTACTACCCTATGTGTTTGTGATGTTATTCATTGTTAATAGTTGGGACATATGCAAAGAATAATAATAAAGAATTACCCTGAACTGTGAAAATCTCCCTAAAATTAATCCCCAATAAGTTATTAATGGGGTTTTATTATTTTGATAGATAGAATATGATACAAAAGATTTGCTTTCCGCTTCCTCAGCCCTAACCAATCCAGTGGCTTTGTCTGACCTCCCCTCTTCCCCCCCCCCCCCCTCCCTGGTTTGCTCACTTTTTATTTCTTTATTTTTTGTTAAAATAAAATAATACATGCCACTCATGTTTGTTACAAAGAAAACACTTAAGTGATTTTATGTGATGTTATTATGACAAGCATTGTTAAAAACTGCCATTGATTGTTCGACTATATCGAAAAAAATAGTAAATGTAACCCTGTGAAGAATTGAATAAGATAACTGCATTATGTGCGCTGTCTGGCCACACCACCTGATTCAGTCACATGATCCACTGCCTCATATGGGCAGTAACAGGATTGAGAGTAGTTAAGAATTAAGAGTATGCAAAAAAACACAATGGTCAGCAACCACACTGTGTGAAACTGGAATGCTGTAAAATAAAACAAAAACCCCATGTTACAAAGGAAAATTTCCCAGCACCCACATCAAAATGAGAATTCAGACACTGAGATTTTAGCATAGCGTAGTATTTGAGGTTGAATAAAGACATGTGTCCATCTAGTCCAAACACATTTCTGGCCAAATTGTTGATCCAGAGATAGGAAGAATTTTTGTGGGTTGTTTTTTTGCCTGACTCCAAGTGGCAAATGGAAATATCCTTAGACTAACTCCTATATGCGTCAATACCAGTATAATGCAATAAAATACCAGTTCTTGCTAATAGCTTTTTTGCAGACACTTGTCGTGTTGCTTTGAAGTCCATCTTCCACTTCTGTATTCTTTCTTCTTTTTTTATTGCTTTTGGTACTCAGGGTAGAGTACACAGGTATACAGGTGGCAGCTTACAAATGTAAGTGTGTGAAGATCTTCTAAGGCCAGTAACATGCAACAATCTTTGTTTTTAGAATTTCATACAGCTTTTTTTAAAAACTTAGGTTTATCATTCTTACAAAGAAAATCCCTTCCAAACTTGATCATATCCGCACACAAGCGCCTTTTCTCTAGTGAGCATAATTGTAACTTTTCCAATCTGTCTTTATATTCAAGCTCCCCCATTCCCTTTATTAATTTAGTTGCCCTTCTCTAAACTCTTTCCATTTCCAAGATGTCCATTTTGTGCACAGGATTCCAGAACTGCACTGCATTTTCCAAATGAGGCCTTACCAATGCTTTGTAAAGAGGGAGAATAATATTTTTCTCCCTTTAATCCATACCCCTCTTTATACAAAACAATATCTTGTGGGCTGTAGCTGTTGCTGCCTGGCACTGATTGCTACATTTAAAATTCCAATATTCTTTTCCAACAGAGATTTACTTAACACAGTGGCATTTAGATTGTAAGCTCTTTGGGTCAGGGATCTCATTCCTAATTTGTCAAGGCATGCTGCACTTATATCATTTTATCCATAATATGTGTGTGTTCTTAACCTATGTAAGAAATTGTATTTAATTTTTGTTTATCTGTATAATTGCTTGCACTTATCCCCTTATTTGCATACTCTGTATTTTAGAATGTACAGCGCTGCATACCCAAGTGGCGCTTTATAAATAAAATTATACATACATACATTTATAGTATAAGCAGCACAAGGATTTGTAAGTCCAAAATGCATCACCCTACAATTATCAGCATTGAATCTCATCTGCCACAATCTATCTAGATCCGCTAGCAATGTTTGCATATCATCTGTAGCTTTTAATGGTCGACAAAGTTTTGTGTCGTCCGCAAACACAGAGACCTTACTGACAAAACCAACTTATCATTAATAAACAGATTAAATTGAAGTGGCCCCAACACAGCACACTGTGGCACCCCACTTTACTCCTTATTGACAAAGTCCCATTAACAACTACTCTCTGCATCCGATACATCAACCAATTTTTTATCCATGTACAGATGTGCCTCCCAAGCCCAACAGACCTTAACTTCTATAAAGTCGCCTGTACAGCATCATATCCTGTACATACATAACCTACAATGAGAATTGTTCAATGGCCTTTAGTTGAACTTCAAAACAATTCTTGTTGCAGGTTATAGCTGTGTACAGGCTATGATCTGCGATATAGGATTCTGTTGATATTTCTCAATACTAAATGCATTTATTACTTAATTATGTCCCCCCCTTGTATACGTCATATTGTCTAGGATGGTCCAAACAAACATTTTACAGACAAGTTACTGTCTTCTTTTCTTTTTTCTTGTTCTCTTTTAGAAAACTGTCCACAATGAATACATGGCTGGAGAGCAATAATTATAATATAAGCAAACTTTGGGAAGACATTGAAGATGTTATCATTAAGACTCTTATTTCTGCTCACCCCATTCTAAAGCACAACTACCGCACTTGCTTTCCTAATCACGTGGCTGGTAGCGCCTGCTTTGAAATACTGGGGTTCGATATTTTACTGGACAAAAAATTAAAGCCTTGGCTCATCGAGGTGAGGAATGTTGCAGTTCAGTAAGGTCATTCTGTATTTCTTTTTAGGTACAGTTGCTGAAAGACCATAGAATTTACAGCGAAACATGGGTGGGCAGCCTTATTGGCTGTATGCAGATTCTTCAGTGTGGCTTGTCTGCTTGAAGCTGACTCTTGTTTAAAGTACTTTGCTCAACGAGAGATTAACCTTATGGAGACATAGCCAAAACGCAAATGGAATTTTTATGCATTGGTATAATTGCACTTTAATACTGATGTACAGCAACCCTATTTTATATATATATTGTAGGCTAAGTATAATGTGGTAATACTGCACCTTTTCTGGCATGTTATATTTTGGTTTCTGGCAGTCTTTAGCTTTAGACACCCAACACTATTTATGGTTAAAAAATGGGATGTTTTTGGAACCACACATTTGCACTGTCCTGCTTCTGCCCAAATCAATCCAACCCAGCCCAGATCCACTTGCATGGCCTGCCACAAGCCCCAGCTATTTTCAACCTGAAAATTAGATCTACCCTGCAAAAATAAGAACATTTAAGATATTCTGTACTGTATGTCTATTTTAAGTAAAGGGCTGTTGTGAAACATTTCATTTTAGTGGACACAGTGGCTCTGGCTTAACTAAATCTTGCGATATAAATGGTATTTAGCCGCTACACGTTTGTATTCAGGGGAGTAACTACCAGGGGAGCAATATTGTCATTTTTAAATTGGATTAGGTTTCATGTTGGTGTTTTTATTGTATCTCTCTGCTTAACTAGGTGAATCACTCCCCTAGTTTTACCACAGATTCTGTGTTGGACCGTGAAGTTAAAGATGCACTTCTTCAGGACACTCTTAACTTGATCAACCTTCGTGCTTGTGACAAGAAAAAGGTTATGGAGGAGGATAAACGTAAAGTTAAAGAGCGCTTATTTCAGAGGAATCTACCTCGAGAAACCAGGTAAAACATTTATATACAGATGGTTATTGTGTTGTTATTATATCTGCACACACATATCGCAATCACACAAAATAATAATTGGTCTATTCTTAAGAATTTGACAGGCAGGAGACATTACTGAATTCAGAACAGAGAGAGAAAGTGGTAGGAGCACAATGAAAATGTTGATTCTGTTCAAAAGTGCACAATGTTATATGTATTTCTACATATAAGCTTTGTACATGTACAATTTTACCGCCGACGAACGCAAGGTACTTGGGTAACAAACGGTCGTGTATGACGCCCAACTGAACAGGTCGGGGGTCGTGGTAAAATTGTAAGTGTGTACGAAGCTATAAAGTGAAAAGGTCCGTAAAACCAGACCATAAAGATGTGACTGGATTCTGCCATGGATTCAAAGAACAAGTTGCTGTATGTAGGCCACCTTTAAAGGTGTCCTTTTTTGTCCATACTTCCAGGTCCAAGGAAATCTTCCCGTAAGGGATTGCTTCAATTTTTTTTTTGCTTATTGCAGGCAGGACATTCCTGCCTAAATGGTGGAGAACCATGTTTTGCTTGAAGAAACTAACAGAATTCCAGGTCCCTTGAAATACCAGGAATGTTTAAAATGATTGTTATATCAACCAGATTTTACATAGAGGCTTGGGTTATATATGTTTGATTTTTTTTTTCTTTAACTCTAGCTGTGACGTAGAAGCAGAAGCATTGTTAATTGTGTAGAAATGTTTGGTTTTGTCTATATCCAAATTTGTCTAAAATTCAGAATAAAAAAAATAATACTTATTGACACAGGCGAGAGCAGTTTGAAAACACACAGGCCTCCTGGATTGCAGAAATGGAGAAATATGAAAGCACTCACCTAGGAGGATATCGTCCGATTTATCCTAAGGACAAAGAAGGGGTGTATGAAAATTTCTTTAAACATAGTGGGTCTCTATTTCAAGAGACAGCAGCTTCAAGAGCAAGAGAACAATGTGCTAGGTAGGTCATTTTTCTTTCAAAACCAATGTATCGTATTAAGCAAACAAGATATAATATACATTATAGTAACATTTATTGTGTATATCTAACAATCATTTATTTTTATACATTGTCCAATTCTCGGGCAAAGTAAAATATTAGAAATTCTTGTATTATTTGTTTATAATGATTTTTAGCACCGAAAGTGTAAAGATAGATAGATATAATTTACCGCTAGTTAAATTAGAAGAAAGCACAATTAACACGTTAGGGCCAAAAATGTTCTGGTTGCTCAGAAAATGTCAATTGCACTCTATGGGGGATGTAATACATTTCACAACCACAACCTACCTGCATTCGTTTCCGCGATGTATTAACCACTTTGCAACTGTTAAAACATAACAAAAAGTCTAGCAGTAAGTTCCGACCTTTTGCGCGGCTTTAAAGACACTAAAAAAACTATTGCAAAAAAATGGCTCAATTTATTGCATCACTTGCGCTGCTCAAAGTAAACAAAAATTTGCGAGATGGTGCAGACAGCGCAGAACCCCCGGGAACACATTTGTACATTGGTTAGCATAAGTTTAGATCTTATTTTCACTGTTAACGGGGGATATTGCATCTCTCTGTATGTATTTCTGCAAATAACTAGTGATTTATGTGTATTTATCAGATAATCTTCAATTGCATTATTATTCTGTGCAGCGCATACTGTTTACTTACCTACCTGCTAATTGCCTAAAGGACAATTATACTTACCATTTCCCCGATCCATTCCTGCAAAGTACCCAGGGTGAGGACCTAAAACGCTAAGTCCTCACCTCTGGGTACTTTACAAAAGTCCTGCACCACTTACTTGTAATCTCCCTCGTCGCTCCGTATGATCCTCCCAATGGCACTGTCAGTGACGTCCCGGAGGCAGCCAACGGGAAGAACAGCCTCCTTGCAGAGCGCGTCTTCCCATTGGCTGCCTCGCGACCTGTCATTCAAAGTGCCAGTGGGGACCGGAGCGACGAGGGAGATTACAAGTAAGTGGTGCAGGACTTTTGTAAAGTACCCAGAGGTGAGGACTTAGCGTTTTAGGTCCTCACCCTGGGTACTTTGCAGGAGTGGGGGGAAAGAAACGAGGGGGAGGTGAGTATAATTGTCCTTTAAACCTACCATGGGCCTCAGAGGTGACATCACAGAAATGTGCATGCTGGAAGGCCCAATTTCTGGACCCAGCCCCTAAACACCAGTCAAACTCTGATGTTTACAGCAGAGTTCATACACAGGAGCTGTAATCCCATATGGTCACTTTAAATATTTATTTAAATAGTTATTTACTTATTAAGTAAAAGTAAAACGAGAATCAGAAAATAGAAAATATTTATCTAGAGCGTACAAGAAGCAGTGGCAGTTTTATTACAATTGAGTTACATTCTCCATCTTTATATGACTGTTACAGGCCCAATATGTGTCTGTTGCCAGGAAACATGCCAAATCAATAAAATGTTTGTTTTCTGTAAAATTTTTGCACAAAAATTATACAACAGGGCTAAAATATACCTTGTATAGTAATAAACTGGTAATCTCAGGCAAGAAGCTTACTCCAAATTTTGGATAAAAAAATAAAATGTATATAAACTAATTCTAAAATATAATAAAGTGAATTTTCCAAATGTTTTTCAGTAATCTTTAATGGCATAGGCTAGGTTTGTCACATGTTAAAATTGTGCTCATAGCCTTTAATTTAAATTGATGACTAGATGATTATGTGGCAATATTTCAATTAAAAAAAGGGAAAAACTATAATAAAATCATATGATTGCCATAAGTATAATAAAATCCTATGATTTTATTACTGGCAGGCAACAGTTAGAGGAACTTCGGTTAAAGAAGGAAATGCCCTTTGGAAAGAAGAAAAAGGAAATGACTTGCAAAGACCATTTGCAGGGAGAGTCAGCAGGTGAAAAGGCTGTGAAGCGTAAAGTAACAAAGAGACCTTTAATCCGAAGTGCATCTGGTTGCTACAGAAATGTGGAGAAAAAGGTTAGCATTACCTATTACCCCTCTAACTGCCCTATTACTAGAAATAAGCATGTCTTGGTTCTTTCATCCCATGCTTAATTTGTAATGGTGCCCTAAATGTAGGATATTGCCACAGATTACACAGATTTTGATGGAATGTTAAGGACCGTAGAGACGTATCATTGTGCTAGCCAAGAGCAGCCAGCAGATAACAAATGAGAAGCTGCCTCTGCCAACAATCATACATGTGTGGCCACATGATTGGATGTCACTGGTGGTCTGACCTGTCAGATCAACAAACGTCACCCAACTGAGCGACATGTTCAATCAGTGGCCAAAATGGCAGTAGATATAAGATGTACATCTTGCATCTGTACAGTCCTCATCAGTAAATTGCATTAATCTAAATATATACACACATCTGATTAACCTACCCATGTCTCTGTATCAAGGTCAGTCATTTGGGTGCCCAACAGTACTGCCCTATTTATAATATAGGTGCAAAATTTACCAATTCATTGGCTAATGTTGATGGATCTTCAGATGCATGACTGCTTGTTTTGGATGTATACACGTATAAAATTCTATCTAATCTGCCAGTTATTGTGCCTCTGTATGGCCAGCTAATAAGGCATTGTCTGAGAGATTTGATTTGGTCTCCGTAATTGCCAACAGCTATTATGGGCTTTACTAGAAAGACTGACCTGCAGAACATAGATGACTTCCATAGATGACACTAAGGTTCTTCTGTATATTAAAACCACTTCTCTTCGAACCTGCTGCAACCAGCCAAAGTGATGTATATGTTTTGATTTCATAGTTTGTATCAAGTTATTTTTAATTCAGCTTGGTGCTCCTGTCTTGTAAGGGCTCGTTCACAATAGGGATCATTTTTACCATTCACACCTTTGAGCTGCGATGCAGGGCGTTGTTACCAACGCACTGCATGCAGGAGTTTGCTACGTTAACACATAGCGGCGTCCATTGAATCGGTTTGAGTGGACACTTTGTTAGGTCTGGTTAACAATTACTTTAGTGCAGTTAAGCCAACTAGCAGTAGTATCCATTGTGAAAGACACTTAAAGGGGAACTGTGGTCTCCAAACAAGTTAAGTATAAATGAAAGGCCAGTTTCCTACCTTTAAAATGAGCTATCAACCACCTCTCTACGTGCTCCACAGCCCAAGATATACAGAAATGACTGACCAGAAAATTAATGGGTGGGAAGCTGACTTGTGACATTCCTGAGGCTTCTCCTGCACAGTGCTGCCGGCAAGCAGCCTCAGACTCCCTCAGTGTGTGAAGGAGACAGTAAGTCCCTCCTCCTCTCTGCTGTGTGAAGTCCTGACAGAGTGGGTAAGGGAATCTACAGCCCTTCTCTTTCAGAGTCTCTGATGAAGTGAGCGTGTCTCACAAAACGTGTCAGGTATGGGCGCTTTTTAATATGTATGATACTTAATAAAGCTACTTTTATGGGAACTGCTTATGTGTTTCCCGGGTGGCACGGCTCCACTTCGATCCTGGGGATTGTATCTACTATTTGCCTCAAATGTCTATACATTTTCAACAAATAATTATAATAATTCATAATTTTCAGCAGTGTGTAAAAAAATTAAACCAACAAACCCATCCCCTCAATTTGAAGTGACCCAGGGTAAGAACCTAAAATGCTAAGTTTACCCTACATAGCACAAACAAAATGAAAGAATTTGCAGAAATCTGACCTGTTTCAGGCCTGCCCTTTTCAATGAGCACCAATCTATGGGAAGGCTTGCATTGTAAGATGCAATAGGAGGTGCACACCCGGCATACTGACTGGCCCATGGTGCATGACTGGAAAGGAGCAGAGGGATCGAAACACACAAGCACTATGCGGACTAGACTGGGTGGCTTATGATACTGCCCATTGTCCTATCTATTGAAATTGTATTGAAATTAAAATGAGTGGATTCTTAAAGGTCTATTTCAAAATCCATGAAAAGTTGTGTTTACCATTTCTTTAAAGGGCATGTCCACCCCCAAAACTATAATCCCCCCAACTACTGGCCCCACCATGTAGGGTAGTTTAATCCTTACCTCACATCCCAACTCCATCTGGTTCTCACTGTAGTCCCCCCCCAAGTTCAAAAACTGACCACCAGGAGGCTAGCAGGTCCAATAGGACACTGCCTGCTACCTGGCCTCCCGGAGATTCCTGCCATGCGTGCTGTAGCTTCCTCCCTCTCCCTCCCGTTCTACTATCCCTCCCCCTAGCATTAAACCCCCTTAATATTCTGCTCCCCATGTCCCCCAGCCCCACACGCAGTTTTTTTTTTAAAAAAAGCTCCCCAAACTCTTACTTACCTCTCGATTTCCTCCGCTGCACTGAATGACCGGCAGCCGTGTCCGTGATTTGCTGCCGCTCAGCCAATCACAGACGCGACTGCCGGTCCGCCCCCTCTGCTTGCATTCTCGCAAGCAGAGGGCGGCAGTGCAGCGGAGGATCGAGGGGAGGTAAGTAAGAGTTTGGGGGGCTTTCTGAAAAAAAAAATATGCGGTTGGGGCTGGGGGACATGGGGGAGCAGAATATTAAAATTCGAATTTAGGGGTGGACATAGCCTTTAAATTATTATGTTTTATCAAGTTTATGCAGCTTGAAAATTTACTGCTCTAAATTTTCAGGAGTTAATGTTTGATTCTATGAAGCCTGTTGTCATTGATGAAAAAGAAGAACAGGAAAGATTTCAGGGTCTACAGCAGCGAGAAAAAATGATCCATGGTCTTGGAATTGTAGATCAGGTGCACAGACTGCTAAGCCTTGTCGATAACAGAAACCCCAACCTTCAGGGATCTGAAAACTACATTGAAGAATTTCAGCCAAGAAATCAAGTATGCTATATAGTTTGTAAGGAATATATGGGAGCAGGGGACAGTGTGGTATTAAGCGGGGGCAAGGAAGGCATTTATGCTGGCCCCCTCAGCCTTAAAGGACAGCAATATAAAAAAAAAAATAACATCACCCCCATTACATGTCCATACTTCCAGCAGCTGAAACCCCTTACTCTCATTTACAACTGTGCTGCCTTCCCTTAGATATCCCACAGTAAAGATGAGTGCTAAAAGCCCGCCTCCTAGAGGGCCCAGGGCTTAACATATCACTTGTCATTGGCTGATGGGAATGTCTGTTACAACCTCTCTCCTCCTCCTCTGCCTGTCAAACAAACTTGAACTGTTTGGTTGCTAGGATACAGCCTACATAATCAAGCTGATCAAGGGTGGGAGAAGGAGTGTTTTCTCGCATGCTAGCTTTGAGTGACAGTTAGAGGCAGAATTGTTACGCCACTTCACAGTATGGCTAATTGAAGGCAGAGAGAAGCTCGAAATCAGGAAAAAATGTATGGGGAGGGCTGCATACCATTACTCTTTTGAAAGCAGTTTAAAAATGCATTGAGGCAATACAGTTATCCTTTAAGAAAACCTTGATCAGAAAAGTACCATTGGAATGTTATTGTGTTATTTGAGTTTTTCTAAGAATATATACCACAGTTTCTCCCCATTCGCTTTAAGCACGATCTGTCTGCCCAAAAGAACAAATAAACACATGCCTAGGTCAGTAATTCCATTAATCACACTAACCGTTTCTATTTCACAGACTGAATCTTCTAACACAGGAATATATCTGTAATGGAATTAATGACCTAGGAATATTTATTTGTTATTTTGGGCAGCCAGATATTGGGAAAGGCAACGTACTGTTGGTGGATTCTAAGAATGGATTTAGGAAACTGTGTCCAAGTAAAAAAAAAGTTAAATGTAGTCTCATGTTCAAGCTTTAACCATAAGTGAGGAGATTTCTGATTTAGACTTTTTTTTTCTCATTAGCAGCTTTTTACAGAAGGTTTTATGATGTACCATGATGCTGAAGGTGTCATGCCTCTCTGCTCCATCTTGTGCCAAGGAGAAACATCTTCAGAACCAACACAACCCACCACTATTAACCATATACCTTCTGGAAATTTAACATTTATACCTGGCTTTATGCCTTTAGGAATGGTGCCACCTCCTTCAACACAATATTTAATGAGGAGATATGGACACCACAAAAACTTAGCTTGGAATGGACTACAATATCTACAGGCAACTACAGCTAACAGTGAACTCCTTTCAAAGGCTTTAAAAGGCTCAACCCTTAGGGAGCATTCAAGTGCCAAAACCAAATTGGAGTCAAGTAAGTGTATTTATAGTTTCCTAGAATTTCAGCGGATATGTGGGCTCCTTCTTGACTTCTGCAACTAGCAATTCTAACTGAATTCTAAACACACTACCCTACTACCTACAAGTGTCACCCGTAGTTTAAAACAAACACAGACAACTGTTGAAAAGCATGTTCCTGTGGTATCCATGGTGGTATTTATTGCCAAATTTTAAAATTTAAAAATAGGATTACTTACATAAAAATTATGAAATTGTGCAGGTGCATTTTGTATTAACTTATTTTACTTAAGTAAAAAAAATGGTGTTTCTGGTCTCACTTACATGTGGAAACACATGAACCTATTTAATTACAACACTTTAGATCAGATTATTTAACAGGACGTAGAAATGAGTGACAGTACATGCTTCTAGGTAAAAGTAGCAAACATGATTATTATTTTGAAAGTTAAGTATTTTCCCACTAATTTTGTTAATATTATTTCCATCTTTCTAAAGCAGTTTTACTTAAAGTACAGACCTAAAACACAAACTCGTGTAATTATAACTAATTTAGGCAGATGTTTTCTTGTTCTAATAGATACCTTTGGAAACAAGAAGCCAAACAGGACTGGTTGTATCCTTAATGGAACTTTCATTAACCATCCCTCTGCTGCTATTGGATCACCATATATGGGATGCACATTACCAGCCCTAAATGGAGCATGTGCAGATCAGCCTTTGGCAATTGTCGCATCATCTGCTCCCATTGCACACCGCACTGATCATTCCAGGCAAAACCGTTTTGGAGGCTTCCATATGAAAACAAACTGGTAAATTATTATGTCTGTCAGGTATTATAATACAGAAATCCCATTAATAATGAGAATATATAATTTTATTTACTGTTTTGTTTGTCCATACTTATTTCCTATTAGATTGGTCTGTATGTTTTGATTTTGTTCCATTTTAACTACAGTGAAAGACTGCAAATCTTGGGGATGAAATGTGTTGTTAAAGGGTTTATCCCCCATTTTCATAGATAATAATTTTAAAGGAATAGTTCACTGCAATAGTGAACTATCCCTTTTCTACATTGTTTGAAGCCAGGGAGGTTAAGGAGCTCTGCTTACCTCCTGTTCTTCAATCAATGTTTAGATAGCGAGGAACGAACTTCTGAAAATATTACCTTTCACGCGATCCAGCGGGGTCGCTCTGACAGTTCCCGACTGTTTCCTGCTTCTGTTACGATAATGCGCGTTATAGCGTAACAGAGGCAGGAAGCAGTCGGGAATTTCAGAGCGGCCCCCACGTGAAAGGTAAGATTTTCTGAAGTTCGTTCCTGGCTATCCAAACATTGATTGAAGAACGGGAGGTAAGGGATAGCTCCTTAACCTCCCTTGCTTCAATCAATGTAGAAAAGGGATAGTTCACTATTGCAGTGAGCTATTCCTTTAAGGATCCTCCAACCCTGAGACAGAGATACTCACTCACTTTTGTACCCACAGTCCTTAAAGCAAGTTATTCCTCCCAATCTCCACCGGCACAGGATTGACAGGTTCTCGCCTTCTTTGTAATCTGAATGGAGCTTGGGGGGGTAGGTAGTCTACTACTTGCAGGCAATATTGTTTAAAGTTAATTTTTTTTAAGTTTTTATGATAGTGTTATTTTATAACTGCATCATAAAATAAGGCAAAATATAATAAAATCATCCTGTAATCCTAATGTATATTATATTTACAATATACATAATATTTAATGGGCTATAAATTATACATTCAATTGGCTTGGAATATTCTATTTTATGCAATTATATATCACATGCATAAAGTGCCTTGCAAAAGTATTCAACCCTAGTATTTAAAATTGTATCCCAGTGGCACAGCTCACTGACTCAAAGCTGTTGTGTAACACCCATCTAAGGGTGGTGCTCCTGGTGTATAATACACATCCAAAATACCTAATAAGCAGGGAAAAACAAATCCCTTCCCCAAGTAGACCAAGTTTAAACCCCCTTGCCTTATTTTGTTTTATTCCAACCTGTAATTTAAATGCTTCTTAAAGGGCATGTCCACCCCCAAAACTAAAATCTAACCCACTACTGGCCCAACTGTGTAGTGTTAAAAAATTTGTACTGTACTCCTCTGCTCCAAATGGTTCTCCTGCAGTGCTCGTATAAAGTCAAGAAAAGTGAAGAGTAGGAGTTGTCAGTGAGTCATCCATTCCCTGCTTCCTCTTTGTCCTCTGAGAGGTTTCTGGCATACGCAGGGGAGACCTCCCCCTCCATCCCGCCAGATCCCTGCTGTCTCCTTGAGCCCTACCATTAAAAGTTTCACTTCACCTTGTTACTATTTGGTGCAGATCCATCATATAAAATAAGATTAAAGGGTATCTCCACCCTGCAACCCTAGCCCACCCCCAACTGCTAAGTTAGTTGAGTTAAAAAAGCTTCAGAAATTTTAATTAGATAGATTTGTTCCCCCGGCGTTCTCTATTTCTGGCAGCCACGTCTGTTATTGGCGCAATGTGAACAAATCCCATCACCCTAAGAAACCTTATATGCAAAACCCAACACCCCTAATTTAACAGAGACAAACTGCCACTTTCACCTACATGGACCATGCCTTACTTCCATCCTATATACTGCACAAGGACATACCCAATCAAATATGTACACCTATGGATTAAGTTAACTATTTCTAGTACTGGATACTTTGTATGCCCAAGCCTCTTCGAAAAGTATTTTTAGAGATTCCTGCCATCAGAATAAATATAGTTCCATTTACTGTATCATGAGAGCACGGTTAAGAAGCAGAGGCTTGGGGGGGATTTTCAACCCAATTCAGTACATTTTGCTAAAATCTAAAATATTATAACTCAGCTCTTCAAAGAATGACAATTAATGACACATTTGTTTATTACAGGTGACTAGCCTGAAACTACAGCAACAACTTTTAAGTGAGAATGCTTCAAGGAGATATTGGCCCTATCGTGTGTAAATACAATAGCAATTTCACAACCCAGTTTTTAAACAGCTTGTATTGCCACCAAGAAGAAATAACGAGTGTAGAAGTGGTAGAAGTTGTGTTCTTTAAATAAGTATACAACTGTTAAACTTTGTAAAAATCTATGGTGTGTAAAAAAATATTGCACCCAAAGTCATAAATTTTATTAATCCTAGAAATCATTCACCCATAGTGCAATGTATTTGCTGGATGTGCCAAAGTTCATTGATATTCAGACTGACATTAAAGGCAATGTCCAGCCTAAAAATAACTTGGAAAATATCAATAATTTATCATTTCTTGGTTTGTGTAATGCATACCTAGCTATTCTACATACTCTCTCCCATTTAGAAAAATCAGTTGATTTCATACCCTTTGCTGTACCCTGCTGTTGACATTAGTGAGCTGCCATTTTAAGGTTCCAACGGTCCTTCTTTCCAGGATGCACCACTTCCTTGCAATGTTCTTTACAGTAATTTATACTGATTGGCTGTTGGATGGGTCAAACATGCTCAGATCTCTACTGAGATACTGAATCAACCCAGGCGCTGGGTCAAGGGCAAGACCATAACGGTCTCTACTAGAGGTCCTTCAAACAGGAAGTCAGTTTTTCGATTGCATTTCTTTTTACACAGACAAAATGTTGAATGGGCAGGTTAAGCTCATCGGGATTGAAAATTACTGCTCCTTTTTTCTTAAAAGCATATGTATTTGCACTGAACTTCACCTTTAAAATGATTATTACCCCCCAAACCCCACTTTTGCATGGTTTACATATTTCAAAGAACCCCCCTCGCCGTTTAAGCGCCACCCCCTGCTCCTGTTTCATGCTCGTTGCGAGCAAAAACAGAAGCAGGGGACTTCTGCGCTGACAGCTGCTTCACTTCCTGGTTGTGGCTGTCAGGCAATTGGGCGTGACGTCACGTCGCGCCTTAACTGACAGCCGCAACCAGGAAGAGTAGCTTTAAAGTCAACCATAAAAGGATAAATCATTTTTCTAATATAGTAGAATAGTTCTTGTGTTATAAGGCTATGGCCCCACTAGAACACACTTAATTGCGCATGCAATCGTGATCATTATCACACGCATTGCATGTTTCGTTTGCGCATGCGATTTTGCCGCTTTCCGTTATGGCAACGCATGCGTTAATGCACCAAAAATGGTGAACGCATGCGCATAGGAAATTGCGGGGATTTTTGCGTTCCTGCGATTTCCATTATAACCAAATCGCATATGCTATCGCGAACACAAAGCGTGTGCGCAAAAAATGCGTAAATGGGGTCTAGCCCTCAAAGGTAGAATCTCTTTTGTATATAGTCTCTCACTACTATGACTCAGTCCATTATGTGATGTATAATTAATAATAAAATAACAATATGTGAAGTATAACTGCTATAAATGCAATATTGATATTGACTCATATTTCCTAGGTGCATCAACACAAATAAAGCAAATTAAAAAAAATCAAAGAATATTACTATTTTAAAATGCAATGCGTTTAATAATATTATAATGATGATTGCATATTCCATCAGATGGTTTTAATAATATAAAGTGCAATAAATGTGTTTAAAGGGCACGTCCACCCCCAAAACTAAAATTGAGCCCACTACTGGTCCCACTGTGTAGTGTTGAAAAATCCTTACCTTACCCCTTTGCTCCAAATGATTCTCCTGCAATGCCTGTCCAAAGTTGCAAAAAGTGAAGAGTAGGTCCCTGCTTCTTCCATGTCCTCAGGGAGGACTGTGACATGTGCACCCCAGCCCACCCCAAACTATAAATTTACTTTTATAAAACAAGCCCCAGAAATAAACTTACAGTCCTTCGTGATTGGTTGCCAGCTACCCAATTACAGACACAGCTGCCGGTCCCTCCCCTCACTGCTGTTTCCGGCTAACAGAGCGCCGGGGGAACAAAGGAGAAAGTATCTTTCTGGGGCTCTTTTAACAAAAGTAATTGGCGGTTGGGGTGGGATAGGATGCCCTACACTGTGGAAAAAGTTTATTTGAGGAGTGAAGATACCCTTTAAGGAGAGTACAGTTAATGCTGAAAAACGACATTTTTTGAATGTGTTATCCATTTCCTTTGAACTTTAGGACGCACTCTACATGGATGAGATGCTTAATATACAATGTGAAATTTACATATGTTGCCTGTATATGAATGTTGTACAATAAAATTAAAAACTATTTACCTTATTTTTCGTTGTTATGGCATTTAGAGCTAAAGTTTTAAATGAGAACTAAACTGTTTATTTTACTGTTAATGTGAAAGCTTTCCTCCCCAGAACACATACCCTGTGCCATTTTTGACAGTACAGAACTGATTTTCCAGCCCCTGTACCAGCCAAACCAGCATTTTGTGTGTGTCATAATCTCCTATCCAGCTTGCAATTCTTCTAAAACGAAGCAGTTCTAAACACTTGCACTCCCCCTCCCAGACCTGCCATTAATACCAACATTGTATGTCTGCCTTATACGAGATCTGCACTAGTAAATGATATAACGTCATTACAAGCAGGTCTGGGAGGTGGAGTGCAAGTGTTTAGAGCTGCTTTGTTTTAAAAGAAAAAACAGTGTTCTGCAAAACCTTCCAATTTTTTGTGTGATGGGGTCAGCACAGCCAGCAATGTTGGTGACAGACACTTGAGGGGCCAGTAACTGCTGTATAAAGTATAGGGGGCCAGTAACTGCTGTATAAATTATAGGGGGCCAGTAACTGCTGTATAAAGTATAGGGGGCCAGTAACTGCTGTATAAAGTATAGGGGGGCCAGTAACTGCTGTATAAAGTATTGGGGGGCCATTAACTGCTGTATAAAGTATAGGGGGCCATTAACTGCTGTATAAAGTATAGGGGGCCATTAACTGCTTTATATAGTATAGGGGGTCATTAACTGCCGTATAAAGTATGGGGGATAGTAACTGCCGTATAAAGAATAGGGGGGCAATAACAACTGCTATTTAAAGTATAGGGGCAGCAATTGCTGTATAAAGTATAGGGGCAGAAACTGCTGTATAAAGTATAGGGGGGCAGTAACTGCTGTATAAAGTATAGGGGGGCAGCAGTAACTGCTGTATAAAGTATAGGGGGCCATTAACTGCTGTATATAGTATAGGGGGCCAGTAACTGCTGTATAAAGTATAGGGGGCCAGTAACTGCTGTATAAAGTATAGAGGTCTAATAACAACTGCTATATAGAATATAGGGGGTAGTAACTCTGCTGTATAAAATATAGTGGGCCAGTACTCAGCTGTTATATATATGGGGGGACAAATATTGCTGTAAATGTATTGGGGCAAAGGGCGTCGCCTGACATGACTTGAGGTCGGACGTACCTCAGAGCAGCTCCGCTCGGTACTAAAAATCCTGACCCCACACATACACCGTCCCCAGCCCCTTAGGAGAACCTCCGAACCCAAAAGTGTCCCCCATACTGGACCAAGAACCTCCGAGAGGTGGCTGACCAGCCGGGGCCTCCTGGACCGGCCCGGCGGTTGTGAACCGATGGGCCATCACGGGCCCCCACACCTACCTGTCCGGAGTATCACCTGGCTCGGACTCCCTGTCTAGGAGACCCGACACGGAACTAGCGGGCGGAGATGAGGAAGGCGCCACAGCACCTGACCCGAAGCCACGTGGGCCGACAAGACGCCTGGGAGCCGGGGTAGGACCGACGTGTTCGCCCCAGGACCGGAGGCCCCTCATCCACGGCCTAAACAGACAGCTGGGAACTCCGGAGGCCTACTGACATCACGGGCCAAGCAGCGCCGGAGCCACCCACCACTGCCACGTGGCCGCCCGGAAGGTAAGAGATACAGGTCGATTGCAGGACCGAAACAGCCTCACACAGCGGCCCACACCCTGGATAAGGGACACCTGGCCAGCACAGCCCCAGACACTGGAGGCTTGCCAGAATAATAGAGGTGGGAGATCAGGGTGATCAGGAGGCAGATAACTGGGAACACCCAGGTGGCCCCCCCTACGCCAAGCAGCACCCACCCAGACCATACCTGGGGCCCACTGAACCAACACTTCAGACTCTAGACAACCTGCTTAAAGGGCCAGCAACCCACTAATCCAGGCATCATATCCTACAACACAACTAGGTTAACTCCTGAACCTCTGTGAGAACCAGACCTCACAAACGGACGTCATTACCCCACAATACTGAAAAAACGACTGGACACAAACCAAGTCACCAAAGCAGTACGATTAAAACCACAATGTCGCCCCCCAAAAAGAATCAAAACTCATCCCATAAAGACTCCACAAGTGCACTAGACAAATTTCGGAGACAAGAGAGCACGGACCAAACTCCGCGACCCAAGACCTCGGAGGGGGAAATCCCGGCACAACAGTCCAACAACGCCTCTAAAGTCCTGGAAGCTATAACCACTTGTCAATCTACACTAACCGCAAAGCTTGGAGAAGTCAAAACGGATATATCGCTCCTCCGACAGGACTTCGAAAACCTCAGAGAACGAGTCAAAGACACAGAGAACCGTATAAGCTCAATAGAGGACAATGTGGCCCCTCTCCCCCAGCAAATCAGAGAACACCAAAACCTATTACAAGCTATACAACTAAAACAGGATGACCTGGAGAACAGGCATCGCCGTAACAATATTAGAATAGTAGGCCTACCAGAAAAAGCCGAAGGTTCGAACCCCCTGGACTTCCTTGAAAACCTGCTATCTCAAATGTTCGGAAGGGAGATGTTCTCCGGCTCCTTTGTGGTGGAACAGGCCCATCGAATCCCCCCGAGACCCCCACCCCCAGGCGCTCCTCCAAGAACATTTATTGCCAAACTCCTTAACTACAGGGACCGAGACACTACCCTACGCCTGTTCAGAGAAAAAGGAAATGTTAGTTACCAGAACGCCTCCATCTCTGCCTACCCGGACTTTTCAACAGAGGTCCAGCCAAATTCACAGATGTGAAACGTCGACTGAGGACCGCCAACATTAAATACTCCATGATGTTTCCGGCCAGACTGCGGATTGCTGAAGACACCGTCAGATTCTTCACTACCCCAACTGAGGCCTCGGAGTAGATGGACTCCCGAGCTGGAAACACGTCGGCCACTCCACGCTAACCTGCTCGATCACCCAAAAACAGGACCTGCTGACCCACTGAGACCAGACAAGTAAAGCTCCTCACCACTGACTTGGTCGCCCCTTCCCCTCTTCTCCCCCCCGCTTCTCGACCCCCTCCAGAACCTGAACTCTTAACAATAAGACCAACAACTATTTCCACCAACTTTCGAAATAATCTGGGTCTGGGAACTATGGACTGGTTCCCTCCCCCCCATTTACAGCCCATACCGAGCTGGCGAAGAACACTAACCATCCAAAACTGAACTGTATTGCAACCAAGAGTCCATTTTCAGCGGAAGAAGTATATTTGCAACTACAGACCCCTTTGCACGGGTCAAACCTTGGATAGTTAAAACCTATACTGTTTACTATACTGAGTTCCGACAGTCTGAAAGTTAAGGGAATAATGCTCACACCAAGTTTTCGGTGGAGAGCCGGGTTTAATGTATATAGTTTTTATTTGTCTTGTGAAACAATGCCCACTACGAGTGACCCCAGCCAACTTAACTCTGCTACCATGTATGACAAAATTACACTGTGGGCCCTATTTATAAAAGATCGTTATCAAAAAATAACGATCGCTATCGTAAAATAACGACCGTTATTTTCCGATAACGACCGGTAATTCCCAAAATCGGAAAATACCGGTCATTATCGGAAAAAAACTGTCGTTATCGGAAATAAACTGTCATTATCGGGAAAATACCGGGCGTTATCGGAAAATAATGGTCGTTATTTTACGATAGCGATCGTTATTTTTTGATAACATCTATATTTCAATATAGATAACATCTATATTTCAGATCACAATCGTACACACACAAACTGCCAACAGTCATAAAACTAGCCTCCCCGGAGGGGCATACCATAACCGACCCAATATTAGTCTCGCAGCAACTAGCTGACTACTACACGGAGTTAAATACCTCAACAATACAACACACACCAACAGAAATCCGCGATTTCCTCAGCACAACCTACTTTCCACAGCTTTTACAAGAGGCGCGCGCCGAACTCGAAAGCCCAGTCTCCGAAATAGAAATTCAACAAGCGATCTCCGCAATGTCACGTCATAACACCCCAGGCACCGACAGCCTTCCAATCGAATTCTATACCACATACCTCGAAGTACTATCCCCTAAACTCCTAACGCTATACAACACAATGTTTGACTCTAAATCCCTACCCCCATCCATGCAAGAAGCACTGATAATCCTAATCCCCAAACCCGATAAAGACCCTCTGCTCCCCCAATCATACAGACCTATCTTTTTGTTACAAGTGGACATTAAAATCCTTGCCAAACTGTTATCACTAAGACTGAACAAACAAATAACCACAATTATACATGCCAACCAGACAGGGTTCATCCCTGGGAAAAACACGTCATTAAATAACCGCAGGCTCTTCATGAACCTGGAATCAAACCATAAAGAGACAGGCTCAAGATGTATGGTCGCGCTTGACACAACCAAGGCATTCGACTCAGTAGAATGGCCTTTCCTCTGGCAAGTTTTAAAAAACTTCGGGTTTGGCCCCAACTTTATAAGATGGATCCAGATCCTATACCAACACCACAAAGCCAAGATACTAGCAAACAATATTACATCACCCCTCTTCTCACTAACCAGAGGCACCCGCCAAGGTTGCCCACCAACCCCCTCCTTTACGCTATAGTCGCAAAGCCCCTTGCAACCCAACTATGCGCTCATCCGAAGATTCGAGGACTCCAAAAAGATGAGCTAAAAGAAACAATAAGTCTCTATGCAGATGATATGCTGCTCTTTTTGGCTGACCAAAACATATCCCTCCAATCATCATTACAAGTAATCACAAATATGGTAAATACTCCGGTCTCTCCATAAACTGGGCCAAATCCCAAATACTACCACTGGACAGATTCCCCCCAGAGGCCCCGCTAATCCCCTCACCACTGCATAGAACCACCACAATCAAGTATTTGGGAATGACTGTCTCAAGATGTTCGGCGGAATTTGCCGCCCTCAACATTGAACCATTAATATCAACAATAAAACATAAGACCCAGATTTGGTCTAAACTACCCCTGGGAGTGGCTGGTTGAATAAATTTGTTCAAAATGATACTACTCCGAAAGATTTTATACACATTGTGGCACTCCCCCATCTTCTTACCCCTAAAACACTTTAAGATAATGGAGAGGATTCTCAAATCTTTTGTTTGGGGCACTGGGCGCCACAAGCTAAACTGGACCACCCTCAAAAACCCCTCTGATATGGGTGGCCTAGCAGTCCCCGACCTGAGAACTTACTACCTAGCAGCACAGTTGTCTCACTAAGGCCACTGGTTAAGGGAAGAACGAGACAGAGTTTACTCCTTACTCGAGATACCAAACACTTATACCAACCTTAGCACTATAGACACCATCGCAAGAGGCTATAGAGGCACATATTTAAATAGCGACCTGCATCCTCTCCTGGTTCAAATGCTCAAAATTTGGGATTTAGCAAATAAAACGATGACTACCCCAATGGTCAATAGAGACACAACATTATGGCACAACAGACTACTACCAGAATTCACCCCCATACCAAACACAAGTATATGGATTAACTACAAAATCACTCGCATCTTTCATATCACGAATAACAATGTCTTAAAAATTTTCGACCAACTCAAACAGGAATATGCACTGCCTAATAACATGTTTTTCAGATATTTCCAGATACGGCACGCATTCCAGACACAGTTCAGAAACACTACACCAGACTTTACCCAAAAAACACTGTTTGACACACTAAATACCTCTGGTACATCAAAACTAATTACAAGACTGTACCGCTGTCTCAGACTCCCCCAAGCTAACACAATAGCTCAGCGGAAAAAAATAACCTGGGAATCTGACCCGGGGCCAACTGATGGAGGGGACTGGGAGGAAGCCCTAGAGGCCCACACCCTGGCCTCCTTCAAAATGTCAGATAGACTAACCCAACTATATCTCCTCCACAGATCCTATCTCACTCCAGTCCGCCTAAGCTGTTATAAACCCAACTACAACCCAAGCTGCCCGAAATGCCTACTAGCCCCAGGCACTTTCTACCATATGATATGGGAATGCCCCAGAACACAAGGTTTCTGGCACCAGATACTCAAATTCCTGCATGACCATATGGGATCCCGGTGGGAGTGGACCCCAGGATTTGTCTTCTGGGAATCATGGCGGAGGTAATCCCTTATAGGTCCCTCCGCACCTTCCTACACGAAACTACGCCCAAAAATGGATCCAGCCGACCCTCCCCTCGCTGGCAGATTGCAAAACAGCGATTAATATAACTCTCCCCCTCAAGAAACTGGTCTATGCCCACCGGGATGCCCTGTCAAATATGACAAAGTATGGTCCAGATGGGAATCCTCCCCCCACACTTGCCCCCACACTTGTAATGATTAAAGGCTCGAATACACAAATAGAAGTAGAAGAGATGGTTGAGAGACTACCTCCTAAGACAACCAAACAAAACGGAAAAAGTATCACAAGACAACAAGGGTTTTAATTGTTAAAATCTATTTTAATGTTCTACCTGATAATGTAATACCTGAATACTGTATGTACTGAATGTATGAACCTGTTTTCTACTGTTTTCATTTCTTCAAAGAGATGTAATTATATTTTGCTGTACCAATATATTTAAGTACAACTGCACTCATCCAGCATATCATTTACTATATCCAGGTGCCTCCAGGTCACACGCTCCCATCCACTATGTGTAGTATTGTAAATCAACTCCAATATAACTCCCGGCACACTGTGTATGTGAAATCAAATCACGCTTTATTCAACGTTTCAACGTCTCGCAGGGTTGTTGTCCTGATGAAGACGTCCTGCGAGACGTCGAAACGTTGAATAAAGCGTGATTTGATTTCACATACAACAGTGTGCCCGGGAGTTATATTGGAGTTTGATATTTTGCTGTACCATTAATAAAACACCTCCAACAGGAGGAGATTTAAAAAAAAAAATGTATTGGGGGCAGACTGGCAGTATTCTGCAGTCAGTATATATGGGGACCCAATAACACCACCAACTTAAAATTAATTATTAATAGGATTTATGATGATGGTAAGAAGTGGATTCTTTAACTATAAAGACAGGGCCGGCCTTTGATATGGGCTGTTTATTATATAGACGACCTGTGCGACCGCACGGGTTGCATTACCAGGGGGGCGACAGCTGGGAGTCTTAGGTCACGGACCTGAAGTTGTGCATCAGTGCCACAGCCCCTCTAGTTACGGTCCTCCAGATCAAATATATGTATCAGCACCTCACCACATACTAAGCCCCAACACATATAAGCTTTACTTAAGATGTCTGTATGCTGTGCTGTTCTGTCTGTGTATTTAGTACGTTACTTGTTACATAATGATGTACGCACCATATATACAAGCACGCACTGAAGATACTGAAGGACAGTAAGCACAGGTGGGGACTTGATTTGAAGGCAAGCAGCATTCAAAGGAGTATTGTGTTCCATGGGGGTGTTTTGTTTTGGGTTTTTTTTTTGGGGGGGGGTTAGGGTGCTAGGCGTCAGTAACAAATCTTGCACAGGGTGCTATTTATCCTAAGGCCGGCCCTGTTTAAAGGTATCCATGTCATTGCCAGTACATGTCCCTGTCCATGTACTTTCAAACAGACTTTTGAATATGTGGTGCAGACTTATTTTTTTACATTTATTTCCCAAGGGTATACATTTAATTTATAAAATGGCTTACAATCCCCTTACAAACAGCCCACTTCTGTTCCTTTACCTGATAATATGTCATTCCAGTTGATATGCTGAAGAGTTACTTTTAACCTGGGAAAATTTGCTTTCCTGAAATTAAAAGTCTTTGTTAACCGAGTGCACTTTCCCTTTTGATTACATACGCTGAACGACACTATTTCATGGTCACTTTTCCCTAAGCCTTCAGTTACCTTTATATCTATATGTCATCTGCATATGAAGCTGAATCATTTCCTCCCTGCTAGCTTTGGCTTATAGCAGACACCAACAATGACATTACTCCCCTTCCGGTTTCCCAATTCCACCCATATTGCCACCATTTCGCCAGTTGTCTCTTCTTTTAAGTTTGGCTTTATATCTTGTTTAACATAACACATACTCCTTCCCCTTTCCTAATTTCTCTATCCTACCTAAACAAGGAGTATCATTCTAAATGTACAGCCCAGTTGTGAGAATTGTTCATCCATGTTTTTGTTATACCTATTACATTATACTTTTTTCAGTCAACACCATTATATTCAATTCTCCCTTTTTGTCAGCCAGGCTTCTTGCATTTGCAAATATACATTTTAGATTATTATCCTGTAATGTATTTCTACACTTTAATACACATGCCTTCCTACCCCCTAAGCTAGCTCCACTCCCCTTTCCACTCCCCTTTCCACTCACCAATTGCCAATCTACACCCTGCTTACCCCCTGGGCTTTCTATCCCAGTGAGACTGATATTACCCTCCCCCAAACCTAGTTTAAAATCTCTCCAACCCTCTAGGCATCTTTGTCGCCAAAACAGCTGTGCGACCATCAGTGAGGTGCAACCCATCACTACTAAAGAGCCTGGAGCCAACAGAAAAGTCTTCCCAGTTCGCTAACAACCCAAACCCTTCCTTCTTTTCACGCATTAATACTCCTTAGCTCCCGCTCTCTCCCGAGCCTAGCATGTGGCTGCAATAGTATTTTAGAAAACCCTACCCTGGAGGTCCTTGCTTTTAACTTGACCCCTAGCTCTCGGAAATCATGTTTAAGGCTCTCTCCTCCTTTAACTTTGTCATTGGCACCAATGTGAACCAAGACCCCCGGGTTACACCCAGCCCCACCCAATAATCTGTCTACATGATCCATCCACCACATGCTGAACCCTAGCAGCAGGCAGGCAACACTGTTCGGCATGTAGGGTCTTGGCAGCAGATGACACTATCCACCCTTCTAATAAGGGAGTAACTTACCATAACCACATGCCTAGCCTAGTTCTTCCTCCCTTGTATTAGAAATGACGGTCCCCTGGGTGCTCAAAGGATTAGCCCACTCCATACATGTTTATTCTGAGCTGTCATCCTACATATCATGTTGTCAAATCTGTTGGAATGGCCAAGCTGGGAAGAAGCAACCCTACCCTTCCATCACCCACTTCCCCTAGTAACCCTTACACAACTACCTCCCCCCTCAACCTTCCCTAACCCACTTCCACCCTCCTCTATATTGGCCCCAGCCGGTGTCTGCTGTCCCCCCAGGCTTGGCAATCCCTGCAATGCTGAAAGTTGCCCCCTTGGACTCTCAGATTCAAAACGGGCAACCCACGCTCACCTGACACAGACATATGTCCCCTAGAATGTCTGCTCCAGGTTCCTATACATGTGGCAGGATGCACATTGCATGGTATCAACAAAACTGTCCCTTGTAATACACTACACCAAACTTGTTTAAGTGCCCTTCTTGTTTCAATGTCCTTTGGAGTCACAGCATAGCCGACCATGCACCCATGATTCCATAAACATTTTGCAGCAGTTACAGCATCATGGGAGAAAGTCAGGTAAGCTGCAACTTAGTGGGGGTTGGACACCTCAATGCAGAACACAGTAAATTTCACAATAGTATGTAGTGCGAAGCCATTACTGCATCCATTGTGCATGAACATCGCACAGGCCCGGTAAAGGCGTCTATAACCCATGCTAACCCGGTATTACATCAGGTAACAAGGATTTTACACTATTTTAAGCAGTAATATATGTTACTGCATCTCCCCCAAAGTTTCTAAATGTACTTTTTCCCTTTGTGTTATGGATGTTAAAGCGAAGCCAATGTCATTGTTGGTGTCTGCTACAAGCCATCGGAGGAAGTGAGTCAGCTTCATAAACAGATGCCAAGGGCTGCACATTTGGTGAGTGTTCTGTCTGTCGGGGACTTTAATTACCCTGACATTGGTTGGCGTATTGGAACGCATAACACAAATGGATTTTTTGCATGATCATTTTCTTTCACAGGTGTTTGAAGTTCCTAATAGAAAAGGAGCTTTTTTTGGATCTAGTAATATCTAACATCATGAAGTGTATTATAGATATGAAGGTAACTGAAGGCTTAGGGAATAGTGACCATGAGATGTCCTTTATTGTATGTTATCAAAAGGAAAAGTGCACTGGATTAACAAAGACTTTTCATTTCAGGAAAGCAAATCTCCCCAGGTAAAAAATAGCTCTTCAACATGTCAACTGGGATGATATACTATCAGGTAAGGGTACTGAACAGAAGTGGACCGTTTTAAGGGGCTTTTAAACCATTTCTCAACTAAATGTATGCCCTATCTGGCTTAATTATGATGAAGAGAAGGAAATGGAAAGGAAGAAAATGGCATTTAAAACCTTTAAGTCAGGGGGAACAGAAAGGGCTTTTAGGAATCATAAAACCTGTAACATGGATTGTAAGAAAGCAATAAATCTAGCTAAAATTAATGATGAATTTAGGATAGCTGAACAAAGCAACACTAACCCTAAACAACAAGTATATTAATAGTTAGAAGACAAGGACTAAAAATGTGGGGCCATTAATAAATTAGGATAAGTTAGTTATGGAGAATGGTGATAAAGCAAACGTCTTGAACATATCTATTTTCGCCGTATACACTATAGAATATCCAAGTGCAGATTGCATATAGTAGCAATAATGGTATAAAAGATGCAATTGCACTTTGGTTAACTGAGGATTTGTTGCAGAAACAACTAAATAATAGAGATGGGATCCGGGTCCGACACAAACCCAGATCTGACACAAAACTCCTCGGTTCCGAAATCCGAATGATCCGTCTGAATCCGGACGGATCGTCCGGATTTCGGAAAAAAATTTCAAATGTACATTGCTATTTTCGAAAATAACTTCAAACGTTTGAAAATCCTCGAAAATACAATTGGAAACTCGAAAATGGTCTCCGGTCGTATTTTCGTAAATTTTCGAACGTTCAAGGCTATTTTTGAAAATAGCTCTGTACATTAGAAAATTATCTAAAATTTGTTCCACTTTCGGATTTTCGGGATTTTTCTAAGAATTCGAAAACAGAATGAAACTAGAGAGTTTCGGACATCTTTACTAAATAAGGTTAATATTAATAAGGCTCTTGGACTGGTTAAAATACATCCTTAGGTCCTCAGGGGGCTAGGTTCAATTTTATGCAGGCCATTGCTTCTTATTTTTGCAGATTCCCTCTTGTCCGGGAGTGTGTCTCTGGATTGGAAAAAAACCCCAGATACAATTTCATTATTTTAAAAGGTTAGTCGTTCACAGCCAGGTAATTACAGGCCTGTAAGTGTAACATCAGTCGTGGGGGAGATACTGAAAAGTTTGGTAAGGAAACCTATTCTAGAGTATGTTTTAAGGACTGACCTTATAAGTAGAAATCAGCATGAATTTAGGAGGAATAGATCTTGTCAAACTAACTTGCTTGGCTTTTATGAGGAAGTGAGTAGGAATTTGGACTCTGGCATAGCAGTAGATGTACTGTACTTGGATTTTTGATACAGTCCCCCATAAGCAACTAATGTATAAGCTAAAGTCTGTTGGGCTGGGGTGGTACATTTGTACATGGTTAGAAAATTGGTGGAAGGACAGTAGAGTAGTTGTTAATTGGGCTTTATCAATATGTTCGAAGTGGTGTGCCACAGTTCTGTGTTGGGGCTGCTTCTATTTAAAGGGCATGTCCACCCTTTTTAACAACTTTTAGCCTTTAATAGAATACCCTCCCCCAGCCAAAACCGCCATAAAAATAATTAAAGAAAGTGACTAAATCTTTACTTACCTTCCCTCTCTCCTCCGACGCCTGGCCTTCTGCTTGCAAGACACTGCAAGCAGGGGGCAGGACCGGCAGCCGCATCCGTGATTGGCTGAGAGGCAGCCAAACCACGGACGCGGCTACCGGCTTCTCAGAATGCCGGTGGAGAGAGGGAAGGTAAGTAGAGTTCTGGTCACTTTCTTACAATTATTTTTATGCGGTTGGGGCTGGGGGAAGTTGTTCTATTATACGGGCAAGGGGTTTTATGGTAGGGGGAGGGATAGCAAAACGGAAGGGAGGGGGAGAAAGGCTGCAGTACGCATGCCAAACTTCTCCCGGAGGCCAGATAGGAGGCAGAGTCCTATATGGACTCTGCTATCCTCCTGGTGGGCAGTTTTTGGGACTTTGGGGGGGACTACAGGAGAACCTTATGGAGCTGGGATGTGAGGTAAGGATTTTACTACACTACATGGTGGTGCCAGTAGTGGGGGGGATTATAGTTTTGGAGGTGGACATGCCCTTTAATGAATTGGAAGTGCTTGGAAGAAGACTTCTTTTTTGTACAAAAAAACAAATGAATATTACGGTGAAAAAAGGAGATAGACACAGAATTATTTCTTTTTATAGTGTACAACAGTGTTAGTAACTGAAAGAAGCAGGATCTCTATGCTGTGACATGATTGGCTGATAACTTTTCAGTGCAATACCCATGCTCTTGTTGGAGCATTGCTGCCAATTCCTGTCCCAAAAAGGACCATCTGATTGGAGGATAAGAAAGCCAGCATGGGTTTAACTAAATCTAAGGACTATTAATTTCTACATATAAATTCCAAAATATTGGATTGATGTCTTATGTTCTGAAATGTTCCAGTTTCAACTTTAGATACCCTTTGAGGTAGACATACACTAAATCATATCCTGTCAAATTATTTTTGTCTATAGTGGTTATGCCAACTACTTAAGGTACAAAAAAATCTAATGCCTGACATGCAAAAGGGTATAAAAACTGTTGGTTATATTGTAGGGCTTCCTCCCCCAGCCCCAACCGCTTTAATGGAAATATCAGAAAGTCCCCCGAACTCTTCTTACCTTACCTCTCTCCCCTGGCGTTCTAAGCAGCCGGCAGCCGTGTCCGTGATTGGCTGCCTCTCCGCCAATCAGGGACGCGGCTTCAGGTCTGGGCCCCCTGCTTGCAGTTTCATGCAAGCAGAAGGCCGGGTAGTGTGACGGAGGAGAGAGGGAAGGTAAGTAAAGATCAGGGGAGTTTCTGATAATTCTATTATGGTGGTTGGGGCTGAGGGCTTTCTGATAATTCTACTATGGTGGTTGGGGCTTTTAAATTTTTTAAAAGGGTGGACATGCCCTTTAAGAAATGTGCCTTATTTCCAGCCTCACGTCCTGTGCAACTGGAGCGGGACGTGTTACAGCAGGTCATGAAGATAAGATTTAATTGTCATTCTTCCAAATGCCATTTATTCAAACCCATAAGGTTTATAATAAGTTATTTCAGATAATATGCTAATTCGTATTTTGTCAAAGGCTTGTCTGTACTTGTTCAGTTCCCTATAGAGACAGAAATAAGTAATTATTGGGATACATTTAATTTCCATATCAGGGCTGGACCTGTGCCAGGAGCCAGTATACCACTGATTTTGTTACATACACATTACCTGACTGCTCAAAACCGAGTTTGGTGCCTAGAGTTGTCTGATTGGCTTTTAATATCAAAAACAATTTGTCCAAATTTTAAGGTTCCCATACACTTTACCTTCAAATGCTTGTGAAGGTTCTCATTCATCCAGGTCATGGTATATCTGTTGTATTCAGTAAGATCAACTGGACTTGAAATGTAGTTCTTGAAGACGTTTCGCTAGTCATCCGACTGGCTTTCTCAATTCAGAATAACTTGTACAAGAATCTGTGGCAATTATGTACCCTGGAAAATCCCAATTAGCATATCACAGCCAGGTGTTAAGGGTGTGATTAGATAGTGGCTAAGAGGTGTTATAGGAACGCCCAGAGTAAGGTGTTAAAACAGCATTGTACATGGCAGACAGTTGGTGTCGAACCCCCCCACCTCTATTTAGGCTTGGTTTCTTTATTTTCACATAAATGGCCTCCTTGATACCTCTCTTGAACCAGTCACGTTCCTTCGCCAGTATGTCAATTTCAATCTTCAAAGGTATGTCCTTTATCCTTAAGATGCAGATACACGGCTGAGTCCTGACCCGAGGAATTTGCTCTTCTGTGCTGGGCCATACGTCGATGCAGTTGCTGTTTGGTCTCCCCCACATACAAATCAGAGCATTCTTCACTGCACTGCACTGCATATATGATGTCGCTTTTCTTGTGTTTTGGTATTGGGTCTTTCGGATGTACCAATTGCTGCCTCAGTGTGTTGTTCGGTTTAAAGCAGACAGGGATACGATGTTTTTTGAAAATTCTTCTTAATTTCTCGGACTGTCTGCCATGTACAATGCTGTTTTAACACCTTACTCTGGGCGTTCCTATAACACCTCTTAGCCACTATCTAATCACACCCTTAACACCTGGCTGTGATATGCTAATTGGGATTTTCCAGGGTACATAATTGCCACAGATTCTTGTACAAGTCATTCTGAATTGAGAAAGCCAGTCGGATGACTAGCGAAACGTCTTCAAGAACTACATTTCAAGTCCAGTTGATCTAATTGAATACAACAGATATACCATGACCTGGATGAATGAGAACCTTCACAAGCATATTTCTAATCATTTTGGGGAGAAAACCCTCAAACTTGTACGGCAATATGAAAAGACAGCAAGGAAATTGGCAGACTACAGAAACCACCTGCGATTTAACCTCCGATGCAGACAACAAAGGCTAGTACCATGCAGTATACGTCTGGATTCCACAGTTAAAGGCATCAGAGCCAAACAGATACTGCAAAAGGCTCAAACACAGCTCCTAAGTGAACGGGTACGACAGACACATTTTACAGTCGATGCTTTAATGCACAACATTAGTCAACTAGAACAGAACCTGGCCTCACAGCTACCTGTGTCCATCTGGGAAAGAGTGATGGAGTTCACCAAACAAGCACAGCTTTCTCAGCACTGTAAGGGCAAACAAAGGCAACAGAACAAGTTCTCTATTCTGTCATCCCAGAACAGCCCCAAAGGAGAACAACTACCTTGGATACAAAAGGAGGGAAGTGTCACTTCATCAAACAAGGAGGAATGGGTGAGAAACTTGTCTAACAGGACCCTGACCCAGCCAGAAATGGAAGTCCTTGGTAAGGGCTTGAATTTTGCCATCACCCCTAAAGCCATCCCTGTTGTGGATATTATAGCAGCCACAGAAGCCTCTATCCACAGTAATAAGGTATCACAGAGTGAGGCAGAACAACTTCGCCTTAAGGTATCTGCAGCCTTAGCCAGTGCTAAAATTCCTTCATCTAACCTAACTACACAGGAAAGAAGAGCCTTAACATCCCTCAAGAAAGATTCCAGTATCACCATTCTACCGGCAGATAAAGGAAGATGCACAGTGGTACTCAACACCTCAGACTACCATGATAAGGTGACCATGCTCCTGGCCGATAACAACACATATGAGGCTTTAACAAGGGATCCCACCAGCCGTTACAAGAAAAGAGTCATAGACTTACTACAACAGCTTCAAAAGGATAAAGCCTTTGACCGAGCAATGTATCATCGCCTCTACCCTGGTGAGGCACATCCATGCATATATGGACTCCCAAAGATACATAAGGAAGGGGCCCCACTAAGACCTATAGTCAGCAGCATCAACTCTGTAACATACAAGGTGGCAAAATATCTAGCTAACATCTTAGGACCTTTGGTGGGAAGTTCTAAGCATCACATCCAGAACTCTCAGGATTTCACCAACACGATTGAAGATATAGTACTCGGTGTAGAAGAAACTATGGTGTCCTATGATGTGACATCTCTCTTCACTTGTATACCCACCAAGGAGGCTGTTGACATGGTGAGAAAACGGCTGGGCCAAGACAGCACTCTTACCAGCAGAACTGATCTCAACCCAGAACAGGTGTGTTCCTTGTTGGGCTTGTGCCTGAATACCACCTATTTCAAATACAGGGATAAGTTCTATAAGCAAAAACATGGATGTGCTATGGGATCTCCAGTTTCACCTATTGTGGCCAACCTTTACATGGAGGAGGTAGAAACACAGGCGCTTAATACCTTTAAGGGCATAGCACCCAGCCACTGGTTCAGATATGTTGATGACACCTGGGTTAAAATCCACCAGAAGGAAGTACAAGCTTTCACAGAACACATTAATGCGGTGGACCAAAACATTAAATTCACAAGGGAAGAGGTACAAAACAACAAACTGGCTTTATTGGACTGCTTGGTAGAAGTTAAGGAAAATGGTAAACTGGAAGTAGAGGTTTACAGAAAACCAACACACACAGATCAGTATTTGATGTTTGACTCCCACCACCCTTTAGATCACAAGCTGGGGGTCATCAGAACCCTGCAACACAGAGCCGACAACATCCCCACTAGCACAGAGGCGAAGGCTAAAGAAATGAAACATCTCAGAGGAGCCCTTAAAACTTGTGGATATCCAGACTGGGCCTTTGTCAAAAGAAGTAGAAGGAAAGAAAAGAACACGAATACCAACAGTGAAGGGGAAAAGCAAGACAGGAGGAAGAACATGGTCATCCCATATGTAGCAGGGGAATTTTCAAAAAACATTGTATCCCTGTCTGCTTTAAACCGAACAACACACTGAGGCAGCAATTGGTACATCCGAAAGACCCAATACCAAAACACAAGAAAAGCGACATCATATATGCAGTGCAGTGCAGTGAAGAATGCTCTGATTTGTATGTGGGGGAGACCAAACAGCAACTGCATCAACGTATGGCCCAGCACAGAAGAGCCAATTCCTCGGGTCAGGACTCAGCCGTGTATCTGCATCTTAAGGATAAAGGACATACCTTTGAAGATTGTAATGTTAACATACTGGCGAAGGAACGTGACTGGTTCAAGAGAGGTGTTAAGGAGGCCATTTATGTGAAAATAAAGAAACCAAGCCTAAATAGAGGTGGGGGGGTTCGACACCAACTGTCTGCCATGTACAATGCTGTTTTAACACCTTACTCTGGGCGTTCCTATAACACCTCTTAGCCACTATCTAATCACACCCTTAACACCTGGCTGTGATATGCTAATTGGGATTTTCCAGGGTACATAATTGCCACAGATTCTTGTACAAGTCATTCTGAATTGAGAAAGCCAGTCGGATGACTAACGAAACGTCTTCAAGAACTACATTTCAAGTCCAGTTGATCTAATTGAATACAACAGATTTACCTTCAAATGTTCCCTCAATATTTCCTATGATGTCCAACAAACGTTGTCTACAAACAACGTCTAATCTATCTTATGTCCACCTACTAGTCACACCTAGTAAATAGATCAAATCTAGCTGGTATAACGCAATGTATACATTTTTTGCCTAAGACTGGTAACAGTGTTCTTTAATCTAGCCTAAGCAGAGTCTCAGTGCAAGTATTTGATTATAAATAAATCCCATTTATTTTCTAGTGAAAACATGTAATACTATATTTCCCCCGATAAAAACACTTATATATTTCTCAATACAAGAATCAAAAATACTATACTTAGGATTGTCAATCCAATAAAAAATCAGGATACCTACTGAAACACAAATAAGGAAACAAAAGAATAGAATTGTTTAATGAATGAATATATTAAAAACAATGCTAAAAAAATCCAATGTCAGTAAAAATACAGTGCTTGCAGAAAGTCATAGTTACTTTTTTCCAAAGAAAAATTTCCCCAGCTTTATTTACAAATTTTGCTATAAAAAATCAAACTCAAAGTAAGCCTCACACACATGTACGAATGTGGGGACAGACCCGTGACACACGATGTGTACGCACAGCTGTTTCGCCTGATAATCGTGCCGTGTAAGGGTAACTTTGTCAGACAAAAAAACGCCGTTTGGTATACAGGCTGGGTACACAACAGCAAATCTTTTGTCCATAGGGAACCGCACAACCGCCCATGATTTTCCGACATACTCATTTATCAGTTTCGGACTTCTGCAGAAGTGGAGAGATCCCTGTAACTTGCAAAGTCTCACTTTATATGCACCAGTGTTTGCTTGGGTGTTCAGTGATTTGGATTCTTCAATAAACCTTTTGATACTTGTACCCAGGGGATTCCCACTGTACAATAACTGTCACCCATCCCCTGTAATAGTAACAGTAAACATAGCATCCATATACCTTCCCTGCATGCCTATGTCCCCCTCTCCCATCATCAGTGCATCACATAGCTCCCAATCGTCGCGTTTTCGGCGGGACTGTCCCGTTTTTGGGGTCCTTTCCCGCTGTCCCGGCACCCCCTCTCTGTTCCCGCATTGCCCTGTTTTTTCCCGGGCGTCTGGTACATTTTTAAAGCTAAAAACGCTAAACCGGAAGTACACTAGCAGGCTTTAGGACCCTGCAGTTGGAGACTCCCAGTCCTGCTGCTGGGGGCGGGGCTATTGACAGAACGGAGCTGCTGGGGACAGAAGGAAAGGTCTGAGACTTACACTGCAAGTTCATCTGCACAGAGTTAGACAGCACAGTTACATACAGGCACTAAGGGTTAGTTAGGGGTGCAGGGCCTGCAAAGCTAGGTTACAGATAGTAATGCTCATATCTAGTCAGTAGCTCCCAACCGTCCCGTTTTCGGCGGGACTGTCCCGTTTTTGGGGTCCTTTCCCGCTGTCCCGGCACCCCCTCTCTGTTCCCGCATTACCCCGTTTTTCCCCAGGCGCCTGGTACATTTTTAAAGCTAAAAACGCTAAACCGGAAGTACACTAGCAGGCTTTAGGACCCTGCAGTTGGAGACTCCCAGTCCTGCCTGCTGGGGGCGGGGCTATTGACAGAACGGAGCTGCTGGGGATTCAGCATGGAGAGGGAGGAAACTGCAATAGGAAAGGTCTGAGACTGTTACACTGCAAGTTCATCTGCACAGTTAGACAGCACAGTTACATACAGGCACTAAGGGTTAGTTAGGGGTGCAGGGCCTGCAAAGCTAGGTTACAGATAGTAATGCTCATATCTAGTCAGTAGTGTGCCCTGGGGGGACAAAACTTTATGTAGTATATCTGTGTGTGTATCAGTGCATGTGTGTGTAGTGTGTATCAGTATTACTACTGTTCTATCTGCACATAATATAGTAATCATTTGACGTGTGGTATAATGTAATAATATATATTATTATTCTATCTATTGTACTAATAATGTATATCATAATAATATAACGTATAAACACAATAACATCCACTTCCGTTCATTTATACAAACCTCCCAACATTCAGAAGTTGCAGGGAACGCTGAATTTTGTGGCTGCGCCCACTTTTCTAAAGCCACTCCAACTTTGTTCAGGTTATTATTGTTGTAGATTTCTATAGCGCCAACAACTTCTGTGGCGCTTTACAGTTGCATTAATATACATATAAACTATACATGTTACATACAAGGGTAGTGCAAGTAAAACAAAGTGCAAATAATTCAAGTCCTGGTCCAGAAGCATTCAGTGTGGTAAGTTACAGCATTACTGTGGTACAATAGGATGGAGGACCCTGCCCGAGAGCTTACAGTCTAGAGGAGATGGGGATGAAACATAAGGTGAAGCAGATCAGTAGCTGTAACTAAGTTGTCAGTGGAGTATAACTAGTGGGTCAGCGATGGGTCAGTAAAAGGGGTAGAAGTGTCCAGGTCCAGATTGTAACCTTGCCTTAAGAGATGAGTTTAGAGGTTGCGTTTGAAGAAATTAAATGACGGCGAGTGACATATAAAGCAAGGAAGAGAGTTCCAGAGCAGAGGGGCAGCACGAGAAAAGTCCTAGATACGGGCGTGGGAAGAGGGGATTAGAATAAATGAGAGGAGAAGATGATTAGTATTGGGGGGCTGTATTGGAGAGAGCCTTGTAGGATAAGGTTAGCAAATTAAATTGGATCCTTTGGGTAATGGGAAGCCAGTGGAGAGATTAACAGAAAGGGGCAGCGTGTGAGGAGAGGTGAATGAGCCAGGCAGCAGAGTTAAGGATTGATTGAAGAGGTGCCAGTAGGTTGCTTGGTAGACTGCACAGGAGGGTGTTCCAGTAGTCCAGTTGAGAGATAAGTGCATGAACTAGAATTTTGGTAGTGTTCTGTGAAAGGAAGAAATGAATGCATAAGATGCTTTTGAGCTGTAACTGACAGAGTATTAATGTGGTGTTTAAAGGAAAGTTCTTAGTCAAAGTTTACTCCCAGGCATCGTACGTGAGGTGTTGGGGAGATTGTTGTGTCATTGATGATTATAGTAGTGTTGGGTAGGGAGGTAGATAATAGAGGGTTGGAAAATGACAAGTTTGGTCTGATCAATGTTAAGTTTGAGAAAAAGTGAGGACATAAAAGCAGGGACCCGGGATGTCAGAGTAATGAGGTCAGGGGTGGAGATGTAAATTTGGGTATTATCAGCATATAGGTAGTACCACCACAGGGAGGGGGAGAGTGGTGGAGTTGGAGCCAGAGTGGGAAACACTGAATGTCCTACCTGAGAGGTAAGAAGACAGCTAAGAGTGAAGAACCCTGGATACCTAGGGATGATAAGATGTGAAGCAGTAAAGGGTGATCCACAGGCTGAAGACAAGTCAAGCAGAATAAGTAGATTTAGCATTAAGCAGTTATTTAGCTGTTTCCATGGAGTGGTTAGGGCGGAAGCCAGACTGCAGGTTACACCCATTTTAAAGACCGCTACTCCCATTTTACATTGTTGCCTGCAACATTTTCAAGTATATGATGTGATTAAGATAGCAGAAACAGACTAAAACTGAATGTTATGGCTAATAAACGGATTGGCACTGGCTAATAAACTGGAGTGCTGATTAACACTGTCTAATGAACTGGTGGGCTGACAATGCTTTCTAGTGAACTGAAGGGGTTACAGCATTGTCTAATGAACTGAAGTGCTGACAAAGCTGTCTAATAAACTGGAAGGCTGGCAACACTGTCTAATGAACTGATGTGGTGACAACGCTGTATAATAAACTGGAGGGCTGACATGCTGTCTAATGAACTGGAGGACTAACAACACTGTCCAATGAACTGGGGCGCCGAATAACAATGTTAATGTTCTGGAGGGCCGAATAACACTGTCTAATGAACTGGAGGGCCGGATAACACTGTCTAATGAACTGGAGGGCTGACAACACTGTCTAATGAACTGGAGGGCTGACAACACTGTCTAATGAACTGGAGGTCTAATGAACTGGAGGGCTGACAAGACTGTCTAATGAACTGGAGAGCTGGCAACACTGTCTAATGAACTGGAGAGCTGGCAACACTGTCTAATGAACTGG
This sequence comes from Hymenochirus boettgeri, assembly GCA_019447015.1. Classification (NCBI taxonomy): domain Eukaryota; kingdom Metazoa; phylum Chordata; class Amphibia; order Anura; family Pipidae; genus Hymenochirus; species Hymenochirus boettgeri. The sequence goes on along the minus strand of CM033471.1, from coordinate 201,578,182 downwards.
AGGGCTGACAACACTGTCTAATGAACTGGAGGGCTGACAACACTGTCTAATGAACTGGAGGGCTGACAACACTGTCTAATGAACTGGAGGGCTGACAACACTGTCTAATGAACGGAGGGCTGACACACCCTGTCTAATGAACTGGAGGGCTGAACAACACTGTCTAATGAACTGGAGGGCTGACAACACGGTCTAATGAACTGAGGCTGACAACACTGTCTAATGAACTGGAGGGCTGACAACACTGTTCTAATGAACTGGAGGGCTGACAACACTGTCTATGAACTGGAGGGCTACAAAACTGTCTAATGAACTGGAGGGCTGACAACACTGTCTAATGAACTGGAGGGCTGACAACACTGTCTAATGAACTGGAGGGCTGACAACACTGTCTAATGAACTGGAGGCGGACAACACTGTCTAATGAACTGGAGGGCTGACAACACTGTCTAATGAACTGGAGGGCTGACAACACTGTCATGAACTGGAGGGCTGACAACACTGCCATGACCTGGAGGGCTGACAACACTGCCATGAACTGGAGGGCTGACAACACTGTCTTAATGAACTGGAGGTCTAATGAACTGGAGGGCTGACAACACTGTCTAATGAACTGGAGGGCTGACAACACTGTCTAATGAACTGGAGGGCTGACAACACTGTCTAATGAACTGGAGGGCTGACAACACTGTCTAATGAACTGGAGGGCTGACAACACTGTCTAATGAACTGGAGGGCTGACAACACTGTCTAATGAACTGGAGGGCTGACAACACTGTCTAATGAAACTGGAGTCTATAAACTGGAGGCTGACAAGACGGTCTAATTGAACTGGAGGGCTGGCAACACTGTCTAATGAACTGGAGAGCTGGCAACACTGTCTAATGAACTGGAGAGCTGGCAACACTGTCTAATGAACTGGAGAGCTGGCAACACTGTCTAATGAACTGGAGGGCTGACAAAACTGTCTAATGAACTGGAGGACTGGTTACACTCTCCAATGAACTGGAGGGCCGAATAACACTCTCCAATGAACTGGAGGCCTGGACAACACTGTGTCATGAAATGTAGGGCTGAATAACACTGGCTATTGAACTAGAGGACTGACAACACTGTGTCATGAACAGTAGGGCTGACAACACTGTGTCATGAACTGTAGGGCTGAATAACACTGGCTATTGAACTTGAGGGCTGAATAACACTGGCTGAAAGGCTGGTTTAACACATTCCAGTGAAGGGGTGATAGTTATTCTTCGTGTCCAGCCCCCGCTTGTTACGTTTGCGCACACACAAGGAAACTCGTCTCCTAAGTCCTGCAGGCTGATCCCAAAGCGTGGCGCACGCTTAACTTAACAGCGTAGTAGTTTTTACATTGGGGACTGGTCCAGGGGGGCATTTGCCCCTTGGCCTATCTGGCCAGTCTGTTCCTGCTGGGCAGGACTTTGTTGGAAGCCAGAACAGAACAATGTATGGGGGTCTTGTAGATAAGAGCTCCCACATACACATTTTCCAGACTGTCAACCACTGCTTAAAGGAATAGTTCACTCGAAAAGTAAACTATTCCTTTAATGTATTGATTGAAGCCCGGGAGGTTAAGGAGCTATGCCTTACCTTCCGTTCTTCAATTAATTCCTTCCGTTCTTCAATTAATTAAGCAGGAGCCAGGGCCGAAGAAATAATTGACCTTTTGCGCGATCTAATGCTGGAGAGATGAAATCTCCGACTGCTTCCTTCTAATCCTCTATAGCTCATGATGCGTGATAATGTGGACTATAGTGAATAAGAACCAGGAAGCAGTTGGACATTTTCAGCTCTGCAGCGGTGGATTATGTGATAGGTAAATATACTTACCTTGGTCCCTGGCTCCTGCTCAATTGATTGAAGAATGAAAGGTAAGACATAGCTCCTTAACCTCCCAGGCTTCAATCAATACATTAAAGGAATAGTTCACTTTTCGAGTGAGCTATTCCTGTGCTGCCTTACTAGTGACAGGCAGTTTCTACCAGACCACATACACTGACCAGTGTCCATACCTTTCCCCCCAAACAGAATTGGATCCTTATGCTCCTCATGACTGTCCCTCTGTACCAGTTACTCCTCCTCAACTGCATTCCTCTCCTACCGGTGTTTAGTTAGCAGCAGAGGAGGTCCCTGACTGTAAGGCAATTGATTGTGTTTTGCAGTGTCATGTATAAGTAAAGTTTTTTTTTTCCTGCCAGGGTTTGTCATTATTTGGCAGCGTTATTTTAACTTTACATTGGTAATTGAAGATGTTAAATCAATAAATACAATTAAACAAAAATTTCACCCTACATCCTACTTCATAAATATGGCCCTCTATTTATTTGTCAATCCAATGTCAGGTCCATTGACAATAATGTTATCTGAAGTTTTATTTTGTTTGTTACAGATGTAAGTACAGAAAAGCGCAGCCATGGCATCAGAAAGATTTGACGCTCCTGAGCTTCCGGATTTTACGGTACTGAAACGTCTGTCTCGGGACCAGTTAATCTACATCTTGGAACAGGTTAGTTTAAAAGGTCCACAGTTAGTGCATATTGTATTAATATTTATGTAGCACAAATCAGTGGTGAAGTGAGTATAAAACATGAGAGATGGGTTATTTAAAAAAAGTTGTGTGTAGTATTTCAAATACTTTCAGGGTTATTCAATAAATGTTCTTATCGTTTAAAATGGTGCTAAATTTGCCCCAACCAATCAGATGTTAGCTTTCAAATGTTAAATAAGATCTGATTGGTTGGGGCAAAATTAGCACCATTTTAAACGATAAGAACTTTTATTGAATAACCCTGTTTATTGATTAAGCAATAAAAGGCAATTTGTAAATGTTTTGTCTGAAAGGGAGTGTTGGCATAATCTGGGGATTATTGGCTGGATATTTTGTACGGAATGAAGTAGTAAACATGTTCCATGATTGATTCTAGATCATAATTCTGTTAAAATCATACATTTTTATGTATATGGCTGGCCTTAGGGATCTTCTAAATATTAGAATCCTAAGATGGGGGTTGATTTTTAAGTATAGATGTCCTTTAAAGGAAATCCTGACCCTAAATACAACATTAATTCTAATGTTAGGGTGCAAATAACTGGTTAAAACAAGTGCACTATTGCTTTTTTGTAAACCTTACAATTGCTTTACACAAGTCAGATACTAGTTTCAGTTTTCACAGATCTACAGAATGTAACATTTTTGCAATCACTGCAAGGTGAAGGAGCTATGCGCACAATAATTCACGCTATAGAGAATTAGAATAGGAAGAAGTCTGAGATTTGGAGTTCTGCAGTGGTGGGTCGCAGGAAAGGTAAATATACTTACCTTCGGCCCTGGCTCCTTAGTTTTTGATTGAAGAACGGGAGGTAAGGCATAGCTTTTTAAGCTCCCGGGCTTCAATCAATACATTAAAGGGCATCTCCACCCCTTTTTAAAACTTTTGTACTGTAGGTCTCTCTCCCCCAGCCTCAACCACCATATTAGTTTGACAGTTTTGAACTCCCCCGATCATTACCTTCCCTCTTTCCTGCGGTGTACTCTCCCGGCCCTCTGCTTGCATGAAACTGCAAGTAGGGGGCCAGACCGGCAGCCGCGTCCGTTATTGGCTAAGAGGCAGCCAATCACAGACGTGGCTGCCGGCAGTGGAGTACGCCGGAGGAGAGAGGTAAGGTAAGTACAGTTCGTGGGAGTTTCTGCCAAAACTAATATAGCGGTTGGGGCTGGGGGAAGGAGACCTACTATACCCCAAAGAGGATTTACACTAGTGGGAGGGAGAGCAAAACGGGAGGGAGGGAGGGGGGGCTGCAGTGCGCATGGCAAAATTCTCCCTGAGGAGAGACAGGAGGCAGAGTCCTATGTGGACTCTGCCAGGCTCCTGGTGGCCAGTTTTTGGGACTTTGGAGGGGCATAGCAGGGCAGCAATTCGGAGCAGGTTGTAAGGTAAGGATTTTACCTTACAACCTGGGTTAAATTATAGTTTTGGAGGTGGACATGCCCTTTAAAGGAAAAGTTCACTTTGGCAGTGAACTATTCCTTTAATGAACAAGAGGTAAGGATGTGGTTCATTTTAGGATGGGGAGGTGGACCCTCTGTCCAGAACTAAAAACAGGCATTGGATAATTTCTTCCAGCTATAGAGCTGTGACACTTACTGAATAATGTAGCCTAGATTCAGGCGGGGCAATTTAGCCAGCGGCGCTGGGAAGGGATCTGGAGTTAGTCACGCTAAGAGTCATAGCGGCTCTGGGTAAATCGCCCTGAAAAAATCCTGCTGGGATTGTCAGAGTAAAGGACTGCCCTACCTGCTTTACGCATTGCCCTTAACACTAAAGTGCAGGTTTAAGTGTCTAGGCACAATCTTAATGGGCCAGGAATGGGGGATATATGTCATGTTTTCTCTATCAGCACTAAGCAACCTAATTTCGTGAGAATGGGAAGCACTGCTTCTTTCTCTTGAACAAATGCAAAGTGATTTCAGGTGCAATAATAAACTGCAGAATGTTTATGGTTTGCAGTGTTCTCCCCAGAATTTTTTTCCAGTTGGGTGGCATGAAAAAGTAGCCAGGTGGGGTGGGACGGCGAAATTTGGTGGTGCGGAAATATGTGCACTGCATTATGCTCGTTATATAAGTCAGGGATGTCTAACTTTCGTCCCACTAGATGTTTGAAAACTATCAGGGAGATTCAATAAAAGTTCTTATCGTTTAAAATGGTTCTAATTTTGCCCCAACCAATCAGATGTTATTTAACATTTGAAAGCTAACATCTGATTGGTTGGGGCAAAATTAGCACCATTTTAAACGATAAGAACTTTTATTGAATAACCCTGTATGACACCCAGCATTCCGTGGTTGTAGAATGCACGGAGTTGTAGTTTGGAGTTGCACGGAGTTGTAGTTTGGTGGCCTTAGGGATCTTGGAAAAGGTAGTTAACAAGTGCTAAAATAATCTTGCAAGTGTAAAAAAGGGGTCTGGACTGGGCAGTTTTGGCAGGAGTTTTTACTGACCTATTGGTACACCTATTAAAACTACATCTAAATTCTTTTTAATCACAAGTGTTCTTTCAAGAATTTTTTTCCAGCCGGGTGGGCCGCCCGGCTAAAAGACCCTAGGGAAAACACTGGTTTGATATTGTATAAGCAAGAAGTGACCTGCATCCATTCTTTTAGGAGAAGTGCCGAAATACATTTATTGAGTCAGTTCTGTTTGCCCATTCAAAATAACACTCTACATAGTACTTGGAAGGTGGGGTAACCAAGGGCAGTTGCATTATTACAACCTCGCACCCAAGCAGATATAGGATGAATAGTGTAACAAACATTGTTCATTCTGATTAATGTATCATACTGTTTAAAATAAAAAGTGCTTTTAAGCTTTAAAACAAGGGAAATTGTACTAATGTTTTTATATGAAATAAACTAATACCATTATGTTAAATACTTTCTCACCCTCAAATACAGCTACCTGGGAAAAAAGACTTGTTTATTGAACCAGATTTGATGAGCCCGTTAGATCGGATTGCTAATGTCTCTATATTAAAGGTACTTAAGATTTCTAGGCATTTTAAATGAGTGATATTTGCTGTTAATAAAAATTGCAGCTGATTCACATCTTTTTAAGTGTTGTTCATATAAAATGTAATTTAGTATCTTGTAGAATGAAATAATCAAATCAGGACTGTAACAGGCCTATGTAATTAAAGTTCTTATCGTTAAAAATAGTGCTAATTTTGCCCTCTCACCTCCCTGTGAATAATAGAAACGAATGGGACATACTTAATTTTGGGGGTTTAGTGTTCCTTTAACTAATAGTAATTTCTTATGGGAAAGACTCAAATGTTTAAAATGGAATGTTCTGATAAAAATTCTTTAGACATAATGAACTGTTTTATTTCAGCAACATGATGTGGACAAATTATATAAACTGGAAAACAAGCCTATATACAGCAACTGTGACCAGTAAGTGTTTTCTCTTTTAATCCACATTTGACTCTGACAAGTGTTAATAGAAATATTTTGTATACAATAGGAGGATTGTGGAAGCACTCCGTAGGCTAAATTACAATTACATTTAACTAAAATGATTGAAAATGCAAGCTTTCGAAGCACTAGGCTTCTTCCTCAGGCATGATACAATACTGAATCTTGTAAAGCACTCTATTTTATACATACTAGAACAAAGACTTTCTGACATTACACAGATGTTATCTTTTGCTCCCATGCCTGATTGGCAATACGACAGCCATTGCTAATAAGGCATGGGGGCAAAAAATAACATCTGTGTAATGTCAGAAAGTCTTTGTTCTAGTATGTATAAAATAGAGTGCTTTACAAGATTCAGTATTGTATCATGCCTGAGGAAGAAGCCCAGTGCTTCGAAAGCTTGCATTTTCAATCATTTTAGTTAGCCAATAAAAGGTATTACTTTATATCCAAGATGTCTTCACTTTCATCTATGGCAACACGGTACAATTCTCTACTACTACTAATTAATTTAACGGAAGTGCTACTGATCTGGTCAAACATTTATACAAACATAGAAAGATAATCAATGCACATTCCTAGGCCCCATCAATATCATATTATCTGCACACGTAATACATATAAATAAAAGAGTTTCAGTATACATTACTGTGATCACATGAATGAAAGCCTTCCAACCACGTCAAGGTAACCCCCAGTCTGGAAGGTCCTAACTTCTAACTTTTTTTACTTCAATTACCATTAGCAAACTTTTGCATTCCTCATAGTATGAGAGTATGAGAAATTTGCTAATCGTAATTAAAGTAAAAAAGGTTAGGACCTTCCAGACTGGGTGTACCTTGACGTGGTTGGAAGGCTTTACATTTATGTGATCACAGTAATGTATACGAAACTCCTTTGTTTAAATGTATGCCAGTGTGCAGATAATATGGTATTGCATGGGGCCCAGGAATGAGCATTGATACCTTCTCTTTGTTTGTAGAAACATAGGAGGGAGATTCAATATGGCCCAAACCTTCTAAAACTCACGTAAATCGATAAAATTTCAGGTTAACATGGGTTTTAGAAGTATTTTAGAGCACAGCACCATTTCCAAATGTTTTTGGAAATAGCACCATGCTATAGATTCAAAACCCCTACTTGGTAGTGCGAAACTTAATGGTACTGTGTGAGAGGCTTTAAAGTTGCGTTCTTACCTTAGCCGATCCCGTGATGCAATACCTGACGTAATTTGTTTAGGTAACTTCAGTTTACGTCAGTTATTGAATCTCCCGTTTTAATAAATAAACGCTCTATTTAGAGTAATTATGGTGTATGGATGTATGTATCCAAATGGAACCGAATGAGAGTTGGCAAAATGCAATTTTTTCCTAGACTCTTCTGATAAAGAGGATCACGGAGTCACCAATGATTTAAGTGTATTATATAGATATTTTTCCTCAAATTGTTTAAGGTCAAGTATTCCCCCCCCAAAATTACAACATTATGACGATCTGTATATTTATTTATGTGTTTTTTAGTTAATACATATACTTGCTATATATGTGTTAAAATCTTGCTTAGTTATATTTTGTTTTTATAACTCTCTAGATTGTGTTTTTTAATCAGACCACGTGTCAAGCATGTGAAATATGTTGCTAGTAAGTAAGATCCTATATACATATATATCTCTGTTAATATAGTCGGAAAGAATATATCATACAGTCCTTAAACTCACTAGAGCATAAAAATATACAGGTCTTATCATAGTGCTGTGAAGTACATGTGTTAATACAAAGAATGGTGATTAATATACATTGCCCTAATAAACATCAGTGCCTGTTCTATATCTCACATGGGATATATCTCACATTGTAGTATTTTTTCCATAATTTTATAAAACATTGTTGTAAATTAGTCAAACACTGTATATCAAAATAATCTAGACATGAAAGAATATATTAACACTATATACTAGAGTATATTGATTCAGTAATATTATAGTTGTTCTAATTTTCATAGCTTTTGCTCTAGATGTTTTCTATATAGACTAAACAGTTGTACAATAGCTCTTATACGGGGGAACTGTGGGGAACTGTGGTCTCCAAACAAGTTGAGTTTAAATGAAAGGCCAGTTTTCCTACCTTTAAAACGAGCCATCAACCACCTCTCTATGTGCGCCACAACCCAAGATATAAGAAATGACTGACCAGAAGTTAATGGGTGGGAGGCTGACATGTGAAATTCCTAAGGTTCTCCTGCACAGTGCCGCCGGCGAGCACAGTTCAGACTCTCAGTATGTGAGGGAGACAGGAAGTCCCTCCTCCTCTCTGCTGTGTGAAGGACCTGCAGCTGCAGAGAAGGTAAGGCAATCTACAGCCCTTCTCTCTACTATGTGAAAACAGCCTTTTCAGGCAGAGCCCCATGTGGCAGGGCCACATGGGGCTGTAAGGGAATGGGCCAAGGGGGGCCTGCAACTGGAGGGACCATGGGGTCCATGAGTGGGAGGGACCAGGGGGGCTGCAAAGGGGAGGAGAGACACAAAGATTGACTGACAGGCTTCAGAGCAGGAAGTGCAGGGGACTTCATTCACACTAGGAACAGACAAAAACGCAACTTAAAAATGCAGTGCATTTAGTGAGGTTTTTGTATCCGTTGCCAAGCGTTTTGGTGTGCATTATTATCCGTTTTTTTCTGCATTTCTTTCCTTTGCATTTTAACGCGTTTTGGATCGCTTTTTTTCAAATTTACACTTGTCACTTCCCGGGAGTATGGGAGTTTCAGGTGCTTTTCAAGAGATAGGTAAGGTAACAGATAGCGTAGTGGAGAGAGATCTTGCGATTTTCAGGTGATTTTTCTATTCTTCAGCGTCTTTCTTATAGCCCACGGACCGGAAATAACATCACGGGAACTCCTATGCATCCTTTGCGAGAAATGGACAGAAACGCAGCGTGCGTTGTGATCCTATGGGATTTTACCGTCTGTCCGTTTTTTAAAATGCACCTGCGTTTGAAAAATGAATACAAACTGATAACAAGTCCTAAGTGCTTCTAAAGCTTGCATTTTCAATCATTTTAGTTAGCCAATAAAAGGTATTACTTTATATCCAAGATGTCTTCACTTTCATCTATGGCTAACACGGTACAATTCTCTACTACTACTAATTACATTTAACGGAAGTGCTACTGATCTGGTCAAACATTTATACAAACATAGAAAAGATAATCAATGCACATTCCTAGGCCCCATACAATATCATATTATCTGCACACTGTAATACATTATAAATAAAAGAGTTTCAGTATACATTACTGTGATCACATGAATGAAAAGCCTTCCAACCACGTCAAGGTAACCCCCAGTCTGGAAGGTCCTAACTTCTAACTTTTTTTACTTCAATTACCATTAGCAAACTTTTGCATTCCTCATAGTATGAGAGTATGAGAAATTTGCTAATCGTAATTAAAGTAAAAAAGGTTAGGACCTTCCAGACTGGGGTTACCTTGACGTGGTTGGAAGGCTTTACATTTATGTGATCACAGTAATGTATACTGAAACTCCTTTGTTTATAATGTATGCCAGTGTGCAGATAATATGGTATTGCATGGGGCCCAGGAATGAGCATTGATTACCTTCTCTTTGTTTGTAGAAACATAGGAGGGAGATTCAATATGGCCCAAACCTTCTAAAACTCACGTTAACTCGATAAAATTTCAGGTTAACATGGGTTTTAGAAGTATTTTAGAGCACAGCACCATTTCCAAATGTTTTTGGAAATAGCACCATGCTATAGATTCAAAACCCCTACTTGGTAGTGCGAAACTTAATGGTACTGTGTGAGAGGCTTTAAAGTTGCGTTCTTACCTTAGCCCGATCCCGTGATGCAATACCTGACGTAATCTTGTTTAGGTAACTTCAGTTTACGTCAGTTATTGAATCTCCCGTTTTAATAAATAAACAGCTCTATTTAGAGTAATTATGGTGTATGGATGTATGTATCCAAATGGAACCGAATGAGATGTTGGCAAAATGCAATTTTTTCCTAGACTCTTCTGATAAAGAGGATCACGGAGTCACACAATGATTTAAGGTGTATTATATAGATATTTTTCCTCAAATTGTTTTAAGGTCAAGTATTCCCCCCCCCAAAATTACAACATTATGACGATCTGTATATTTCATTATATGTGTTTTTAGTTAATACATATACTTGCTATATATGGTTTAAAATCTTGCTTAGTTATATTTTGTTTTTATAACTCTCTAGATTGTGTTTTTTAATCAGACCACGTGTCAAGCATGTGAAATATGTTGCTAGTAAGTAAGATCCTATATACATATATATCTCTGTATAATATAGTCGGAAAGAATATATCATACAGTCCTTAAACTCACTTGAGAGCATAAAAATATACAGGTTTTCATTAGTGCTGTGAAGTACATGTGTTAATACAAAGAATGGTGATTAATATACATTGCCCTAATAAACATCAGTGCCTGTTCTATATCTCACATGGGATATATCTCACATGTTTTAGTATTTTTTCCATAATTTTATAAAACATTGGTTGTAAATTAGTCAAACACTGTATATCAAAATAATCTAGACATGAAAGAATATATTAACACATATATACTAGAGTATATTGATTCAGTAATATTATAGTTGTTCTAATTTTCATAGCTTTTGCTCTAGATGTTTTCTATATAAGACTAAACAGTTGTACAATAGCTCTTATACGGGGGAACTGTGGGGAACTGTGGTCTCCAAACAAGTTGAGTTTAAATGAAAGGCCAGTTTCCTACCTTTAAAACGAGCCATCAACCACCTCTCTATGTGCGCCACAACCCAAGATATAAAGAAATGACTGACCAGAAAGTTAATGGGTGGGAGGCTGACATGTGACATTCCTAAGGCTTCTCCTGCACAGTGCCGCCGGCGAGCACAGTCTCAGACTCCCTCAGTATGTGAGGGAGACAGGAAGTCCCTCCTCCTCTCTGCTGTGTGAAGGACCTGCAGCTGCAGAGAAGGTAAGGCAATCTACAGCCCTTCTCTCTCACTATGTGAAAACAGCCTTTTCAGGCAGAGCCCCATGTGGCAGGGCCACATGGGGCTGTAAGGGAATGGGCCAAGGGGGGCCTGCAACTGGAGGGACCATGGGGTCCATGAGTGGGAGGGACCAGGGGGGCTGCAAAGGGGAGGAGGAGACACAAAGATTGACTGACAGGCTTCAGAGCAGGAAGTGCAGGGGACCTGGTGATGCTGCTGCCATATCACACAAAAATGTAAATATCTTCAAAACTATGCAAAATAAACAATGAAAATAAATTAAATAAATTGCAAAAATTCTCAGGAGAGCAATTCCTATCAATTTACCTAAAGTCATTTTTGGACCATAGTTCCCCTTTAATAAAAAAAAAAGTAAAAACATATTTAAACTAGAATTGTCTCAATTCTTTTGCTCATACCTGGTTATTGTAGCTTTAGTTTTTTCGGTTGGTTTTGTCCCTCTATGGCTCAGGGCTTTGCAAAGTTTTCGGTGGGGGTTCAGATTCCCCCATTCTGTTCGCTATAGGTTGTAGGTCACCCACCTCCTCCATCCTGAAACACCATATATCCCACACTTTCATAAACCTGTATAGAGCCCTTAATACTGTGTAACAAATACTCTGTTTGATAGACCCATTTGATCTTTGTCAACAGTCTTTGATGTGGAGGGGCTGGGGAAGGTAGGGCTGCGCCTCCTTGCTTTATAGATCTCATCATGGATTTTCTGTTGGCCCATTTAAATCTAAATATTTGAGATTGGCAGGTTGCTAAGTCAGCTTTCTTTATTTCAATGGGTATTGCTCTGAAGAGATATAGGAGTTTGGGTAGTAGAGTCATTTTTACTGCATGTATTCAGCTAAATAAGGATAGGTTATAAGGGGTCCACTTCTGGAGGAGCAAAACAAGTTGTTTTAATCCCATCTTAGTGGCTATATGCAACCTTCAGTATCCTTAATGTTTGAACCGATTGTGTAGTTCAAAAACTCTATGTATCAAATACAGTGTCCACCAATAAACGATCACCCAAAAGCAGCATAAATTGCACCCAAAACAAAAAAAATACTTTTCTCTTTCAGCCAAGGGGGACCCAGGCACCTTAGGGGTTAAGTGCTCCACCTCCAGGAGCGGACATTTGAAATTTGAGGCTCTGGTGCTCCTCCCCTTACCTTAACTAGCCTGGCACCAGGAGACTGCTTTCAGTTTTTCAAGTGTCCGCTCAGGAGTTGGACCACTACTTCAATCAAGAAAAAATTTCAGCAGGGATTAGCTGGAGGTCTCTTACCTTCCACCTATTTCCCAGGATTTCAACACGCAGCAGTGGGTCTCTATTCCACTCCTAGCGACCGCTACGATATCTCGCAGCAGTGAGCTATAACCACTACTAGCGATCCCACACCAGATGGCTGAAATATGCCAAGAGACAAGGTGTATGGGACAAGTGCTGACAGGTCACAAACTGACCTTGTATTCAGCCCTCCAGCATTCGGCAGTTCTAGAGGATGCAGGCACCTTCACACAGCTGCCTTGGAATGGCCCCCTTGTATCTTTCGGCCAGGCACTGCTATGGACACCTATCCATGTAAGACGGGGTCCTTTTCGGGCGAGAGCTTCCCCTGTTGGCTTTGCGCGTGAACGCGGGGGCGGGACTTCCGGTTTCTCTCCTCAGTTACTGATCTACGGACCTCACGGCTCTCTGCCTCTCCTCAGGATGACTTCCTTTTGGGCCGTACGATCTGCCTGCATTCCGACGGACCCAGGCACCTTGGGGGGGTCCGTTCCTAGGCCTGTCATTTCTGGTAACAAGCTCTGTACGGACATTTGTGCTACTCCCCTGCTAGCATAGTCTCTCCTCAGGACAGCTTGCTTTACCTTATTTTATTTGATTTCCATTTAGTTCAGGTCTATTTGGCTCAGTTATTTTCTGTTGCTTTCTCTAATATATTTTTATTTCTATTACTAATGGCCAGCAAGGGGTCGCTCTTGTCCCACCAGAAGGGAAGTACTGTGGCCACTTCTTATGTGTGCGCAATATGTCAGGCTAAACTGCCTTCGGGCCAGTCAGGGCCCAGGTGTGCCTCATGTTCAGTCACACAGGAAGCCCTTTTACCCGCAAGCCCAGTTGATCAGGAGCCCGCATAGGCAAGATCAATTTGTGAATCTTTGGATTCACTTAAAAATTCGTCTGCAGGGTCTGCTCTAGATGCTAACCCTCAGGGACTCTCTCAAGAGTGTGAACCGGCACTCTGTCTCCTTTGTCTGCTTCCATCACACAGGTCCTCAAATCCGGACAGCTAGTGTCTTCAGACGGAGTGCAGACCAACTACCTCACTGGGACCATCCACCTTCACGGTCGAGGACGCAACTCTGGAGGACGACGATGTACCAGAGGACGGTGAGATAGAGTTCGAAGCTCCTGAACAGGAGTTTTCAAACTACGTTTACAGCGGACGCTGTGGATTCGCTAATAAGGTCAGTGCTTTCTGCTTTAAACATTCAGGATTCGGAGTCCCAGGAAGACCCATCAAAAGCACTATTCTCCCAAGTTAAAAAATCCTCCGCACACTTTCCTTCGTATGACCAACTAGACAAAATAGTCCTCCAGGAATGGTCTTGTCCGGAACGCAGCCTTTCCCTTTCCCGGCATTTTAACTTTATGTTACCTTTTCCCAAGACAGATGTTGACAGATGGTCTGCCCCTCCCACGGTCGACCCCCCGGTAGCTCGGCTCTCTAGGGCCACGACTATCCCTCTCTCTGAAGCAGCAACATTTAAGGATCAAAACGACCGCCATATTGATTCTTTTCTTAAAATTTCCTTTGCAGCATCGGGAGCCGCGCTGCGTCCCACGTTTGCTTCAGCGTGGGTAGCTAAAGCTATGGAAGTGTGGCTTAGTCACCTATACCAGGAAATCGGATCTGACCCGGCCAAAACCCACCTGTTGGAAACCATACAGGATTTATCTGACACCGCAGTATACATTGGAGATGCGGCTCTGGAGTCGAGTAAACTCATTGCCAGGGCTTCAGCGTCAGTAACAGTAACACGTAGAATCCTGTGGCTAAAAGCTTGGGCGGCTGACCATGCTTCTAAAAGGGCCCTTACTAGTCTCCCCTTTTCAGGGGTTCAATTGTTCGGACCAGAATTAGAAAAAATCATTTCTCAAGCTACAGGAGGGAAAACTTCTTTTCTCCCTCAAAACAGACCTCGTAGGTTTCTCTCTTTCGACAGAAATCCATCCTTTCGCCCCTTTCGGACTTCGACAAGACCCTCCTTTTGAGACCAACCCCCAGGCCAACCCTCCAAGACGAGGTACTTCCTCTCGGCCTTCCTGGCCTGCCAAACGAGGCGCGTTCCGACCTACGGGCAACAAGCCCAAATCCTCCTGACTACCCTCCCAAGAACCGGGTGGGAGGTCGTCTAAGTTTTTTCCGAGAGGTATGGAATTGTGCGTCCACGGACGCATGGACCCTAAAGGTCATATCTCAAGGGTATCACATAGAGTTTTCATCCCCCCCTCCCAACCGCTTCTTTCCCTCCAATCTTCCCAGATCTCCTCTCAAACGCAGCGCCCTGCAAAACGCCATAAAATCCCTCCTTTTGACCAAAGTGATAGTACCAGTTCAGCCCGGCCACAGGTTTCAAGGTTTTTACTCCAACCTGTTCCTAGTCCCAAAAAGGACGGCTCCTTCCGCCCGGTTTTAGACTTGAAAAAACTCTATCTTTATGTCAAACAGTCATACTTCAAGATGGAGTCTCTCCATTCCGTCATATTGGCAATAGAACCAGGGGATTTTTTGGCGTCTCTAGATATTCAAGACGCATATCTACATATCCCGATATGGTGGGGTCACCAGCGATTCCTCCGATTCGCCATCGGAAAGTCTCATTACCAATTCACAGCCCTGCCCTTCGGTCTATCCTCGGCTCCCCGCGTATTTACCAAGGTAACGGCGTGCCAAGCAGCTTACATTCGTCTCCAGGGCATTTTCATTCTTCCATATCTAGACGATCTTTTGCTCAAAGCTCCTTCTTTTCAGTTGGCGACGAACCAAGTCGATCTGTGCATACAGATCCTAATCTCCTTCGGGTGGATAGTCAACTTCCACAAATCATCCCTGCCTCCCAGTCCGCGCATGACATTTTTGGGAATGTGTTTCGACTCTTTCCATCAGAAAATCTACCTTCCACCGGAGAAAGGGGAGAATCTCAAACACCTAGTCCGACAAGCAATCTCCAATCCCCTGATCTCCCTTCGCCAAGCCATGAGACTAGTCGGGAAGATGGTCTCCACTGTCGAAGCAATCCCTTACGCGATGTTCCACTTACGGCCTCTCCAACGCCACTTGCTGGCAGCCTGGAACAGGTCTCTGGATTCCAAGATTTGTCTTCCGGCATCAGTCAGACGCTCTCTAACCTGGTGGACGGAGGACGCCAATCTCCAAAGAGGAAACTCTCTTTGCCTTCCTCTCTGGACAGTCCTCTCCACGAACGTCTCCAAGAAGTCTCTTGGGGTGGGGAGCGGTCCTGGGGCGAACAAGTTTGTCAAGATTCAGTCAGACAACGCCACGGCGGTGGCGTATATCAATCACCAAGGGGGGACGAGAAGCGACATGGCCATGGAGGAATCTCATCGGATCCTCTCGTGGGCAGAACCCAATGTCCCAGCCATATCTGCGATCTTCATCCCAGGGGTCCTGAATGTGGAAGCTGATTTCCTCAGTCGGAACTCGATAGACCCAGGGGAGTGGTCCCTACATCAGGAGGTTTTCGGGGCACTCACTGTTCGGTGGGGGGTCCCGGAAATAGACATGATGGCGTCTCGACACAACCGCAAAGTCTGTCATTTTTGTTTGGAGATCCTCAGGCGTGCCTAGTGGACGCATTGGTGGTTCCGTGGTCATTCTGCCTGGTGTATGTCTTTCCTACCATAGCCATGATCCCTCGGGTCCTCAAAAAGATCAGACTCGAAAAGACACCAGCGATATTCATTGCTCCCAAGTGGCCAAGAAGGTCTTGGTTCTCGGATCTGCTAAAGATGTCAGTGGAAGATCCGTGGCCTCTACCTCTACGACGGGACTTACTCTATCAAGGGCCTCTATTCCATCCGGATCTCAAGCGTCTCAATTTGACGGCGTGGCCGTTGAATCTGCCATCCTGAAGAAGAGAGGTATTCCGTTGTCAGTCATTCCGCCCATGTTAGCAGCACGAAAGCCATCTTCTTCTAAAATCTATCATCGTATATGGCAAAGGTATGTATCATGGGCAAGCTCTAGGGGTTTTCCATCCCATACTTTCGTGATGTCCAGGCTACTGAGGTTCCTTCAGTCGGGACTAAACAAAGGGATTTCTCTCAGTGCCCTCAAAGTGCAAATCTCAGCCCTCTCAATCTTCTTTCATCGAAAGTTGGCCCTGCGTAAGGATGTTCAGACTTTCTTGCAAGGGGTAGCTCATCTGCGCCCCCCTCGCAGGCAGTCCGTTCAGCCTTGGGACCTGTCTCTGGTACTCAGAGTGCTGCAGGGCCCTCCGTTCGAACCGTTGTCATCTGTGCCGTTGTCATTGCTGTCATGGAAAACTCTGTTTCTGCTGGCCGTTTCTTCTATTCGGAGGACATCCGAATTAGTGGCTCTATCAGTGGATCCATCCTCGTTATCTTTTCACAAAGATAAAGAAGTTCTTCAACCTCATCCGGCTTTCTTACCTAAGGTTGTAACCTCCTTTCCTCACAATCAGGACATCGTCGTTCCGGCGTTGTTTCCGCGACCATCTTCTCCAAAGGAAAAGCGTCTGCACTCCTTGGATGTGGTTAGAGCTCTTAGGATTTACGTGGCAAGGACGGAATGTTTTCGTTCCACTAGGGCCCTATTCATTCTCTTGGCGGACCCTGATCTTCGCAGACCATGGCTTGATGGATCCGGAATCTTATCTTACGCTGTTATGCGGAAGCTAAGACTGCTCCTCCCTTGCGGTTACAGCTCATTCTACAAGGGCGCTTGGTGCTTCATGGGCGGCTCGGTGCGGGGCTTCCATTGATCAGATTTGCAAGGCCGTTACTTGGTCGTCAATTAACACATTCATAAAATTTTATAGATTGGATGTGTTCGCATCAGCAGAAGCAACTCTTGGCCGTTTAGTACTGCAAGCGGCAGAGGGTTAATTTTCTTTCTGCCCTCCCTGTGCTGGTGGGACTTTGGGATGTCCCCTAAGGTGCCTGGATCCCCCTTGGCTGAAAGAGAAAAAGAGATGTTGTTCTTACCTGTAAAATCTTTTTCTCTGAAGCCACAGGGGGACCCAGGCACAACCCTCCCTTATATTTAAAAATATATATATAATAATAAAATGTTGATTATTGTTAAACTGTTGCCGTATGGCCTGGTTGTCTCTCAAGTTGGGAGTTGTTTTTTCTTATTACTCTCCTTCGCTATCTTTGGAACAAACTGAAAGCAGTCTCCTGGTGCCAGGCTAGTTAAGGTAAGGGGAGGAGCACCAGACCCTGTAAAAGTGTCAAATTTCAAGTGTCCGCTCCTGGAGGTGGAGCACTTAACCCCTAAGGTACCTGGGTCCCCCTGTGGCTTCAGAGAAAAAGATTTTACAGGTAAGAACGAAATCTCTTTATTGCTGCAAGCAAGATATCCATGTGCTCCACAGTCTGTTTGTTTTCACTTTCTTAATTCAGGTCACTATGGGAATAGGCCCATTCAAACAAACCTTCTTTCTAGCAGCCAGGAACATAATACACAAGGTACTTATCCTTTTTGACATTGAATGAAGTAGGGTGCTGAATGCTCATCTTGCTGGTAATTTCTGGTGGCTCACTAGTAATTAATTCCCATTGGTCACACCAGTTTGTGTGCACTAGATAAGGGTTTGATAATGAAGTTCACCCAGCAATCCTGCACCATAACTTATTCTGCTTTTGATATGTGATAAAGAACACACTGCATACATTTCATTACTTTTATTATCTGTTTAACAGGTCTTGTAAACACGGACAAAATGTCTGGACGAAATAGGAAATACAAAATCATATTTACTCCACAAAAGGTAAGTTAAGGCAAACTTTTTTTTTTTTGAGCACTTGTCATTTTTTATAGGTGTCTTGGCTGTCAATCCAGTTTAGTGTTTTTAGACCTAGGGAGTCTCCAAATTACTATGTATAACAAACCATTCATAATTGTTTTTGTACACTTTTTATTATTTATGTTCTGTAATGGTACTTTTTTTTATTATACCTTCAATAAAATTCCTCCGACAGGAGGGGATTTAAAAAAAAATTCAGTGGTGTGAAAATTAAAGGCATATTTTATTTAAAAGTAGAGATGATCTGAATTGTAAATCCCAGATCCGAAGTTCTATTTGGAACTCTCGTA
Source organism: Hymenochirus boettgeri (assembly GCA_019447015.1). Lineage (NCBI taxonomy): Eukaryota > Metazoa > Chordata > Amphibia > Anura > Pipidae > Hymenochirus > Hymenochirus boettgeri. Next base: position 201,559,790 of record CM033471.1, on the reverse strand, counting down.
TTTCTAAACTTTCTGTATTTTCGTTATCCCTCAAAAGTATGGAGCTTCTTTTGAGGATTACCGAATATACAAATGTAACCCTAGAAAGTAGCCTCATATATGCAGTAATCCTTAAAAGTATAGATGCAACGCTACTTTCAAGGGTTCAAGGCTACTATTGAGAGTTACTGAAAGTAGCCTCAAACATACATGCGGAAGCTTGAAAATAGCTTGTGTGAAGGAAATATGATTTTATTTAAGTTCTGGTGATTTGTATGTGTTCCCTTGACTATTTCCCAGGTGCCTGAGCCATCTACAGTAAGTTATTATGCGTTTTCTACCCTTAGGGTCATACTGCGATACTGCATCTTTAACGATTGTTAATTTCTGATTGTTAAGTTGACAAAACCAATATCGAAATCGTAGATTTACCCTCCCCATAGACTACCATTGTGGTATTTTACTACTAATTTCAAATTTTCTTGGAATTCCGAAAACTTGAAAACAGAACGAAACTCGCCAGGTTTTATAACATTCCTAGTGAAAAGCAGTTTTAGTCATTACCAAGAAATATCAATAATTTTGTTTATTTTTGTGTTTCTGCTGGCTGCAGATGACCAGATCTATATATAATGAATACATCAGCCCATGCATGTAGTTAACAGGCCAACATTATGACAGGACATCCCTATAATTTGAATGTTTAGAAAGAATAGTAAAGTGTGTGCATTGTTTATTTTTCTTTCATCACAGTAGAAGACTAAATTGGAATTGTGTTATGCTTTGCACTTTAAATAAACAAGAGCATTATTTAGGTAATTTGTTTAGTGTGCTTTCCTTGTGTGTTCATTCCTACCTCCCATTTTTCAGTAGAAGTAGAGCATTTGTCATTTGTTTTTCACTGGCAATCGCAGTTGACAGATTTATTATTTCTCATTACGGTATTATGTCTAGTATAGGCAGGGCTATATGGTCTGAAATGTTGGGAATTTTTGTATTGTATACTATGTTTTTTTTTTTTTTTAAAAATCAAGTTATGTTCATTTGGAAGCTGCAGCTTTAAAAATACCGTTGCCATATTTTTTTTTTACCTATGCCCCTCCAGAGCCTCCAGAACTCACAGGCATTACTGTTTGAGGCTCAAGCAGGAGAGTGCACGGAACTCACAAGCATTACTGTTTGAGACTCAAGCAGGAGAAAGCAGAGGAAATCTCAGAGGGGCGGAACTTAACATTCAGCAAACCAGTAACAAGATGTCAGCAACTTCCAAGGCACAAAGCTAGGCTCTGGAGGGGCATAGGTAAAAAAAAAAATATGGCAACGGTATTTTTAAAGCTGCTGCTTCCAAATGAACATTACTTGATTTTACAGTGCACTTAATCCTTTAAAGATCTGCAAATAGCTGCAGCTGCTCAGACTGGGTAACATTTTATGTTAGAACCTTTGCTAGGACTTGGTTCACCCTATTCCCATCGACCCACAAATGACACTGTTGGCAGTACTTGATTTAAATATATAATTACTAATATTGGTTATTTTACATATACTCTCTGTGTTACAGTTTTATGTTTGTGACATGGTTCTAGAACAAGAAGGGATCTTTGGAGGTAAGAGACTGAAATGAAATGCCAGCATTTATTATGTGTTTAGATTGAAAGGAAATAGATAAATACTTACAAACAATAAACATATCTAAATATCAGAAAGAACTGCCAATCTGTGAAAATAAAAAAACTGAGTGTCGCACTCCAAATAATTATAGATTTATTGTGAACCACACATCACACAAAACACAACATTTCGGGGGATGTAAAGTGCCCCCTTCTTCTGGTGATGACTGAAGAACTGCCAATCTGTCCTGTAGGCTTTTGCATTGAAATGTGGTTTTAAGCAATATAATGACAGTTTGTGTGCTTTTCTGTTGTTTATTTGCCAATAAAACATCTAAAATCTAATAATTCAATAAAGCTAATACATTAAAGGGGAACTGTGGTCTCCAAACAAGTTGATTTTAAATGAAAGGCCAGGTTCCTACCTTTTAAAATGAGCCATCAACCAGTTAGGGGGTGGGAGGTTCTAAATATGCGGTCGCAATATTACTTCCTCCTTTTAATCTGCGGTTGGCACATGCTCAGTGCAGGAAAAAGCATAAGAAATCCGGAAAAGATCAAGTTACAGTGTCACTTAAGGATGAGTGGGAGGGGCCATAGGAGGTTTTAAGGGGACTGCAAGGGGAGGGGCCATGGGGGCCCACGAGGAGGAGGAGACACAGAGAAGAGGGACTGTCGCATGGTTTCAGTGCAGGACATATAGTGATGCTGCTGTCATATCACACATAAAAAATATAAATTTCTTCAAAACTTTGTAAAATAAATAATGAAAGTAAATTGCAAAAATACTCAGGAATACAATTCTTGTCAATTTACTCAGTCATTTTTGGACCACAGTTCTGGTCCAAGTTCTGGGTAAACGCTCCTTTCGCAATTCAATATCGCGTTTCCCTGTAAGGGATTTACCCGCTGTGGGATTTTAATGCCAGCTATCTGTTGGCGTTAAAATCCTGCGCTAAAATTAGCGCAAACGCGATATTGAATCGCGAGCGTCAGCTGCATGGGTGGTTTTTGCGTAACCCGTGCATCCGACGCTAATATGTAGTTAACTACCTGTTAGCGCGACTTTAACTCCATATACTTCAAGGTTTGATTGAATTAGCGGTTTTGATAAAAAGGTTTGTTCTAATTAATCCCTGGCATGTGCTTACAGTGATGAGCAGGTATTTTCTATAAAATAACATACTCTGCATAGAAATACATATTTGTATGTTTAGGAGGTTGTTTGGGCAGAAATGGGTATCTGAGCAAAGTAAATTGATAGTGAAGCAGTGGTTTTTCCTTGTGTAAAAGATTTTATTTTATATTAAGTAATTGCAGTACCACTCTGCTTGGTTATTAAATAATAATTAAAATAAATCCCTTCACATTTGTCTCCTTTTAACAGATGTAACCTGTGATGAATGGAACTTCTACCTCCTTCCTCTGGATGATGACATAATCAGTATGGAACTGCCAGAATTTTACAGAGACTATTTTCTAGTAAGTAATCAAGTAAGGAGTCTGTCATATTGTGTGCCTTATATCTTAAACGTGAACAGCCCATCTGACAATAACTTACTAAAATTATAGAACACAATAAACATGCTCCATTTTGCTATCAAGCTGATATATTTGTAACACTTTACAGTATGCCATGCTTATTAGTTTATCTCCACAGGGAATCTTTGTTAACAAATGGGCAAATTGTACTGTTTACATGCTAGAGCCAAAAAAGGTTCATCCTTTGTTTTTTTTGTAAATAACTCAGTATAGTAGTTTAAAGGTCAACTACACCCTAAAAATTTTTTTCCTCATCCTATAATTTTAAAGAGGTAGGAGCAAATATTTATACCTCTTGTTCAGCTTTTATTTAGCATTAATTTATCATTAAAACATGGCATATATTGATCCTAAAAATGGATCCTCTTGCTTATTCACTTCACTGACCCAAGTTTCTAGTGAACTAGTGTAGGCACTTCTACAGGCGCTTCATCAAAAAAAATACATAATATAATAATCACTCGGCTATGTCACTGATAAAATCATAAAATAATAAATGGTATATAATAATAATAAATAATAAAATGGTCCACTGCAGCTCCCATGCAGCTTAAAAGCTACGTACCAGGAAGTGACCCTTTTCTCCAGAATAATTGATCTTTATTATTGTTTTTCTTTGCCTTTTTCTAGGAGGGGGACCAACGTTGGATTGGCACAGTAGCCAGAGCTCTCCAGTTGTTGAATTCAATCTATGGTCCAATCTCAAAAGCATATGGCATAGGAAGGTGTGCAAAGGTAAAACTGACAAAAATGAAGGTGAACAAAAGACAAATAGGTCCAACATACTTGTTTAACAGCAGAAAAACTGTAAAAAAAACTTTTCTGAAGAGGCTGTACACAAAAGAAAGTTTCAGAAAATGGTGCATAATTTGTGGGGGGATGTAATTTTTACATTTCCCTTATTTCCTATCTTCCAGCATTAAAAGGTATCTTTACCACTAAAATGAAAAATTCTATATAGGTAAATCACCCCAAACCCAAAAACTATAATAGTTAGAAAGCTGATAGATGCAGCTACAGTTTTTGCAACAAAAATTTCTCCCTTTCAAAAGGTTGCTGCCTCCTTTCTGCACTCTTTACACACTCGCACATGCCTACAGGAGGCAGATTGGAGAATAGCGTTTTGTCAAGTGATTTACCGAAGTACAACTTTTTATATAAAGGGGAAGTGTGGTCCAAAATTTACTTTAGGTGAACTGATAGGAATTGCTCTCCTGAGATTTTTTTTTTGAAGATATTTACATTTTGTGTGTGATATGGCAGCAGCATCACCAGGTCCCCTGCACTTCCTGCTCTGAAACCATGTCAGTGGATGACAGCGAATCTGCCCTGTGTCTCCTCCACTTGCAGCCCCCATGTCCCTCCTACACATGGACCCCATGGCCCCTCCATTTGCAAGCCCCCCTTGGCCCCTTCTTTTTCAGCCCCATGTGGCCCAGCCCACTCGCAGATGCCTTAGCCCCCCACTACAGGAAACTGTGTGAAAACAGCCAGGCAAGGCTGTTTTCACATATTGGGAGAGTAGGGCTGTAGATTCCCTTACCTTCTCTTTGGGGATCTTCACACAGCAGGGAGGGGGAGGGACCTCCTGTCTCCTGCCCTGTCACTGAAGTCTGAGGCTGTGCTCGTCGGCGGCGAGGTGGAGGAATGTCACATGTCAGCCTCCCACCCATTAACTTTCTGGTCAGTAATTTCTTTATATTTTGGGCTGTAGAGCACGTAGAGAGGTGGTTGATGGCTCGTTTTAAAGATAGGAAGCTGTCTTTTCATTTAAACTCAAATTGTTTTGGAGGTCACAGTTCCCCTTTAAGAGGTGGACTTGCCATGGTATATTTTAAAACCACAAAACATTTTCTTCCTTTGTAATCAAGATATATATTTTCTCTTAAGGGGACCCAGGAACGCAGGGGTTAAGTACCTTTCTCCAGGAGCGGGCACTTTAAAAATTAAAGACTAAGGCTCCAGTGCTCCTACCCTCAGCTATAACATTCTGAGCACTGGAAGCCTCCTCCAGTTTTTAAAGTGTCCGCTTCAGGAGTAATGACCTCTCCACTGCTGTTCCTGGATCCCATGACCGCAAAGGAGCCGGTGGATTTCAGGCCCCACCGACTCCCTATGTGGGAGTAGCATCCAGCAGAGGCCATCCTCATGCTGATGCCGTGGAAGGGCTGCCCATCATTACCCTTGGGTCTAAAATGAGCAGACTCCCCCTTCCGCCTTAGCAGGTAACGAGCGGACTGCCGCTGCTTCCCGCTCACTCTGCATTACCAGGCTGAGGAAGATCGAGGCTCTGGTTGTCTGGCGGGGGTGGAACTTCCTCCTTTCTTCTCCCGGGCAACACACAGGGGCGGGACTTCCGTCTCTCTCTCTCCTTGCTCCGGCCGAGTGGAGAACGCATCGGGAGTCTCCTCCAGCATCCCAGTAGCTGCTACTGGCAATATCAGTGACTGCCTTTTTCTCCTTTCTTAAGGGACTCCTTTCCTCCTCAATTCTCCTTGGCCCCTTCTTTCTTAGTCTGATGCCCAGACCAGATCTCTCCTTCCCCCCCTTCCCTTGGGGATCTGTGGCCCAGGCCCAATTTGCCTCCTTCTTCAAAAAAATGTTTTTTTTCTTCCTTTCTACTGTCTTCTTCAAGTCAGTCATATCCAACAAGGAGAAGCCCTCCTCCCGTTCAAAACCAGCCAAATCTGCCCAAGTGATCTCCTACCTTTGTGCTTTATGCCAGACTAAGTTGCCAGACAGTCTATCTGGATCACTATGTGGGCCATGCAGTGCAAACCAAGACCTTCAGACTGCGCCTAGCAGTCAGAAACCCGAGTGGGCAAAAACTCTTCGGGGCTTCCATTCTCTACAGAATCCGCTGCCGGGGTCGGTCTTTTCCAGAGAATCTCCGGGGGTACCACCCCAGGAGTCTGAACCAGCCTGGGCAAAATCATTAACAGATTCTTTGTCGATATTATCGACATCTATCTCCCAGGTTCTACAGTCGTTTTGCTCCACCGGAACGGAAGCCAGACAGCAAAGAGCTGCCAGATCTTCTCTGTGGAAGAAAGAGAGGAATCTGAAGAAGGAGAACTGGACTCCTTAGCTTCCAAACACAAATTTCAGACCACCTTCACACCAGTGACCATTGACGATCTTATTAGATCAGTCTTACAGGTGCTTAACATCTGAGATCCAGTTGAACCAATAGACCCATCCAAGTCCTAGTTCAGCGACCTTTCCCTCTTACGATCAGTTGCAACAGATCGTCTTGGAAGAATGGGCATCTCCAGAAAAGAAATTCCACTATTTGAGGCATTTCCAAACGATGTTCCCTTTTCCCAAGTCGCACGTAGATAGGTGGTCCATGTCGCCAGCAGTCGACCCTCCCCCCCAGTGGTGAGACTTTCCAGGGCCACAGCCATTACTCTGGCTGAGGCAGCCACTTTCAAGGATCCCACAGATAGACGACTGGAGGGATTTTTGAGAACATCGTTTGCGGCATAAATAAATAGTTTGGACCACTACTGCTACTAAGGCTCTAGGTTGGTCTCCGTAATCCACCAGGGTCTCCACTCTTACCCTTAGCACATATATGAATTAAAGAACAGGTAGATTGAGACACTTCAGACAGGCCCTTTCTCCTCGTTTGCGGCATATGGTGTGGCCCTGCGCCCCACCTTTGCCTCCGCATGGGTTGCCAAGGCTATGGAAGCCTGGCTAGACCAACTTTACCAAGCAGTGGCCAACGAATCCTCTGACAGCCACCTAATTGACATTATACAACAGTTGTCTGACGCAGCCATATATATCGGGGACGTGGCCTTAGAGTCTAGCAGACTTATCGCCAGATCATCGGCGGCCAGGTAAACCTTATGGCTTAAAGCCTGGGCAGCGGATCCTGCATCCAAGAAAGCCCTCACCAACCTACCCTTCTTGGGGCACCTCCTGTTCAGACCCGAACTGGAGAAGATCATTGCCCAAGCCACAGGAGGTAAAAGTACCTTTCTTCTGCAGAAGCCCGTCGCTTTCCATCATTTCAGCGATCAACGTCCTTTCGTCCCTCAAGAGTCTCCCGTCCACCAAACTATGTGCAGCCAGAGGCTTCCAATGCCTTCCCAACCCGTCAGGGACAAAGACCTTTAACTCCCTGGCCTTCCAAAAGAGGAGCCTTTAAAACAGGTAGAGACAAGAACAAACAGACATGATTATCTTTTGCCGCATTACGTCGGAGGTCGCCTTCGGTTTTCCTTTTTTTTCTGGCAACTTCCGTCCACAGACACCTGGACTATAGATGTTGTGACCAACAGCTACCAAATAGAATTCTCTTCCCCCTCCTCCTCCTCCTTGCTTTCATTCCCGCATTCCAAGATGCCCAAGCTGCCGGAAAGCTCTCAACGATTGCGTTCTATCTGTCCTCCAGGCACGGGTCATAGCCCAGGTTCCAAGAGATCAGAGATTTTGGGGATTCTATTCAAATCTCTTTCTGGTACCAGAGCGTTACATCCAGTCTTGGATCTAAAAGCACTTAATGACTATGTGCAAAAGTTCAGGTTCAAGATGGAATCCCTGCGATCAATGATACTGGCAATCGAACCAGGTGATTATCTCGCTTCCCTAGATTTTCGGGACGTGTATCTCCACCTCCCCATCTGGACCGGTCATCACCGTTTCATCAGATTTGCCACAGATGCCCGCCATTTCCAGTTCACGCCCCTACCACTCGGCCTAGCCTCAGCGCCGCCGGTATTCACCAAGGTCATGACCTTTCAGGCTGCCTTTCTTCGTCTTCAGAGAATCTTTATGCTCCCTTAGCCAGATGACCTCTTAAAGGCGGTATCCTTCGAATCTGCACAACAACATGTCTCTTGGTGCATGACAGCCCCATCTCGATTCGGATGGATCATAAACCGGGTGAAGTTCTCTATAACTCCTTTGAAACAAATGATCTTACTGAGAAGATGAGGGGTACCGTTATCAGCGATGCCTACTATGTTGGCGGCTAGAAAACCATCTTCATCTAAGGTCTATTATAGGATCTGGAAAAAGTATGTAATGTGGAGCTCATCCAGGGTTTTCCCTCCATCCAGATTCGTTCTATCTAGAGTCCTTAGTTTCCTCCAAAAAGGATTTGACGGTGGTCTTTCTCTCAGTGCTCTCAAGGGTCAGGTATCCGCTTTTTCTATATACTTTCATCGGAAACTTGCGAGCAGAAAGGATATCCAGACTTTCTTACAGGGAGTAGCTCATTTGCGTCCTCCGGTTTGTATTCCAGTTCAACCCTGGGATCTGTCGTTAGTTCTCAGGGCAAATAAAAAGCCGCCCTTTGAACCGGTACGATCTGTTCCTTTATCGCTTCTCTCCTGGAAGACTTCTTCTGGCCATATGTTCTATCAGTAGAGCTTCAGAACTAGCCGCCCTATTAGTGGATCCCTCGTGCCTGATGATTTATTCAGACAAGGCCATTCTCCGGCCTCACGTCTCCTTTTTGCCAAAGGTGGTCTCGTCTTTCCATATCAATCAGGAAATCATTGTTCCAGCCTTCCTCGAGTGAGAGCTCTAAGGATCTACATTGCTCACACGGAAGGCATCCGTTCAACTCAGGCTTTGTTCATTCTTCTGTCGGGGCCCCGCCAGGGGTCCAGGGCGTCCCCACAAACTCTGGCAAGGTGGATTCGATCTACCATTGTACGCTGCTACTTGGCAATTGGAGCCGTTCCTCCCTTGCGGGTTACGGCTCACTCTACTAGGGCTGTTGTAGCTTCTTGGGCGGCTCGCCGTGGCGCCTCGGTGGACCAGATATGTCGGGCTGCAACTTTGTCTTCCGTTCACACCTTTATCAAATGTTATTGTCTCCAAGTTTTTGCAGAGAAGGATACAGCCTTGGGTGGCTCTATTCTCAGAACTGCGGAGGCCTAACATTTTGCCACCCTGACAATTTCGGGACTTTGGCTCGTCCCCAGCGTTCCTGGGTCCCCCTAAGGCTGTAAGAGAAAAGGGGATTTTTAGGTTTTACTCACCTGTAAAATCCTTTTCTCTGAAGCCATAAGGGGGACCCAGGTACTTCCCTCCCTGTTTGTTGACATGATTATCTTTGCTTGTTGCCTGTTAACTTTTTCTTGTTTATTCTACTATCTATTACTTCGTTGTTTGCTTACGCTTCCTCTTTGGGACCACCTGGAGGAGGCTTCCAGTGCTCAATTTTTAAAGTGTCCACAATTTTTTAAAGTGTCATCTCCTGGAGAAAGGTACTTAACCCCTGCGTTCCTGGGTCCCCCTTACGGCTTCAGAGAAAAGGATTTTACAGGTGAGTAAAACATAAAAATACCCTTATTTGTATACAGCGATAATATTTTATATTATATAATATTTCCCTGAAGAGCAATTGGGGTGGAAATTATGACACAAAGAAAGTAAAATCGCAATTGGAAGGCATTGTAAATGCTCAATAGTATTTAACCCTGAAGGGAGTTTATTAAAGGTTTTTTTTTTTGTTTCATTAGTGGAAACTATTATTAAACTATCACTGTACCATTTTTTTTGTTGATCTGCCACCTATTTCTTTGGATATCCAATCTGAAGCATCTTACAGTTCAGCTGTCAATCAAGTGCATTATTATCATAAACTATTCTTCTGTGAGCAGTTTTGCTGTAGCTGCAATGATTGGACAGTTGGTGTGCTGTGTGCAGTTTTGACAGTTGGTATATGGTACTTATACAAATGTATTTATAGGTTAAGATGATGCAAAGTAATTTTTTTCAGCATACATACCCTTTAATGTTAAAGTCCTCTCATATTCAGATGATCTTTGACTTGTGGCGTGAGATGGTAGAAGATGGTGATTGTGATCAAAAAGAAAGAAGATCTGATCTTGGACTAGTCTTCATGATTGATAGAGGTAAATCATTTTGATGAGCTTTTTAAATAAGATACTTAGATTTAAGATGATTTAATATTTATTTACAAACATACTTTAGGATGGTGGTATACATTCAGGCAACTATAGAGTTCAAGCTAATGTGGTTCTAGTATACATAAAGTAACAATGGCAGTCTATCTCTAACAATGCAACCATCTAGTATAAAATCTTTTAATTGTAAGAGTCTTTAAAAATGTATGGTAATGCATGATAATAAAACTCAAAGCACAGTAAAGAGCAAACAGCCTTTTGAATATATTCCTAAAAAATGTGTAGTATTTTTTACCAGTTGGGTGATATTTATTCTGTGACGTGGGACAACAAAGTTTAAAGCTTGCCACATATTGCAAGTCTGATGTTTATCTACAAAAACTGTACATCAATGATCTACATTTCTTTTTCTGATAATGCAGTATTATATGTGTTAGTCTTTGGTTATCTACAAATGCAGCTAGGATCAGACTTTTATATTGTAAATATACAATTTATAAGTACACATATTAGCAAGACTATGGTGACTTGGGTAGTTTATCTTTAAAGATAAAAAATTGCCACAGGGAATTACAGGCCTTCTAAGGAACCTTTGTCTTTCTTCCAGATGTGGATTACGTGACTCCTTTGTGCTCCCAGTTTGTTTATGAAGGATTGGTTGATGATATTTTTCGTATAAAATGTGGTAAGCTACAGAACTGACTTTTAGCTCAGTATCTGCTAAGTAGAAAGATGTATGATTTTCCTAACAAATATATCTGTTATAATATTTGTGAAATATTGAAATTTACAGAAAGTATTTATATTCATCTTATAAATCCTCCATGTACCTTTGATTTAAAGGAATTGTACAATGAAAAAATCTATAATCTATAAATTAATACATGAAAGCAGCACTTCAGTCCAGTACTTCTTTTGCTCAGGCTCAGTCCCTCCATTCCCCAGCCCCCTGCCAGACCATCTTGACTCTTTGTGAGGGCAAGCATGCTCAGAAAACCCTGTGAGGCAGTAATGGGAGAGAGAACCCACCATGCAATTCATGTACCCCAACTGTCGCCATTGCAGCTACAGAAAAACAACACCTAACAGAAGAGTTTATGATACTAAGGCACTTGATTGACAGCTGTAAGATGTTTAAGACTGGATATCTAAAAAAATTGGGGGCAAATCAATGAAAAAATGGTACAGTGATAGTTGGAAAGAATTATAGTTTCCAGTAACAGGCAATTTAAAAAAACGAATTTCTTAAATGCATTGTATAATTCACTAACCAGGGTCATATTATGTTAAAAAGGAACTGTGGTCTGCACACAAGTTTAAATGAAAGGCCAGGTTCCGAACTTAAAAATGAGCCATCAGCCACCTCTCTATGTGCTGTACAGACCAACCTGCATGGGAATTACTGATCAAAAACTGAGGGGTGGGAGGAGATTCCATTTCAATGGCTGCTGCTCCTCTTAGCTGGTGGCAAACGCAGCTGCAGATTCCTATGTATGTGGAGATAACCGAAGGTCCATATCTAATTGTTAAGTTTGTTTACTGTTAAGTTTTAAAGACACGTCTCTCCCCAAAACAAACATGGCTGTTCCCAGAACCTAAAAAAATGGAGGCGCAAATCAAGGGGGTTTAAGCCAAATAGTAAGACCAATAGGATGCCAGAGGTGTAACGGTAAACCTATTCAGACATTTTTTTCACCACAGTTCCCACAGTTTTGGCGCAGATATTATGTCATACATACATTACAACTGATTGATCTGTATATACAACGTAAATATATAACTAAAACAGCTGGTTTTATATTTTACTGCAATATGGGTAATGTATAAGTTAATAAAGTTACAATAAAGTATTTTCACTAAACTTATTGTAAATGCAAGCTCTGATGAGGTAAAGTCTCTTATCTGTCAGTTCATGTTTTATTTTGGGTTCCTAGTGCTTTTGGGGGCTAAAGGAACACTAAAGTAGAGGGAAAACATAATTTTTAATAGGGGCTGAAAAAAAGGTGCAAATGTTTACCTGTGCTATTAACCTGTAGCAATCAATCAGATGTTATCTGACCCACTAAAAATCAAACACCTGAACTTTTATACCTCATATACACCAGCCACTAAAGGTCCAAACCTAACACCTGTGTCTGCTTTTGACTGAACTTCCTATCACCTTCCCCCCATTATTTTCTACCTCTTTGTGCACCTATGGTAGAGGTGAGGGAGGACGTGTTATCAGAAGATTATGTCGAAAGCAGACAGGCATGCTGCAGTCCTTGGCTTACTAGTTAAAACTGGAGGTAGGGCACTCACTTCTACCTTTCTGGCAATTGTTAATTTGTTTTGCCATATGTCACAAATATATTTTCAGCTTTTAAAGGAAGTGGCTGAATTTGGTTTGGCTAAGGATTTTCATTAAAGGGACACTATACTGAAAAAATGACTTTGCCTCATCTTAATGTATTATTCAATACATGTAAGTAGCACTTACTCTGAGGTGTGTGTGTTGCTGCATGCCTTCAATCCAGCACACATTTTGTTTAGGACCAGTATGCCCCCTCCCTCTTTTAACCACTCCCACTTCCATCCGACTTGACTTTTTTCACACAAACCAACTGTCAAACCTGCACACAGCATTCCAACTGTCAAAAATCTGTCACCATTTCAGCTACAGTAAAACTTCTCACAGAAGAAAAGTTTTTGAGAGCAAGAAACTTGATTGACAGCTGACATGTATGATGTTTTCGATTGGATATCTTAATCGGAGGCAGATCAATAAAAAAATGATACAGTGGTGGTTGGGAAGAATTATAGTTTCCAGTTATGGTCAATTTAAAATAACCTTTTTTTCCAGTATAGATGCCCTTTAACACTGTGCATGTAATATTTTTGTTATTTTGTAGGAAGTGTGGAGTTTGGTCCAGAGGTCACATCATGTGAGAAAAGTATAAAAGTCCTCTTAAATTCTCAAGATAAGGTATATCTCAAATCCCAGGTGGAATAAATTAAAGACTATTATAGGAAGGTAGATTATTACAGGGTTTTTGCAAATTTTGAAAAAATCATGACTATCTCTAATGTTAGGAGAGCTAGTCAAGCATGCTCAAACCAATGAGCAACAAGCTGTCAGCTAAAACTATTGAAACATAGTTTAAAGAAAATGATCAGTGCACATTCCAGGGCCCCATAGTATCCGAGTGCACATAATAAACACATAGTGGTTTTAGTTACATTTTTGCAATCTGAAAATGAAAAGCCTTCCAACCATAGTAAGATAACCCCAGTAATTATAAGTCTTAACTATTTGTGATCATTTCTCTGGGCTGGCAGTTTTTTTTTACTACTACTACTACTTTTTATGAGGGGTGAAAAGCCCCTCCTCCCCTCTCCAATGCTTAAAGGGTAACTGTGGTCTCCAATTCTTCCAAACTAGTAAGGATTATATAAAAAGCCTTCCATCACACCTTAAAAATAAAACCTAAATCACATCTCTGGATAAAATTTGTGAAAAGTTATTGCTGGAAAGGTTCAGCAATATTACTTCCTGGTTGAATACTTCCTGTTTTCAGCCATATGACCAGCTTGAAGTCATGTGACCACTCTGTCTGCATTAATAGGCTCCCCTTCTCAACTGCCAATTTTTTCCCCAGGTACTTCCTGATTTCCCCAGCATTAAGTCTTTACTGAGCATGCTTATATACCCCGGGGCAGAGGGACTAGCAGAGGTCAGGTGATGTCCCTCAAACTACTGTAAGCAGGAAGTTTGAACATTTATCACAATATAATTTCTCACAGGGTGAAGCCAGAGTTGTGATTGTCGGCTCATTATAAAGGAAATACTGCAGGCTTTCATTTAGCCCTAACGTGTTTGGAGACCACAGTAGCCCTTTAATGTGCCTATACATTAGAACTCTCCTCTAGACCGATCCCACAACATTTGAGCAGTCCATCCAGTCCAACCCATCTAGCAATATCCTCATTTCCTGCCTAACTGTTGATCCAGAGGAAGGCAATAAAAACCCACCAAATTTATGAAGGGGGGAAAAAATTTGCATTCTGACTAAGTAGCAATCGGAAATTTTTCTGGATCAACTCTACTTTATGTATCAATACCAGTAACTTGCAACATTCCTTGCTTGCAGAAATTCATCCAGCTTTTATTTGAAACTGTCCAATGGACATGTGATCACAACGTCCACTGGAAGACAGTTCCATAGCTTTACCTTTCTCACAGTGAAAAACCCTTTCCGGACTTGAAACTGAAACTTTTTTCTTCAAGTCTTAAGGGATGTCCACGTGTCCTCTTACATGCTCTATTGGTGAGCAATGCCCCAGATAAGTTAATTGTATTGCCCATTAATGTATTTATATACATAGATTAGACATTTGTCTTTTAGAATAATATCTCACTAGTGTATGGGCACCTTTAAGCTGGGTACACACAGTAACGATAAAGCCCCGATACCATCGGATCCGACAGTATCGGGGCTTTATCGTTATGTGTGTACGCTCGTTTCCCGAACGAGCGTGCGGCCGCCAAACGATCGGGTCGGCCGAACGCTCGTTCAGGAAAGGCCAAAAATTTCCATTCTAGACTCCCTATAGAGGGGTCTAGCGCGGCCGATGGAAACACACAGTCCCGAGCATTCTCCTTATGATATTCATAGGGAGAACGCTCGGGACTGTGTGTATGCAGATCTTTGAAAGATGGCAGACAGGATCTTGCAGATCCTGTCTGTCATCTTTCAGAAATCTGGACTGTGTGTACCTAGCTTTAGTCTCAAAGGAGCTCCACTAAATGGGACACATTTTTAGGATTTTGTGGAAGAATAGCCTAACCTCCAGTGTGTACAAAAGTACTATAAGTGCTGTATATTGTGTGAATGCTGTTTATCTAGCCAAACTATTAATTAAAACAAGACAACCAGTGCACAGACATAAGTGGTTTTAAAAACATGTATATGGTGATAAAAAGGAGAAGCCTTCAGTAACAAGGCTTTTTTTTTTTAATTGTTTTTTTTTCTAGGTGTTTAGTGAAATTCGTAATGAACATTTTTCCAACGTTTCTAGTTTCCTTGGTCAGAAAGCTCGCAGTCTGCAAACACAATTTGATGTAAGTTAAATAAAGTTGCCTCCTGTAATAAAACTGTCAAAGCTTGAATTGCTATTCAAAGGACTCCATATATGTACAGGCGTGCATATACACATCACATTGTTGTCTAATTGAAACGTTTATTGCGTGATTTTCAATATAAAATCATTTTAATAAAAATGTATTGAAGATTAAATCTATAGGAAGGAAAGAAAATGAAGAAAAGAAGGGAACATACATTCCAAAAAACAACTCTGGCAGATATAGCACAATAATTGTTGTGTTGGGCCATATAG
Source organism: Hymenochirus boettgeri (assembly GCA_019447015.1). Taxonomy (NCBI): domain Eukaryota; kingdom Metazoa; phylum Chordata; class Amphibia; order Anura; family Pipidae; genus Hymenochirus; species Hymenochirus boettgeri. The sequence continues at coordinate 201,544,390 of CM033471.1, read as the reverse complement.
CCAGCCCTAGAACCTTAATATTGTGGTCTAAATCAAGGTTTTCAGGTTTACATAATATAAAATACAGCGATCTGTACTTTCTGTACTGTATCACAAAAGTTTTTTTTATCCCCATAGAAACGTAGAGGAATGGACATAAAACAGATGAAAACATTTGTTTCCCAAGAATTAAAAGGCTTAAAACAAGAGCATCGCCTTCTTAGTCTGCGTGAGTAATAACCTTGCTTACATCCTATACTCCTATTATATTGCTACATTATAGCATCTACTTATCTAAGAATAATAAAGTCAATGGGTTAATAAAAAAGACAATTTAGTAATTCCAGCTTCCCTAACAACAGTTTGCTTTCATTAGCTTTGTCCTACCGGTAATTCCCTTTTCAAGAGCTGAAACTTCTATTACATGCCTTGTTTCCTGGTACTCTGCCTTTAAAGGGCATGTCCACCCCAAAACTATAATCCCCCCCAGTAATGGCCCCATCATGTAGTGTAAAAATCCTTACCTACATTCCAGCTCCATTTGGTTCTCCTGTAGTTCCCCCCCCCCCCCAAAGTCCCAAAAACTGCCCACCAGGAGGTTAGCAGAGTCATATGGGACTCTGCTCCTGTTGGTCGGGAGAAGTTTGGCATGCGTACTGCAGCCCTTCCCCCTCCCTCCCTCTCCATCCAGATTAGGATTCCCTCCCCCTAGCATACAACACACTTTACATATAACATTCCCCCTGTCCCCCCAGCCCCAACCGTTATATTTTTTATTTTAGAAAGTGCCCCAAACATTACTTACCTAACCTCTTTCCTCCGCCGCACTGAACTCCCGGCAGCCAATCACAGACGCAACTGCCGGTCCCGCCCCTCTGCTTGCATTTTCTCGCAAGCAGAGGGCCTGGCAGTGCGGCGGAGGAAAGAGGGAAGGTAAGTAAAGTTTGGGGCACTTTCTAATAATAAAAATAGAGCGGTTGGGGCTGGGGGGACAGGGGGAATGTTATATAAAAACATTTTTTCAAGGGTGGACATGCCCTTTAAGTACTTTCTTAACTGAGGACATAGCCAGACAGGGGGATGATTACAGATATTCGTACGGTTTGAGCTTCTCTTAACCTGAGAGATGCCACAAAATTTTTCTTGACGCTTGTTAATGGCACACTTCCTCCTTCCACCATCATTTTAAGAAAGACTACCCTTGTGACAGACTCTAAACCCTTAGGTTACAGATGACCCCCCACACACACACACTGTCTGTCTCCTTACTTAGTGTCGAGCATGAGGGTATTCAACTAACTCACTGTTGTGCTTTAATAGACTGGGTGTATATACCTTAGAACCCTATCATTATTTGTTCTTGCTTCTCCTCTATATGTGGCAAGTATTCGGGGGAGATCGATAAAAAACTTTTCTAACTCACTGTTCCGTATGTGTGGTCTGGGTGCCAACCGCCTCAGACCCTTTGCTTAGACCGCTAATCCCTTCATATGCTCCTTGACGATCATGCACTCCCATCCAGTAAACAGGGGCCTCATCATGTGGTCTTTAATGAAAATTCATCTTTTTTCAACTCTTCCATAAAAGCAAGCTTGATGCGTTTTGGACTTCAGATCGCCTCACTCCATGGGATCCAGACAGGACCTATAAATGGAATATTTTATATACCTGAGTTATTGTATGTGATATATATATCCAATATATGCATACGACCCGCGATGCTGACGGCTACACACAATGAACGGCCGTTTCAGGCAAGAATCGTCCTTGTGTATGCGTTCGGTCGGGGGTCGTTCGTCAATCCGATCAATGAACAACCCCCGACCAACTGCATACGCACACGGTGTGTAGCTGTTGCGGGGCGGGACGCACATCATGCGTGTGTACGAACCTTTAGTCTAAGCTTATTTCAAAAAGAGGATTACAGATATTGTAGTCTTTGGGTATGGCTACCTTAATGTTCATTTTCATTTGCTGAGACAAATAACCATTGTAGTTCTTTTCCGTTTACTAGATTTAGTAGGTTAGTTTTGCTTATCTCAGAAAGATGAGCGTAAAGGACTTTTAAGCTGTGTATATAACAAAGAAAGCAATGTACTGGATTTTCTTAGATATTGGAGCATGTGAGACCATCATGAAAAAGAAAACAAAGCAAGATGTTGAAGATTTAATTAAAACTGAACATGGTAAGTACCCTGAGATTTATAATTTCCAGATAATTAACCATGGATGAAAAAGTGATAAAATACGGACTGTTCGTATAGAAATGATAACTCTGTAAAGTGCATGTTCACTCATCAAACAGAAAATTATATATAAAATAACCAGGGGCGTAGGAATCACTATAGCAACCATAGCAGTTGCTATGGGGCCCAAAGCCAAAGGGGGCCCCGAACAATTCCCCTGCAGGCATGTCCACCCTCCTAAAAAAAGATCAGCCCCACAACCCCCATTTTTGTAGTACTTAAACCTTTCAAAGGTGTACGGTACCCAGGTTTAAGTAAAATGAAAGTGGAGTTTGTGGGGCTAAACTATGTGAGGTAAATTTTGACTTAGTAGGGTGGACATGCCCTTTAAAAACCTTACTGTAATTTGGCCTGGTTAGGTTGAACTGCACCAAACTAATCTTTATGTGGGGGGCACCATCTAAAATCTTGCTATGGGGCCCTGTAATATCTAGCTACACCACTGAAAATAACCCCCCAAACCTACAATAGTTAGAAAGCTGACAGACATAAAGTCAAAAGTTTCTGCCTCCTCTTTTTTTACATGCTCAGAGGAGGCAGCTAGGGGAATAAAGTTCAGCCATTCGCTGTGATGTCATCTGTTACATCCATGACTGACAGCTGCTAAATGAAAGAACTAGGAAGCAGAAAGATTAGTAACATAATACCAGGCAGTATTTCATCTTGCATTTCACAGCTTTTATAACGTTTGACAGGCAGAGGGAAGGGGGTGAGTATTAATTTCCTTCATAACAAATTAGCCCTATGTCTGTCAGCTTTCTAACTATTGTAGTTTTTTTTTTTTGGGGGGGGGGGGTGTTTCTGTGTTTAGGAATGAGGTTACTTATAGTTACTATCATATATTTTTATTTTTAGCTTGATACAACTATAAACTCTCTGCATTGTAAAGTCAAATGTCATTTTCTTTGTTGTTTTTATCTCTGTAAACAGCCATATTAGAGGGTTTTGAATTACGAGAAAACATCAACTTTATAGAAGAGCATATCAACAGACAGGTATGGAGCATAATGCAACATGATTCATAGTTATCTATTAATTTTGTGCTTGAAATCATATAGGGTGAGATGCCCACCCTAAAAACACAAAACAGTTCACTTGTCAGCTGCCCCCAATTCCAACCAATATATTCAGCGCATTATTAAACTTCTAACCAGATATTTAAGTATAATTATTGCCTCCGTCCTGAAAGAGGAAGTCGGCTTCTCCCTTTATGCAGTCAATAAAGGCTGACACCACAGCCAATGATGGACTGCTCTTTCCTCTGCTGTCTCCTCTGCACATGCTTAAGTTATTAATACCCAATGAACAGGGGAAGGCAGTGAGAACCCCTGCCAGAAATGGAGAGAACAAGGACAATACTTATTATTAAATATTATTGGTTAGAAATACATGTAATAAAGTGCTAAATATAGCAGTTGGGTTTAGGGACAAAAAAATTAGTTTTTTTGTTTTAAGTGTGTTTTTTTGTTTTAAGTGTGGACATGCCCTTTATAGTCACGCTAACCCTTTGTGGCGATATACCAAGGTTAAGTTTTTTAAGACTATAATTATGGTAATCTACCAGTAATTACCAAATACCAGTAATTAGCAAATAGCTGGCATTAAAGTTCTTGAAAGAGTTAACACTAAATTGCAATGTACAAAGAGCTGCAACTGGAAGAGCCGTAGATCATATAACTCAGGGCAAATGAGAGAGATATCGTCTCACTGTACAGTATGTCGTCCCCATAGTCACTTCACTGAAATTCATTTTTATGCTGTAAAACCTTGTTTTAATTCAAGTTTATCTGAATCCCCCCCCCCCCCATTTCTTATTCTATGGAGCATTGGAATACCAAGAACTGTTTACATTGTATTATGATTTTCCATCCACAGGTTTCATCTGTTGAAAGTTTACGTTTGCTGTGCCTCCTGTCTATGACAGAGAATGGTATGTATTGCTCATGCTAACTCTGTGGCATGGATACTTCTAAAGGGTTAATTTACTGTGTATAATAATTTAGTGAATGTAAACCAAGTACATTCACACCTAAAGCTGCCATATGGTTCCCATGAAATATATTCACAGGAGTGAAGATTAGTTATGAATACAGATGGGTCATTTAATCAGATGTAAAATTCAGCCAATTATTGAAGGTTTTGTCAATATAAGATGGTATTGCATATTAAAAGGAAATAAAGTAACTGTAAACGAATCAAAGAAAGGTTTTAAGATATTATGCCCCATCATAACCTTTATGGGTACTTAGTAACTCTTTAAATCTACGGTATGTCCTCTTTTTATACATTATATTTACATTGGATTTACATTGTAATGCAATGTACAATTTAAGTACAAATGATATATTTCAGAGTGCATTAGCAAAAAATCTAGCATATAAAAAGCATACAATTTATATATATTATAGACTGGAGATTTACCCACAAATAATAAGGTGGTTTACTGGGGTTGTACTTTTCATCTCTTTATTTGTGCCATACAATTCAAGAGTCACAATGGTGGATGAACGTTAAGCTCCGCAGTAATTGAACTGGTGAAGCTAGGAATTAGACAAATTCAAATAAATGTTTTTTTAGATGACATCATGGTCAATAGCTGACAGCTGCAACCAGGAAGCAGAGCGACTGTCAGCAGCAGAGTCACACTGCTCCTGTTCTTGCTCGAAACAAGCTCGCTTCAGGGGGAGGGGGGGATCCAGGCAGCAAGGGACCGGGTCTTGTAAGTATTTTCCTGGGCATCTTTGGGGAAGGTAAGTAAAACGGATATGGGGTTTGGGGGGGTGTAAAGTAAAGTACTCTTACATAACTGAATACGGTTGCCCAATCACAAACAAATGCTAGTCATCCAATTATGGCCCTCTTATTGTTTTATTTTTTAATGTCTTGTTCATTATTTTTAGGTTTAGTAAATAAGGATTATCGATCTTTGAAGACACAGTATTTGCAGGTTTGTATGAAAGAGGGATTTTTTTTGTTGTTCATTGTTTTAGTGAATCAGGCTACTTAATGGTCATTTCTATCAGTAATAGAAATGTGAAAAAAATGTCTCTCTGCTGATTGGGTATGTGTGTTTTATAGAGTTATGGTCCAGAACATCTGCTGACATTCTCCAATCTAAAACAAACAGGCCTATTGATGGAACAGGTGCCAGGGGAAACTCTAACAGTGGTTGAGAGCAAAGTAAGCAAACTGGTCACAGATAAGGCTGCAGGTAGGTGATTGCTATAATGGTGATGTACTTTATATTGTACCATGGCTGTTCTGGTAGTGTAGCTGTTCAGTAGTATATAGGATTGTCATTTCTGACTGAATGTGCATATATCTACTGTGTTAGATTTGCCATCTGTCAATCCTAAAACATAGATTTCTCTATCAGCCTCAGGGGGACCCAGGCACACTGGGGTTAAGTCCCTACGCCAAGGAGTGGACACTTCTTAAGAAGTAAGGGTCTGGCCTGTCCCTTGCCCATAAGCACCCAGGCGCTGGAATCCTCCTCCAGTTACGTGTCCGCTCAAGAGTAGGATCATCAGCGCACCTCTATGCGCACAAACAGGAACAATCGCGGAAATGTTTGTTATCCATAGAAACAAACACCACCCTGCTTTGCCAGCAAGGTGTCAGGAGGCTCTCCCCTCTCTGCTATAGGAAAACATGCCTCCATGCCCCTGTTATCCCGCACTGCTTGACCGGCTGGCAAAAGTTTCACATGGTGGTGGCCATCTTGGATTCAGCTCCTGTAGAGGAAACACCTTTCCAGCCCACAAGGTTCTGATTGCCGAAGTCTCCTCTTTTTTTCTTCCTACAGCAATGTTTGCTACACAAAAAAGCCTGCCCCAGACACCAAAAATGCAACGACCGTTGGGCCTGTAGTTCAGCACTACAATTGCAATACATGCAATGTCAAGTTGCCTTCCACTATGTGGTTCATGCAGCAAGGCCCATGAGCAAGGTCCCAGGACCAGGAACCTGAGTGGGCAAAATCCATCAGATCCTCCATAGATTCTCTTAAGAATCAAAACTCTGGGTCTGTGGCCTCAGAGATCTGACTTCAAGATCTTACCTTTTGAATGCCAACAAGACCCATCAAAGATAAATTTGCTCGCTAACATCAGGTAGATGTTGTAACGTATATCGGGGATGCCGCGCTAGAAGTGGATAGGTTAATAGTCACCACTGTGAGAAAGGGCCCTTTGGCTTAAGGCTTGGGCGGTGGATGCTGTCTCTAAGAAGGCCCTCATTAACTTACCATTTACAGGACGCCTCCTGTTTGGCCCAGTTCTGGACAAAATTATTGCCCAGGCAACGGGGGGGGGGGGGGGTGTAACAGTACCATGCTACCTCAAAATAGGACCAGGAGGTCACCTACATTTCGTAGGTAACAGTCTTTTTGTCCCTTTCGGACTCCCTCTCTTAGACTGCACCTCCTGACTGTCCTCAAGACCTAGGGACTCATGGACTTCTAGAAGAGGAACATTCAGGGGATCTGGAACACGATCTAAACAATCCTGACTATCTTCCAGCTCAGGTGGGAGGACACCTGTACTTTTTCCATATCCAATGGAGGCACCTGACTACAGTTGCCTGGATATTACGTGTGTTAGAACACGGCTACAGGATCGAATTTACCACCAGACCACACCTTGTTTCCTTTCCTCCAGGCTCCCAAGGTGTCCCGTAAAAAGAAAATTGCTAGACCAGGCCATTATCTCACTCCTGGCAGCGGAAGTGATTTCCCCTGTTCCACATCCTCACAGATTCCATGGGTTTTATTCAGACCCGTTACTAGTTCCCAAGAAGGAGGGACTCTTCGGACCAGTACTGGACTTAAAAGCACTAAACTGCCACGTTCAGAAGTTCCACTTCGGTGATTTTGACTCCAGAACATCATCTTCTTGCCCTAGCTGGATAACATCCTGATCAAGGCCCCTTCAAACGTGCACAAGCAGTCCCAGGTAACCAAATGCATCAGAATCTTATTCCAATTCAGATGGATCCTCCACTTACCAAAATCCTCTCTCCTACCATCCCATAAGATGTCCTTCCTGGGCATGTCATTTGAAACAGATATTTTCCTTCCACACGACAAAGCAATCAACCTTCAGACGATGTCATGCCAAGTCCAAGAGTCAGATCACCATCAGACAAGCAATGAGACTCATCGGCAAGATGGTGTCCTCAGCAGAAGTGATGCCTTATAGGATATCCCACCTAAGGCCTTTACAGAGACACTGGGACAATTCCCCTCACTCACTAGAACTTCTCTTGCCCTTCCCTCTCCACATCAGGCAATCACTGCACTTGTGGACACGGCCACAGCACCTGCTGCGGGGCAAGGGGTTTGCCCTCCCGTCTTGGACGGTAGTCATGACAGATGCCTGCCTTTCAGGCTGGGGAGCTCTATTAGAGGTGCGCCAGTCACAGGGACCGTGGTCTCCCTAGGGTCACTATCCATCAACTTTCTGGAGCTACGAGCCATTCGCAATGCCCTGCTCTTTTAACCCCCTTCCTAACTGGGAAGTATTCCGAAGACAATCGGACAAAGCCACAGCAGTGGCATACCACCAAGGTGGCCATGGAAGAGATGCAACAGATCTTGACCTGGGAGGAGGCTTATATTCCAGCCCTCTCTATAACTATATCCCTGGGGTCCTGAATGATCAGACAAACTTTCTCAGCTGCCACATTCTAGACCCAGGTGAATGGGCCCTTCACCTTCAGATGTTCGAACTGGTATATCGCTGGGTCCTCCCAGACATAGACATTATGGCATCCAGAATAAACTGCAAGGTGCCAACCTTCTGCTCCAAGAACAGGGATCACCTGGTTTTCGGGGGGATGCCCCTAATTCTACCCTGGAGAGTTAGCCTAGTCTATATCTCCAATTGCCATGATCCCAGGTTACTAAAGAAGGCCCTTTCTGTAGACCCTGTCTGTTTACGTTGCCCGAACTAAGGACATTAGATCTTCTCAGGCACTTTTTGTTCTCTTGGCATGCCCGCTCCATGGTTCTAGAGCCTCAGCTCAGACTCTTGTGAGATGGGTAACAGCACAGGATGGCTGATCTTATCATCTTGCTGGGACTGCTCCTCCCAGGCGGGTTGCAGCCCATTCTACAAGAACTATGGGCGCTATATGGCCCACCCGCAAGGGTGCTTCTTAAAAATGTAAAGTGTCCGCTCCTTGGGGTAGGAATTTAACCCCAGTGTGCTTGTGTCCCCCTTTGGCTTCAGAGAAAAGCATTTTACATAAGTATAAATATTATCTTTTTACTGATATTTTGCTTTCCTTATTGGTTTTAGGCAAAATTACAGATGCATTTTCATCTTTCGCTAAGAAGAGCCATTTCAGGGGAATCAGTAAAAGACTTAGTTTGGTTTGTATTTAGTGTGAAGTATATTGTATTTATTATTTTATTGTATTTATATATTACAGTGGTAGACATGTTAATTGTGTGGATCCTAGTTCAGCCTTCAGATGTTACCTGAAGGTTTTGTGTCAGTGAGAAGGGAACCAAGTATTTAGAAAGAAGAGCTGAACAGTCATCATAAAAGCATGCGGATATTGAGTTTTCCTGCTACTTGGGCCAAGCTCAATATACATTACCATGGTTCTAAACTTTTTATTTTTTCTTTACATTTTTTTTTAAACATTAGTTATAACAATGTATTATTTTTCCAAGCGGAGTGTTTCTACAAAATTTTTAAAGCTGCCCCCAAATCTCCCTGCAAAGTGGGCATGTCTTGTGGATGTTGGTGCGGTGGACTTAACACTTGCTGCTGAACTGGAGGGCTGACAGAGCCTTCTAGTTTAGCAGCCAGTGTTAAGACAGCTCTCTTAAACAGAGTCTGGAAAATATAAGGTGTCCACACAGACTGGTAAATATAAGATGCCTATATAGATTTAAGGACATCTCCACATATATTATCCATATTAACCATTCCGTGAAGTATGAGGGGTTGGCTTATTGTGTACACAGTATGTTGACTGTCTGTTGTTTAGAGTGGCAGAGAATAACATTATAACATCTTGGTTGAACCCCTACATATAAATTTGTGCCAGTGTTATATTTAATATGTTTCCAGATTGGTTTAGCAAAAGAATATTAGATATGCATACAAAAATTTCTTCACAAAGCTTTATGCATTTTACCATAAATAATAAACCAAGTCACTGGCTTATATTTCTTAATGAGAGCAACAGGCTAAAACTAGGTTTGCATACTGCCCAGAAAATGTTTTATATATCACTTATCTTTCTAGTTGCTTTCCACGCACAGATAAACTTCAGCACTGTCTTTCAGTTACTGCAGTGGGTTTAAGTAAGGAAAATAAGTTTAGCTTGTACATCTGAACTGGTTGAATTTTGCTTTTGGTTTTGTCAACTTTAAGTTTCAGTCTGAGCAGCCTAAATGTGTAAGATCTGGATTTAGGGTTTTCATCTTTTTAATTAATCTTTTTTTCTGGTATCTTTACAGATTCCTCGTGTAGATGGCGAATATAATCTAAAGACCCCAAAGGACATGGCTTATGTTTTTGGCGGTGCATATATCCCATTAAGTTGTAAAATAGTAGAACAGGCAAGTAATTAATTTGCTAAAACTTTCCATCTGTGATTAACTGTGTAAATACAAAAAGTGAAAATGTACCCCCATGGTAGGGCCAAGAAAATCTTTTAAAATTGTGTTACTACTCTGGTATCCCCTAGAGTATCAGATAGATTAACACAATTTTACATACTCCACAGAGCCTATCTGACCCTATAGAACAGAATGCAATTCACATTGCCCAAAATACTTGCTTGCTCCCGGTAATTTCTTTCAGATGATTTGGACTTGTCCAAAGATTCAAAGATTTTGGTATCAAGTTACAAAGTTCTTACATGATCAAATGAGCTTTCCTGTTGGGCTAGACCCTAAAGTGTGCCTTCTGGGAATTTCAGAAGATTTAATCCCTGGTATATATCTTCGTACATTTCTCACTGAAACTTTGTATTATGCAAAAAGCTGATAGCTCAAACATGGATACAGATACAGGCCATCCCACCATTCTTGGCAGCATGGAAGGCTGCAATTAATACAACATTTCCCTTCAAAAAGCTAACCTATACTCATCAAGGTTGTCCTACGACATACACTAAGATCTAGGAAAGAAAAAGAAGGAACGACAAAGTGGCAGTGAACAATCCTAATCCATAAAATAACAACACTCTAAGGGGCAGATTGTTATAAGAGTTTTTTTTATTTTTTTTATTGTTAGGAAGTATTGGATAACATGTAACATATCGTATAAAATGGATTGAACCTAAATGTATGTATTTACCATTCTCCTACAAACTAAATGACCAATTTAGAATAACTCACTGGATAGAAACCTTATACACAACAAATGTCACCTGCTTAAGTATGGCAACAACATGTATATCTAATGCTTTATATGTTTGCAGAATGTAAAAAAAATTAAATTTTCTTTTCATTTTCCTATCAATAAAATTCCTCCTAACAAAAAATTGTTACTAGACAGTGGGAAAGATATTTTTATAGCTAGTATCAACTAGATAGCTTTTATGGCTGTCAATTTTATATCTGCTCCAGTATGGACCACAAAACTTTCCTCTGTTCTGGAGCACTGGCTCTGCCTACGTCCTTAACAGATCGAAATGCACACTACATGTTAAGTGTGAATTTTCATTGGTTATACCAGTAAGCAAAGCAGGTCCTACAGGATATCAATATTTTCACTTATTTGTTAAATTTGATTGGATTAGGCTAAATATCATCAGTGTTTTTTAGATTTTTTCTGTCGACCACTCAACAATATTGATCGGTTTATTGAAGAAAAAAATATTAATTCCAGTCCCCATCCCCAAGATCGGTGGCACGAATTTTGAAATTTTGCTCCTTTTTTCCAATCAAATTTTATGATTGACTGAAACAATCAAAAATTAGATTGGAAAAAAATCTGCTTGTGTATGGCCTGCTTAAGAGAGTTTTATTTCAAAGCAGAGCTGCAGGGTAGCAGTCAGAGGTAAAACTTAAAGCCTTTCACACAAGCAGCATGTTTTTTCTCAGGTAATATTTTTTTTAGTGGTTACTAGAATTTTTTGAGAGGTCGCCTTTAGTGCAGAAAAAATTACACGTAGCGTCAAACGCCTGGATCTGCTCAGAAATTGCTATAATGTCGTTCTTGTGAAAGTAGGACTGTCGGTTATTTGACAGGTAGTGCTTATTCAATCTGTTTGACATACCGTATATTATACTCGAGTATAAACCAAGGTTTTCAGGCTTTAAAAATAGCCTGAAAACACAATCTCGGTTTATACTCAAGTCAGACACTTACCTTACTCTCCAATCTGGCAGCCGCTCGCTCTTCGTCCACTGACGACGGCTGACGTCACTACTTGGCGCCCGTCTCACTTCCCGGCACCGAGTAATGACCTCAGACGCAGATCAGTGTATGCGGAGCTAGCGAGCAGAAGCCGAATTGCTCAGGCCTTTCCTGAGACCTCCTGGTGCCCCGGTAATTACTGAAATCTGACAACAGCCCAGTGAAAGAAGATGGTGGCTGCGGCAGCGGAACAAGGAGCCCATACTAGAAGCTGTCAGGCAGGCAGTACGTGGACCACACTGCACACACCGCTGTCGGCATTGGAAGTGGTTTTGGGTACCTGGTAGCATTTTACACACCTTGCATCTTCTACGTATCATGCTGGTCACAGTAACAGGCAAGTCCTCTCCTCCACTATACTAGGTGGGTTCTGGGGGTGTGTGTACAGTTTCCAAACATCTGGATTCTGTATGTGTTGAACAGAATCAGGAGGATGGTTGAAAAGATTGCCTTCTGATTCTGTATTGTTTTGAGGCTTTAGTTGCCCTTTAAATGGACAGCAGAATTCCCATACTGGATTTGGCTATAACTGTATGGGACTACTGTATGGAAATTCTGATGTCCATTTAAAGCCTCAAAACAATACAGAATCAGAATGCAGCAGTGGTCATATATTCTACCCTCGGTTTATACTCGGGTCAATCACTTTTACTCTTTCGGGTAAAATTGGGTACCTCAGTTTATACTCCGGTCGGTTTATACTTAAACATATACATGTGACAAATAGGGAGATTCAATAAAAGTTCTTATCGTTAAAAATGGTGTTCATTTTGTCCAAACCAATAAGATTTTAGCTTTCAAATGTTAAAGGGCATGTCCACCCCCAAAACTATTATTTAACCCACTACTGGCCCCACTATGTAGTGTGTAAAAATCCTTACTTCACACCCCAGCTCCATATGGTTCTCCTGTAGTCCCCCCCCCCCCAAAGTCACAAAAACTGGCCAGCAGGAGGTTAGCAGAGTCCATATAGGACTCTGCCTCCTATCTGGCCTCCAGGAGAAGTTTGGCATGCGTACTGCAGCCCTTCTCCCCCTCTCCCGATTTTGTCTCCCTCCCCCTAGTGTAAAATCCTTTTTATATTATGTACTACTCCTTCCCCTAGCCCCAACCACATAACTTTAATTTACAGAAAGTGCCCTGATCTTAACTTACCATGCATCTCTCCTTCGCCAGTTTGAACTCCCGGCAGCCGCGTCCATGATTGGCTGCTCATGATTGATTGCTCTCCTGCAAACTCTGCATGAACAGGTCTGCCTGTCTTTTTTCCAAATTTAGGTGCAATACACTAGCTCTTACCTGCAGATATTTCTGTGACATTCTAGATAACCACCTGGCCCGATAACTTTAAAACCGACATTACAGGCATAACCTGGATCATAAATAGTTATCCGACCAGAAAAAGTCCCGGGTAAGTACTGCTATGATGCTAGACATTAGAGATGATACAGCGTTTGTCTTTTTGAACGTCAAATAGGCTTTAGTTTTTAAACTAGTGTATGGCAAGATTAAGCCAATATCACAGAGATAAGTGAATAATTTTGTGTTTCATCAGGTTTTGCAACGCAAGGGATGGACCGGCCTTGAAGAAGTTACTCGATTACTCAGTGGAAATGAATTTGTAGGTGTGTGTTTATGAAAGTGTCTCCTCTAGTGTTTTCAAATCACTACATTACTACTTAAAGGGGAACTGTGTTCCAAAAATTACTTCAGGTAAATTGATAGGTATTGCTCTCCTGAGAATTTTTGCAATTTATTTTTATTGTTTATTTTGCATAGTTTAGAAGATATTTACATTTTTTGTGTAATATGGCAGCAGCATCACCAGGTCCCCTGCACTTCCTGCTCTGAAACCATGTCAGTCAATCTGCACTGTGTCTCCTCCTCCCCTTTGCAGCCCCCCTGGTCCTTCCCACTCATGGATCCCATGGTCCCTCTAGTTGCAGGCCCCCCTTGGCCCATTCTCTTATAGCCCCATGAGAGGAGGAGGGACTTCCTGTCTCCTTCACACACTGAGGGAGTCTGAGGCTGTGCATGCCGGCGGCACTGTGCAGGAGAAGCCTTAGGAATGTCACGTCAGCCTCCCACCCATTAACTTTCTGGTCAGTCATTTATTTATATCTTGGCCTGTGGAACACGTAGAGAGGTGTTTGATGGCTCGTTTTAAAGGTGGGAAACTGGCCTTTAATTTAAACTCAAATTTTGTTTGGAGACCACAGTTCCCCTTTAAAGAAACAGCCACATTATATTTACAGATAATATTCTTTCTGTTTATAGATGAGCAACTTTGTGACCAAAAATCAGACTCCACTACCTCCAGAACCATCTTAGCAGTATTTCTGGGAGGTTGCACGTTCTCGGAAATTTCAGCTTTACGTTTTTTGGGGAAAGAAGCAGGTACTTATTTATGATTTAAAAATGAAATCGGAAAGCTAATCTTTTTTATCCTTAAAGGGCAATTATAGTGAGAAAAAAAATGTTTTTAATTCATTCTAATATATCCTATAATTCATCCCAACCACCAGGGTACCTTTAGTTTCTTTAAATTCTTCATATATATTCACCTTTATATTCATATTCATATATATTCACCTTTAGTTTCTTTAAATTCTTCATATATATTCAAGATATCAGCCTTTGAATATGTTGTGATATGTAGGAGCTGCTACACCTCATCTGCCATTCAAAGGCACACACCCACACAATCCAAAGCTCCTATGCAGTACTGTCACACACTCCCTCACCCACACTATATGCACCATGTGCCACACATATTCAAATGCTGTAGTGCTAAATACAATCAATAAACCATTAACCCAGCAATATGAGCATAACACAGTATAAAACAGCCCCTCCCCCCAAATAAATCTCATATACATACAAAACCAGTGACCCAAATGGACATCACCAAGTAAACACTAATACAGCATATATACCAAACAAGACATACAGTGCAATCTATGAAATATATAGAATAACACAAACTGAAATGTATCAGGACAACAAGCAGTTTTACTTTGTTTGTGAAGGTCTCTCTCTACAGCGGCTGCTACACTGCCTCTATCTTTAGTGATTATGATCTCAGCTAAGCAGGGGAAGAGCTGTGAACTTTAGGTACAATAATAAATAACAATTATCAAACTTAGATAACAGGCAGAGTTCAGAAACTTAAGCTAGGTACACACAGTACTGAAAAAAGCCCTCAGGGCTTTATTGGTACTGTGTGTACCTTGGCTTTCCGAGCGAGCCCACACCTGCCAAACGTTTGGGTGCCGAGCGCTCGTTTGGAAAAAAGAGAGAAAATTTGCCTCAGCCACGGTTATAGTGGAGTCTGCTGCGCCGAGGGAAACACAGTACTATAGGGTGAACACTTGGGACTGTGTGTATAGTATAGTATAGTATTTGAGATTGAATAAAGACATACTTCCATCCAGTCCAACCCATCTAGCAGTATCCTCATTTCCTACCTGTTGATCCAGAGGAAGGCAAAAAAAACCCACCAAATTTATGAAGGGGTAAAAAATTCCTTCCTAACTCCAAGTGGCAATCGGAAATTTCCCTGGATCAACTCTACTTTATGTATCAATACCAGTAACTTGCAACATTTCTTGTTTGCAGAAACTCATCCAGCTTTTTTTTTTAAACTGACCAATGAACCTGCCATAACAGTGTCCACTGGAAGACAGTTCTATAGCTTTACCGTTCTCACAGTGAAAAACCCTTTCCAAACTTAAAGCCTAAACTTTTTTCTTCAAGTATTAAGGGATATCCACGTGTCCTCTGATATGCTCTATTGGTGAACAATGCCCCAGATAGTTTATTGTATGGCCCGTTAATGTATTTATACACAGTAATCATATCCCCATGCAAGCATCTTTTCTCTAGCGTAAATAATTGTAACTTATGCAATCTTCCTATTTAAGCTCCCCCAATGCCGTTTTTAATTCAGTTGCCCTTCTCTGAACCCTTTACATTTCAAAGATGTCCTTTTTGTACACAGGATTCCAAAATTGCACTGCATATTCCAAATAAGGCCTTATCAATGCTTTGTAAAGAGGGAGAATAACATTTTCCTCCCTTGAATCCATACCTCTCTTTATACAAGACAATACCATGCTGGCTCAGGTTGTTGCCACCTGGCACTGCTTGCTACCTTTAAGTTTGTTATCCACCAAAACTCCAAGATCCCTTTCCAACAGGGATTCACTTAACAGCCATTTATAGCATAAGCATCACAAGGATTTTTAGGTCCAAAATGCATCACCTTATATTTCTCAACATTGAATCTCATCTGCCACTTAGCAGCCCAATGTGACAATCTATCTATGTATGCAGGATGCTGTCTGTCATCTTTCAGAAATCTTTTAAGTGTGTACCCAGCTTTACTTGTAAAGAATCTCTGCATTACTTGTCCTCTCTCCCGCTCTGCCCCTCCCTACAGGACCCTGCAACTTTCTCCCATACTTTGCTTGCTTGTAGTCTGTTAGCTCTGGAAGGTAGGGCGCGTGTTCAGTGTGGTCAACATGATGTCAGCACTTCATTTCAAGTACTTTCAACTGAGCATGCCTTGACTTTGCATACAGCCGTTTTCTGTTTGAGGGGGGACTAGACTGAGAGGGGGGACTACACAGCATGGTACAAACTTCTGCCAGAAGCTTCTGAGGAAGTGGTTTGTAACCACGAAATGCATTAAACCAGAACCCACACTCTGGTGATGTTCCATGTTTGCCTAATTGCTTCAATAAAGGCGCTTTTATTTATCCATGAGTAGCCACTTTGATAGTATGTTCCTCCCATGCTGGGAGTGTTATCTGGAGCTGGGGGAGTAGGCACCACGCTGATTACAGAGTCCTTGTTGGGTTCCTGACATTATCCACAGGTGAATATTTCCTTAAGTAGGCAACAGGATTATATGAATATTTCCTTAAGTAGGCAACAGGATTATATAACTACAACAAAACTTTTATTTTTACATCACAATCACAGAACAGAAAGTGATGCCCAGAAAATGTAGAAATAACGCACTCCCCAAGCACTAGCATGTGCTTATAACAAATAGATGCGAAATGAGGTACCACACACACAAAAGCTGTGAAAAGGGTCCTTAACCTATTCATTCAATGAAACAGAGATAACGTTTTGGGGGACCTAGCCACCCTTCATCAGAAAGTGACGCTGCCTTAACAGATTAAAACAAAACAAATAGATTCTTAATACAGTGTACAATTCCCAGCATGAAGTTTAGTTTGCTGGTCATCTGACTGGCTTTCTCAATTAAGTTAGATGCCTTACAAAATGTTATTAAGAACGAAACTTCATATCCAGTAGATGTAACAGAATCCCACAATGATCTGGCTGAATGAAAACCTTCCGAAGCATAGTGCAACTGTGTACTATGAAATTTTCAACATTTCCTTGCATTCTTATTTTCCTGTTGCTATCATTACAATTGAAAGGCATGTGATCCTGACAAAAGTGGGGATCACGCTTCAGATCAGATTTCAACCGATATTGAAAATATTTAAATAAATATTTAAAATTCATTGAAGATTGCAAATTGAATGTGCCAGGAAAAAACAGACTAAAGGGCTAGGCCACACTGCTGCGCTTTTTTTTGCGTTTGCGCGTGCGTTTTTTCATATAATTGAAAACGCGGCAACGCACTGAAAACGCGCATTTTCGGGTGCGTTGCGATTTGCGTTCCGCATTTTAAATCCCAATCGCATGCGTTTTTCAATACGCATGTGCAAGCTCAACCAAATCGCACATGAAATCGCATGCGATTGTGTTCGCGTTTTCTTCATTAGGTATAGGAAACGCACGCTATTGCGATTAAAAATGCAGAATGCAAATCGCATGCGCAATCACAATGCACCCGAGAACTCGTGTTTTCGGTGCGTTGCCGCGTTTCCAATGATCTGAAAAAACGCAAGCGCAAACGCAGAAAAAACACTGCAGTGCGACCTAGCCTAAAACACATGCAGTGGGTCCTAGACCTTTGAGTTTCTAATATTTTCTGCATTAAGAAAAATTCTATGGATAATTTAATGAGCAATGTTGTACAATATAATATTTGAGTTGTTTTTTTCTTATTTTTAGGGTACAAATTTGTCTTCTTGACAACGTCGATCACCAACAGTGCACGAATGCTGGAGTCTATGATGGAGGCCAAATCATAGTCTTGTTAAAATGACTTTTTCTGAAAAGCCAAATTAGTGACCTAGGCCTACAAAACTTAATTTTGAAATGTTCTAAGACTATAATGTTAGCCAAATTTCTTTTTCTGCAAACTGCAATATTGATCAAGCAGGTTCAGTCAAGTTAATAGAGCGGAAGCCAGCATAACCTATATATGTACCGCTATCAACAGTTTTTCAACAGCTGATTGCACGTACATAAGTAAAGGTGTGTACAATCGGCCAGTACGTTACCGATGTTTCAAACAGCTGATCGCACACATCTTTACTTACGTACGCATGATCAGTTGTTTAAAAACTGCATCCTCGCCCCTGATGCAGATCAGTATTCAAGGGGAGTAGCAATCACAATATTAAAGGACTATAGTATGTATAAAGTCTAAATAAACAAAATAGCTGAAGAGTACCTGGGGCAGGAAAGAACAAATCCGCCAGGCTGATCGTCAGAAAAAGCCGACAATAGTCAACAGTCGTTGGTCTTTGACGATCGTTGATGCTATATTTTCGTACGAATATCGTGTGATTGCTCATTTGTCGGCTGCATCGTACGACAATTATCCAACCTGTGTACAAAGTTTAAGTTGTTTCGTTCAGGAGATGCATGCTCTGCCAGGCATTTCCCATAATAAACTTTACTGCAGCATGCAAATTAGCTGGTTTCAGTTTTCAAAGATCAGAAGAGTGCTGTTTTAATGTGAAGAAGTTTATAGAGGTTCTTTAAAGGGTATGTCCAGCAAAAATGTAAGTTTGTTTCTAACTGATTTGATCTCTTACCATCCGTTCTTCAGTAAATCTTACAGGAGGAGGAGACTCGCTCCAACGCCGAAATCCCCGACTTCACTGACAGTCTCCGACGCGTCCTCACTCCTTCGCACTGTGTGCGCTTGCGTGCACAGTGCAAAGGACTGGAGATGCGTCTGAGACTGTCAGTGAAGTTGGCGCTGGAGCGGGTCCGCGGATAAGTGTCTCCTCCTCTCCTGTAAGATTTACTGAAGAACGGAAGGTAAGAGATACTAATTTACAGGAGGTAAATGCACTTAGAAACAAACTTACATTTTTGCTGGACATACCCTTTAAGGATAGTTCATGCTCATTTGCTTTGTCAGAATACCACTTTTCCTTTAGTAAATATTCTTATCAACACTTTTTATACACATTTCTCACATTCCTCCATATAAACTGCAAGACATACTTTTGACTTATTTATTGTCAAAAGTATATCAAATTCTTTGTTTTAAAATGATATAAATGTAAACGACACAAGCCTTCTGTGTTTGTGTGTATTTTTAATGTATTGGCAATGCAAAATGTAAAGGGGAAGTACAGTGCAAATACATATAGTTGTTAAACAAATAGGCCACTCACCTTTATTGCATTAACTGAAGAACAGGGGGTAAAGGAGCTATGTGCCCTACCTCCTGTTCTTTGATTAATCTAACAGGAGCCAGGAGTGAAGCTGTAGCTTTACTCATGGCTCCTGTTAGAAAAAATGGATAATGTTCACATTCAAATGACCTTAATCTGCTCATTCAGAATTTTATCTATATCTAATTAAATGCATACGACATACAGACTTCCTGTTTGCATGGCCCCTTATGTCAGTTATGGTCTTGCCCTTGACTCTGCCCTAGATTTATTAATTTGCTCAATGGAGATTTGAGTATGTTTGTCCCATTCAACAGCCAATCAGCAAATGTTATCAAATCAATTGATTTTTCAAATGGAAGAGAACATGTATAATAAAAAAAAGCCACAGAATGAGCAGCTACTTGACAAAGGATCAAGGAGATCCGAAACGTTTCAAATTGTTTCTGATGTAAAAGAGTAAATGTATAGTGGCAGAAAATGGGCAAGTCCAGCCCTGGTTCTTCCAGTTAGCAACGGTCAGTTATGGATTTGACAGTTGCGATCAAGGCCATCACTGAATGTTAAGCTGGGTACACACAGTAACGATAAAGCCCCGATACCGTCGGATCCGACGGTACGGGGCTATCGTTTCTGTGTGTACGTTCGTTTCCCGAACGAGGCGCGGCCGCCGAACGATCGGGTCGGCCGTACGCTCGTTCGGGAAAGGCCGAAAATTTCCATCGGCCGCGCTTGACTCCCTATAGGAGTCTAGCTGGCCGATGGAAACACACAGCCCGAGCGTTCTCCTATAGGGAGAACGTCGGGACTGTGTGTATGCAGATCTTTGAAAGATGGCAGACAGGATTTGCAGATCCTGTCTGTCATATTTCAGAAATCTGTACTGTGTGTACCTAGCTTTAATCCCTTATCTGCCTCTTCTGAACATGCCCAGGTCAGTACAGGCTCAAACAGGTTTCTAAATTCCTCAGTTTCCACGAGGCATCCAGAAGCATAGCAGGGATACAGTAATGAATTCATAGACAAACTATGATATATCAACATATTTTAAGAGGTCATCTTTCTAAAAGATGTTCTTATGAGGGTGGAGGTGTCCTTAAAGTAATAATAAATGGATATGTTTTAACGTGTGCTGCTCATTCTGTGGCTTTGGATGGAGTACAGCAGGTGAATGTACTGAGCTTGCGCCAACTTGCCATGAAGGAGACGAGTGCTGGTAGATTTGGACTTTTAATTTGAACATGTATACCAATTGTATGTATAATATAAACGTAACAAATTATATACATTTTCCACTGAACATCTTTAATATTTATTTGTGTGGTGTAAGTTTTCACCATGTGCCCAATAAACTGAATTTACTTTTATGGAATGTTGTGACTGTTTTAAAATTGGAATATTGACAACCACATCAGTAAGGTCTAAATTTACTTAGAACTTGATTTATTTCAGTTATCTTGCTAAAGGGCCACTACACTGTAAAAATGTACTATTTTAATAATGAAATAATGAAAAGTACCCGAGGGAGGTAGGATTGATTATTCCAAGTATTCTTTGTACTGGCACTCCTCACAGAAACATTGCCCAGTAAAGTATAGTGATTTGGGTTTTAAAGGGTATCCATTTTTCCCCCAAAAACTGTAGATACCATTACTCCAAAACTTTTTTATAATTTTAAATCTGAGCTGTAGATCCTGAGAAATCATCATGACAGGATTTACAGGGAAACACCTGTCACTCCAGAAGCAGAAATTATAATGTGTCCCATCTATGACCTTTATCTTGGATCTTTGTCTGCCTGCCAGCACACTTTCTGCAACAATTAAGAGAATCAGCAGAGAAAAGAAGGCAGGGGGGTGGAGGGGGAGAGCAATGCCCATGGTGAGGCTGTGCAGAACTTATAAGTGTCACAGACAATACAAGAAGGCAGGGAGTAATTAAGTGTGGGAAAAATTAGCACTACCTAAACATTAATAATTTAATGACAAAGCAAGCACAGATAAATATGGGGTTACTACCATTTTACTTCTCTCAAATTGTTGATAATGTAAAGTTGTGAGTATAGTGACCCTTTAAAGTAAATCAAGACACAGGGGGAATCAATAAAAGTTCTTATTGTTAAAAATGTTGCTAATATTGCCCTAACCAATCAAATCTTAAAGTATAAGTAAACTATAAAAACAACTTTAGTTTAGTAAAAAGCTGTCTTTAACCCTTTCCCTGCCACAGATCGTATATTCACGATCTGTGCAGTGAATGACCAAACTGCCACAGATCGTGAATATACGATCTGTGGCTTCCCCCCTCCAAAATTTTTTTTTCCCCTGCTGGGGCGATCGGGGGGACGCATTCAACGCCCCCAACCCCCTCGATCCCCCCTCGGTTTTATAACATTCCAGGGGGGGATCGGAGATATCCTACCTTCAAGCCGTGACCGCATAGGAGCTGCGCGGTCCCACGTGGAGTTGGAGGTGGAAGTTGATGGGACCCCGGTGACATCACAAAACTTCCTCCTTCACCGGGGTCCCCATATGGAGGTACAAGGACCCCCTGGTGGTCAGTTGAGGTACTGCAGTGTGATCTCCATATAGATCATGCTGCAGTACCTGTAAAGTCAAGCTGTCATCTTGACAGCTTTACTATCCATTTTGTGAATGGAACTCAAAGTTCCATTCACATAGGATTTTTTCTAAGTCTTTGCTACTTAGCGAAGACTTAGAAAAAAAATGGGGACAAGATCAAAATTGGTGATCACTTCTGATCACCAAATTATTGATCTTTGCCATGATGAAATCACTTCCTGGAAAATGATTTCCGGGAAGTGATTTTTCCGATCGATTTCGAATTGGAAAACGGGCATTTATGCCCGTTTCCAAGTTCGGTATCATTCCCTAAGATGATTTGATGATCACTTTGGGAATGATCCCCCCAAAAAAGGAAATGCACACAAAAAAAATCTTAAAGTGATACACACCACCTTTTTTTTTACCCTAAAACTATAAATTAGCAAAAAACTTTGTCTTCTCCAAGCTTCCCAATGTCCCCGGTGATATCGGTAAAGTAAACGCGGATCATTTATTTATTGGATTTCAAGGGAAACAAAGCCTATTTTAGTAGAAATTTTGCAGAGTACCAAAAAAGACCGTATTGAAATTTAGGATCATTAAAGTGTGCAAAAACTTGTGTGAATCGCCGTACTAACTGTTTTTCACTAAAATACCACTAAAAGGGGGAGTGGGATAGGGTTGGGGGGTGGTTGTGGCGTTTTTTTAATTTTTCTTGTAATTGCAATTGCCATGGATCCCATTTGAGCTAGTTGGTGGCCCTGTCTCCGTTTGCACCCACCTTATGGCATACCGTTTGATTCAGGACATGTGGGAGATGCCATTTAGTGGGTTTTTTTAGTTGCCAAGTGGGTTTAGGTAGGATTTCAACCATTGAGTCCTCTTTTTTATTTTTTCACAATCTCCTAAAAGCACGGAGTTCTATGAATAGCAGCGTCTGGAATTCTTCACGTATATACGAAAGCATGATACCATCACGTAGCTGAAGGTGGTAGCTTCCAAAAATATATAGTTTGTGGGGGTATTTCAAAATTGATTAGGCTGTTCAAATTACAAGACACTTTGATTTTTTTTCTTGTAATTACACTAGTGCATGTGTCCAATTTGAGCTAGTTGGTGGCCACGTCTCTGTGCACCCACCCACTATGGCATACCGTTTGATGCAGGTTATTGTGGAGATTGACATTTAGTGGGTTTTTTTGCTTGTCAAAAGGGTTTAGGTAGGATTTCAACCCTGAATCATCTTATTTTATTTTTACACAAACCTCCTAAAAACACGGAGTTCTTTGGATCACTGGGTCTGGAATTCTTCATGTATGCATGAAAGCATGGCACCGTAACGTAGCTGAAGGTGTAGATTCCACAAATATATAGTTTGTGGGGGAATTTCCTGTTTCAGGACTGTTTCCTTTAAAAAAGTGTAGGCTGTTCAAATTACAGAGCACTTTGATTTTTTCTTCTATTGCATTTGTGCATGCGTCCCATTTGAGCTAGTTGGTGGCCACGTCTCTGTGTGCATCCACGCATATGGCTAACGTTTTATTCAGAACATGTGGGAGATTGATATTTAGTGGGGGGGGGTTATTTGTGGGGGGCATTTCCAAGTTTTGGGGCTGTTTGAAATTACAGAGAACTTTGATTTTTTTCTTGTAATTACACTTGTGCATGCGTCCCATTGAGCTAGTTGGTGGCCACGTCTCTCTGTGCACCCACACATATGGCATACCGTTTGATGCAGGATACGTGGGAGATTGACATTTAGTGGGTTTTTTTGCTTGTCAAGTTTGGTTTAGGTAGGATTTCAATCCTTGATCATCTTATTTTATTTTTCACAAAACCTCCTAAAAACACAGAGTTCTTTGGATCACTGGTCTGGAATTCTTCATGTATGTATGAAGCATGGCACCGTAACATAGCTAAGGTGTGTAGATTCCAAAAATATATAGTTTGTGGGGGAATTTCCATGTTTCGGGACTGTTTCCTTAGAAAAAGGGTAGGCTGTTCAAATTACAGAGCACTTTGATTTTTTCTTGTAATTGCTTTTTGTGCATACGTCCAATTTGAGCTAGTTGGCGGCCACGTTCTGTGTACATCCACAACTAGGCATACCGTTTGATTCAGAACATGTGGAGATTGATATTTAGTGGGGGGTTTTATTTGTGGGGGGCATTTCCAAGTTTTGGGGCTGTTTGAAATTACAGAGCACTTTGATTTTTCTTGCAATTACACTTGTGCATGCGTCCCATTTGAGCTAGTTGGTGGCCACGTCTCTGTGTACATCCACCATATGGCATACCGTTTGATTCAGAACATGTGGAAGAGTGATATTTAGGGTGGATTGTGGGGGGGGGTTTTTGCATTTCCAAGTTTTGCGGCTGTTTGAAATTACAGAGCACTTTGATTTTTTTTTCTTGTAATTACACTTGTGCATGCGTCCACTTTGAGCTAGTTGGTGGCCACGTCCCTGTGTGCACCACGCAATAGCATACCGTTTGATTCAACATGTGGGAGATTGACATTGAGTGGGTTTTTTTGCTTGTCAAGTGGGTTTGAGTAGGATTCAACCCTTGAATCATCATACTTTATTTTTCACAAAACCTCCTAAAAACACGGAGTTTCTTTGGATAACTGGGTCTGGAATTCTTCATGTATGTATGAAAGCATGGCACCGTAACGTAGCTGAAGGTGTGTAAATTCCAAGAATATATAGTTTTGGGGGGTATTTCTAATATAGAGGGGTGTTTAGTCTGACAAATCTGAAAGATTGCTGTAATTGGCCCTTGTTCATTGGCTCACTTTGTGGCTAGTTGATTCCACGTTTGCTTATGTAACCAACATAGGGCATACCGTTTGATTCAGACATTTAGGAAATTGATATTTGGTAACTTTTTTTTACATTACTTGGGATTTTGGCATGATTCTACTTTTGAGAGTGTTTTTATTCAAATTTTTTAGAAAATCTGCTAAAACTGCGAACTTCTACGAAGAACTGCGCCCACACCATTGATGGTACGAATGAACAAACTACAGAATTTCGTAGATAAAGGTGTGTGGATTCGAGAATATATGGTTTGTGGGGGTTTTTTTTTGTGGGAAAAATTGCAGACTGTTCAAATTCAGATTTGACTCTATTTTGCTGTTTCTGAGCCATTGTGCATTGTTTCACTTTGTGTCTTTTGGCTTCCACTCCACGTGTGTAACCACACATATGGCTACCGTTTGATTCAGGACATTTGGGAGATTGATATTAGTAACTTTTTTTTACATTCCATGAGGTTTTGGCTGATTTCTACCTTTTGAATTGTTTGTTGTTCTTTTTTTTTTCAGACAAATGCGAATTTCTACGAAGAACTGCGCCCACACCATTGATGGTATGAATGAACAAACTACAGTGTTACGTAGCTGAAGGTATGTAGATTCTGAGAATATATATTTGTGGGGGTATTTCCAATTAGAGGGTGTGTCAGTTTGAAAAATCTGGGAAAATGCTGTTATTGCTCACTGCGCATTGTTTTACATTTCGACTAGTCGTCCACGTCCGTGTGTGTAACCACACATATGGCATACCGTTTGATTCAGGACATTTGAGAGATTTATATTTGGTAAGTTTTTTTTACATTACATGGTGTTGGTGTGATTTTTTAACTTGGAAAGGATTTTTCCACCAGAAAATGTGTGAGAAATGCGAAATCCGAAGAACGGCGCCCACACCATTGATGGTAAATGAACAAACTACAGTGCTACATAGCTGAAGGTGTGTAAATTTCAGGAATATAGTTTGTGGGGGTTCAAGTTACGGGAGTGTTTTGTGGAAAAAACTGCAGACGTCCAAATTCGAGTTGGCTAAATATTTTCGCTGTTTCTCAACCATCATGCATTGTCACCATCGTGGCTTTTCGCTTCCACGTCCGCATGTGTAACCACACATATGGCATACCGTTTATTCAGGACATTTGGGGATGATATTTGGTAACTTTTTTTTACATTCCATGGGTTTTGGCATGATTTCTACCTTTTTGAATGTTGTTTGATGTTCATTTTTTTTGAAAATCTGGTAAAAGTGCAAATTTCTACGAAGAACTGGCCCACACCATTGATGGTATGAATGAACAAACTACAACATTACTAGCTAAAGGTGTGCAGATTTCAGGAATAATATTTTTGGGGGTATTTTGAGTTGGGGGGGTGTTTTGTGGAAAACTGCAGACTGTTCAAATACAAAACTGGCTAATTTTTTTTTGCTGCTACTGACATTTGGCACTGGTCACGCTCTGGGTTAGTTAGCAGCCATGTCTCTGAGTACAACCCATGAATGTGGCATACCGTTTTATTCGGGAGGGGTTAGGCTTTCATACTTGAGATGCGTTTAAACTTTCCTCCACAGTTTTTAGTTGAAATTCGCATTTGATTTGTCTCTGATTTTACAGTTGAGGAAAAAAGAAAATGTGAGAAAGTAACTTACAATTGGCCGAAGAGCTGCATCCGGGTATCTGCATTTGATCGAAACTCACTCACTCGTAAAATCCTGCGAGTGTGTAGTTTCTAAAATATCTCACTTGTGGGGATATTTTAGTTAATTTGGAGATATCTTATGTTAACTGTCAGTAGTAGTTTATACATTTTAATTTGGTGTAATTTCTAGAAGGTGCAGTTTTAGTTTGGGGGGGTCTCCTGTAGCAGAAAAGTCGGGTACCTACATATATCTGTATCGTTGTACTCGGGAGTATCTGAGCTTTTAGAAACAGTAAGATTTTTGTGTGTAACCTTAAGATAACTATAAGTAAAAATGGGAAAAATCCATGAAAATTTGCAAATTTTTCATTTTTTTTACATATTTTACCCATAATTCCAGTAAAATTTCCAGAAAAGTTACAAAATTCTGTTACCATGTTAAAGTACACTTTGTGCTGAAAAAAAAAAGTATAATATTCCTGATTTACTGCAAGGTTTCCTACTGTAAAATTAGTCTAAAGCGATTAAGGGCAAAATCCTGAAAATTCTTCTGGCAGTTAACGCAAAAAAGTTTGAAAATCTCTGGCACTGAAAGGGTTAAAAGGGAACTGTGGTCCAATAATGACTTTAGGTAAATTGAGGTAAATTGATATGAATTGCTCCCCTGAGAATTTTTGCAATTTATTTCCTTTGTTTATTTTGCATAGTTTTGAAGATATTTACATTTTTGTGTGTGATGTGGCAGCAGCATCACCAGGTCCCTTGCACTTCCTGCTCTGAAACGGTCAGTCAATCTGTCCTGTGTCTCCTCCTCCCCTTTGCAGCCCCCCTGGTCTCTCCCACTCATGGACCCCATGGTTTCTCCAGTTGCAGGCCCCCTATGGCCCATTATCTTACAGCCCCACGTGGCCCCGCCCACTCACAGATGTCTAAGTCCCACCC
This sequence comes from Hymenochirus boettgeri, assembly GCA_019447015.1. Classification (NCBI taxonomy): domain Eukaryota; kingdom Metazoa; phylum Chordata; class Amphibia; order Anura; family Pipidae; genus Hymenochirus; species Hymenochirus boettgeri. Next base: position 201,517,262 of record CM033471.1, on the reverse strand, counting down.
ATGGGTGTCTAAACCCGCCCACTCACGGGTGCCATGGGTTACTCAGACACCCCCCCCTCCCCTACAGAAAACTCTGTGGAAACAGCCTTTTCAGGTAGAGTGAGAACTCTGTCTGAAAAATAGGATATTTACGTCTTACTCACCTGTAAAATCCCTTTCTCTGAAGCCGTAAGGGGGACCCAGGAACGCAGGGGTTAAGTACCTCTCTTCAGGAGCGGACACTTTAAAATTGAAGACATTGAGGCTCCAGTGCTCCTCCAGTCCTCTATAACTCACCAAGCACCGGAAGCCTCCTTCAGTTGGTCCCAAAGAGGGAGCGAAAGCCGAAGAAATAGTAACATAGAAAGTAAACAAGAAAAAACATTAACAGGCAACAAGCCATAAGACACACGTCAATACTTAGGGAGGGAAGCTCCTGGGTCCCCCTTACGGCTTCAGAAAAAGGGATTTTACAGGTGAGTAAGACGTAAAAATCCTCTTTTCTCTTACAGCCTAGGGGGACCCAGGAACGCTGGGGACGTCCCAAATTAGATAGAGGGGGGAATAAAGAATATCCAAATTTTATAGTTCAGCAGTTTTAAGGATAGCGCCACTTAAAGCTGTATCCCTTTCCGCAAATACTTGGAGACGATAAAACTTGATAAATGTGTGGATGGAAGACCAAGTTGCCGCCCGACATATCTGGTGCACCGAGGCTCCATGTCGAGCCGCACACGAGGCTCCAACTGCCCTCGTAGAATGAGCCGTAACCTTCAGAGGAGGAACTGCTCCAACTGCTAAGTAACAGCAGACAATGACCAAACGAATCCACCTGGCCAGAGTCTGAGGAGAGGCCCTGGACCCCCGGCGGGGGCCTGCCAGAAGGGCGAACAAGGCCAGAGTAGAACGGAAGCCTTCCGTGCGAGCAATGTAGATTTTTAGAGGCAATGCAATCCATGCTCCCTAGAAGAAGAAGGATTGGGAAAGAAGGCTGGAACAATAATTTCCTGATTAATATGGAAAGAAGAGACCACCTTGGGCAGAAAGGAGACGTGAGGTCGGAGAACGGCATAAAAGGAATAAAAGGAAAGACATGAGGGTTCCACGGATAGGGCCGCCAGTTCCGAAGCTCGTCTGATGGAAGCAATAGCCAGAAGGAATACGGTCTTCCAGGTAAGCAGAGACAATGGAATAGAAGATAGAGGCTCAAAAGGAGGCCTTTTGAGTGCTCTAAGAACCAGCGATAGGTCCCAGGGTTGTACTGGGGAGTGAACCGACAGGCGCAAATGCGCCACTCCCTGCAAAAAAGTTTGGATATCTTTCCTCTTCGCCAGCTTCCTATGGAAAAAAATTGACAGAGCTGATACTTGACCTTTGAGAGCACTCAAGGAGAGACCACCTTCGAAACCCTTCTGGAGAAAAGCAAGGACTCTGGATAAGACAAATCTGGATGGAGGGAAGCCTTTAGACGAGCTCCACAAAACGTACTTGTGCCATATCCTATAGTAGACCTTGGAAGAAAAGGGCTTTCTAGCCGCCAACATAGTCAGAATAGCCGATGTCAGTACCCCATGTCGTCTCAGTATGGCGGACTCAAGCGCCATGCCGTTAAATGGAGGCGCTGAAGGACCTTGTGATAGTAGGTCTGGCCGTAGCGGGAGAAGCCATGGTTCCCCGAATGACATGGAGAGTAGGTCCGAGAACCAGGCCCTTCTTGGCCACCATGGAGCGTTGAAGATTACCTGAACTCTTTCCCTCTTTATCCTTTTCAGGACCCTGGGAATCATGGGCGTTGGAGGAAACACGTAGCCCAGCTGAAAGGTCCAAGGTACTACCAGGGCATCTATCAAAGTCGACAGAGGATCCCTCGCCTTGGCGCAAAAGACAGGGACTTTGCGATTGTCTCAAGACGCCATTAGATCGTAGTCTGCTGTTCCCCATCTCTGTGTCAGCATGTGGAAAACCTCCGGATGTAATGCCCATTCTCCAGGGTCGAGAGTAACTCGACTGAGGAAGTTGGCTTCCGTGTTGAGAATGCCTGGTATGTATATTGCCGATAAGGCAGGTACGTACCCCTCTGCCCAAGTCAAGATTCGATGGGATTCCGCCATTGCCATGTCGCTTCTCGTGCCCCCTTGATGATTTATGTACGCCACAGCCGTGGCGTTGTCTGACTGTATGTGAACGTTCTTGCCTTTAAAAGGCGTAGTCCAATGAGACAGGTAGAGAAAAATTGCTCGTAACTCGAGTACATTGATCGACAATCGGGACTCCTCTTTGGTCCAGAGTCCCTGGACTTGTAGGGAGTTGCAAACTGCGCCCCATCCATGGAGGCTGGCGTCCGTAGTTACCACTGTCCAAACGGGGACATACAGAGATTTGCCCGCTGATAAGTGGGCTTTGAGGGTCCACCAGGATAGGGAAGCCAGAATCGGAGGTGGAAGGTGGATCCGGGAGTCCAGGGATTGTTGAAATTTGTCCCAGCATCGGAGAAGGTACATCTGGAGAGGGCAGAGATGAAATAGAGCATATGGAACAGCTTCCACCGAGGATACCATCTTCCCCACCAGGCGCATCGCTTGTCAGATCGAAAGTCGTTTGGAAGCTTGAGCCTGAACAACCAGGTTCCTTAGGGCCGAAACCTTGTCTTGGGGTAGGAAGATTTTGTGAAGATTCGTATCGAAGAGCATCCCCAGGAAGGTAATGCGATTTGATGGAATCATCGTGGATTTCTCTCGATTGATCAGCCACCCGAAGCGAGAAAGGGTCTTTATGCACAGAGACACTTGGCGTTGCGCTATTTGAAAGGACTCCGCCTCAATAGAAGATCGTCTAGATAAGGGATGATGAAGATCCCTTGGAGGCGAAGAAAGGCGGCTTGGCATGCCATCACCTTGGTGAATACCCGGGGTGCCGATGCCAGTCAGAAAGGCAGGGCTGTAAATTGAAAGTGTCGGGGGCCTATGGCAAATCTGATAAACCGACGATGACCGGACCAAATGGGGATGTGGAGATACGCGTCCCGGATGTCCAGTGAAGCGAGAAAGTCGTTCGGTTCGATGTTCAAGATGACAGAACGTAAAGATTCCATCTTGAACCTGATTTTGCGTACATAAAGGTTGAGTGCTTTGAGATCCAAGACTGGTTGAAACGTACCGTCCTTCTTTGCCACTAGAAAGAGGTTTGAATAAAACCCCTGGAACTTCTGGTCTCCTGGAACCGGGGATATAACCTGTTCTTGTAGGAGAGATCTCACACAATTGTTGAGAGCCTTGCGGCGCTCGTGGCATCTGGGGATCCGAGAAGGAAAGAAACGAGGTGGAGGCAGGGAAGAGAATTCTATGCGGTAACCGTTGGTTAGTACCTCCATAGTCCAGGAATCTGTGGATGGAAGTTGCCATTCCTTGTGGAAAAATTGAAGGCGACCCCCGACCCAAGGTGGATTCAGGTAGTCATGCCTGTTTATGTTTGTCTCCCCCTGATTTAAAGGCCCCTCTTTTGGAAGGCCAGGGGGAAAAGGGTCGGTTTCCCTGACAGGTTGGGAACACACTAGTGTTTTCCGTTTGGGTGCGGTTGGGATGACGAGAGACTCTCGATGGACGAAAGGAAGATGACCGACGAAAGGAAGGAAAACGGCGTGCTCTGGACTGTGGGACGAAGGTACTCTTACCTCCAGTGGCTTGGGCGATAATCTTTTCCAGTTCGGGAACGAACAGGAGGCTCCCCTGAAAGGGTAAACTTGTAAGAGCCTTCTTCGAAGCGGGATCCGCCGTCCAAGCCTTGAGCCATAAAGATCGCCTAGGTGCTGTAGCCGCTGCTGACGATCGGGCAATTAAACGGCTTGTCTCTAATGCTGCATCACCCATATAAATGGCTGCATCAGATAATTGTTGGATGATGTCGATCAGATGACTGTCAGATGATTCTTTAGCCACCACTTGATAAAGTTGTTCCAGCCACGCCTCCATCGCCTTGGCCACCCAAGCGGAGGCAAAAGTGGGGCGCAGGGCCGCACCAGAGGCCACAAATGACGTTCTTAAGAAACCTTCTAAACGTCTGTCCGTAGGATCCTTAAAGGTGGCAGCCTCAGCCAGGGGGATGGCTGTGGCCCTGGATAGCCTTGCCACAGGCGGATCGACTACTGGAGGAGTGGACCACCTTTCCACATCTGATTTGGGAAATGGGAACATCGTTTGTAAATTCCTAGAGAAATTGAATTTCTTTTCTGGAGTTGCCCATTCTTCCAAGACAATCTGTTCCAATTGGTCGTAAGAGGGAAAGGTCGCTGCTGTTTTCTTAGGGCGACTAAACAGAGATTTGGCAGGGTCTAACGGTTCGCCCGGATCCTGAATATTTAGAACCTGTAAGACCGATCTGATAAGATCGTCAATAGTCTCCGGTGTGAATGTAGTTTGAATCTCATGTTCGGAGATTAGTGAGTCCAGTTCTCCTTCCTCCGATTCTTCTCCCTCCTCCAAGGAGGTTTCTGTCACTGCCGGAGTCATCGTGGGTTCTGCGTTTCTAATCGCTCTTTGCGGTCTGGTTTCCATTCTGGCGGGAATGACCGTCTGCAGAACTTGTGAAATGGAAGACGATAGTACCGTCATCGAATCTGTTAAAGATTTTGCCCAGGCCGGTTCAGACTCCTGTGGGAAAAACCCCGGGGGGTTTCGGGCCAGAACCGAACCCGGAGGTGGATTCTGTAGGGAATCTATGGAGGCCCGAAGCGTTTTGGCCCAGTCAGGTTCCTGACTGCTGAGGGCATTCTGAGTTGTCTGGGGCTCTTGGTTTGCGCCGCATGGTCCACAAAGTGGTCCAGAGTGACCGGCTGGCAACTTAGTCTGGCATAGGGCACAGACGTAGGATATTGCTTGTGCCAATTTTGCTGATTTGGCGGGGGGAGCAGACCTCTCCTCGGTTGACATGCTGACTTGAAGGCAGAGAAAAAGAGGAGAGGGGGGAGGGGAGAGAGAGAGAAAACAAAAACAGGCACCCCCAAAGGCAAATAAAAAGAAAAGTATCCCCAAGAGTATACACTTAGCTGTAGTGTAGAGCTGCTGATATTAGGAGGCTCCCGATGCTGAGTGCGGGCTGCCAAGAGGGAAAGATCGGAGCACAGGAAATGATCGGAGAGCAGAGCGGGAGATCAGCGCGGGAGAGCCGAAGCCGGCAGTCGCCGGAAGTCCTGCCCCCCCAAAAGACCGGGAAGTCCTGAAGGAGAAGTCCGCCCCCAGCGCGCCGTCCAGCGAGTGCCTTAGCCCTCAGAAGCTAGCGAGCGGAAGCAGCGGCCGACCGCACGCTCTGGTGGAGGGGGAGAGAATCAGGCCATATTAGACCCGAGGGTCATGATGGCTGGCCCCTCCGCAGTATGTGCATGGGAAGGGTCCCTGGACATACTACTCCCACGTCGGGAGCCGGTGTACTGTGTCTCAGGAGGAGTCTACCTCCTGTTTGTGCTGTCACCGGCTCCTTGCTGCAGTCTTCCTCCAATTCTTCTGGAATCCAGGCCCTGGCAGTGGTGATAGTCCTCACTCCTGAAGCGGACACTTTAAAACTGAAGGAGGCTTCCGGTGCTTGGTGAGTTATAGAGGAGGGGAGGAGCACTGGAGCCTCAATGTCTTCAATTTTAAAGTGTCCGCTCCTGAAGAGAGGTACTTAACCCCTGCGTTCCTGGGTCCCCTTAGGCTGTAATAGAAAGGCTGTTTTCACACAGTGAAAGAGAAGGGCTGTAGATTCCCTTACCTTCTCTGTCAGGACTTCACACAGCAGAGAGGAGGGACTTCCTGTCTCCCTCACACACTGAGGGAGTCTGAGGCTGTGCTCGCTGGTGGCACTGTGCAGGAGAAGCCTCAGGAATGTCACGTCAGCCTCCCACCCATTATTTTCTGGTCAGTCATTTCTTGGGCTGTGGAGCACGTAGAGAGGTGGTTGATGGCTCGTTTTAAAGGTAGGAAACTGGCCTTTCATTTAAGCTTATTTTGTTTGGAGACCACAGTTCCCCTTTAAAAGTAATGTTGGCTGTAGGAATATTACTTAGGGACTTGTTTACTGAACTAGTTCTGTTGGCAAACCACGAACAATATGTTCTTTCAGCAAGGACCCTTAACCTATTGTTTCTTGTTTATAGTGGGTTTAGCTTATATTGACTTAGCCTTCAGTTAACAACACACTTGGCAATAACAAGTGATCAAGAGTAGGGAGGTGACTATCACGTCACATGTATGATATTTGCCAATCACAAGTGTACGCATGTATCTATTATCCCATCCCTTCAATTCTGTACATCCCTAAAAGTCTGAATAAATGGACCTCTCAGAGAGATCTGAGAGGACATACAGAAAGATGATGGCTAATTTTTTTTTTGTTCTATTCCCCCCCAGAGCCTACCGTTTTTGCTTCAAAGTTGCCAGATTCCTCCTCCTGTGTTATGGCCTCTGGAGTTCCGCCTCCATGAGATTTCCTAGTTACTGGGTCTCATGTGGTAAGTGGTGCACATGTCGCCACGAACGGGTACGCGTGTAACATGGGGATGTGTGCCTTTTCGCAGCTTTGTGCGTACGTGTTGGCATCATGTCGCGTGCACGCGCTACACCCGGCACTTACCATATGAGACCCAGTAAGTAGGAAATCTCGTGGGAGCAGAACTGGTGGGGAGGGGGGGGAGTAGAACAAAATAAAATTAGCCAACATTACTTTTAAAAACACAGCTCTACTAAGCTAAAGTTGTTTTTACAGTTTACTTATCCTTTAACAGCTAACATCCGATTGGTTGGGGCAATATGAATCTCCAAATAAAGGAGAAAGGGTTAATAAGTGATTATAATCCCAAGTATCAACTGGGTTAGGCTCACAAACCCAGCAAAAATCAGACTGAAATCCTCTGTCTGACTAAAACAACCAATAAAAAAACTATAGATACTTGGGTATCAATAAAGAGAGATATTCCTTTAATCATACAAATGTATACCAATTTGAAACATAAAATATATACATCAATGCTACAGTTGTCCTTAATAAACCGTATCTAAGTGTTCCATTTATATTAGTCCATATATATGTTAAGTCCGTGTATTACACTATAATCCAAGTGTTGTGGCCACTACACAAGTCCTGCACACTACTAACTTATATGCTGTCTACCACTGCTATAGAGCACTGTACGCTTGTGACTATCTCACCCCTGCTGCGGCTGTTTCTACCGGTCAGCTCTCCTCTCAATAGGCTGGTGACAGTACATACATCTGGTCTCTCTATTGGTATTGGGCCAAACGGTTAGTACTCCGATGCGGCGTCTTGGACCCACGTGGCCAGCTGATCACAAAGAGTTCCGGTACCTGGATCCCTCCACTCCAAAATGACTTCACTGGGTGGGAAAGCCGTCCACGCACAGTGCCTTTCGCCTTGGGACAGTCAGAGGTAAGTATAAAGTGCCGAGTGCTGATAAAAGAGCTGTGCTGGAAAATATATATACATAAAAATATGAATATAAAGTGCACAATTAGTATACAAAAACCCACTAATAAAATGCTACACGTTTCGTTGGACACTCCGACTTATCAGGCATCAACTGAAAGCTGTGGAGAAGTTTGTACATCTTCCTGATCTAGTAGCAATGGGCAAGTGGATAGTAATTCTGGTGGGAGATATTCACAGAAATAGAAGGTGACGCTATAAATCTTAATCTATTCTAGGAACTTCTAAATATATCTCCCTTATCTGTATCCTTATGGGACCATTTTGTCTAATAGATTCTTTTATTTTTACATTTGCAAGATTGGTGTTATCCCAGAGATGAAGGTCACTAAAATAAAAATGTAAAACACTTTACTGCCATCTTACCGGTTAGCATCCAGGATTCTAAGACACTGGCATCTGAAAACACCATGTCCATGCTATATCACAATATCACTGTCACAATAAAATCACTTAAATTCTTTCATGAAAAAATGTATATTGAGAGAAAAAGGATAAGGTTGTCAGCTCAGATAATAAAAATATCCAGCTGTCCCTTAGATCAAAAACGGTGCGTAACATTATAGGTTAGTTTTATTAATGGGGCTATTTTAATATAATGTAATAATATTATACTATCATAGATCTTGTACATATTAATGAAAATGGTGAGGTTAAAGGGCAATTTAAATGTTATGACTTTACCTTCTGGTTAACCCCTAGTATACAGTAAATCACTCTGTACTGTCAGTCATTTAAAGGACATGTCCACCCTTAAAACAAAAAAAAATGGTGACTTGTCAATTATCTGCCCGCAACCCCAACAGCTATTTTTACTAGTTCATTACATGCAATTATAGCCAGATATTTAATAAGTTCTCTTCCATTCTGACAAATGTATCTGCTGTCTATCTTTGCTTAATGAGCTTTCCTATAAGCTTTAGCATGTGCAGTAAAGGAAGCAAATGAAACAGCAGTCAATCATTGGTTATGATGTCGGCCAACACAGCCTTGTTTGACTGCGTGGAGGGAGGGAGGGAGCATCCTCTGCCAGAATTGAGGCAATAATTATCCTTTAATATCCGGACCTGGTAGATAATACATCTAATAATGTGCTGACTGTATGGTTGGATATGCCCTTTAAACAATAATATACAGTGGTGGTAACTGTAGAATAATATTTTTATACCAGCACCTGTGATACAATTCACACTCTGTAAATATAGTGATACAATTAAAGAGCAAGTTAAGACTTTGCTCTAAAATTAGTAACTTCAATTGCAAAAGCTAAACAGATTTGACAGGGTTTTTGACATAAAGCAACAACAAGAACCAATTATATATTACAGGTATTATACATGGTAAAGATTAAAGGACAACTCCACCCTCATAAGAACATCTTTTAGAAAGAATGGCCTCTTTAAAATATGCTGATATATCATACTTTGTCCTATGAATTCATTACTGTATACCTGCTATGCTTCTGGATGCCTCATGGAAACTGAGGAATTTAGAAACCTGTACTGAGCATTTACTGAGCCTGGGCATGCTCAGAAGAGGCAGACAAGGGATTAACATTCAGTCATTGGCTGTGATGTCAACTGTCAAATCCATAACTGACAGTTACTAACTGTAAGAACCAGGAAGCAGAAACTGGGGCAACAGGCCATTGTGCAGGATTTCAGGTTAGACTTATGCATTTCAGATTTCAAACTATTACCGTTTAGGGTTTTGGGGGATGATTTACCTGTATGTAAGTTTTTGTTTTAGGGATGGACTTGCCCTTTAAATGCAAGATTAAAAGGGAAAGGTAAATGTTTTTGCTTTCTATTCTAATTGTGACCTAGAGTGCATCGATATTATTTAATCAGATCAGACTATGGTATCAAAGGTGACCCCACAATAACAGTAATAACAGGTCTAACAGCCATGTACCAAATCATCGGGACTAAAATCAAGATGGAGGCAAAAATAACTTCAACATTGTGTGAATCTAGAAACAGAACGAATACAGTAAATGGCCATTAGGAGCATGCATTCACTGTCTCTTATTAGGATTAGCAAATGTAGCAGAACTATAACGCCCAATAGCCACTAAGATCCCCTAAAAGTTACAGGAATAGGTTACATACCATCTCTGATTCTACACCCAATAGTGTTTTCTGAATAAATTGATTCACTGCAAAAAATATTCAGGGTTATTCAATAAAAGTTCTTATAGTTTAAAATGGTGCTAATTTTGCCCCAACTAATCAGATCTTATTTAACATTTGAAAGCTAACATCTGAATGGTTGGGGCAAAATTAGCACCATTTTAAATGATAAGATTAAGATCTTTTATTGAATAACCCTGATTGTTTCCCCCCATGCAGGTGATAGTGGAACATTCCAACTGCCATTTTCATCACTCAGCCATATGATGTCGCCAAATGCCATTGCTATACCTTATTATGGGAATAGTCAAATTGCCCCTTTAATGTCTCCCGTTGTGTCATATTCCCATCCCTGGTAACGTTCCTTCCATACCCAATTTTTGACGGGAAATAAAAGTGGGAGAGTTTCTAACAATCCTAATAAGAGACGGAACACAATGCGAAGATTGGGACGGACTAGCTTCATATGAACACAAGTCCCGCCTACCTCTCAGCATTGCTCGAATAGGAACCCGAGGAACCACCTGACCGAAACTCGCTTTCCAACCACAACTAGCACAGCCAACCAGAAACACGACCACCGCCCTCATTCCATACCGCGCATGCGCATTACATTACACAGGACATTTGTTATCGGCTTGTCTTCCAACCGTTGTCTCGGTGATCCGTGACGTCGTCACAAGCGAACCAATCGCCTTGTTCGCAGACTTCAGCTAGTGGCAAATTTGAAAACCGAAATGTGAGTGTTGTGAAACGGTCGGGAGGCTGGGAGGGATAGAGCGGACACACACAGAGAGACCGACACCGAGACAGAGCGGAGCTGTTAGGGATAGAGCGGGCACACCGAGAGACAGAGCGGAGCTGGGAGGCTGCAGGCATCCGCCATGAGGAAAAGGTGAGGAGCGTTGGGCTGTTTACCGTGGTAAAGGATTTATTAGTGATTTATAAAGACACGTTATGGGGAGGTTCCTGGAAATTAACATGACAAATGAAATGATGGCCTAATCAGTCTACATAATGACATTCAGTTAATAGTGTCTAACACTGGGAAGGCAAACGTACCGCCCTCGAGATGTTTGAAAACTACAACTCCCGTCATTCCCAAGCTGCATATACTGGGAGTTGTAATTTTCAAAAAGTTTTACATTCCTGATTTAATATGATGTTGTGTTACACAAAAAGGCGATGATAGAAAAGTATTATTATTTCAGTGACTGTGTGTGGTGCCATGTGGGGGTGGAGACTGATAGACTTCCCCCTGCTGTTGGTCTACCTGAAGTCATGGCTACTTCCCCCTGCTGTTGGTCTACCTGAAGTCATGGCTACTTCCCCCTGCTGTTGGTCTACCTGAAGTCATGGCTACTTCCCCCTGCTGTTGGACCACCTGAAGTCATGGCTACTGGCAGAGAAGTTATATGGGGACCTGGTTTTGGTTCATTCACTGTTTATTTCCAGGGTTGGCATGTCATGGGATTTATTATATTTATTTGTAAACTTGACAAAGTTCAGGAGTAATTTCTCTTATAAGGTAAAACGTAAAGTTGAAGCTAGGTAATGAGGGCTTTTGTGGATTCCAGTTAAAGGGGAGATAACTGGTGAGATGTATTTTTCCTGATTTACACTCTAGAGTCTGATGAGTAAACTGAGGTATTGCTTTCCAGCCTCGGTAATCCCTCACCTGAGATACACAGGTGTAAATTTCCATCCCACTCACCCTGATAGATTGTCAATTTTGCAGGGCAGATAGGTGTTGAGGTGATGTTTAGTAACATAAGCATGATATTTCTAGTCAGTAGCTGACTTTAGAAAATGAAGGGAGGGACACCAATTATGCTTAGAAGTATGTGAGAATTTACTTAGATGATGCGACTGACGGTATTTTATTGCCAAATCCTTCTTGATCTGTAGTAGCTGTATCCACCTTGTAGTGTCTGATAAAGGTGGACATAGTTGACCAGGTCGCCGCCTTGCAAATTTCTTCAGAGGATGCCTGAGCACGGGGGGCCCAGGAGGCTGCTAGGGACCTGGTGGAGTGCGCTTGTGGGTAGTTTACTCTGCCCTGCCACTGTAGGCTTGCTTGATGGTGCCCTTGATCCATGAAGCTATAGTTGCCTTTGAAGGTTGATTACCTTTCTTGTGGCCTGCAAATAGGACAAAGAGTGAATCTGTTTTCCTGAAACTTTCTGTTTTGGTCAGATAATCCTTTAGAGATCTGCCCATATCTAGTGAGTGGGGAATTGTCTCCTGATTGTCCTGATGTTTTGATCCAGATTTGGCCACACAATGCCTTGATTTAGGTGATAAGAGGAAACTACTTTTGGTAGAAAAGAAGTATCTGGTCCCAGGAAAACCTTTTCTGGAAAGAATTCTAAAAATGGTACTGACTTCCTGAGAGAGCTTATCTCCCCATTTCTTCTGGCTGATGTTATTGCAACCAAGAAGATTGTTTTCCATGTGATGTCTTTAATTGAGGCTGATTCAACAGGCTCAAATGGTGATTCATGTAGCACTTTAAGTACCAGAGGGAGATCCCACTGGGGTACTATTTGCCTGATCTGTGGCTTTATGCGTTTAACTCCTTGGAAGGACCAAATTATCAAGGGGTCCAATGCCCATCGGACATTTGTCATAGCCGAAATGGCTGTTATTTGTGTTTTTATTGTTTAAAGACTTAGGCCTTGTAGAAACTCAATGATATTTTCTACTTTGTTGGAAGTAGGACAGATGTTATTTTGACACCAGTTACAGAATACTTCCCATATTTTGTAATAAGTTGTAGAGGTGGAGATTTTGCGAGATGCTAAAAGAGTGAGGAAAGACCCCTTCCCATCAGGTTTTTGGTTTCAACAAGCAAGCCGTTGGTTTCAATGTCTCCACTTCTGGATGATCTATTGGCCCCTGTCAAAGTTGATCCTTCCTCTGAGGAGTCTGAATGGGGTGTCTATCGACATTTGGAGAGCCCAGGGAAACCATGGTAATATTACAATCACCATTGCTCTGTTGTCCCAGATTTTCCTCAGGACTCTGTGGATTATTGGAAGAGGTGGGATGTAAGGAAGATGTAAAATTGGTGCTGATCCCATTTGAACAAGAAAGCATTCGTCATTATCGATATGCTGTTCTTGAACCTGAAGCAAAATTTCTTTGTTTGACTGTTGTGACGTGTAGCCATGAGGACCATAAAGGGATAACCCCCTTTTTGGGTTATCATGGAAAATAAATCTGGGTGGAGTTGCCATTCGTTCGGGCATATTTTTTTCCCTGCTCAAATAGTCCGCTTTGCTGTTGGCTGTTCCTGGGATGTGCACTGAGCAGATCCCCAAGAGATGTAGTTCGGCCCATGACAGGAGATCTTTGGCTACTGTCCATAGGGAATGACTCTTGGTTACACCCCTCTTGTTGATATATGCCACTACAGTGGTGTTGTCTGAAATAACTTTCACTGCTTTCCCCTCCAGTTGTGTTTTGAAATGTTTCAGAGCCAGAAATATCCCCATCACTTCCCTCAAGTTTTGTGAATTCGGTGACCATTTCTGCGGCCACCTGCTCTGGGCTGTGAGGTCTAGAAGTGTTGCTCCCCAGCCAGAAGGGCTGGCATCTGTTGTGAAGGATATCCAGTGGATTTGAGTTAGGAGAATTGGTTTAATGTTCTCTGTTTTCGTCCACCATCTCAAGCTGTTCTGTTATTTGGATGTTTTCCTGTTAAAGGGTATGTCCACCCTAAAAATGAATTTTTGGGATATGATTCTCCATCCCCCCAGCACCAACCGCTATATTTATACTTTTAGAAAGTTCCCCAAACTTTACTTACCTCCCCTCTTTCCTCCGCCGCGCTGCCAGCCCTCTGCTTGCGAGAAAATGCAAGCAGAGGGACGGGACCGGCAGTCGCATCTGTGATTGGCTGAGCGGCAGCCAATCACGGATGCGGCTGCCGGAAGTTCATTTCGGCGGGGGAAAGAGGGAAGGTAAGTAAAGTTTGGGGAGCTTTCTAAGGATATAAATATAGCAGTTGGGGCTGGGGAGACGGGGAGAATCCTATATATTAAGGGTTTAATGCTAGGGGGAGGGAATCGGGAGGGGGAGAAGGGCTGCAGTACGCTTGCCAAACTTCTCCCGGAGGCCAGGTAGGAGGCAGAGTCCTATATGGACTCTGCTATCCTCCCGGTGGGCAGTTTTTGGGACTTTGGGGGGGGTCTACAGGAGAACCATATGGAGCTGGGATGTAAGGTAAGGATTAAACTACACTACATGGTGGGGCCAGTAGTTGGGGGGATTATAGTTTTGGGGGTGGACATGCCCTTTAAACCTCTTGACTGTGTGCTTTTAATAGTGTCATCTAGGTACGCAGATATCTGGATACCTAGAAGACGGAGGTGAATTATTATTGGAACCAGCACTTTTGTGAACACTCGAGAGGCTGTTGCCATTCCAAAGGGAAGGACTCTGTATTGATAATGTTTGTTTATTGTTTTGAGTATTGAGACGCATAGGAATTTCTGGTAAATTGGAATATGGAGGTATGCATCTCTTATCTATTTTGGCCAACCAGTGTTTTATTTGAATTAGAACTGATTTTAGAGCCTCTATCTTGAATTTCTTGATGAGAAGAAACGTATTCAAGAATTTTAGATTTAGAATCGGTCTGATGTCCCTTGTATATTCCCTTGTTTCTCGGTTGTACTGGCACTTCTTCTATTATGTTGTTTTGTTGGAGATCTTGTAGTTTTTTGACCAGTGTTTTCTTGATTTTTGGAGACCGGGGTGGCCTTGATTGTATGAATTTGGTTGAAGGTGGAGAATAGCGGAATTCTATTTGATATCCCAGATTCAGGATTTTCATGACCCAAGAGTCCGACGTAGTTTGAGCCCATGTTTTCCTGAAGTGGGAAATTCTTCCCCCTATTAGAAAACAATGGACTCACAAACCTTCATGATGGACGAGTTTTGCCTTTGGAGCCTCTGCCTCGAAAGGACTGAGGTGCTGAGTTGCTTTTCCATGAGTCTTGATGAAGGTAAGGTATTCTTGGCTGAATTTTTCTCAATAAGCTCTTCTAGCCTGGAGCCAAACAGACCTCCTTCGAATGGTATTGCTTTGTTTGGAATATGTGTCTGCCTTACATTGCCTCAACCAGAGGGCTCTTCTGGCCACTATTGAGGCACTCGTGGTTTTGGCTGCTAATTTTACCGAATCGATTGAAGCTTCGGAAATGTACTCATTTGTGTCCTTGATGACTTTTAGCATCTTGACCACTTCTTGTCTAGGTGTGCTGTCTTTAATAGCTTCTTCTAGTTCAGAAAGACAATAATGATTGGCTTGAGCTAAGCTCGTATTAGCAATAGGAGGACGTATGGCTGCTCCCGAAAGAGAAAAGACCCGTTTTAACATGGAGTCTTCTTTTTTTTTTATCCATTAGATATCCACTGTATCCTCTGTTGCTAAGATTGTTTTCCTAGCCGCCTTGATAATTGCGGTGTCCACTTAGGGTAACTCATCCCATGATGTTGTAAATGACTGATTAAATAAGTACCGTATATACTCGAGTATAAACCGACCCGAGTATAAACCGAGGTACCCAATTTCACCTAAAAATCCTAATAAAGTTATTGACCCGAGTATAAACCGAGGGTAGAAACTTGGCACTCAAGATGTTTGGAAACTACAACTCCCAGCTAATAAAGCATGCTGGGAGTTGTAGTTCCCAAACATCTTGAATGCCCCCCTCAGTTCAGTTTGTACCTGTGGACTCTTCTCTTCTCCCTGTGGACTCTTCTCTTCTCCCTGTGGACTCTTCTCTCACTGGGACTCTTCTCTTTCACCTGTGACTTTCTATTCTCCCTGTGGACTCTTCTCTTCTCCCTGTGGACTCTTCTCTTCTCCCTGTGGACTCTTCTCTTCTCCCTGTGGACTCTTCTCCTGTGGACGACTCTTCTTCTTCTATCTTCCTCCATCCATCCCGGCAGGTACGGTATCAGCATTCCGGCAGCCGCGCGCCCATTCCTGTACCGGCGCGCCGGCTGACGTCACTGCCGGGCAGTGACGTCAGGCCGGCGCGCCAGTGCAGAAAAGGATCGCGCGGCTGCCGGAATGCCCAGGTAAGTGGTTGACTCGAGTATAAACCGAGTCCGAGTTTTCAGGCTGATTTTTCAGCCTGAAAAACTCGGTTTATACTCGAGTATATACGGTATGTTTTGTTAAAGTTATTGTAGATGGGGAATCTTCTGTCCGGATTTATATGTTCTTTTTTGATTATTTCTAGGAACTGGTCATGTGCATGGAAATAAGTTGTCTCTTGAGGCTTCTTTGTAAACATACTATCTGATGATGAGGGTTGTTCTGGTTCTGAGATACATAAGGTTTTTTTTCATTTTTGTGATTAAATGTGTGTATGGGTTTCTTGGGTTAGAAACTTTTCTGTTTGTGTCTTCCATGTTTGGTTCGGCTTCTGAATCTATAGTTTCCCCTGGTTCTAATTGAATTCTGAGGTTCTAATTGTTGCACTGGTGTGGTTTGTTGTGGATACTTTGGAAAGTATGGCTAAGGAAGAATCCATCATCTGTTTTACTGAAGAAAGAATTTGATCTTGAGATGTGCTAGGATTTGACCTAAAGTGGGTGCATTCAGCACATAATTTTTTGTTTGGTAAAGCTGGATTGTCACATAGGTGACACTCTGATCTCTTCCTCTTGTGATGATATTCATGGTCCCCTTCATGTCTAGAGGAGTGGCTGTAATAAAGAAAGGGATTTCCATTAATAGTCTCCCGTTGCTCTCTCACTCCTAGAATACACATACCTCCTGGATCTTGAACTTCCATGCTCCCTTGAACTTGTTGCAGAAGCTGAAAGAGAAAAGGGTGTTGTTATAGAATATATATGTAACTTTTGATTAGTTACTTACTGCAGGGCAGATATTGGTTAATCTGAGGCGCTGATCCCACTGCTGTACACAGGAGTGGTGAAAAATACTCAATTTACTGGTCTGGATGAGCAGCGTTTGAAACTTGAAGCTTTTAAAGGGTATGTCCGCCCTTCAGAATTTTTTTTAGCAAACATTGCCCCTGTCCCCCCAGCCCCAACCGCTATGTTTGTAATATCAGAAAATGCCCAGAACTTTACATACCTTCCCTCTTGCCTCCGCCGCGCTGCCAGCACTCTGCTTGCGAGAAAATGCAAGCAGAGTGGCGGGACCGGCAGTCGTGTCTGTGATTGGCTGAGCGGCAGCCAATCACAGACGCGGCTGCCAGGAAGTTTAGTGCGGCGGGGGGGAAGGTAAGTAATTATATTACAAACAGCGGTTGGGGCTGGGTGGACAGGGGCAATGTTTGCTAAAAAGGGTTTTACACTAGGGGGAGGGAATCCAAATCGGGAGGGAGGGGGAGAAGGGCTGCAGTACGCATGCCAAACTTCTCCCGGAGGCCAGGTAGGAGGCAGAATCCTATATGGACTCTGCTATCCTCCTGGTGGGCAGTTTTTGAGACTTTGGAGGGGGACTACAGGATAACCATATGGAGCTGGGATGTGAGGTAAGGATTAATCTACACTACATGATGGGGCCAGTAGTGGGGGGGATTATAGTTTTGGGGGTGGACATGCCCTTTAATGACATCACGGTCTGTGACTTTGTGTACACACCTGTGTTCTGTAATTCAGCGCACCTAGCAGCCCCTGTACATCGCGCCAGCGCTTAGGAGCAGGAGGATGAGAGAGGAGGAGGAAACCTGTAGCTGTCCGATAGTAAGAAAAAAAGACGGGGAAGCAGGGCTACTGGAACCCTTTTATCAGCTATGGGAGGGGTTCCTATACGTCAGCAGCGGGCGGGGAATAACCCTTTCATGACCACTGCCATGTAGGACAAGGGAAAAATGCTTTCACCATCCACAGATAAATTTACTTTTTGTAGATTTTTATTATTATTGATTTATATAGCACCAACGTCTTCTGTGGCGCTTTACAATTACATAGGCATACATTACATACAGTGTAATACATGTTATACAAAGACATACATAGGTAATACATAATATATATAAACAGAGTGAGGAGTTTCTTACAGCAATACCGTGATACAATAGGAAAGAGGACCCTGCCCAAAGAGCTTACAGACTAGAGGAAATGGGGGTGAGACATAAAGTTGCAGGAATCGGTAGGCTGTAAATAGTGGCAGTGGTGTGTAAAAGGCTGGTTGGATCATATTGGGTAGTAAGAGGGTACTGTTTAGGCCAGGTTATATGCTTGTCTAAAGAGGTGGGTTTTAAGGTTATGTTTGAAGGTGTTAAGGGATGGTGAGTGATGGACAGATGGAGGAAGGGACTTCCAGAGCAGAGGGGCAGCACGAATAAAGTCCTGAATGCGGGCATGGGAAGAGGTGACCAGGGTGGGTGAGAGCAGGAGATGATTTGCGGAGCGGAGTTTGTGACTGGGACGATATCGGTGGATCAGATCTGAGATATATGGAGGGGCTGTATTGTATAGTGCTTTATAGGATAAGGTAAGCAGTTAGAAAGTTTGAACTGGATCCTTTGCATTATGGGCAACCAGTGGAGGGACTGACAGAGAGGAGAGGCATTAGAGAAGCGAGAAAAATGAATGAGCCGGGCAGCAGAGTTGAGAATGGATTGAAGCGGTGCCAGGTTGTTTGGTAAACCACACAGGAGAGTGTTACAGTATTCTAGCCAGGATATGATTAGGGCATGGACTAGGATTTTTGAAGCTAGATAATGTCATGGTATTTATATATTCACATATCTTACCTTCGCATATCTTACATACAGTTATCAATCTCTTATAAATTACTTGTAACTTGCCATTTTGGAATTCTGTCTGATTTACTGTGGATGCTGATTTACTGTGGATTTTTTAAAAAACACCCTTGATTAAGGCTTAGGCAATACTATGCAATTCGCGCAGTAGGATCTACAAAAGATACACCTTAAAGATAATAAGTAAACCTAAATTTAAACTAAAACTTTAAACAATAAGGCATCAATATAATTCAATTAGCTATTTAAGATGCTCCGGCACCCCCATAACCAGTACAGTTTTCAGAAGTGGTGTGTTTGGTGTCTCTACTATCCTGTAGACAAATGGTCACACAAACCCAGTTTTCATTCAATCAACTTTTGTTTAGCCTTCGATTTCTGCACAGATACCTACAAAGGAATGTGGCCTAGATTTGAAGAGGAACTGTGGTCCAAAAATGACTTTTGGAAAATTGATAGAAATTGCTCTCCTGAGAATTTTTTTAGTTTATTTTACATAATTTTGAAGATATTTACATTTTTGTGTGTGATATGGCAGCAGCATCACCAGGTCCCCTGCTCTTCCTGCTCTGAAACCTGTCAGTCAATCTGCCCTGTGTCTCCTCCCCTTTGCAGCCCCCCTGGTCCCTCCCACTCATGGACCCCATGGTCCCTCCAGTTGCAGGCCCCCCTTGGCCCATTCCCTTACAGCCCCATGTGGCCCCCCCACTCGCGGGGTGTTCTTATTGAAGAACAGAAGGTAAGACATAGCTCCTTTACCTCCTGTTCAATTAAACAGAAAACCCCAAACTCCATTTCCCTAGATGAGATGCCGTTTAAAAAAAAATAACATTTTGAGCTTCATAACATTTTATGTAAGGCAGCACTTTGAGAACTGAGAATCTTTGACAGATTGGTATTGTGGGTACCCACCTTTTAAACAGCTATTATTGTTTGTTTGTCTTGGTGTTTATTTTGTGTTTGCTTGAGTTTATCAGAGATTAGGTTTTACATTTCAGGATGTGGTTAATTAATTGTTCCTTACCAGGGTCTAAAATTATTTGAATCTAACCTCCGGTTCTAAAGATGCACAAACCTGATTGCATGTGCTTATTTTGCAAAAATATAAATCCTCAACATACTGAAGCATTGTGTAAAAAAATTAAGCTTTGCAGAAATCTGATCGCCTGTTAAAAAGTGCACATTAGTAGTGTTGGCCAATTGGTCTGGCCATACTTTGTGCGATCCACTAATCGGAATGCATGCGATCTGCATTTTTTGTGCAATTGCATGCGTCCCTATTGTGCAACCTCGGCACACTGGCCCACGGGGACAAGTTTTAGTGTGGCCTCAGCTTTACTGCTTTATATATATTCAAAGGTTAAAGGAAAACTGTACTGTAAAAATTAACTTTTTAGGAATGAAAACTACCTGTGACAGGAAGGTTGGAATGATTATTCCTACCTCCTTATATTGTTTTGTAGAGGAGCTACAGCACATATATTTTTAATCTGCCATATTATATCCCTGGGCCTTCCTGTATTAAAGGGCATTGTCCTGTTAAAAGATTATTAATGGGTGTGACCAACTGTATCAAGTTTCTGCCATAGCTAAGAACTGAGCATGTGCAGAACATAATGGGCATTGACCAAACTGTGTATTACTAGAATTCTGTAAAGTAAAGCACATACCATGTGATATTTAGTTACATTTCCCAGTGCCCGTATCAAAATGAGAGGTAAGACACAGATTACTGGTTTTATATCAAGGTGTTCTGCCTTCTTGTTCTGTTGTTCTGTGGCTTTAGTTGTCCTTTAGCTTTTTTTTTTTTTTTTTTACAAAAAAAAAGGTTTATACGCACTATAGTTCTCCTTTAAGTAGCAGCTTTGTGCTGCTAATCCGGTGCACTTAGTGTAGTATAGTATTTGAGGATGAATAAAGTCCATCCAGTCCAACCCATCTAGCAATACCCTCATTTCCTGCCCAACTGTTGATCGAGAGGAAGGCAAAAAAAAAAAACACACCAAATTTATGAAGGGGGAAAAAATTCCTTCCTGACTCCAAGTGGCAATCGGAAATATCCCTGGATCAACTCTACTTTATATACCAATATCAGTAACTTGCAACACTACATGTTTGCAGAAACTCATCCTAATTTTTTTTTTTGAAACTGACTTTCACAACATGAGACGGAAGACAGTTCCA
This sequence comes from Hymenochirus boettgeri, assembly GCA_019447015.1. NCBI lineage: Eukaryota > Metazoa > Chordata > Amphibia > Anura > Pipidae > Hymenochirus > Hymenochirus boettgeri. The sequence goes on along the minus strand of CM033471.1, from coordinate 201,496,735 downwards.
TAGCTTTACTGTTCTCACAGTGAAAAAACCTTTCGGAACTTAAAGCCTAAACCTTTTTTCTTCAAGTCTTAAGTGATGTCCACGTGTCCTCTGATGACATGCTCTATTGGTGAACAATGCCCCAGATAGTTTATTGTATGGCCCATTAAGGTATTTATACACAGTAATCATATCCCCACGCAAGCATCTTTTCTCTAGTGTACATAATTGTAACTTATTCAAGCTCCCCCCTTATTAATTTAGTTGCCCTTCTCTGAACCCTTTCCATTTCAAAACTCCTTTTTGTACACAGAATTCCAAAATTGCACTGCATATTCCAAATAAGGCCTTACCAATGCTTTGTAAAGAGGGAGAATAAAATTTTCCTCCCTTGAGTCAGTGCAGAAGGAACTGCGAGTGGAGCAGCGGTAAGGTAAGTTCGGCTGTGTCCCCCAGACGTTCTATTATTCACAGGGAGGTGGAAATAAGAATGTTCACCTCCCTATGAACAATAGTGTGCTCCGATTGCACAACATTGAGAGGATTGCAGTGCTAGCAGAGAGTAACACATGTGAAACGCGCTGCCTTCCTGCATAGTGTGGTTTTAGCCTTACTTAATGAAAAGAGAAGCATTCTGTCTGCTCATAAGGTAATTGGTTATGTGAAAATAGTGCTAGGATCAAAAGGTATCTAAACTGAAAAATAGTTTGTATTAAATTGACTATTATGACTATTACTGGAATCTACAGTTCTTCCCAAACTGTCCCACGTAATTTTCCTGAGTATAGGGAAGCTCATTTGGGGCTGCCGCACACTTTCAAGTAATTTTCGGTCAATACTGACCGCTCCTGATGCCAGCTGAACAGTGTCAATAGGACGTGTCCTTTGTGTGCTTTATGAGGTCGCGGAAAACACTTCCCTTTGTTTTTAAATCTTACTGTGTAATAATGACATTATACTTTATCTCCAATCTGTAATCAAGTTCAATTCTTACCTCCTTCACAATGCTCTCTTGAAAAAATGTTCAATGTTAGTCAGAAAATGTAGGAAACCCTATAATATAAATATTAGATGCTTGCCAACTGCCTCATGAAAATCACATGTTACACAGCCTACATTGCATAGAAAGTAAGTTATTATTATTTTATGCATATGAATTAAGTCACTAAATTAAAAGGCAACTATACCGTTAAAATCCATTTTTATGAGGAGGGAGGGAGGTAGGATTGATAAATGAAATGGGTTTTAAATGGCAAATCTGCACTCTAAACAATACTATATTAGCATTTTCTCTTAAACCTGCTTTAAATTTTGTGTGTAAGCTACTTGCAGAACACGATCCCTTGCTGGCACTGACATACCCGCTCTGCTATTGCAAGCTGGTTTCAAGTTCTCCCAGCAGCAGAGTAGGCAACTTTGGTAAAAGTTGATTGTGAGTAAAGTCTGACTTTAAGTAACTTTACACACACCTTTGGTCATGGTAAGTATAAGGGAAAATGTATATGGGGTGTTACATAAAGAGTATGTTGTTTAGAGGGTGTACATGCCCTTTAACGGACAGAAATCGCTTTCTTATCTTTTAGTCAGTTGATTGCTGCTGAATCTGTAGCATGTTTAAATTCAGCTTTGGCTCGCCTTCGAGATATCTGGGAAGAAATTGGCATACCAGAAGATCAGCGACTACAAAGAATTGATGCTGTTAAACAACATGTAAATGTAAGAGAGCAATAAATTAAAAACAAAAAATTAGTTCAAATTTGTTTGTTAAAGGTCAGTTATTCATGTATAATTTTTTGGTGGTGCAAATAAGTTTATTTTCTGGCATAAGCTTTTATGGTTTAATGGGAGAAAATGAAATGTCTAGCTATGTTCTCGTTTCTGTGTCCCCAAATGCAAATGCAAACCCCAAATATAATGAGCTGATTAATCTTATTGGTCTCCTGTCTATCTATCAGTCTAGTCTGACTGATCTATTACCTATCAATCTATGTTTCTATTATATATCAATCTATATATCTGTCTGTCTATCTATCTGTCTACCTGCGTCTGTCTATATATCTATCTAGTGTGTCACAGGGGGTCACTTACAGGAGCCCCCCCCCCCCCCAGCATATCTGCTTGCTTGTTAAAAGGGAGAAGTGTCTCACACAGAAGCAGTCCCCCCCGACTATCAGCAGCATGTACTTGTTAGAAAGGTAGAGGGAGAAAGTGTCTAACACAGCAGCAGCCCATCCACTCTCAGCACTGTCCGAAAGATATGTTAGTCTTTAGTGTTGGGCTGAATAGGCTCATTATTATGTAAATTAATATATCCAATGTCAGCTGGATTACAAGTGGGCAGCGACTAAGGGAGAGGGGGGCAGTTTGGAGCAGTTACTAACAAAGTAGGCATAGACACACATGTAAGTAACATCATTTTACAACCTTAACATTGTACTTTTAGATTATACAAATTTGTTTCAGTGAGTATAGTGACCCTTTAATTTACTTGGTGGTAGGAGATATTACTACCCAGAGAGCCACGCTGAAATCTTTCTGTGTGTGTCCATAGGTTTCCCTGTCTTTTCCATGTGCACACGTTCATGTTGGATATGATAGTAGTGATTGGGCTGGGGTGTAGAGCAGTCTTGTTTATTTTACAACTGTGGGCAGCAGTATCCTAATATCCTAAAATGTTAAATTCTTTATTGTATCAATTTAAAATAGCCTATTGCAACTCAGGGGAGTGCAATGGGGAAAACAGTTGACTTTTTGTACTGCAAGTATTAAACTCATTTTTTTTTTTAACTTTTGACTATCCTTTTTTTTTTTGGTATACTTTTTTTTTTTTTTTTTTTTTTCTCCTAGTTTCTATTGACAAGAATGATAGAGGAAGAAGAAGGCTTAAGAGAGCGTCTTCTAAAAAGTATTGATGTTTGCAGAAAAGAGCTGAATACTCTTTGCACTGAGCTTCGCCTTCCACCATTTGAAGTAAGCTTTTTTTTTTTTTTTTACATATTTGTTTTTCAGGTCACTGGTGCACTAGCAAAGTGGCTGATAGTCATATGAACAGTTTTGCCCTTCCTGAGTTTATAATGTAATTTGTTATTTCTTTATAAGAAAATTCTGTTGCAGTATTGCATGTTGAGGTATGAGGTCTTAAAAAGTATTAAATCAAATGAGACTGGCTGTAAGATAGGAAGGTCTGGATCTACATTCTTTGTTTTTCCTGCAGGAGGAGGAAGATACTACAATTTTGCAACTTGAAAAGGACTTACGGACGCGTGTGGAAGTCATGTTAAAACAAAAAAAGGAAAGAGTTCAAGAGCTTAAATTATTAAAGGAGCGTGATCAAGAGTTGTGTGATATTCTGTGCTCAACTCCTTATCATGTGGACTGTACATCCGTTCCAAGTCTTGAAGAACTCAATCAGTTCAGAAAACATTTATCTGAACTATCTGCAGAAAAGGTTATTATTGTCTTTTATGTCTGTTTGTGTTTAGCATTTTTATCAATTTCTGAGCATTTCCCCTTATTTCTCTTTAAATGACAATTGCAGGAAAAGCGTGAAACAGAGTTTAAAAGCACTAAGAAACAGATTGTTCTGTGCATGGAGGAACTTGACCGCCTTCCAGACACAAGTTTTGAAAGGGATGTAGTTTGTGAAGAAGATGAAGCATTCTGTCTTTCTAAAGAGAATTTGGCTGCCTTACAGCAACTTCTTTTCCAGGTTGGGTTAACTTACTTGTCTCTTTCATGGCTTTTTATCCTATTCTTGTTTTTAAAAAAAATGTTGCATGTTTTAGAGACTGTGGTTTGACCTTCTTATCTCAACTTGCAGCTGGAAGAACAAAAAATGAAGAATGAAGTTTTATGTGAAGAACTAAGGGCTAAAATTGCTGAGCTATGGGAAAGACTTCAGATACCTGAAGAAGAAAGGAATTATATAGCCGATTATATGACTGGATCAAATGGGAAAACTATTAAAGCAGTAAGGGGAAAAACTTAATTGTATAGATGTTAAAATATACTTCACTCTTTAAGTGCATGAAATTCATCAGTCTTATTCAGTGAAAACCCCTTCTCTGATTGGCCTGGCAGGGCAGAGAGTCCCCACTAATGGACTTTGGATACATTGGCTCCTCAATCTTGAAGGCATTTTTAAAGCAACACATTTTTAAATTAATAAATGTTAACAAGTGTTATCCTGCGTGATTAATTCCTGCTATTAAAGTTTTATAATTTTCACATTGGGAACAATTTCCTTTGTTCTCCCATGCCACAGGAGGTCTCTGTTGCTTTTCCTTCTCCATAGCGCTAGAAGGGTCTGCTTGGCTACTGTCGAAAAGCCTGCTGGTGCAAAATTAATTTTGAATTATCAAATGTGTGTGTTTGTGAATTTAACCTGGAAAGCAGGACTCCCCTGTGTCCAGGTCCTGACAAGTGATTATGTGAACAACTTCAAATCGGTAAATATCTGGGGCACTGCCTGGCTAAATAAATCTAGAAGGGAAAAACAGCCATCTTTGGCAATTTTATATTCCATATGATTTCTCTCTGTAAAATACTGTTAGTTAACTAAGCACATTGCTTTATTTATTTTGTGTGTGAACTAAATTTTTTCAGTTGCAAGAAGAGGTGGATCGTCTCGAAGAATTAAAGCTTCAGAATATAAAACAAGTTATTGAAATGATTCGCATTGAATTATCATCTTACTGGGATAAATGCTTTTACAGTGCTGAACAAAGACATGCCTTTCAGTCTTTTTATAATGGTTAGTATATAGTTACTTAGTTACTATAGTTACTTTGGATTCTATAAAATGCATAATAAAGTCTAAAACAATGTTTTAAAGTAATGGCAATAAGCAGCATTTTAGTTTGCTAACTAGTGCACAATTTTGTTATTAGAGGATCACAGTGAAGATTTGCTTTGTCTTCATGATGCTGAAATAAACCGCATTAAACAATACTATGAAGTACATAAGGAGCTGTTTGAAGGTGTCCACAAATGGGAAGAGAACTGGCGTCTTTTCTTGCAGTTTGATGTAAGTTGTCTAGAATGTATTTTTTATTATACTTTTTACACTGCCAAATATGTCTACTCTGTGCCCAAAGTAATTGTGGAGGCAGACGTAGGAATCTGCAGATGACTCAAAACTATGTAGGCCATTAATATGTAAAGATGATGTGAAATTATTGTATTTATAAAATAAACACATTATCAAAATGAGCAGCAAAGTGGCAGATAAGATCCAGTGTATGTAGGGCTACGCATTTGCCTTTAATAAAATCCAATATGCGGTGCGTTTTGGATCAGAGGGGGTTTAAGAGAATTTAATTTAAGGGCCTGGAGGAGCTTGACTATCAAGAGTAACAATATGAGTTAGTTATTCACACTGGGGAAGAGGCACTTGTGCAGAGTTTACTTTAGTTTGCCTTTAATGTATTTATATAATAAAGAGTTAAATCGTCCTATATTTAACAAAGTTCATCATTACCCACCTACAATCACGATTTCAAGAATATAATCTTGTACTACTTTCAGTACCTAAATCTAGTTTATTATTGCATCTGCACACATACTCTCCTCTACTTAATAACTGAAGTACATTATCACACATCTTTCATCCTGTATACAAACCAATATGCTTTTTTTTTATTTCTCTACAAAGAAAAAAGCCACAGACCCAAATAGGTTCACAAACAGAGGTGGAAACCTTCTGAAAGAAGAAAAACAAAGAGCAAAGCTACAGAAAATGCTTCCAAAGGTATTTTTTACACAGTACATTTTTTGTGTGAGATCAGTATGTGCTCTTTGTGATGTATTAATGCTTGTATTGATATTGAAAAGTGTGTATTATCTATACATACTGTATGTGGATACTATTCAGAAAATACATCTAACCAGTATGTTTTGGGTATTCTCTAGTTGGAAGAAGAGTTAAAAATTCGCATTGCTGCTTGGGAGCAGGAACAAGATCAAGAGTTTTTTGTTAATGGGAAGAAATTTATGGACTATGTTGCAGAACAGTGGGAATCTTTTCACCAAGACAAAGAAAAAGAGAAACAAGACAGGGTAAGGGTAAAGGCAAATTCCATAAACCATTAAATATGGAAAATGTTGAATATCAGATCCAGGTACTGGAAACCCAGTCTATAAGGAATTGACTAGGATGCTAAATCCTGATTTAAAAAATAAATTTCCACTGCAAATTAAAATCAGTATTTTTTTCTTTGTTAAAGCACCCACCAAACCCTATTTATGTTATACTTGCTTATTGCATAGTCCCTAATAAAGGATCTTACACACAGCAGCAGAAGAGGCTGCATCGATAATTGCTGTCAGCCACTGGCCATGATGTTGTAGATGAAAATGGAGGTTGGGAGAGCTAACAGACTGGTCTGTGGCTTTTGCTTAGGCATCTCCTTTATATACTCAAAGAACTATCACAACAGGGAGAGGATGCTAATAATCCATAGGGGAACTTTGCCTTGCAGCTTTAGCAGCAAAAGTAAATATGTCCTCATTCTCTCCTTTAACCTAAAGATTTAAACTCTGGGCAATTAGCGAATTATGGATGATGTATTCTAGGGGCAAAGGAAAATGGTTTACCAGACATTTTATTTAAATTTGTTACCATATTTGGTGTGATTAAAGACCTGCTTTTTAAAACATTTTGCTTTGTTGGCTTAATCAGAAATCATGTTATAGATTATTTTCCTTTATGATTCCTGTCTAGAGATACTTGTGTGAAGGTGATCTATTATTTCCAAGCCACTGGTTTATGTTTGCTCAGTGTGCTTCATCTAGCAGTATTAAAGGGAAACTAAAGTGCATATAAAAGTTTTTTTCAAAAACGGTTAAAATAAAAAGTACCTGAGGGAGGTAGGATTGGTGTTTTTTCCTCCCAATATCCTTTCTATGAGGAGCAGCAGGACAAAGAAAACTGCTTCTGCCAGTCTTCCTGAATGCTTCAGCACTATCTTTTATATAGAATGGCCCAGGGCCATAACCTGGCAGATAAAAACTGTATGTACTGTAGCTCCTCAACAAAACAATATTGGGAGGTGGACATATTCAGTCCTACCTTGTTGCCCCAGGTGCTTTTTGTTTTTAAAAAGATAATTTTTTTCGGTATAGTTGTCCTTTAAGATGAGCTATTATGCGCCTTCCTTTGGGGAAAAAAATAATAGGGGGTGAAATTATTTCCTCGCAGGCTTAGGTTGTTTAGGAATTACTTAGAAAAGTGATAGGCCATTTTTTTAATAAAAAGTGTTTAAGCGTAAGCTTAACTTTTAAGGAAATAAGTATAATTACTGTAAAATATTAAACTGTGTTGTGAGTATATAAAGTTTTATAATGATTAATATAAATGCTAGAATCATTTCATTTATTGTAGTTATTGAAGAAGAATCGACAGCTAGAGGAGGAAATGTTCTTTGGAAGTGTTCCAAAAACCCCCAACAAGCGACGGGTGCTTGGACCAAATACGCCTAGTAAAAGTCGAAAGGTAGGATCTCCCTTGGGGAGGGAAATAAACATCTTGCTTTGTTTGTGATTTTGAAAGCAATTAGCGTTATGAAAGTTGAAGGGTTTGTTTCTTGTTTGGTCCTACCCATTTGTCCTGTGAACAGACTCACCTTCAGTAAGACATAAATTAAAAATGCCCATTAAGGTTTTTACCCTATTTATACTTTTAAAAACATTTACTAAACCACGTCAAACAACGACAAAGCAAAAAAGTGTGACCTCAAATACATTGATTGAACAAGTAGACTATTGGAACAAAATTACTTAAAGGAACACTAAACTGGTATTTTTACCTACATTCCATATGTTTCTATTATTCACAGGGAGGTGAGAATGCTTATTCCCACCTCCCTGTGAATAATAAAACGCCCGGGGGACACTGGAACTTACCACCGCTCCACTCGCAGTTCCTTCTGCACTGACTCCCGCGCTGCCCGACCAAGTGCCTCTCTTAGGCGCATGTATGCCAATACAAAAGATAGGATCGCGATCGGGCAGCGCGGCTGTCAGTGCAGAAGGAACTGAGAGTGGAGCGGCGGTAAGGCAAGTTCGGCTGTGCCCCCGGGCGTTCTATTAGTCACAGGGAGGTGGGAATAAGCGTTCTCACCTCCCTGTGAATAATAGAAACATGGAATGTAGTTAAAAATACCAGTTTAGTGTTCCTTTAATCTACATTTTACTCTAAAGGTCATATTTATATAGCAGGGCTGGTCATAATAAAACATTACCAGTTTGCAATTAATACTAATCATTATTAAATAGCGACACCTAAATAGCATCTTTTAGATTAGATTTTAGAGATGGACTTAAATATTTACACCAGCAAGCTCCCGGTTCCAATCGGTGCACTGAAAGAGCAATTTAGTGCATGGTCTCCTGAGCTTTCACTGTGCTGAATGGAATGGTAGATCCACTAGTCACAGGGCATTACGTCATCCAGGTCTACCCAGAAGAAAGGAGAATTAAGCATGCAAATGGCAGTATTGATTTGAATATCTTTCTTTAGGAACTGATCTGGGAGTCTGGTTGGCATGTACTTTAAATAGAAATCAAATCCTTAAAAGGAAGCTTGGTGCAAATACATAAACCTTTAAGAAAAAAGAGTAGTATTTTTCCATCCTAAAGACCTTAACCTACCCATTCAGCATTTTGTCTGTGTATAAATAAATGCTTCCAAAATACCGACTTCCTGTTTGCAGAACCCCTATTAGTGACCATTATGGTCTTGCCCTTGACCCAGTGCCTGGGTTGATTCAGTTGCTCTGTAGAGATCTGTGTATGTTTGACCCATCCAATCAGTAGAAATTACTGCTAGGAACATTCCAAGATAATGTGCATTCTGGGAAGAAGGACTGTTGCAGAACCTGAAATGTCAGGTCACTAAAGTCAACAGCAGTGAATAGCAAGGGGTATAAATTCAACTGATTTTTCAAAATGGAAGAGAATATGAAAAATAACTAGGTGTGTATAATATAAACTAGGAGTTTTAAAAATATTTTACACTGAACTTTCCCTTTACATATCACAATTGAAGGGCAAAATGGTTAATTTAAAATATTTTTATGTAAGGTTAAAGGGCAACCGTGGTCTCAAAACAAGTTGGGGTTGAATGAAAGCCTGCAGTATTTCCTTTAAGATGAGCCAACAATCACATCTCTGGCTGGAGCTTGTGAGAAATTACATTGGGGTGAATGTTCAAACTTTCTGCTTCCAGTAGGTTGTGTGACATCACCAGACCTCTGCCCTGCCCGTCTGCCCCGGGGGAGAAGCATGCTCAGTTGAGACTTAATTCTGGGGGGGAAAAGGAGAGCCTATTAAAGCAGGCAGTGGCTGGTCACATGGCTGAAAGCAGGAAGTAATATTGCTGAACCTTTCCAGCAATAGCTTCTTACAAATTTTATCTAGAGATTTAATTTAGGTTTTATTTTGAAGGTATGAAGGAAGGCTTTTTATATAATTCTTACTAGTCTGGAAGAATTCAAGACCACAGTTACCCTTTAAAGGGCATTTGTGATTTTTGAACATTATTCATTCAAATTGTTTCTATAAATGTTTGGGGTGGTAGGAGATAACATTACTACCTCTCATTATTTTAAGATAAATTTACATTTTACAAAAGATTCCCTAAAACTCTAGAATCTTTAGTGGGAGTTTTATATTGCCCAAAATAACCCTCCTTATTTTAAAAGAATGCAGGGCGAAGACCTAAACTGCTATGGGTGGACATGCCCTCTTAACCAATTAAGACCAGGAATAACAAGTTAGAATTGTTTGTATTGTGTTTAGACAGATTATTTGCAGTGCAAGTAACTTGAATATAATATAGTGGTGTTGCTTTCATATCCCCCTTTATTACCTCCTCCCAAAATAGCATGGCATCAAAGCATGATCAGGCTTTGAATTCATGATTTAGGAAATATTTACTTAGATCATGACTGCTATTCATGTTCCATCGTTTTTGCATGTGTGATATTTAATAAACTTTGTTCTTATATACTACTTTGTTATTAACTACAATTCTGTAGTGCTTATGCATACCCTAGCATTAACTTAATTAACTTTTTACCTGCTTTTCCCTTCAGCTTAATGGCACCTGCATTTCCAGCTCCTCCAACAGCACTATGCGCTCAGCATTTGGTGGCACCATGTGCCACTCCCCTGTCTCCCGTCCACCCATCTGTGGGAGCAAGGTTAGTGAATTCAGCAGCCTTAACATAGTAATTTTTGTTTTTTTTAAGTATATATTTTGGATATTTCAAGTTATATCACAGGGTGAGTATGTTTTATTTTTAAAAATGTAAACTACTCCCTATACTCCACCTGTGTAACAGGACTTAGTCTGTTTGTTTATAATGTTACTTTACAATGTTACTTAAATATTGATTTGATTATTTCAATTGTCAAAAGGAAAATGTTTATTGCAATTGTATAACAAAATTTTTAAATGAGTGTGAAAACATGACAACTCTTTACTTTGTGAAATAAACATTTAGGGCACAGCCACACTGCAACGCAATCACACGGAATCGCGTGCGATTTTGTTGCATTTGCACATGCGTTTTTTTGCGTTTAAAAATGCGGAACGCAAATGTAACCGAAAACGCGTGTTTTCAATGATAACAAAAAAAAAAACCGCAAGCGCATGCACAGCAAAAAAAGCGCAGCAGTGTGGCTTAGCCATTATTGAACAAAAAAAGGTAAACTATATTTAGGAAAAATTTGTTTGGTCTTTTTTTTTTTTAAATCTTTTTATTCCTTTGTTAAACAGCCTGGACTTCCTATACGGACACCAACCAGAGGTTTATGTAATCCCCAGACAAAGCGGCTAGAGAGAAACAAAGAGAATATGTCCCAGTTAAATGGAACCGCCATGAGCGGTGGGTGCTTTCTCACAATTCCTGCTCAACGTAACATCAGCGTTAACTCTGTTGCAAGCACCTATTCTGAGTTTGCGGTAATTTTACCTTTTCTATGAAAAAAATAATGCAAAAAATCACTACAGAGTAGCACACAGTCGGGAGGGATAACAACATTTACGGTGTATACTATATCATTATTTACTACATAACTGTGTTAACCGACCTTTGAACCAAATTCCCACACACTTATACCACTAATGCTGTTTACTTGCATAATGAGATTTTTTTTAGTTAAAGTAGTTGTAAAGAGAATCAGTGGTTTACATCGACAGCAGAAAATACTAACATATTATTTTTAGAATACTAGCCAACAGTTAGTAAATCCAGCCATTAAAGGGTAAAGGGCAGAGCATGTTCAATTAAAACTTAATGCTAGGAAAGACTCGTACCTTCACAATTGAGAAGAGGTGGCTAATGCACAGGCTATGCACAGTCACATAGCTACAAGCTGGTAAAAACAAGTTATATTGCTAAACCTTTTCAATAATATAACTTCTCACAAGCTTTACCTAGAGGTAGGACCCTAGGTTTATTTTAAAGGTATGATGGAAGAGTTTTATTGAACCCTAACTTGTATTGGGGTGTACAGATCCGGTTAGTCTGCTTAAAAGGCATCTATAGTGAAAAAACACATTGCCCCTTTGTAAAGTTAATTCATGTACTCTGTGCTGCCTTAATCCTATCTCTGTCAGTGACTTTCTCAATGGTGTCAGATCTCTGTGCAGCACTCCCCCCTTCCCTCTCTTACCTCCTCCATGTCTCCACTCCGGCTTGCCGACAAGCTTATCTTGTGCAGTTTTAAGTCCAAAATGCATCACCTTGTATTTCTCAACATTAAATCTCATCAGCCACTTAGCAGCCCAATGTGACAATCTGTCTAGATCCCCCTGCAACGATTGCACATCTTCTGAAGTTTTTAATGGTCGACAAAGTTTTGTGTCGTTAGCAAACACAGAAACCTTGCTGACAATACCCACTTCCAAATCATTAATAGAATTAATAAAAACAGCCCCAACACAGAACCCTGTGGCACCACACTTAGCACTTTAGTCCATAATGATGAAGCCCCTTTAACAACTTCTCTCTGCATTCTATTCATAAACCAATTTTCTATCCATGTACAAATGTGCCTCCCCAGACCAAGAGAACTTAGCTTATACATTAGTCTCCTATGGGGGACTGTATCAAAAGCCTTTGCAAAATCCAAGTATACTACATCTACTGCTATGCAAGTGTCTAAATTTCTACTTCCTTCCTCATAAAAGCCAAGCAAGTTAGTTTGACAAGATCTATTCCTCCTAAATCCATGCTGGTTACTACTTACTCTAGAATATGTTCCCTTATTACCCGGCTGTGAAAGACTACCCCTTTTGAATATTAGAATAACATTAGCCTTTTTCCAGTCCAGAGGCACACCTCCGGACATGAGGGAATCTGCAAAAATAAGAAACAATGGCCTATATAAAACTGAACTTAGCTCCCTAAGTACCCGAGGATGTATTTTATCCGGTCCAGGAGATTAATATTAATAAACCTTATTTAGTTCTTTCTGTACCATATCCTTGGTTAACCAAAGTGCTCTTGAATCGTTTATACCATTATTGCTACTACACATCATACCTGTACTTGGATCTTCTATAGTGTATACAGAGGGAAAAAATATTCAAGACATTTGCTTTATAGCCATCCTCTGTAAATTACTTATCCTCATTAATGGTGCCACATTTTCAGTCCTCATCTTCTTACTATTAATATACTTAAAGTACTTGTATTGATCAACATGATTCCCAGAAGAACATGTTCATCATCAAATCTGATCATCAATTTATTTATTTTTGTCTAATACAATGTACAGATTATGGCTTATAGTACATTGTTACAATCTTAAACCTTTGCCCAACTTTAATGCATGCTGTTTACTAGCATTAACCACTGCAATTCCCCTATTAAAGGAATAATTCACTGAAAAAGTGGACTATTTCTTTAATGCGTTGTTTGAAGACTGGTAAGTAAAGGAGCTGTGCCATACCTTCCATTCATCAATTAATTTTACAATGGGTTTTTATGCCTTTAAAGAGCAACTGTGGTCCAAAAATTGATAGGGATTGCTCTCCTGAGAGTTTTTGCTATTTATTTCCATTGTTTATTTTGCATAGAAGATATTTACATTTTTGTGTGTGATATGGCAGCAGCATCACCAGGTCCTGTGCACTTCCTGCTTCCTGCTCTGAAACCTGTCAATCTGCCCCGTGTCTCCTGTTCCCCTTTGCAGCCCCCCGGTCCCTCCCACTCATGGACCCCATGGTCCCTCCACTTGCAGGCCCCCCTTGGCCCATTCCCTTACAGCCCCATGTGGCCACTCTGACACAAACACACACACCCCTACTACCCCCCCCCCCCCCCTTGAAAACTCTGTGGAAACAGCCTTTTCAGGCAGAGTGAGAACTCTTACTATGTGAAAACAGCCTTTTCAGGCAGAGAGAAGGGCTGTAGATTCCTTTACCTTCTCTGCAGCTGCAGGTCCTTCACACAGCAGAGAGGAGGAGGGACTTCCTGTCTCCCTCACACACTGGGGGAGACTGAGGCTGTGCTCGCCGGCGGCTCTGTGCAGGAGAAGCCTTAGGAATGTCACGTCAGCCTCCCACCCATTAACTTTCTGGTCAGTCATTTCTTTATATCTTGGGCTGTGGAGCACGTAGAGAGGTGGTTGATGGGTCGTTTTAAAGGTAGGAAACTGGCCTTTCTTTTAAACTCAACTTGTTTGGAGACCACAGTTCCCCTTTTAAGAGCAAAAAAAAAGAAATATTGGTACATCACCCTAAATGTCTCTGTGGCTCAAATCCACAATACAAATCATGCACAATTTCAGCCTCTCTTCTTCCCCCCCCCAACTAAAACTTTAGTCGACATGCAGGCACACATACACAGATAAAGAGATTAATAAGACTCCGTGCAACTAGAACATGAAATGCAGCCTTTCTAGCCAATTCTACAGTTCTTAATTCTAATTTTATATAGTTTAAATATTTCTGCTCTGTATCTATAGAAGGAATCTATACAAACGGATTCTTCATTTTTACAGCAGAGGCCTGTATTGGCAAGCAGCTAGAGCAGTTTGTGTTTTTAGTAGTATTGTATGCTTATCCTCTAGTAACATGCACTGAGCTTGTTTTGCATCTTTTCAGTTTTGGCCCTCTAATATTCCATTTATTATGAACTGTGGTCTCTGAACAATGGTTAAATAAAAAGCCTGCAGTCTTTCTTTTAAAATGAGCCCTGAATCACATCTCTGGCTGGAGCATGTGTTAAATTATATTGTACCGTATATACTCGAGTATAAGTCGATCCGAGTATAAGTCGAGGCACCTATTTTTACCTGAAAAATTTGTAAAAACTGATTGACTCGAGTATAAGTCGAGGGTAGAAATTATCACCATTACTGCCTTCTGATTCTGTTTGTTGTTTTTAGGCTTTAGTTGCTCTTTAAATGGACAGCAGAATTCCCATACATTAATCCCATGCAGTAATAGCCAAATCCAGTACCAGTAACTCCCAATTCCTTGGCACTCCAGATGTTTGGAAACTACAACTCCCAGCATGCTTTGTTGCTGGGAGTTTCAGTTTCTAAACATGTGGAGTGGCAAGGTTCAGTAAACTTTTAATTAAGCTTACCATCATTTACAATTCTCCTGAACCCCATATAGTAAAGGGCCCTCTGACCCCATATAGTAAAGGACTCTCTGACCCCAATAGTTAAAAATGTCACCTTAGAGTTGTAGTTTCAAGCTGTCATTTGCACTGTACTAGTAGCTGTTTTTTTGCCCCAAACTGAGAAGACCCATAAGATTTACAGCATCCAGATGAGCAGTGACAGTGCTGAGTGAGTCCAGAAGCGAGACTACAGGAAGCAGGAAGTGTAAAGGTAGATCAGCTCCTGTAACTTTCTATGCAGGTTAACACAGCGCCACCTACTGGTTACTATCGGCAATTGCAGAATTTGGATCTAAATTAGGACTTGACCCGAGTATAAGTCGAGGTTAGGTTTTCAGGCTCATTTTAAAGCCTGAAAAATTCGACTTATACTCGAGTATATACGGTAACTTTCCTGCTTCGTTGATTGAGTGACATCACCTGACCTCTGGGTCTCCCCTCTGCCCCAGGGGAGAAGCATACTCAGTTAAGATTTAAAGCAGAAAATACCTGAACAGAAATATAAAAATAAAAAAATATATATATAATTAAATTAATGCAGGCAGAGGCTGGTAACATTACTACAAGCTGGTCACATGGCTTAAAACAGGAAGTGTCTAAACAGGAAATATAGCTGAACCCTTCCAGCAATAACGTCTTACAAATTTTACCTAGAGATATGATTTAAGGTTCATTTTGAAAATTTTGGTACGGCGGAAGGGTTTTTCATATAACCCTAACTAGTTTGGAAGAAATTGCAAACCCTTTAATACTTTAATACTACAGCAAAATTTTCAGTTGAGTTCTAGAAATCTTAAAAATATTATGTTTATATAATACATACCTAGTTATTCTACCTATTCACAGGCTTTCCATTGTACCTTTTGTAATCTGGAAAGTAAACCAGGGTGTCTTGAGTGACTGATTTTTTTTACAGTACTTGGGTACCAAGCACCTTGCTGCTATCAAGATATGGATGGCCAATCTTTTAATTCTAACAAAGGGGTTAGACAGGGTATAGTTTCCGTTAAACAAAAAAGTCTATGAAATTGTACATCTCATCACTATTTTTTCCTAGATTAGGCACACTGTGCATGTTATGTCCCACTTGAAGTAAAGATTTTAGTTATTTCACACAGTTCTACTTTTTGTCTTTTTTAAACAAGGTATATCTTTTAATCTGTCATCTCTGGGCTTTTAGTAAATTTGGTGACACAAATACACTATATATTTTTACCAAAAACAATTAAAAAAAAAAAAAATCTTGTTCCACTGATGCTTATACTGCAAATCCCAAAGCCATTAGATGAATAAGTTCTCTGCTCAGACAGGTGCTGACGTTGAGACACTGAGCATTCCATTTTTATTGTATCGGCAGCACTTAAAATTACTTCTACTGTGCGGTAGCCTTTTTAAAGGAACAGTCTGTAGCCTTTTCAAACGTTTAAAGCACACTTTATTTACACACATTAGATGCAGTTGGTTAAATCTAGAATAAAATCTGCACATAAAAATGATTTAACTAAAAACAAAACAGCAGGTTGTCCAATTTTACCCAATAAGTACTTTATGGGGACGTTGTCCAAATGATCTAATTTCAAGGTATCCCTTCATTTAAGCCTCTACCCACTTGTTGCTATCCTGAGCCTGACTGTGATGCACATTAACTCTGTGTTCTGTTTACTGATGATTTGCTGTGGTGGGCATCCTTTTCTGCTTTGCATGTTGTTTTGACCGTCAACTTTTTAAAAGGCATGTTCATCCCCGACAAACTTTTTATCCTGCAACTCCAACTCCCTACTTTTACAATACTTAACTTGCTCCCGGGGGTCCTAAAAGAAGATGCTAACCTTAAGTCTGAGGGTCCCTTACAGCTATGTGTATGCATCCTTTATGGCTTTACGAGCTCTTTATACACTCATGCAGATGTAAGAAGGGGACTCGTGTAGTCTTCTAAAGTCATTGGCTGGGGTCCTGGCCGAGACTTACGGCTAGCACCCAGAAGTGCAGTGAGGGACCAGTGGACTTCACGATAAATATTTTCTTTCAGGAAGGGTGGGGATCAAGTGTGACAGTAGGTTTTTGTGGGGTAAAAGGTTTGTCAGGGTGGTGAATATGCCCTTTAAGCTTACTGAAATCTGGAGTTTTTGTTTTAACTTGATTTCTTCCTACCCATAATTAAACAACTGCTGAGTCACTAACTGTTTAATTGGATGTTAAGTAAATATGTTATCTTCCGTAAAGAGCATGTACATAAGTACTGGTCACTGGTCATTTACCCCAACTGATTTATTCAGCACATTATTAGATGTATTACTAACCATATATTTAAGGATAATTGCCTCCATTTTTGCAGAGTAAGCTTGCTCCTCTGCTAACATCACAACCAACTTATCTGCCTACAACCCCAAACTGCTATGTTTACCTGTTTATTATATGCATTTGTAACCAGATATTTAATAACGGACATGTCACCAGGTTTTTTTTTATTTTAAGGGTGGATATGCCCTTTAAATTGGAAAAACACTGATGTAAAAATGTACACTGAAAAAAATACTTCATTCAATCTATAAATTAAATTAAAAATATAAGCAGCACTTACTCTGAGGTGTTTGTGTTGCTGCATGACTTCAATCCACTACTTGATTTGCTCAAGCTCTGTCTGTCACCCAGCCCCCAGCAAGACTCTCTGTGAGTGCAAGTATGTTCAGAAATCCCTATGAGGCAGCATTGGGAGAGGGAATTTCCCACCATGCAGTTCACGTACCAACTGTCGCCATTCCTGCTATAGCAATACTATACATAACAGTAGAGTCTATGATACTAAGGCACTTGATTGACAGCTGAAATGTGAGATGTATCTTAACATGTTTTCCCCACAAAGTGTATATTTCTGGAGTTTCACAATCCGTCCCCTTTAAAGATGCCCATACATACGTATTATGTTCTGGAAAGCTGTCCAGACCGATCAATTTGTGACTATTACAGACATAACATTAACGTTTAATCTGATCATTGTTGCTGTCTGTTCCGCATTCAGGTCGAATCAATGTAACAGTGGGGTGTATGACCAAAATTAGACGTACCTCTTTCTGACATATTAACATAAAGATCCATCAATGCAACCATGTGTCTATATTCTAACATCTCACTATTTACTGCTTTCTTACCCTGTGTTGCAAATCAAAGCAAATTATCAGTAGACCAAAATCCCTTTTCACATTTGCATTTAAAATGTTTAAATTTCATCAACATCTAAACCAAATTCTATATGTACGGTATATATACAGAGTTAACTGGAAAATAATATATATTAATTGGAAATATAGTGTATATATAGCAAATATGACTGCTAGAAATGTTTTTCTAATTATTAATTCCCCCCCTATCCTTTCTCGTGTATATGTTTTATTACTTGGATGCTACTTTAAAGGCTTCACAGGGTGCCATCTCGCGAGTAAACTGTTAAATACTCGAAACAATTTACTTAAATTATTTATCATCCTATTGAAAAGGAAACTTTTAGGATAAACCATTTTTCAGGCCTGTTCTTAACCGAATTAGACCAAGCCCTTGGGAGTCTTCCTCCCTTGTTTCATGGCCTGCGTATGGTCATTGTCCTTCATCCTAGAGAGAACAGCTCTCAAATCGGTAGTTCATTGAATAAACGTTGTGGGAGATTTACCTGGAGCTCCGGGGTAAATCTCCCGTAGTGAATTTGATAAGGGCTTCGTGACTTTAACTTGTTAAATATGTTTTATCCTGCGAAATCTCGTTCATGGATCTGTCTCCAGGAGATTGTGGAAATCCCTTTTGCCAAGCAAATGCTGTGTCTGGTCTGAGAACGTGCGCCTGATGCCAGTGCACATAACATGTTGCGGCAATCGTGCACGCATTTGACGTCATAACTAGACAAATAGTAATATTGTAGTGTACCATGAAGAGCTACCATTATAGTTAGGATATATATGTTCTTAGACAGTAACAAAGAAAAGTATAAAATAAAAATCAAGGGTAAATGTGGTCTCCATACAATTGCCTTCTATTTAAAATACTCTTATCATTCTTGGCTTGTTTGAAAGGTATGTCTCTAGCTTATCTGGTTCTTAAAGGACAACAATATCAAAAAAATAACATCAACATGAAATCGCTTAAGGTTCATTTCGGCCGATAATCAGCCCATGTATGGGCACTTTATCGGCCAAAACGGGAGCTCGTTCAGAGTTCCGGCGGGTCAGAGCAACGATCCCCGAAGAGCGGCCAGTTCGTCCGATACACGGGCCAGTATGGCCATTTGTACACATTGTTCATCGCGTTCATCATCTTTCATTTTTAAAGCTGCAGTAGGATACAACTGTGCACACTCAGTGCCTGTGGCAAACTGGTCAGAACAATGGTGCTGGTGATGTCACCGTGCTATACTGTTATGAATTTGAATAGATTGCAGCAAGAAGCGTGATCTTGGAGTTGTTTTAAACATAGGAATGTGCTCTTTGTTATAAAGGTCACTTGTATGGAGACCACATTTCACTTTACATCTTTATTTTTTTTTGCTGATAAAACAATGTATATGCATATATACTGTTAATAAATGTTTTAATCTTGGCCTCACTTTAGAAAGGTAAACAAAGCCCTTAATTTGGATGAATGACCTGATAAATTGCCCGTTGCTCATTTGCTAGAATTTCTCCCAAATTCTTTTGTCATAGTTGCACATGGGATCATTTAATGTATTTGCAGGTGCACTTTTCACCTCTAACATATTAACAATTGTTTTTCGTTTGCAGCGAGAACTTTCAAAAGCCACAAAATCTAACACCAACACTGGAATTATGAACTCTACCATTACACATCTGCCATTGTAATACACTGTGCATAGTGGAACAACCTGCAGAACGGATGCATCTCCTAGTATCTCTTCTATGGCGTTCCTGCCATGTGGATGCAATGTATAATTAGATGCCTGGTTCAAATAGGGGTGCTTTTCCCCCTCACAACCCCCCTATTTAACAACTGGGGTGAAATAGAATCGGCAGCACACGCTTTCTTTAAATGTAAAGCAAGTGGCTATGCAAATTTTGCACTCTTTCATAAAATTATATTAAACAAATAAATTTAAATGTTTAAAATCTGTAAATTACCAGGAAAAGTTGCTTTAGTTCCTTTTAGTTGCATGTTATTTCAGAAATGTAAGCTGTACTGTTATAAAAAACGTTACTATTCCTGTATATGAGTTTTATGCTTACAGTTCTCACTGAAGGTTCATGTAATTTTAGGTAGTTTTATTTGTGTATATATATATATATAAACGGTTTTAATGTTGGAGATTATCATAAACAACTTTGCACCTTTTTCATTGTCACTACATTTGTTTCACAGAGGTTTTTTTATTGCTTTAAATAAGGGCCAAGTGTTTGGAAATTTTGTTTTAATATGCAACTGGAAAGCATTTTCTTAAAGGAGAATAATTAAGTTCAGTGATTTTATAAGGGCCTAAACCACTGTAATTTTAACTTGAAAATCTTTAAAGCTAGCCATATGCATGCAACTGCTGTTGCATATGGCAGCACATTCTATCCAAATCTTTTTGGGGATGTCGACCAACTGTATCCGCTCCTTCTACTAAGTAAAGCGGTACTAAGGAAAATTTGTCAGCCTGATCCTGCACAATGCTGATGGCAGTATTTTATTTTAGCCACATAAACCTTGGCAAATTCCATTGGATCCAACAGAATTTGCCCTGTATCATTAATGTGAATGATGCTTAATAAACTCACAAGGCAAGGTAATGGCAAGTGGCAGCTTAACAATCAATTTGTTTAAGGAATGTACTGATATTCATTAAAAAATACAGTGATTTTGGTCCATCAGGTGTGGATCCCACTGAGCATTTTTGTATTTTGTAAGTCAAACTGACACTACGTCATATTTAGTTTTCCCAGACATGCATAACTGCCTTACATTTAAAAAGGTAAAGTTGTAGGAACAAACAAACAATTGTGGAGTGTATCTGGAAGTAAATGAACAATTATAGATGATACCCATGACCTGAGCTTGAAAGAGACATCAGGCATAAGGGCTAGGCCACACTAATGCCTTTTTTTGTGCGTTTGTTCCCGTGGTTTTGGTTAAAATGGAAATCACAGGAACACAAATTACTGCGATTTCCAATGCGATTGCGCATCCGTTTTGCGTGCACCTTTTTTGTACGCAAATGCATGCATCTTTATAATGTTAAATTTACAAAAGGGAATGTGCAAACACGGAACGACGCACAACACATGGAAATTGCACACGCAATTGCGTGCGATAACGCTCGCGATTGAATTTATGATTTGGTGTGTTGTAGTGTGGGCTCAGCCTAAGTGCATTTTTGTTGACAATTTTGTTTTCTGTATCCCTTGCCCTAGTATCTTTGGAGAGGAATTATATATAAGTTCAATGTGGATTAATTATAATACATACTTTTAATCAGCAGTTTCTGGATCATAAATCCGAAAGATATCTTTAGGTTTTAACTGGCAGTTTTATAGCAATGTGTAAGCGATCATTTTTAGCGTGCTGTAAAACCATCTGATTTTCATGAATTTAATACTCCACCATTAGGGGCTTTAGATTCAACCTGCAGTTCTCCCAGATGAGAATTACAAATCCAGATAAAGGTAGCCATGGTATATTTCCTACCACTTTAAAAAAAAAAAAAAGTTAGATTTTTCTGTCAAGTCATTGTCTAAAACAAGACTATTAGTTTGAAAAGCCGTGGTATAAGATGATTTAAATATACCACATGATGGCAAACTTTCTGCTGAAAAATTTGCTTGTCTGTTTGTTTAATGGAAAAATTACCATTTTTACCGCTACAGTGAAACTCCTGCTACCCCACTTTCCTCTGCAATTTAGAGACGTGAGCTTTATGCCACATACTCAAAAATGAGTAGGGAACATAATTGCTATTTTAAGTTGTTTTGCTTAAGCCAGTTTGCAGTTTTTAAGCTTATGAGTTCAATAACTACTTTTAAATTATACAGAAGATGCAATAAGTGCAAAAGTTCACCATTGCTATTAATCTGCAGCAACCAACCAGGTGTTATCTAACTGCAGTAACATGGCAAAAAACTACCATGTAAATGATTGCTTCAAATTAATAGCACTGCCAAACTTTTCTGTGCACCTCTTATAGCGTCTTCCCCATAGTGTTTTAATAACAAACATTCTCATTTTCTGGCAATAGAGAAACAATACAAATATCAGACCAGGTCTGAGTTAGTTTCTCCAACCCAAAAAAAATTTACATTTTTGTTTCAGATAATGTTATTGGCTTGTTAGTGCGGAATTCCAGTATTAAGATTTATAGCTAAAAGTTGTAGAGCTATTCAGGCTGCCTAAGCCATTTGCAACAAAACTTCATCATTACTCAATCTTTTCTGGGACCCAAAGAAGTGTGGTACTATTTGTATTTTGTAGTAAAATATAGTGGTATATACAGTTTACCTTAAATTGCAGACTTGTCCACGCTATACTATATCTGACTTCTGTCTCCTTTATATAAGGGTGTACTATCCATGTATCGGTAGATCTGTTTATGGCTACGGAAGTGCAAGAAAAATGTTCTTACGATATACCGCTTCTGTTTATTGGAATGCCGACCTTTAAAATATTGTGATAACGATGCTTAACCCCATGAAGGGTTTTGTGTTCATAGTATTGTTTGTAGCCCTACTTCTGACTAATCTACTCTGCACTGCTCTCTAGTTGTTTCATTAAAACCGTTCCAGCATCCAAGTCTTGGTTAGTTATAAATGACCATCTAATTAACAGTAGTTGGTTATCTGGTACTTGTCCAAAGCTTTTTCTAGCTTTAGTAATGCATTGTCATCTTTCATTAATTCTTACTGTTTTTTATTCAAGAAACTTCATTTTCTGGTAATAACTTTGTTATAAAATGTATCTAATATATCATTTCTCTCTCATTTGACTTTTGTACAGTTCCTGTAAAGTAAATTAAATATCTAAACTGCACAAACACTTGTACTGTTTACTTTGTTAAATTATTTATGTCATGGCCCAAGAAAAATTTTGGTTACGGACGTTAAACATTGTATCCATCCGTTTTCCCACATTTCTAAAGTGGATTATTGTAGTAGAAATGGATCCATTATTAACTTAACAGTGGGGCTCCTTCTTAAATTATTAAAGGGTATCTCCACTGAAAAAAAATAGTTTGGCCATTTAGTTTTATTGAAGAATGGGAGGAGCTAGGTCTTACCTCCCGTTCTTCAATAAAATGATCAGGAGCCAGGACAGAAGGTAAGCTACTTACACGATCGCTCGCTCCCCTGCCGCCTAGTCTGAAAGATCCTGACTGAGGACACGGCCACACTGCAGCAAAATCACATGCGATTTCATGTGCGATTGCGCATGCGTTTTGCGCATTGCGATTTACAATGCGGAACGCAAATCGCAATGCACCCAAAAACGCAAAAGCAAGCGCAAACTCATAAAAAGCACAGCAGTGTGGCCTAGCCCTGACTCTTGCGCATAGAAGACAGTCTGCCGTGATCTTTTAGACTAGGTGGCAGGGGAGCAAGCGATTGGGGTAAGTAGCTTACCTTCTCTCCTGATTGTTTTATTGAAGAATGGCAGGTAAGACACAGCTCCTTTACCTCCCGTTCTTCAAAAAAACTAAATGGCCAAACTTTTTTTCAATGGAGATACCCATTTTTTAAAAACATTAAAGGGTATTTCCTTTTCCAAATCCGATTTTGTATGTCTGACTTTACATAATCCATTTGCCTCCCTTAACACATAAAAAGATTCTGGTAAAAATATTGGTCTGTATAGTCTTTTCAACTTTTTTTGCCGTGGCCGAAAAGCAACACCACTATCAGAAAAACGATAAAAGAATTCTGTAGCCAATCCTTGGGTTTAGCAGCCTGTAGTTAAGCAACAGCCATAGTAGTAATTCTATTTAATTTCAGGAACACGGTAATCAAAGCATGTAGGGATGCCACCCTAAATGCATTGCTGGCACTAATGTGTGCACTTGTGTGAACAAAGGGTTATGTTTATAAAGGATTGGTAATTACAGGCAATGATCCTTTATGGCCATTGAGCAATACCACTAAAAACAGTATATTTTTCAATCACTGTAAATCACACATGGTTGAAAAAATACTGATGCTGCAGTTTCATGATGTGGTTGCTACCATACATTTAGTGATACCACGTTACCGGTATTATGCCGAACATTTAACTGTTGTAAAAACAATATTTAAAGGCGCAGTATAATGACATGTTTACTTCAGCTTCCCAGACAAAATACATATGTGTTCCAGTTTCTACAGATTACATCATTAACAAACAAATTGTTGTCGGAAAAATATTTAACTAATAACGGTTGATCCTGACTGTGTGTGTCCCCGTGGCCAAGCTGTCCGTACTTACCTAGAGAGGGGGACAAAATTACGACTATGAGTTATAATGCAGTAGCCTTAAACATAATATATATTTATGAGGTAATATCCATGAATAAAGTGATAATTTTCAATGTCAAACAATAAAAATATAATTTTATTAGAATATTAGGTAAATAACTTTAAAATAGAGATGTTAAAGGGGAACTAAAGCTTTGTATCTTAAGTTTAGAACAACAAATTGCACATTTTTGATGGAAACCCTAAGCACCCTGTGCTCAGCAACTTGCCAGGTGATGGTAGTACAAACATCAAAGGCCTTCTACTTAAAGGTCACCCTAACAAAATCATCAAGTAGATGCACACTACATGTTCTAATGTTGCGTGCATCTACAGTAATGAATGTTTTAAGTTTATTGTACAAAACATACAAAGATGTTTCGGGGAGATATTTGCCCCCCTTCTTCAGGTAGTATACTACACATGGATGAAAATGGAACAGTCTGTGTGTTATGGTCTGTTCTTTTTTATATCTAGGCTTAAAATGGATCCGCTGCTACCCGTTTATGTCTGAGAACAGTGTGAATGAGGCCTTATGCTAATTATTTAAATATATCCAGATTAAAGGATATGTACACTGAAAAAGTAAAAAGTGTGTCTTTTTTTTTTTTTTTTTGCCTATTCCCTACCTTCAGTGTTAGTTTGTGGCTGGTTTCCTCCTCCATGGTACTGTGGCACCTAAGACTGCCCCCACGAGATGTGGCTTACCATTCCAAACAAAATTGTCCAAGAATCTAGATGCTGCGCGCTCTGTGACGTCGGTGCACGCGGGGCTGTATCCGTGTGCATGATGATGTCAACGCGTGGTGAAGTCATGCGCGCAGATCAGCCACGGGCACATGCGCGATGATGTCACCAGATGCGCAGCGTCTAGATTCTCTGACAATCTTGTTAGGAATGGCAAGCCACATCTCAATGGGGGTGGTCCTAGGAGCCACAGTACCATGGAGGAGGAAGCCAGCCACAAACTAACACTTGAAGGTAGGGAGTGGGAAGGGAATAGACAAAAAAAAAAAAAGGCAACCACGTTCAGCTTACAGACCCATCTATCTAATAACATTAGGTTACTTTTTCAGTGTACATATCCTTTAAACGTTTTAAATTAAAGGGCATGTCTAGCCAAAAATAAACTTGGTAAATAGGAGAGGAACCCCCACTCATGGGTGTTCTAAGATACTGATAATTATTTTACGATATTGATCGTAGTTCTACGATATCGCCATTGTAAATCTACGGTGACTATATCGTAGAATAACTATTGTTATTTTAAGACGACCACGTGGTTCCTTCAACTTTTTAAGGTTGTTCTACAATAACGATCAGTATTCTACGATAGCGATATTGTAGAATTATGATCGATATTGTAAAATAACTATCGTAGAAAACCAATTGTTATTATAGCCCAAAGATGCCTCTGAAGGGACTAACCTGACCCAGTCCCTCGCTGCCTATGTGTCACCCCCTGCTCCTGTTTCGAGCAAAAACAGAAGCAGAGGGCCTCTGCGCTGACAAATGCTCTACTTCCTGGTCGCGGCTGTCAGGCAATTCGGTCCCGTTGCGCCTTAGGTCCCAGAGGAGGAGCGATGAGGGACCAGGTTAGGTAAGTCCCTTCATAGGCACCTTTGAGATTTAAAAATATTGCAAAAATATATCAAAAGTTAATTTTTGGCTGGACATGCCCTTTAAGCCGATCCATCCTCTTGTTAATCTTGTCCAACTATCCGCTAATAAATTGTTACAAATTTTCATTCATTTCTCAACCACTAAAGCTGTGCACATTGCAGCAAAATCAGACCATTCCTTACAGACCAGATCATATAGGGCCATATTTATAAAGGCCCAGTATCGCCATTTAACAATTAATTCCAATAGTAATTTTACGATTGCAATTGTACTCTGGCCTATACAATTCCATTACGGTAGTCTACCGCATGGTAATGTACGGCCACACATTGTTCATTAATCAATCAAATAACCCACGCTGCTGATCCAGACCCTTCTGATGCTTCTGTGCACAGAAGCAGCAGCAGAAAGCAGCCAAGGAAACAATGTCTTACTAAAATGTAAATTTAGTGACCAGTTTGAGCAAATTCAACATAGGATCTCCTGCAGCATATCAGTTATTGCCTCTTTTGAAAGCAGTGGCAGAAGGCAGCTGGAGGGGGAAAATCTCCACTGCACATGCCAGAAACCTTTCAGAGGCAGAAATGTATTACTCCAGGAAAAGGCTTCTACTCTTTAGTTTCCTGTACTGTATTTCGCCATACAGGAAAACCATTTGCAGCAGAAGAGATAGGCGAATTTTAGTGGGGAGGTGGACATCGGGAAAACACTGTGCGAGTATATTATTATATACTAGTAACTTACCCCATCCCCATGAATATAGCTCTCCAGAACCTGCAATAAAAAAAAAACTGGGATAATATGGGCTCTCTACCAACTCATTATAAATTAAATTGTATTACTGCATTTGAAAGTGGAACCCAGAATTCAGCAATACAAGGCATCATTGCCAACTACAGGAAAAACATTCAACCATGATTTCAGACCTGCAGCCCCTCATTAAATGAGTCTTTGCTACAATTGGAAGATTTGAAGGATGGATTTCAAAACCCTAAAGCTAGGTACACACAGTAACGATTTCTGAAAGATGACAGACAGGATCTGCAAGATCCTGTCTGCCATCTTTCAAAGATCTGCATACACACAGTCCTGAGCGTTCTCCCTATGAACTTCATAGGAGAACGCTCGGGACTGTGTGTTTCCATCGGCCGCGCTAGACTCCCTATAGGAGTCTAGCGTGGCCGATGGAAATTTTCGGCCTTTCCCGAACGAGCGTACGGCCGACCCGATCGTTTAGCGGCCGCGCGCTCGTTTGGGAAACGAACGTACACACGTAACGATTAAGCCCCGATACCGTCGGATCCGACGGTATCGGGGCTTAATCGTTAATGTGTGTACCCAGCTTAAATTACATTGCTCAATATATGACTATCAGGGCAATGCACCAAGAGGCACACAGCCTCTTGGTGCATGCTGTGAAGATGCCGTGTGGTTGCAGAGCCTTCTTTCAATATATCTACATGTAGTTTTGGGACGAGTCTGGATAATCCTTTGAAGTGCACTCCCCATTGGCAGATCTCGCGATCAGTGTAAGCCCTGGGATCTCGCGTGGTTTTTGTTTTCTGCCTATATATAGATTTACCATTTGCTGAACCATTTGTAAATTAGGTAGTATTAATGCTTGGACCCTTAAAAAGGGGCCTGCTTATAAACTGCTGGTATCAGTAATCATCAATGCCATAGGTTTGTTACAGGCACATTTTTACCGACCAATATCAGTGTGTAATCAGACCACAATAAAGGGAATATGGGTAGTTGGTATTATACACAATGGTCTATATTTAGAACACAGCTGTAAATTCTTTTTAAACCATTAATGATAAGAGATCGCAAAAATGTTTCTTTATAAAGCAGGGGTATAATGAAATAGGAAGCAATAACTGACTACTCAGTAGTGATACACAACTGCCACTACCAATCCTCAAACAGCAATACCTAAATAGTTATGTATTCTTACTGTATGTAAGAATATCTTTAAAGGAAAGGAAAGCAAAAAATAAATTAGCCGGAATGGATTCTATAGTTCCTAACTAGTTGCAACCCTCACCTCTGAAATCAGCAGCAATGGGGAGAAATAATATGTAAGAGGTAACAGGAAGGACAGCAAGTAGTTACTTTAGGCTGTGTACAAGCCGGCTGATGTTTTGAGGCGATCAACCGAAATTTCGGTTTTGGCAGTTGATCGGGATGGTAAAATTGCCTTGTGTGTACACAGCCTTAACAGTTCTGGGAGGGGCACCGAGGGAGGGGGGGGTCTAGAGAATTCACTGAGCATGTGCAACTTTGTAAAAATGTCAAGGACACAAGCTCGTTGAAGGGCTGCAGAACTGCAGATGGACAGTAGGACTGAGAAGCCAGAAACCCTCAGAGATATTGTCTATAAAATGCAGCTATCTTAAGTGATGAGTTAAAGAATCATTTTAGGATTATTTATATTATAGCTTAAAAGACAACACCCTCATAAGAACATTTTAGAAAGAATTGCCTCTTTAAATTATCAGGTTTCCCACTACTCCTGGATCTTCCGGGAGTCTCCCGCAAATCGGGGTGGTCTCCCGCGAGACCACCCAGCGCTCCTGCAAAGGAGAGGAGTCCTGAATCTCCTCCCCGTTACGCCCCATTTATGTGTGCCATGCTCCCAGACCTCCCACGTCACACCCTAACCCCGCCTCCCCCACCCCCAGCGTGTATGCCCCGCCCACCGTGTGACGTCAATGGCGTCTCACAGCGTAGCCACGCCCCCTCACCCACCCTGCCCCGAAGGACGAAGAGGCAGGGTGGTATGTTGGAAATATGTTGATATATCATAGTTTGTCCTATGAATTAATTACTGTATGCCTGCTATGCTTCTAGATGCCTCATGGAAACTGAGCAATTTAGAAACCTGTACTGAGCCTGGGCATGCTCAGAAGTGGCAGACAGGAGATTAACATTCAGTCATTGGCTGTGATGTCAACTGTCAAATCCATTACTGACAGTTACTAACTGGAAGAACCAGGAAGCAGAAACAGGGGAAACAGGACATTGTGTAGGATTTCAGGTTAGACTTAGATATTTCAGATTTCAAACTATTGTCGTTTAGGGTCCTGGGGGGTGATTTACCTGTATGTAAGTTTAGATTTGGGGGCTGAACTTGCCCTTTAAATTTAACCTAATAGTTTTAAGGCGTTTTACAATGATCAATATTTAAGTATATGATTATTAAATATGCCCCTATAAGTTCATACAATCTTATTTTAAAGGGCAAGTCCAGCCCCAAAATGAAAACTTAAATACAGGTAAATCACCCCCCAAAACCTTAAACTGTAAGAGTTTGAAATCTGAAATATATAAGTCTAACCTGAAATCCTGCACAATGTCCTGTTGCCCCTGTTTATGCTTCCTGGTTCTTCCAGTTAGTAACTGCTGTGATGTCAACTGTCAAATCCATAACTGACAAATGACAATGTTAATCCCCTGTCTGCCTCTACTGAGCATGCCCAGGCTCAGTACAGATTTCTAACTTGCTCAGTTTCCATGAGGCATCCAGAAGCATAGCAGGCATACAATAATGAATTCATAGGACAAAGTATGATATATCAGCATATTTTAAAGAGGCCATTCTTTCTAAAAGATGTTCTTATAAGGGTGGAGTTGTCCTTTAAAACACATCAGTCCCATATACAGGTTTATTGTACTTACATGTCACCGCAGCTGTGTGTCTAGATCCACAGCTAATTTTACACGCTTCTGTTTCTTTTGGTAGATCTATCAAAGCAGGAAAGGCCTGAATGCTTATAAACTCAAAGGTATCTCCCATCTCATTTGCCGTGTGTGACTTCCCACTGTTTCCCCCTAAACAGTAATAATCACCAATAAAAAATTAAAATCTGTGTTGCTCACTGTGAATCTCATTGTAACCTAATATGTTTCTTTTGTACTCACGCTCTAGTGTTAACGTCCTGCAGGGAAGTCCAAGTTGCCCAGACTCATTCCATCCCCAGCAATAAATGTCTCCACCTTCTGGAGAATTATAGAAACGGCAACTTTAACCTTGCATGATCAACAAAGATAGGGTTATTCACTCAATAAAAGCGCTTATCGTTAAAAATGGTGCTAATTTTGCCCCAACCAATCAGATGTTAGTTTTCAAATGTTAAATAAGATCTGATTGGCTGGGGCAAAATTAGCACCATTTTAAAGGGCATGCCCACTCTGAAATATATCTTTTTATATAAGGTAGGTAAAAGCTTCCCACCCCCAACCACCATAATATATTTTTTAAAATATGCCCTGATAGTTACTTACAGCCCCTTCTCTCCCGCGCCGTCTTCTATCCAGCTCCCTGCTTGCGGAAGTTACAAGCAGTGGCTGGTCTGCCATCCACGTCTGTGATTGGCTAAGACACAGCCAATCACAGACGGGGCTGATGTCATCAAAGACGCCGCGGGAGAGAAGGGTTTGTAAGTAACTTTTTATAAAAAATAATAATAATATGGCAGTTAAGGTTGGGCAGCTGTTACTTACCTTCAATAAAGAGGATTTCACGCTAGGTGCCACGGCCTCAGAGGATGGATCTGGATGGTGGGAGGGCTCCCCTGCGCATGCCTCAGACCTTGATGAGGTTGAGGCAGAGAGAGGCACCGGATGAGTCATTGACAGCTTCTACACTGTAGTTTCCAGCACAGCAGGAGAACCATTTGGAGCAGAAATGCCAGGTAAGGATTTTTTTAAACTACAGAATGTGGCCAGTATGGGGTTAAATTTCAGTTTTGGGGGTGGACATGCCCTTTAAACGATAAGAACTTTTATTGAATCTCCCTGAGTGTGTATAAATGATGAAGATATGGTTACAGTTTTATACTGCCGTTCACAATACAAAGAAGGATAATAAAGTTATTACCACTGATACTGGCAGAATGCCAGCCCCCTGCAGCTATTTCCTTCATTCCCACACCATTTAAAGCATCAACAATACGAGGCTCTAGTACATCTTCCAATTCATCATGTCCAAGCTGTCCATGCCTCAGGAAAAAAATTAACAGAGGTATTAACTTGCATTACTATTATTTGATGTATATTATGTGTATTTCTATGTTACAGTTTGTACCTCCCAGCTCCCCAGGTGAGTACAGTCCAGTTGGATGTCAGCAGTACAGCATGCTCATTTCCCAAAGCCAGTTTGTGCGCACAGACTTTACTGGGAAATTCCATCAAGAATGGAGGTTTAGGGATGATATATCCATTGGCTACCAAGGGAAATGCTGAAAAAAAAAAAAAAACATTTTTATAAATTGTGTAAAATTGTCAATAATCCGCAATCAGGGGCAGTGAAAGCATTACAGCCATGTAGAGAACTATTTCATTTCAAAATATTGTTTTTTTACCTGAAGACATTTGAAAACACCCAGCATTCTGTTTTTGAAGAGAGATGCTGGGAGCTGTAATTTCCTAACATACACAGTGATACTGTTTGAACATCCCTTCCTTAAAGTTCTCTCATTCACTAAGCCTCTCTAACTCCCAGTCCCAGCCCCACAAGTAGAGAGGAGCATGGTTAAGCTAGAAATACACTGCTGTCACTTATTTCCCCACAGATTCCATCAGTATTCATCTGCACTATGACAGCTACACTCACCCGACCCACCTTCCAAGTTCTTTATAAGGATATCTCTGGGTGTGCATGTACATCTGACTACACTGTCAAGCTTTAATCTAAAACAGGTACATTTTCCTCCACAATGATAACCGCAGTAGTTCATCGCATGTGTATAGCCAGCTTCAGAGATTAAAAGACAAGCAATAAAGCCGATAAACCTTTAAAAACAATTCATACCAATAGGAACTGTATATTTTTTCATTACAAGTATTTTTTCCTTACATGTAAGGCCAGAAAACCGTGGGCCAATATTTGGCCCCAATCTAATTCCGGTCAAATCTTTTTGTCATATTAGGTGGGGGATCTGTAGCCACAATTCTGATCATGTTAAACAGGCAAATTAATCAGTCGGTCCAAAATACTGACATTGTCACTTTAATTCAGTATATTGATATATGTAGTTTGACCATTGTATACCAAGGCTAAGAAACCAACCCATTCTCTAATGCCAGATTGAAGAGAAAAATCTTCCAAAAAAGGCAGCGATAATGTACTTTTATAAAATTTTACAAACGTGGGGAAAAGTGTAGGATATCTTCTTTACTTCCCTCCTTTAGAATGAATACATCCAGCTCTAAAAATACCCTGAATTTCCTTTGCAGCTATGTGAAGCCAATTGCACATACAGTAGATAAAACTGCAGACACTCTGTCAAGGTCTGGGTTTAACTCTAAATTAAGTTGATGGCAAGGAAAGCATTTCTAAAAAAAGCTTTACTAAGCCAGAGACCCACGTGCCAGTAATAACAAGGCATAGTATAAAACTAAGCAATCTCCAATATATTTCAGAAAGGGACTTTACAGAAGAGTCACAAGAAACAAATGACAAAGGGTGAAAAACAAAATTCCCAGTATTAATAATCCATGTGGTTTCCAACACACATCATGTCAAAGTCTGAAATATATATCTCATGAAAGGAGCAGCCCATGTCACTGCAATGGCTATCACTGCATTATTATTTATTACAAGCAGTGTTTTATACATTTAGTGTATTAGTGTAAAATAAAATTACATAAATTGTGTCCAGGTGGAAGATCCATTTTCCACATTGGTTCAGCCTGAGATCCTTCAGTGCTTAGTGTCTTCGTATCCCAGCACTGCAGTTGGTCTTTTAACTGCACCAGAAGATATTTCTCTGTAGGAAAGACTTCAACACAACCCAAATCATTAAGCATGAGATCCTTAGGGGGCGAACCACTGATGAATCCATTAAGCAACAGAGAGCCATCCGCTGTAGAGAGAAAAACGAAACAATTGCACTAAATTAGAAGAAACAGAAAAGGCATAAAAACTGAGATGATGTTCAGAGATTTATTTTAAGAAATAAAAACGATATTAAAGGGTATCTGTGGTTTACATAAAAGGGGCTTTCATATGAAAACCATTTGTATTAATCTGAAGTCAATCCAACCCTTCCAGCTGCAGCCACAATTAAAGGACAACTATACTCACCTCACCCTCGCTCCTCTTACTCCATAGCTGCATAGTACCCAGGGTGAGGACCTAAAATCGCTAAGTCCTCACCCTGGGTACTTTCCCTAACTCCTGCACTACTTACCGCAAATCTGCTTCGCCGATCGCTCCATTCCTCCGCTCTTCCTGAATCAGTGACAGATCGCGAGGCAGCCAATAGGAAGATACGCTCTGCAAGGAGGCGTGTCTTCCAATTGGCTGCCTCGCGACTGTCACTGACAGTAGAAGAGAGGTGGAACAGTGTGGATCGGCGAAGCAGATTTGGGGTAAGTAGTGCAGGAGTTAGGGAAAGTACCCAGGGTTAGGACTTAGCGATTTTAGGTCCTCACCCTGGGTACTATGCTGCAGTGGATCGGGGAAAAGGTGAGTATAATTGTCCTTTAAGTAATAAACATTGGAAGGTCTAGGGAATCCTCCAGCATGCCAACATCACCTCTACCCGTGGTCAATGCATGCACTATCAAAAATTCATAATATAAAGAGGCAACAGCAAATTCCCCGACGTCATTGGAAAGCAACGGGGCACCTGCAGTGACATCATAGTGCGGAGAATTGAAGGATTTGGATCTTTGAATTTTCTTGATTTGATTGCAGCTGCTGCTAGAATGGCAACAGTTGGATCAAAGTTACAAAAAGGGTTTTCATATAAAAGCAGTTTGTGTTTATACCAGTTACCTTTTAACTTCCAAAAAGTACTATTTTCCTTTTTACTCAATATTTTTATTACATTTTCAACATACAAGAAAAAAGAAAATAAAAAGGTTGCAAAAATTACAGGTATGTCCCTCTATTGCTGAATAACCATTCCCAAAAACCATTTTCCTCACATTCAGAGTAGTATGTGAATGGGGAGATTACGCGGAAAGGAAAAGAGAGAGAAAGAGTAGTACTACCCTCCTCTTCACCCTACCTTTTTCTCTGTCTGTCTGTACCATATAAACGGAGCAAACATTAAAGGGTTAAAAAGTTACATGCATTTCCATATCCACAGTTCGAACACAACAACATAATATGTCAGTAACATAGCTGCTGTTAATCATTGGAGGGTATGGACCCCAGGCTGCTATTGTGGATCGAACTAAAGGAACATACATAGTAATTGAGGTTGAATAAAAATATACGTCCATCAAGTCCAACCTTTTCACCCTCTTTTCATGTATCCCACCCCTCCGGGATTGTCCCGGAGTCTCCCGTGAGATCACCCCAGACTCCCGCAACTGAGAGGAGGCTTGAGTCTCCTCCTCAGTCACGCCTACTTTGTAAGGCCATGCCCCAGAACGCCCATAACCCCTCCGTAAACCCGGCTCCTACCACCCATAGAACATTGGCCACGCCCCACGTGACATGACACCCCACCCCCTGTGTGACACCACTCCCCTTTCCCACCCTGCCTGGAAGCCTGAAGGGGCAGGGTGGGATGTCTGCTTTTTAACCCTACCTAACACTTGATCCAGAGGAAGGCAAAATAGTGATCGCATGCGCTGCAAAAGGGAAAAAGAGGACATAATGGGGCCTTACACATACACTTTACATTAGCATGCGGTAACGCACACGATAGTGCAACGCACAGAAATGCT
Organism: Hymenochirus boettgeri; assembly: GCA_019447015.1. Taxonomy (NCBI): domain Eukaryota; kingdom Metazoa; phylum Chordata; class Amphibia; order Anura; family Pipidae; genus Hymenochirus; species Hymenochirus boettgeri. The sequence continues at coordinate 201,462,351 of CM033471.1, read as the reverse complement.
CAGAAAATACCCTAGTAGGGCCTAGCCCTTATTATTTGTGTTTTCTTCTCTGCACGCCTTCCATTACCAAGGTGTCCAATTTGTTTATGGGATTCCAAAACTGCATCGCATATTCCAAATGAGGCCTTACCAGTGCTTATTAAAGAGGGAGAATAACATTTTTCTCATCTTTATACAAGAGAAAATCTTGCTAGCTCTAGCCATTGCTGTCTGGCATTGCTTGGAACATCTAAGTCTGTTATCTACCAGAACTCTAATAAGAGATTTACTTGTCTGCAAAGATTCAGGCATTAGAATCTACTCCTCAGAAAGATTAAAAAAAAACACAAGTTTAAAATTAAAAAGTCATGCAGCCAGGGCTGAAATCCTGTCCAAACACAGGCCCTGGCAGCCCAACTCCTGAAATGCTCACTCCCCTACCTCAGCTCCACCAAGTCCATTCCCTGGACACGCCTCTGCCATGCCCCACCGGGAGATATCTGGCAACCCTGTATCGGTACAAGTGGGACCAAACTCTTCGGAATTATAGGCCCATTTTGGCTTAATTATATTTGGCTTTTGTGCGCTTTTTAAAATTGCTATACAAAAACTTTTATTTATGATAACAACAGCATATCTTTAAGTTGACAGTCTCAATAGACAGACTGAGGAAGATGATAGACAGACTGTCATATCTGTTGTATTCAATTAGATCAACTGGACTTGAAGTTTAGTTCTTGAAGACGTTTTTCTAATCATCCGACTGGCTTTCTCAATTCAGTATGACTTGTACAAGAATCTGTGGCAATTATGTGGATAGTTGTGTGATAGTAGTGTGGCAAGTATTATTGGATAGTGGCTAAGAGGTGTTACAGGAAGCCCAGAGTAAGGTGTTAAAACAGCATTGTACATGGCATAACACATTGACAAAGGAACGTGACTGGTTTAAGAGAGGTGTTAAGGAGGCCATTTATGTGAGAATAAAGAAACCAAGCCTTAATAGAGGTGGGGGGGTTCGACACCAACTGTCTGCCATGTACAATGCTGTTTTGACACCTTACTCTGGGCGTTCCTATAACACCTCTTAGCCCCTATCCAATCACGCCCTTAACACCTGGCTGTGATATGCTAATTGGGATTTTCCAGGGTACATAATTGCCACACATTCTTGTACAAGTCATTCTGAATTGAGAAAGCCAGTCGGATGAGTAGCGAAACGTCTTCTATTGATCTAACTGAATACAATAGATATATAATAGATATACCTTCACAAGCATTGACAGACTGTCAAACATATGAGATGCAGAACATTGCCTTCAGTCCCATGGATCTACAGCAGGGGTGGGCATTTCAATTTCACTCATTTCAATCATTTAACATTATTGTGGGGGTTACGGGTCTAGTAGCAGGGAGAGGTCAGGGGCAGCCAACAGGCGGCATTTGGCACCTGAGCCTTACTTTGCCCAGCACAGACCATCTGACAATATTGTGATTCTCATACAAATTCCAACTATGGTGACACAGACACACAACATGGATCTCATGGAGTAAGAAGGGGGCATTCTGCCTGGGATACTACCTTATAGCAACCAATGGGCGTTTGGCAGGAAGTTGTTGAAAGCGGACATCTGATTGGTTGAAATGGTTTAAGAGGAAGCGTAAACTTTTACCCAATAGGCCCATGTTGGTCAGTAGTGCTGCTTCATATCCTACCTATCAAGATAGCGGAGTAGCTCCAGGAAGGGACGGGTTTTATGATGTGTTTCGCTTCAGCAGGGCCATTGCCTGGTAGCCGGACTGGCTCCGGAAGGTCCGCACTGAGCTTCACGCCATGTTCCAGCTGCTCAAACCCGCTGTATCCGAACCCGAACCACGACATATGACTGAGACTCCGTTTGCGGCCTCGATGTTGTAGATCCCCGAGTTCAATGAATTCTGAATGTCGTTAAGTAATTTGTAAAGCGCCCGTATCTCTATGGTCCTAGTCACAAGTCGCTCCTACAGTTCACGGCTGGACTTGAACAGTGTTATGGCTAGCCCCGCCCATTACGGATGATGCCCAGGGCATAGAATAGACAGGGAGATTCAATAACAGTTCTTATCGTTTAGAATGGTGCTAATTTTGCCCCAACCTATCAGAACTTATGTAACATTTGAAAGCTAACATCTGATTGGTAGGGGCAAAATTAGCACCATTCTAAACGATAAGAACGGTTATTGAATAACCCCCAGAATATTTAAAGGTAAACATACACTCTATGCTTTATATCAGTTAAAGGGTATCTCCACTTCAGTTTTATTGAAGAACGGAAGGTAAAAATTCTCCAAATCTGTTAATATGAGTGGAGATACACTTTAACTGACAATACTGCCCCCCCCAGCAGGGAGCTGGGTCTCAGAGTACTAATCCTGCAGCTGCTATGTATCTTTAAAAAAACATTTTTCGACCCACTAGTAAGGGCTAGGCCACACTAGCATTTTTGTGCACACGTTTTCGCTCGCAATTGTTCCTGTGATTTTCGCTAACATGGAAATCGCGGGAACGCACACATTCCTGCTATTTCCTATGCGCATGCGATTGCACGTTCGTTCGCGTTTTGCATTCAAACATTTTTTCGCACAATCGCATGCGTTTTCTTTGCAAATATGAAAATGCTTGCGCAAAAGCTAAACAACGAACGTGAACGCAAAGACATCGCGTGCAATAAGGCTCGCGATTGTGTGCACAATTTGGTGCTTTGTAGTGTGTCCTCAGCCTTAGCCTTGTCTTTTTGATTTTGGCCCCTTAGGCTATGTTCACAATACACAACAAAGAACGTATGAAAAAAATGCAGTAAATCGCATTTGCAATGCGTTTGCGTTTTTCATTGCATTTTTATGCAGTGCGTTTTTGGGTTAAACGGCAAATGCATTAAAATTGCACATTTTCTTCTTCCCCTTTGATTTTTATTGTGTTATGTAGTTGAGTTTGACACCCCTGCTCTAGAGAGAACCATTCAGACAGGCATCATGGTAGGGTAAAGATTAAAGGAACACTAAATCCCGTTTTTTAAGTATTTGCCGTCCGTTTCTATTATTTACAGGGAGGTGAGAACGCTTATTCCCACCTCCCTGTGAATAATAGTACGCTCGGTTGACCTGAAACTTGCCGCTCCTGCATCTAACAGCTGTTCTGTCCCGATCGCGCACATGCGCCTAAGAGTCCCTTTAAACTGGATGGACATATAATAATACTGTTATTCCATGGTCCATAATGTTTTTCTAAATAGTGATCTTGTTCCCATCCAAACTCTTCTTCTTTAGTGTAAAATAACCGTAGCTTATGTAAGCAGCATTCAGTCAAGCGCCTCCACTAATTTAGGTGCCCTTCTCTTGAGCCTCGTACCCAAGTTAATTTCACGGCCAATGCATGACCCCCAAGTGCAAGGCGGATGGTGTATGCATTCAGTCGGGCTTCATTCAGCTGATCAACGAACAACACCCAACCAAATGCATGCACATGTGCGATAAACGGCCGTTCGCCGCCCATGTGCCTTGTGCTTGGGGGTTGTTCATCAGCTGTGAAATCATACATGTGTACAAGCCTTTAAAGGGTATCTACAGATGTGAGATTGGGGTGAGGGGCAACCCGTGACATACAATGTGTATGCACAATTGTTTCGGCCGATAATCGTGCCGTGTATGGGCACTTAAAGCATAGGCAGCCGAAATGGACCAACAGAAATTTTATGGTCATTCGTCAGTAACAGCCTCTACACACTGATGATAATGGGTAAATCCCGTCATTCCCAGACAGGATTTACCCATTATTGTTTGTGTGTATGGCCAACTTTACTGTCGTTGGGACAGCTTGAAGTAGAAAAATTGTCTGCAGCACCACTACAGTTGATACCTTCCAAGACAACCAATTATATTACAGCACAGAGACCTGACTCTGATAAGGTGGGCATGAACAGTGCCGATACCTGATTAATCCCACTGTAATACTTTGTGTGGGCTGAAAATAACTGACAACTACCACCGTCGGCATCACTGTCTGAATGGAATTTCCGTCAGCGGGTATCGAAATCACTGGGATCTGCTGATGTACATGCGATCCTAATAGCATGTGTATGGGCACCTTTAGCCACAGATCATGCTACAGCTAATTCTAACTGTGTTGATAAATGGTGGTGCTAGGGACAGAATTAATAAAATGGCAGTAAAATAAGTTGACTATTTATATCATTGGAAGTCTGGAAAGCTGTCAGCAATGCATGGGACCTGAAAATATACTGCAGGGTAAGAAGCAGCTTTTAAAGTCTTATCGTGGACTTTCATATCGGTGCAAAGACATCTGTATAGAAAATAGGTGCATAGAGGGTGTGTGTGCATATGCTCACAAGGCTCTTTGAAGACTACACACTACACACAGGGTGTGAGTTGTACTGGAAACAACTGAAAACCTTATTTATAGAAACCTTTTCTAACATGCAAGTAAATGTAACTTACTAGGGAAGAATCTCAATGTTTAGGTGTTCTGGGGAGAAAAGCTTTCACATTAGGATTAAAAAACATTTGGTTCTCCTTTCGAAAACCCAATTAGCAATTGAGCAAAAATACTTTTCTACTTGTAAGGGGACATTCCTTAAAGGACAACTCCACCCTCATAAGAACATCTTTTAGAAAGAATGGCCTCTTTAAAATATGTTGATATATCATACTTTGTTCTATGAATTCACTGCTGTATGCCTGCTATGCTTCTGGATGCGTCATGGAACCTGAGCAATTTAGAAACCTGTACTGAGCCTGGGCATGCTCGGAAGAGGCAGACAGGAGATTAACATTATGTCATTGGCTGTGATGTCAACTGTAAAATTCATAACTGACAGTTGCTAACTGGAAGAACCAGGAAGCAAAAACAGGGGAAACAGGACATTGTGCACAATTTCAGGTTAGAATTATATATATCAGATTTCAAACTATTACTGTTTATGGTTTTGGGGGGTGATTTACCTGTATGTAAGTTTTCATTTTAGGGCTGCACTTGCGCTTTAAATCTGATTTATAATGATATGTCCTACTACAGCATAAATGATGCTCATTTCATTATGAAATGAGTGAGACACCATATTGACTGTGGTAAAGTGTTTGTTTTCCAAAACTTTTGGTGGTGATAAATGTAGCAGATAATGCTTGTCTAAGCAGCAATTACCCCAACACTAATTATTACCCAGACCCACTAATCCATCATAGACCACCAATCATCCATCCATTTGCAGATTCCATAAATGCTACATACACAATTAATCAGTTATTGAAGCGGCAATTCTTATTATTTTCTCTTGAACTCCCTACCCCTTTTTAGCTATATTTGTCATTACCCGTGTTTTTTCTTTAAAAACCACTGCAAATACTAAACTGTAGTATTAAAGGGCAAGTCCAGCCTAAAAATAACTTGCCTTTAAGATGCTTATTACCCCCAAACCTCACTTTCGCAAGGTTCATATATTTCAAAGATCCCCCAGAACTTACTTACCTGACCCGGTCCCCCGCAGTCTAGGCGCCGCCCCATGCTCCTATTTCGAGGAGCAGGGGACTTCTGCGCTGATAGCCGCTTCACTACCTGGTCGCGCCTGTCAGGCAATTAACTGACAGCCGCAACCAGGAAGTGGAGCGTGTCAGCACCAACGGCAGAGTAGAAGCGTTGATGGACCGGGTCATGTAAGTAAGTTCTGGGGGATCTTTAAAATATATGAACCTTGCGAAAGTGAGGTTTGGGGGGTGGGTGGGGGGTAATAAGCATTTTAAAGGATATTTTTAAGCTGGACATTCCCCTGAACCAGAATGCACATGGTGTGTAAACTTTGGAATGGACTTTAGGCATAGAATATTAAAAATGAATCAGGACACAAAACTGGAAAGACAGAGTGCTTTGTGTCAGCCTGTGTATTTTTATTGTCTTAAAGTAAAATATCGGACTAAAAAACCCTGGAATCTAATAAAAAAAGTGTGTACAGTGCCATACAGATATGTTTCTTATGCAATAAACAATGTGTGACAGTCTTACAAAAAAATGGTAAAAAAAAAAGTATACAATAGATAATGTATAAAGAAAAAATAAGCAGAAAATTTCATTAAAGATGTCATTCTTATTGAAGATTTTTAAAAAAAAATTTAAATAACAAATACGATCATAATACAGTCTTTAGATTTCACTTTACATTATAACATTGGAATGTGAAAGATATCCACTCATTGCCATTATTATTTAGCATGGTGTGAAATACAGTCAGGTTTATTTAATGGACAACTGTATAGTTGTTGCTCCAGCCCCTTTGTGGCCCAGGGCTTAATCAATCGGAAGGCACATTCTGCAAGATGCACCTTTTCCCATTGGATAGATCCTAGTTGGAAGTGGGGGGCTATACAGATAGATCACTATACTATTTGATATCTGCCTAAATAATCACTTAGGCTGGTTTTTCAGGCCGACCAATATTTCTGTGCATTTTTTTCCGCAGGCGACCAATGAGCCGGGAAAATCCATAATGGTTAACTTTTGGCCGAGGCTACTTTCATTCATCCCCGCTGACCTTTCACTAGTGGGGAACGGTCAGGACGAACAATCTCCTAGTCTTTATCCAGCTTAGGACAACTAAAATTGGTCCAAATAAAATAACTGTAAAATGTAACAAGGCAAAGAAAGGAAAAAGAGTGGAATATATTTACATAGTTATCAGGTAGTAGTGTGGAAAACAGACTATACATTCTTAGTATACCAGATGAAACCGTGACTTGCTTATGCTATATGTTTATAGCAAAACCATAAATATTCATTGTATACATAACATTCCAAGTTGAACAAGTGCAAAAATACCCAAGGGAAAACAGTCGCCAATCACAGGCAGGGTGACAAAGCCCAACATCCTTCTTTTCCTAATTTGGTCATGTAGGTTTAATGGAATCTATGCTTTGCTAAATTGGGTTGCGATACATTTGAACATTTCACCCAAACTTGTGCGAACCATCCCGCAAATTGAACACATTTGTGTTCTGAAATTTCTTAAAGCAAAAAATGTTCTTAATCTAACTGAGGAGGTTCATTGGGTTTGATTAGGCCATACTCAACAGCTTTGCTTAAACAATCCTTGGCAGCTTTGGTCACTGTGCTCTTTCCTCCCTCCTCATTCTTGGCAAGCACAGATAAGATCTCTAACACTTCACTCTCCATCAGCTTCTCTGCCACCTCTCTATCTGCCGTCATCATGTTTAGTACAATTATAGTGCCACGATGCTGGAGCTCCTTGTTCTCACTAAGAAGAAGGGCCTGCAGAATCTCTAACCAATGTGCAGTCTGCAAGGGTAAAGAACATGTATATAATAAGTTTACAATGCCTGTTTAGAATCTAGCCTTCCACATTCAACAAAATTACAAACAGTCTCCCTAAAAATGCTCCTGTGACTTCTTTGGTCCCCCCCTCACCTTTCATTAGGGCTCCTTAATGAGACACTAAACCGATAATTTTATACAGGGATGGGAATTTAAATTTTATGGGGGGAGGGGCATGAGAAACTTTGTGAAGGGACAAATCGTTTCCTTTACAGAGATTCCAAAACTGCATTTTATAAACAAATTAAATATCACTGGTTCATTGGATGTTTTCTAATTATTAGTTGCAATTTTTAATGTGTGTAATATTTTAGATTCATTCCATCAAATTCTATTAACCAATTGATCGCATCATTTTTTTTTAAATAAAATAAACTTAATTTAAAAAAATCTATTATCCACCCTAAGACAATCATTTAGTATTATTTTTTGGGGGTACAAGTCTAGTAGCAGGGGGCCAGACAGGGACAGCCAACGGGCCGCATTTGTCCTCCGGGTCTTACTTGGTCCAGGTCTGATTTAATGTATCTTGCCTGGGTTACAATTACCTGCTGGGGCTCCACTCGCTGCTTCTCTCCATCTTTGGTATAGGCACAAAAGATAGGAGTGTGGTCTAGACAGCATGCCATCTGGTGGTAAGAAGCTGCAAGAGGAGCGCCGACAGGTAAGTTTATCTTTGTAACCAGGGCGTTCTATAATTCACAGGGAGGTTGAAATAAGCAATTTCACCTCCCTGTGAATAATATATAAAGATGCAAGGTACATTAACACTCTTGGCTAGAAAATAGTACTTTTTCTTTCCTAGAACTTGGGTAATGAAAGCCAAAATGTACACCCCTCTCTTAAGCTGTACCCAGGGTGAGGACACTTAATTTCTCCCAAATTTCTAAGCAATCACAGACACACTTCTGTTAGTAGTCGATAAACATCCCTGTGTTAATAATTATTATTCTTATTTAGGAAACTATTCTTTAAAACACTATTCTGGAATGTGAACTCTCCTTGTTGCAGATGTAAAACTTATGAATAGGCCCAAATGAATGTGTTTTGGTCTGTTTTTCAGATCTGCTTACCTTATGCACAGGAATATCCACTTTATAATGTACAGAAAGTATGTCCCAATATATGTGTTTTGATGCAACAGGATTGCCATTTTTATCTGTTACTGTCCAGACTGCAATAGCATCAAACATCACAAGAAATAGAAAAAAGGAATGCACAGTAATATGCTTGGCAACGCAATAAAAGAAAACACAGTGTGGTGCAGTGAGGCCTCAGCCTCACAGATTCACTATTGTAAACTTCACTAAATGTAAACTTAAAAACAAATGGAAAGTTAACTTACCACTTGTGTAATCCTTGTACAAAGTTTAGGCTGCAGTGAGGTTAGCATGGCAAGGGCCCCAGAAGCTGCACAACGCAATCGCTCATCATCTTCACCACTGTATAAAACCATTAGTTTTAAGCGGTCTGACCCCTCAGCCAAGAACAAGTCCTGCACCTATAGTAACATTTCACATGAAGCACCCTTAGTATGTAAATAACAATATGAACGCAAATGCAGTAGCTAATCCAAATAGGATCATGTACCCTAAGTTCATTTCTTCCAACTTTTTTGTGTTGATTACACCTTTTTCCCAATAGGATTCCAATGCAAAATATATCAAGGATGCTTTATTCACAGATCTCAATAACAAAGATTTACTTTATTTATCTTAAGCTGGGTACACTTTAAGAATAAAGGGAATTCCATCAGATCAGATGGAATCACCCCTTTATCGTTAAAGCGTGTACTGCAGTTTTGAGCATTCCTGGGACAGACAAACGTTCACCGTTGGCCTTGGGATTGCTCAGAACGGTCCGAAAATCTCCCTTAGGTTTACTTTAAGGTTTCATCCATACCTCTTTGCTTATAGCCATGTTGCACATACACTCTGTTGCAGAGACTCTAATCATTTCATGCTCTTCAAACATATACCCCTCAATCATGGGCACTGCCTTCTCTTTGATTATTTTACTCCTGAAAAACAGACCTAAATTACAAACTATAGCAATAGAAAACAATGCCATATACCACCATGTAAACAGTAGTATGCAATCAGTATTTAGGATTGTGTCATTTAGATAAAATAGCAATAAATAAATGACTACCCATCTCCAAGTTTACCTCACTCACATACATTGTGCATTACAAAGCAAAACAGGAACATCCCTGTTTATTAAATAGAAGGAGGACAAATATTAAGGGAAAGACTCACCTTAACCTTTCACTGATCCCTGCCAGGTTTGTCAGTGCCATCAATGCCTCAAAATTTTGAAGACCTGTCCGATCGAGATGAAGAAGGCTGACTAGGGGACGTACCACCTCATAAATCTATTAAAGATAAAGATAGAGCTGTTTCTACCCACAATGGGGAGATGCCTATAAAGATGCCTTTCTCTTCACATTTTGTTGATTACAACTTTGATAATGCCTAGCACACCAATTATAAGTTTGGAGAACACATCTTAATTACATAGTGGGAAGTGCATTCTTAATGATGCTTTGGACAGATTGACCAAAATATCAGGCAGGGAAGTCGATTGGAACAAAAATATCAACCTGTGTGTACCAGCCCCTAGATTATTTACATTTGATACTATTGCCGGTAATTCGGAAATTGCTCAAAAGTTGTTCAATAGACCAGGGATTTTCAAACGGTGTTGTAGTTTTCAAACATCTGGAGGCACACCATTTGAGAATCCATGCATTAGACAGGAATGAACATATACACACACTTACCCTCTCCCCAGGGAAGGCAATCTCTGGATTTGAAGTGATGGTTATTTTTGCAAGAGCCTGTGCTGCTTTTGTTTTTCCAACATCTGTGCCTTCTAATGCTAGAGGTATCAGAGCCTGAAATGGATTAAGAAACTATGTCTGTATACCCACAAGCTGCACTTTAAGAATATATATAAAATCATATAAAGAACTCAACATTTGAAAGATAATGAAGTAATAAAAGATATACCTGAACTTAATAGGCCACGGTACTCTAACCCCTTAGTTATTGCCAATTGAATGGTGCAGAGTTTACTGCAGAAAACAGGCTGACCAGGATACCTAAGGATACTCATTTACATAGCCGTGTCCTAACCTCCCTGCTGAAACCCCCTTACTTTTAATTAGATAATTTCAGAATGCCAATAAAAAATAGGAACACAGTACTCTATATAGTGAATAATGTACCCTATACTGTAAATTATAAGGGTATTAAAAGTCACCTAGGAGTTCCATGACCATATAAAAGCATTAGGCTGCAGGCCGAGTTCTTTTATACATTGCAGGGAACTCCAACTATAAATAATGCCTGGATTATATATAATACAATTACAAAAGAGTCAGTCACCTTTTAACAATGCTTACCTTCCCACCTCCTTGAGCAACCACATTTCCCCTTTCTTCAGATTTGTCCACTAAAGCCAAGAAAACCCTGTGAGGTCACAAAAAATATTCAGTACAATAAGCAGTGCAACTCGGACATGATGACAAAATTATATAAATATTACATGGTAATGAAAGAGAGCACTGCAATAAAAAACAAAACAAAAAACTCAGAAAGCATAAAATGTGCTGTGTTTACCACAAGCCCAGGCATTATCAGCAGATACAGAAGAATAAACCTTATTATACAACAAAAACTTGGACACTGTGTACAAGAAGCGGAATTTCATAACCATCCAAACCCAGACTCAGAAAGCAATGTTTGTTGTCAACTTCAGTAACTGTATGTGAGCCTGTACATAGCACTTTATTTTGACTGGACAAAGCAAATACCAGTTAAACTTTTCACTCTCAGACTTCACGATAACCTTGCAGATAATTCAAACGGTCTCCGAGAGGGAAAAACTTATTCTGGATTCCATCAAAAAAACATTCTCTCCCTGAAACAGTTTTTGCAGAAGCTACAAACAACAATGTCCTGTAACCCATTTACTGTAGAATTGCAGAATGTCCCTTTAATAAGATGAGTTGTTGGGGAGGGATTTATTTATTATGTGCTGCCCCAGAAAATAAGGATATAAATTAAACTCTATATTGATTTCCATCACTGTGACATGGTCTCCAGCATATATATGAAGGTTTAAACAAAATCAACTGGTATTGTAGGGTTACCCCCCAACCAGTCAAATTAGATCAGGAAAAGTAAATATAATCTCTCCTTTCTTTAAATCTTACCTGGATATTAGCTCCTTAGATGAATCTGTCAAAGCTGGGCTTTCATTTTTAACCATGCAAACCAGAGCTGACACCACCCCTGCTGCCAATAGTTTGTGCACACGAGTTTCAACAAACTCCTTTTTATCCTGCCAGTCCAGAAAAACAACAGAAGTTAAATTACAATGCCCTGTCAATGCCGTCTGTTCTATCATTTTCCTTAGCTTGGTGACAGGGGTCACACACAATTAAATGGTAGTTCTGCTAAAACACATTTTATAATTTACAGAGGAGCACTGCGGGTAGGCAGCTCTTCTTTCAGCCCTTAACATCGCGCTAACCACTTCGGGTGAATCTCCCTGGTAATCACTTCTTACCTTTGGATGTTCTTCTGGAATATGCTGCTTGGCATACTTTGCCAGCTCTAGCATCTGTGGCTCTATCTCCTCCTTATCATAGCTGTTTGTGCAATTCACAAGGGTGGATGCTACAGCAAACAGCACAGTCTTGTCCTGTGACTGCATACAATCCAAAAAGGGAGAAAAGGACAGATTGTTACATTCATCTAATGAAGGATTACATTTATACCAAAACAGGTGTAAAATTGTAAATATTTTTATTTTGATCAAAATTACAGATGAGCTTTCCCTGAATAATAACATTCTACAATTTCCCTAACCAATGCGTCCAGCCTTTATTGGGCCAACATTTTTCCAACATGCCCTTTCTGGCTTCTAATATATTGCCCGAAATTGACCTGGTAGTTTATCTATAGGCACATGTCTAACCCATTTTAAATTTAGTGTAGACAGCATCCATTAGCATAGAAGGCCAAGACAGTTTCTTTTGATATCAATTTAGTGAGGAAGCGCATGCACAATTTTTGGTTACTGTTGTCTCCTCATTGTCATTTTGATATTTCCTTTATATATTAGCAAATACACATCTCTGATCAGTCGTTACATATCACACACATTCAAATAGTCAAGCTAAAACTTTGTTTCAGGCAACAATATTAATAAGTCTTTGAACTCCGTTAATTTTATAAGATAATGAGCCTTTTCCTATAGGGGAGTCTGCCGCGGCCGAGGAAACACACAGTCCCGAGCATTCTCTTCAGCAAGATCCTGTCTGTCATCTTTCAAAAATCTTTCAAGTGAGTACCCAGCTTTTGGGAGGGGGTGGATACATACAGAGGAAACATGCATACCAACTAGGAGTGAGCTGAACAAGACATGAGGAGATCTAGTGACGGAGCACTGAGAGAAAAAGGGATCAAGTTCCTGATAGCACTAAAAATATAGAAATGGATAAAGGCAAGTTGTTTTTTTCAGTTGAGAGTCCGTTTAACTAAACTATACCAAAATGTGCAATGGAATTTTACACTGAGCTTCAGAAACAAAACCAAGATTTTGCAATAAGAAATTGAAAAGGCAAAATAATTTATTTTCATCTTTTACTTTTACTGATCTTGTACCTTGGCTAGTGTGAACATTGCTTGTAATGCAGCCTTATCTTCCACAAACTCCTCCTTAACATCTGCATCAAATGTCAAATAGGCCAGGCCTTCCACAGCCCATCGACGAGTGCTGGGTTGAATGGTCTCATTGCACAGCCACCTGATATAAGAGCAGCATAAAAGCATATTTAGATAATAAATGATAGTAAAAATGCTAATTTTCTGATAAAACAAGGCAGGTAGCTAAAGTCAAGTTAGTTACCACTCCAGCACTTCTACCCATTCCTATGTATCTGTAGGTTACCCACCTAACTAGATTGTAAACTCTACTGGGCAGGGGTCTCCTTACCTCTTGTGGCAAAGCTCTAGCACTTCTATTTATATAGTTATGCACTGAACTATCTATGCATTTGTTCCCCTTGTATGACTTTATTGTATTTTGTTACTGTACAGCGCTGCGTCCCCAAGTGGCATGTAATAAATAAACTATACATACAAGCTCATCCCTAATTGGATTATTGATTGTCAGCCAATAGAAAGCTGTATATTACTGATCAAGACAGTAACTTATAACTAAAGCCGAGAGTATAAATCACGCAAAGCAGCCACTTGCAAAATTAAGTCTAAATCTGAATAATACTTTTATAAACACACTGGCATGCAATGTAATATAAACAGCAAGACAATTATATCCTTAAATTTGAAAGAGGAGGGCTATAGGATCCTCCTTAAAATACTGGAGGTTACATAACTACTATAGCCTTTGACTAAAGGTGGCCATATATTAGGAAGATTAGGAAGACATTAGACCGATCCTGCCGGGAAACTACCTTTCCCGTTCTTCTTTGCGGGTGACATGCAATTGCAAGTCCTATTCATTTTGCGAATGTATGTCGGTCGCAAAGCAGAAATGTGGTTCTGGAAGGATCGGTCTAATGTCGTAGGGTCGCTCGTTTGGGCAAGTAAAATCTTCCTAATGTATGTCCAACTTAAGCCTCACTATCGAGATATTTATTAATCTGCTTTTTTAATTTCCCCTGCTCATTAAAAGTTGTTTCAACCAGTTTTTAACTTCAGTGATGTATATTTTTCAGTTACATCCACTGTTTTGATTCCGAGTCAATGCAATTCAAGAGACTTATTTTTATTTCCTTATATTTGTTGCTGGGCTATGTTACACCCACTGTCCCAGTCAGAAATACAAAAATGAAGATTTCACGGCAAAGACACATCTCCATATTCTGATAAGATAAGCAGCACTTTACAGAATATAAACAAAAAATAATGCAGATTCCAGACTATGCATACCAAGAAAATAAAATAATAAATTACATTTAGGGCTTCAAAACTGGGCTTTTTATTATAAGAAATAAAAATGACAAATTATAAGAATATTAGATGTTACCTTTATTTCTGCTCCTGTAGCCAGTTACCTGTATGATACTTTCAAATATGACAGTTAGAATCTGCAAGATTCTGTCTGCCATTTTCTAAAGATCCCACTACACACAGTCCCAAAGCGTTCTCACTATGTAAAGCATAGGGAGAACACCTGGTACTGCAAGTTTCCCCCAGCCACAGGCATCTGCCTATCCTTTAAGTACTGGAAGGAAGGAAAATTTTCTAGCATTTCAAAGCAATCTTGAGGCTGCTAGTGAACGTTTGTCTGCCTCGGGAGCGCTTGAAAACAAGGTACACACAATAAAGATAATGGGATAATACCGGCGGGTGTGACAGTATCGTCCCTTTATTATTAGTGTGTGTACCCACCTTACGTTACCTGTTTTATACTTATCTTCATATGAAATTTCCCTGAACAGACAAACTCTAGAGAATAAAGTTACTAAATGGGCCTGTTTTCACTTGGCGTCCACGGAAGTTCATTAATGAAGCTCAATTTACAGCATAGTACAAAGTGGGAAGGGGATACACTAAAACATACAACGAGGACACACTGTTTATTTGGAAAAAGATACAGCTTTAATAGTTTTTGTTTGATACACTATGTTGTAATCTAAAAGCAACATACTGGTAATAATAAAAACAGACTGTAGTTGATTTGGCTAATAGGATGTCTATGTCTTACAAATGAATTTCAGCCTTTCAAATTAATGTTTCTTTTAAATACTACTATAAAATATGTTCCCAATTTGCCCTGTATTTTACCCCTCCTATATCCATATTAAACCTTTTGCTTATTACTTGCCTCCTACACATGCTGCCCTGGCTAAAATCCAGAAAAGAACTCTGCTTAAACTCCTACCTCTGAAAAATAGAAGCAAACTGCCCAATTAACATCAGAGTAGAAACCTCACAGGGTTGACATTCAAATATCACAATGCTGTAGTTAAAAGTCTAGGTTTGATTAGCGAGATGGTCCACATAACACACAGTGTGGAAAGTTTTCCCCATTTTTGCCATTATTTATCAGGAAAACAACTTACTTGCGGCATTGCTTTGCTAGCTTATTTGTTGATCCCTCTGCAAATTGTTTCATGCTGAAATCTGTTCCTCCAGCAGATCCTAATTTGCAGAGACCCTGAAAGGCAAAAGAACATCACTTTTCACTAATTTAAAGGCAGGATCATATTAAGACTTAAATAGCAAGTCCACCCCTACCAGCTCTACTTACCTTACCCACCCCTCCAAACCCGGAGATTGTTAGTTATTTACCTCCCTTTGGTCCCTGAAGCTCTATATATCTACTTCTCTCCACCAACGCTGATCACCCCAGTTCTCACCACCTCTGCAGGCTCAATGAGCTGTTACAGCCATAACTGTTGACTGTGACCCAGAAGAAAGCTAGCACCAGGGGAAGATCACGAGTATTAGGTAAGGGACTGCAAGAAGGTCCCTCAAGGATGGGGGAGAGGGGAAGTAAGCATACATTTTAGTGGTGAAGGTGAATATTCCCTTTAAAATCCAATAAATAACCAAGCCAACCTTTCCCTTTTCCTAATGTTGCAATGAAGCCCAAAAACTGTACAGTCTAAAATGTATTTTTCAGTGAATATACCAGTGAATATACCAAAGGCTCATAGAATTGCTTTTTCTTTACGGGTATCATTACTAGGTCAAGTATCCCTTTGTAGGATTAAGTTTTAGTATGACATCAGGCCACTTCAGTAACGTGTCACGTTATGTGGATGTACAGATCATAATTTTATACATTGCTTTAAGCCTTATTACTTTGTCACACTCACCACCAAAGCTCGTATACGGATGGCATCATTTTCATTCTTTTTGTAGATATCTTTAAGTAGTGTGACCCCATTGGCAGTAATAAAGGAGGCGCGTTTAGCTTTCCCTGCAGCATGAATCAATGCCTCCACAGCAACCTGCTGGTCAATCTCTCGTTCAGAAGCACAAAGAGAAATTATACTATCCATTATACCAGTGAGTTCAAGTGTTCGATTACCAGCATCAGATGGGCCCTGTAACAAGCAGGACACAGTCTGTATTGCATGTAATTTTCCATCCACATCATTACCTTCAAACAAGCTCCTGTTAAAACATAGAATTGATAAGCAAATTAAAATAACTATAGGCAAAATGAAATAAGGCTGAGTCCTGATAAAAAAAATATTAAAATGTTGTAAATTAACTCCGGGGCACTAATTTTTGATATTAAGAGCCAATGAGACACATCTAGAGCTAGCCTTACAGTATAACCAGGAAGCACAATGATCTTAGACATAAACAGAAACCTCTCTTAATAGTTTGTCTTTTAGGATAAATTTCTATGTGAATTGGCCACCTGACTCCTGGGAACTGTCCAGCTATGATATAACTGGTCTCTATTTAATATATTAGAAGGAATCCAGAAAAAATTATATACATTGTATTAAATGTCTTACCGAACATAATCCTCACAAAGCTTATGGAAATTTTCCCTTTCTGCATCACATTTAAGGTCACTGAATAGCTTGTTAAGGAGCACTGACGCACTCATCCTAGTAGATTCTGTGACAGAGAGACTCCTGGGAACCTCCACAAGGGCTCCACCCACTTCAAGAATTTTCTTTAAGCCTGTATGAACAAATCCCAGTAGCATGCAATAATATTCAGTTTCTTTTCTCTCCATAGTGAAAAAACAATTTAAAGGGAAATTCTTGCCAAACATTTAAAACGTGTATTAAATGATGACCAGTTGCATATTTACTGAAAAATATATTTTGATTTCTGAGCTACTGACTGAAGTTCTGTTTATTGCTAAAAACAAATAGCTAGGACCTAAATACAAGTTTTGCCCCTTAACTTGATAACAGTAACTTGAAAATTCAGTATTACCCTACAAGTAAGTCTATGCCCACAGGGGCTGTACCATTAAATATGATAAAGTTTGGGGTATTTAGGAAATTCCCTGATACATGCAATGATTAACCTATACTGGAAACTTTAAATTCCAATAAGATTTTTTTTATTTTATTTTTTGAGAACCATCAGGGAGATTCAATAAAAGTTCTTTTTAAAATCGTGCTAATTTTGCCCCAACCAATCAGATCTTATTTAACATTTGTAAGCTAACATCTGATTGGTTGGGGCAAAATTAGCACCATTTTAAACGATAAGAACTTTTATTGAATAACCCCCCATATCTGCTGTTTATTATTGAATATTTGCTTGTGATGAGAGAGACACAGCCAGGACAATATGTGTTTATTGTGTATCGATGTTTTTTAAGTTTTATTTGTTATCTGTTTCTTTATTTCCTTCATACAACCATTTTTCACAACTACTGAGGTAAATGTACAACACTGTAAAAACGGTTTTCTTTAAAAATCAATCGTGATGCATTGTTCAACACTTTGAAAAATTTGTAAAGATCTGTTTACCTTGATCAATGACCGACAGTGTCATTCCATTGTCAGGATCTCGAAATGACTGTCTTGGTACCACTTTTATCAGCATATTTAATGCATTTTCCCTGCCATGTGACGACACCCCAGATTGTGTTAACATCTCCAGAAAGTGATGGACCATTGACTTTATATGCCGGGAGGGATCTGTAGAATGAATAAGATTTTATGTAAATTATAAAGGAATAGTTCACTCAAAAAGTGAACTTCTCCTTTAATGTATTTATTGAAGCCCTGGAGGTTAAGAAGCTATGCCTTACCTCTTGTTCTTCAATCAATATCTCAAGAGCCAGGGACGATGGTATGCATATTTATATTTAGTGCGATCCAGCGCTGCAGAGCTAAAAATCTGACCGCTTCCTGGTTCTAATTCACTATAATATGCATGCGCGATAGTGCATGCTATATTGGATTAGAACCAGGAAGTGATCTAACATCTATTACTCGGTGGTATTACTTCCTAATCTTCCTGCGGTGGCCCCTGCTCTGGCCTATTCATTTTGTGATTGATAATAAACTGATCAGCCTAGGCAGGTGTGGGAGCACAGATAGGTATGTTGCATTGAGTTTGGCCAACATAAAATAATCAATTAATACAAATAAATGAATATAAAGAACTATACTTAGTTCACTATAGGGGAGATGCTGAACTTGAAGAACTTACAATCAGTAGAAAGTAATTTTATATATTATTTTAACACGTTAACATATTAAGTATAATTACTCAACTATACTCCTTTGGCTTCTTCAAAACGAAGCCAGGCTGTGAACATATTGAGGAACGTTATACTTTATGAAAAAACAAATTATATTCTTAAACCAGAAATATACATAAATAGCAAGTAAACATCTTTAAATAATGACACATAACTATTTAATCGGTATTACCAAAGCTAATTCATTGATGCCGTATGGATTTCTTACCCAGTACAATGGCAGCTTCTTTCCCCCGGAAATCCCTTTTCATTCCTTCCTTCAGAGAATCAAACATAGCATGTAGGACACTGCATGCTGCAACAGATATGGCTTCATCATCAAGAGCCATCACTGAACACAACTTGTCCATACCTATTGCACTGAGGATCGCCATAGACTGGAGATAAACATGAAGAACATTGTGGCAATTAAATAAGAATACTACTGAATTATTGCTTTTTTCTTTGTGTGAATGGCAAAACATTAAAAAAATTTAAAATGTAACACATGCAAGTGCTCTGTGACTTCTAAAGCTAATTACTTCTAAATGAAGCAGAGTGGGAGGTAGGCATGCTTGCTTCTGCCTCTTATAGAATTTTCGACTCAGAGGGAAAATCTTTTTAGGGTATAATGACCCAAACAAGCACAACAGTGGTGGCCCAACTGGCCTATGGTTTAAAAGTGCCTAACTTCCTTTAAGGGTCTTGTGTGCTTCAAGAAAGCGGTCCATCCTCATTTAGAGAAAATGAAGAAAAAGCACTGAATAATTAAACTGCACTTAACAAAAATGCACATTTCAGCAATTATCAAGGCTGTTTACGGAATGATTCCATTTAAATCATTGATTGCCACAGGTTTGCAAAGGAGTGCAAATGGTGTAGACAACCTTAAATGATCTGAAAATAGAATGAGAAAGGCAGATGAGATGAATGCCCAGAGATAGGAGCTGTCACTTCTTCTTAGGACAGGACTTATATAGGGTCTAAAGAACACCCATTGGTGCTTGCTTCCTCCACTAAAGCAAACTGGACTGACTGATTAAAGCTGACTATTTACTTTTTTCTGCATCTATTTCTTCTCTTACCTGTTTTATTTTTACAGCTTTTGTGAGGTTTGAATTCTCCTCAATATAAAATAAACATAAACCAAGAAAAAGTAGAATATCTCACACGTGACTGATGTCCAGTGCATAGGCCAACCAGTGCCCTTAGAGCTGCCAAAATCATGTCGGACTTCTTGGTCTCCAACATGCGCAACAAGAGACGAATACCATCACTCTGAAAAATCTTCTCTGCTCCTGCATCTTCTCGGGCTAATACAATCAAATTTTGTGCTGCCTGGAATATTTAGTAATAAAAACAAATCCAAAAGAATATTATAGTACTGATTACCTTCTCAAATACAAATGTATATAGATATATATCAAAATATACATCTAACCTTTTGCTGCTTCTCTGCATCCTTTTCTTCTGGGTCAAGCAAGATTTGAAACATCTGGTCAACTCGAGAGTCTGTAGACAACATGATCCGAGCCTAAAATAAACACAAAAAAAGTAATTTTTAAATGTATAGAAGACTATAGAAAGCTATATCAACATATTTTATATTCTAGTTGGTACTGTCAATAGGCTTGAAATATGATCCAACAGCTATATGATCTCACTAACTTTTTCTTGAGCATGGATGCCAAGGTTTCTCACAGCTTCTTGAAAGACTTTATTTTTAGGTTCTAGCGTAAGACACCTCTGAAGATCAAGTATTGCTTGGTCTAATCGTCCGAGTTTCTCCAAGGCCTGGCTGCGCCTAAACAGAGCCTTCACATCACCTCCATCTACTTCAATAGCTTTAAATACGAAAGAGGGGAAGAAAGATATTATACAGTTTTTTTCACATAGTTTATTTTACACTCATTTGTGTTTTCAGTAATTTCTCAAAAATAAATACTATTTATAGTTTGCCTATGAACCTTATTTATGTTTACTTTATAAATAAGAAATGAGAAACCTAAAGGGTTTCTATACTAACAATGTAATAACATAAAATAAGATAAAGCTTTCTGCATACTGTGCCTGCTCCTAGTGCTATTGAGAGGCTGGAGGGAGGTGGCAATCATCAGGAAGATACACAATAAAAGAGCTTTAGTTATGAAATGGTAGCTCACTTACCCCTATAAAAGACCAGCAGCACATGAGTTATGTAGTAAAGATCGCATACTGGGCAGGCAGATACAGGAAACAGACTCCAAGCATTAGTATAGTAAAAATTTTATTTTCTAGATAACTAGTAAACAGATCAAATAAACAATAGATATTGGATCTCAGTTGATCTAAGTGTTGAAATCGGAAATCGGAAACCCGGTGTAAACAGCCCGGCGATATTAAATGCCGACGGTGGCTCTCGGAGCATCGCTATCTACTGTTCTTCTATTTCGGCATATTTAACGCCAGCTATTAGCTGGCATTTAAAGTGTCGCAATAGAATACAGCTTTCAGCATATAACATCAATTGCAGCGGCTGAGTGGTTAACTTTCGCGTTAGCCATGCAGCCGCCACAATGAAGGTGTTTAAGTCACGCTATCTGATATAACATTGGTTCAGGTGACTTAAACTTCAAAACAGGAGCGGTGCACCTGTTGGTGCATCACCATGTTAATATACTACTGATTGGAGTCATTTTCCTAGTGTTGTTGCCTGCTCAATATACAGTTAGTAGAGAGCTTTATCTTTAATTTCTATTATATTGTACTACAGATGGAAAAAATTAGTTTAGTGACCATTTCATAGATTATAGATTCCAGTACAATTCAAACTCTGCCAAATTATTATTGAAAAAGAAAGTTTGCATAGTTTTATCTAGAAATTACCTCTGGATTTAAATAGTTTATAATATAACAATTTGGTATACCTGCAGCCCAATCATGCCTTAAAGCGGAATTCAGTTCAAATACATGTACTTTTTAAGAAGAAAAAGCATTGTTTTTTCATCCTAAATGACCTTAACCTGCCCATTTAGCTTTATGCCAGTGTATAAATAAATGCTTCCGAAATACTGACTTCCTGTTTGTAGGACCCCTAGTAGAACTTGCCCTTGACCCAGCACCTGGGTTGATTCAGTTGCTCAGTAGAGATCTGAGCATGTTTGGCCTATCCAACAGCCAATCAGTAGAAATTACTGTTCTACATTCCGAGGTAGTGTGCATTCTGGGAAGAAGGACCTGATATGTCAGCTCACTAATGTTAACAGCAGGGAATGGCAAGGGGTATACATTCAATTGAGTTTTCAAAATTTAAGAGAATATGTAGAATAATTAGATATGCATAATATAAACTAAATTTTTTTAAAAATAATGATATTTTCCACTGAACATTCCCTTTAAACAGTTGCTATTAAAGTCTAATTTCTTCCACAACAATCAATGTGTTGTTTGTTTAATCTCTATATTTAGGCAACATACACACTTTCCAATATTTCTCATTGGCAGACGTGACTGAAATTTCAGTAGACCCAGCCAAAGTATCAGAAGAAAATTTTGCCCATGACGTACCAATGTCGGTCAAACCTTTATCTGAACTGGACAAACACACCAGTGCAGTGAAATTCATCCAATCATGGGATTTTCAAGGGACCGCATAATCAGACACACCGAACTTTCACCTACAGCCCATTCACCGCCAACAGTTGATATTTCGGCCCAACCGTTTGTATAGAAAGTGGCGATCACTCTGTCGGGTCACAATATCTGCACATGTGTACCCAGTTTTACACATTGCCCTCTTCTCCATTAATTATTCATATTGTGTAAAGTATTTATTGGATACAGGGAGTGTGTTGTGAATCTATCACCAAATGGGATTTATTTAGAGAAAAGAAAGGGTTAATGTACAATAAAAAATGAAGAAAATCTGTATCTGTTGTATTCAATTAGATCAACTGGACTTGAAACGTAGTTCTTGAAGACGTTTCGCTAGTCATCCGACTGGCTTTCTCAATTCAGAATGACTTGTACAAGAATCTGTGGCAATTATGTACCCTGGAAAATCCCAATTAGCATATCACAGCCAGGTGTTAAGGGTGTGATTAGATAGTGGCTAAGAGGTGTTCCTATAACACCTCTTAGCCACTATCTAATCACACCCTTAACACCTGGCTGTGATATGCTAATTGGGATTTTCCAGGGTACATAATTGCCACAGATTCTTGTACAAGTCATTCTGAATTGAGAAAGCCAGTCGGATGACTAGCGAAACGTCTTCAAGAACTACATTTCAAGTCCAGTTGATCTAATTGAATACAACAGATATACCATGACCTGGATGAATGAGAACCTTCACAAGAAGAAAATCTGTATTTCAGGCATCAGCAAAGACACAAGAAGGTTGCAAACATAATAAAGAAATGTAGTGTAACAGGTATGGCAAGGGCAAAAGGATTTTTTATCCTTTATTTAGATACTATTTAGATATAATATGACTATATATATCCATATGCAAAAAAACAAACATGGGAATAGTTTACCTTTTGAAGCATCTTCTTCAGCTTTTACATAATCATCCTGCAATGAAAACACGTGCAACATTTTGTTATTAAATGCCCCAACACATACAGTATTTTGTTTTTTTGAATTGAGATAATTTAAAGTATTTACAAAAGCCATTTTACTGATCAAGACATAAAACGCAAAAAAATAAAAAGGAACAATTATCAGTAAGGGAATAAAAACATTTTTTAAAACCAGATAGTGTCTGCATGGTGGTCAAACCAGGAAAACCTATCCAAGAAAACTAAGATGGACACCCACAATTCATAGATTAATCTTAGCCATGGTTTTCCATCCACCATACGTGAAGTAAGGGGGGATACACTATAGTACAATGGTTTTCCTGGAGTAAAACAGTGTTAAGTGTGTTGCGCACAGTCCTTCAGGACCTGGCGGAGGAGCGAGTTACCGGGTAACTTCGTTCCTGACTCCTAAACATTTTATTGAAGAACGGGAGGTAAGACACAGCTCCTTTACCTCCCGTTCTTCAATAAAGCTGAATATAAAAAAAAAAAAAAAGATTTTAGCAGTGGAAATACCCTTTAACCCCAATAGAAGTATTAGAAACCTTTATCATCATTAGTGACCAAAGAATATTTACAAAGTGCTATGAACTTACTAGTTTGAGGTGGCAGGCAGAACGGTTTCGGTGTAAAACAGCTTTAACTATTTTGTCATTTGAAAGATGGATTGCTTTTGTATAACAAGTTATTGCAGCTTCATAGTCTCCTGCTTTGAAGTGTTTGTTACCTTCTTCTTTCAGTGTCTCAGAGTTTGCCTTTAAAAGGATATTAATAAACAGGTTACAATATTTTTCAATAATAAAAAATGCAATAAAACATGAAAGTAGTAAAACATGATCAAAGCATCTATGCAAATATTGGGAAACAATGATTCAGAAAAATATTTTCTCTTCCCTTCAAAACAAGCACTGGTTCACTTCTCTGAGTACAGCTTGTCAGAAGTTATAGTACTAAAAGGTTGCTGCTACAAACAGCCTGCTAAACCCTGGATAAATAAAAGCAATTAGTTCAATAAGTTGGCCAAATTATTTTAAGCCCAGTCACCACGTCAAGGTTGCTTTCTTTAACTGGGTCCTAACCTACTGGTACTTGCCTTTTTGGCTACATGAGCTGACAGCTTCTCCTGTGTGGCTTGGATGCTTGAAGCTGACTCTCTAGTTTAAAGTACTTTGCTCAAACAAGCACATGACCTAACTCTGGTTTGACCAAGCCTTCTGGGAAATTGTACTCCACCCAGAGTTAGGTCATGTGCTTGTTTGACCAAAGTACTTGTATGTATTATGTACTTGTATGTACTATGTATTATATTTTTGGGCTCTAGTTGCACTTTAATATGGATGTACAACTGCCCAATTTTCTATTTATAGTACTAAAAGGCTAATGGTTTCTGCTTCTATAGTTTAAATGACATAACCAGAACCCTCTGTATGGCTTCTCTCCCATCAATGTAAGCCTGTGCATTCTAGATCTACTGCAGGTAAAGATAGGAAGCCCTACTTTATTGACAGCATACCAAGTACACATCAAGAATTAAAGGGCAACTATAGTGAAAAAAAAACTTTGTCTGTATACAATGTATAGATCACTTAGTATAAGCTGCCTTACTTTCATGTTTCTGTGTGGCTTCGTTTCTTCACACTGGCAGAAGTTTGTACCAAGCTGTGTAGTCCCCCTCCCCTCTCTGTCTACTCCCCCTCTGGCTGTATACAGAGTCCGAGCATTGTCAGTTGGAAGGACTTTAAATGAAGTGCTGACATTCTGTTGACCCCTCCCTTCCAGAGCTAGACTGCAAGCAATCAAAGTGTGGAGTAAAGTAGCAATATGCTGAAGGGAGGGGCAGAGGGGGAGAGAGGAGGACAAGTGGTGCTGAGATTCTTTACAAGTAAGTTACTGAACTCTGCCTGTTCTCTAACTTTGCTAATTGTTATTTTTCTTTTTACCTAAAGTTCATATCTCTCCCCCTGCTTAGCTGAGATCATAATCACTGAAGAGAGAGTCAGTGTAACAGCAGCTTGTAGTGAGACCTTCACAAACACAGTGACACTGCTTGTTGTCCTGTTACATTTCAGTTGCTTTAGTCTATATATTTCATAGATTGCACTGTGTCTTGTTTGGTATATAGTCTGTATTACTGTATTATATATACTGTATTAGTGTTCCATTTGAGTCACTGGTTTTGTATGTATATAAGATTTTTTGGGGGGGAGGGGCTGTTTTATAGTGTGTTATGCTCATATTGCTGGGTTAATGGTTTATTGATTGCATAGTTGCCAACAGTCCCGGATTACCCGGGACAGTCCCGGATTTAAGAATGCAGCCCCGATCTTCTGATGTCCCGGTAAATGTCCCGATCTGGAGCAAGCAGCGTGCATGTGGTTTTAGAATTTAAAGCCTTCCCCTGCAATGTTACTACTTTCAATCCTCTCCTCCTGCAGGTGAGAGATCGATTACAGTCAGTCTCACGTTCTGTGTGCACGTTAGAGGGGAGGGGAAGTGCAGTCCTGTTGATCCTCTGCCCTGAACACAATTTGAGGTTTGTGATCTATCTCTGCCTGTGTTACTTTAGCTCTGTATGCCTATCAGTTCTATCTATCTGTATGTCTATCTTCTAACCTGCTATCTATCATCTATCTAACTCTGCTCTCTATCTATCTATCTAACTCTGCTATCTATCTATAACTCTTGCTATCATCTATCTATCTATCTATCTATCTATCTATCTATCTATCTATCTACTCTGCTATCTATCTATCTAACTCCTGCTATCTATCTATCTATCTAACTCTGCTATCTATCTATCTATCTATCTAACTCTGCTATCTATCTATCTATATCTACTGCTATCTATATCTATCTATCTATCTATCTATCAATCTGTCTATCTACCTATCTATCTATCTATCTATCTATCTATCTATCTTTTTATCTATCTATGCTATCTATCTATCTCTGCTATCTCTGCTATCTATCTATCTATCTATCTATCTATCTATCTATCTATCTATCTATCTCTGCTATCTATCTATCCCTCAATATGTCTATCTATCACTCTATCTACCTATCTATCTATCTATCTTTCAGAAATCGTTACTGTGTGTACCTAGCTTATATCTATCTATCTATCAATCTATCATTGTCTGGCTGTCTATCTATCTACCTATCTATCTATCTGTCTATCTATCTATCTATCTTGTGTTTTTTTTTTTTCTTTGTTTTTTTATGTTTTTCTATTATTTTCTTGTGTAGTTTTTTTTTTTTGTTTGTTGTGTTTTAAGGGGTTGTTGTCTTTGTTTTTTCAGACGATCTTGTGCTCTAAGTAGGGGACCCGAAATTGACTGGTAGTTTATCTATAGGCACATGTCTAACCCATTTAAATTTAGTTAGACAGCATCCATTAGCATAGAAGGCCAAGACAGTTTTCTTTGATATCAATTTAGTGAGGAAGCGCATGCACAATTTTTGGTTACTGTTGTCTCCTCATTGTCATTTGATATTTCCTTTATATATTAGCAAATACACATCTCTGATCAGTCGTTACTATCACACACATTCAAATAGTCAGCTAAAACTTTGTTTCAGGCACAATATTAATAATTCTTTGAACTCCGTTAATTTTATAAGATAATGAGCCTTTTCCTATAGGGGAGTCTGCCCGCGGCCGAGGAAACACACAGTTCCCGAGCATTCTCTTCAGCAAGATCCTGTCTGTCATCTTTCAAAATCTTCAAGTGAGTACCCAGCTTTTGGAGGGGGTGGATACATACGAGGAAACATGCATACAACTAGGATTGAGCTACCAGACATGAGGAGATCAGTGACGGAGCACTGAGAAAAAAGGGATCAAGTTCCTGATAGCACTAAAATATAGAAATGGATAAAGGCAAGTTGTTTTTTTAGTTTAGAGTCCGTTTAACTAACTATACCAAATGTGCAATGGAATTTTACACTGAGCTTCGAAACAAAACAAGATTTTGCAATAAAATTGAAAAGGCAAAATAATTTTTTTCATCTTTTACTTTTACTGATCTTGTACCTTGGCTAGTGTGAACATTGCTTGTAATGCACCTTATCTTCCACAAACTCCTCCTTAACATCTGCATCAAATGTCAAATAGGCCAGGCCTTCCACCCCATCGACGAGTGCTGGGTTGAATGGTCTCATTGCACAGCCCACCTGATTAAGAGCACATAAAAGCACTATTTAGATAATAAATGATAGTAAAAATGCTAATTTTCTGATAAACAAGGCAGGTAGCTAAGTCAAGTTAGTTACCACTCCGCACTTCTACCCATTCCTATGTTCTGTAGGTTACCCACTAACTAGATTGTAAACTCTACTGGGCAGGGGTCTCCTTACCTCTTGTGGCAACTCTAGCACTTCTATTTATATAGTTATGCACTGAACTATCTATGCATTTGTTCCCCTTGTATGACTTTATTGTATTTTTGTACTGTACAGCGCTGCTTCCCCAAGTGGCATGTAATAAATAACTATACATACAAGCTCATCCCTAATTGGATTATGATTGTCAGCCAATAGAAAGCTGTATATTACTGATCAAGACAGTAACTTATACTAAAGCCAGAGTATAAATCACGCAAAGAGCCACTTGCAAATTAAGTCTAAATCTGAATAATACTTTTATAACACACTGGCATGCAATGTAATATAAACAGCAACATATATCCTTAAATTTGAAAGAGGAGGGCTATAGGATCCTCCTAAATACTGGAGGTTACATAACTACTATACCCTTTGCCTAAAGGTGGCCATATATTAGGAAGATTAGGAAGACATTAGACCGATCCTGCCGGGAAACTACCTTTCCCGTTCTTCTTTGGCGGGTGACATGCAATTGCAAGTCCTATTCATTTTGCGAATGATGTCGGTCGCAAAGCAGAAATGTGGTTCTGGAAGGATCGGTCTAATTCGTAGGTCGCTCGTTTGGGCAATAAAATCTTCCTAATGTATGTCCACTTAAGCCTCACTATCGAGATATTTATTATCTGCTTTTTTAATTTCCCCTGCTCATTAAAAGTTTTTTCACCCAGTTTTTTAACTTCAGTGATGTATATTTTTCAGTTACATCCACTGTTTTGATTCCAGTCAATGCAATTCAAGAGACTTATTTTTATTTCCTTATATTTGTTGCTGGGCTTGTTACACCCCACTGTCCCAGTCAGAAATACAAAAATGAAGTTTTTCACGGCAAAGACACATCTCCATATTCTGATAAGATAAGCAGCACTTTACAGAATATAAACAAAAATAATGCGATTCCAGACTATGCATACCAAGAAAATAAATAATAAATTACATTTAGGGCTTCAAAACTGGGCTTTTATTATAAGAAATAAAAATGACAAATTATAAGAATATTAGATGTTACCTTATTTCTCTGCTCTGTAGCCGTTACCTGTATGATACTTCAATTGACAGTTTAGAATCTGCAAGATTCTGTCTGCCATTTTCTAAGAGACCCACTACAACACCAGTCCCAAAGCGTTCTCACTATGTAAAGCATAGGAGAACACCTGGTACTGCAAGTTTCCCCCCAGCCACAGGCATCTGCCTATCCTTTAAGTACTGGAAGGAAGGAAAATTTTCTAGCATTTCAAAGCATCTTGAGGCTGCTAGTGAACGTTGTCGCCTCGGGAGCGCTTGAAAACAAGGTACACACAATAAAGATAATGGATAATACCGGCGGGTGTGACGTATCGTCCCTTTATTATTAGTGTGTGTACCCACCTTACGTTACCTGTTTTTCTATCTTACTTCATATGAAATTTCCCTGAACAGACAAACTCTGAGAATAAAGTTACTAAATGGGCCTGTTTTCACTTGGCGTCCACGGAAGTTCTTATGAAGCTCAATTTACGCATAGCAAAGTGGAGGGGATACATAAAACATACAACGAGGACCCACTGTTATTTTGGAAAAAGATACAGCTTTAATAGTTTTTTGTTTGATACACTATGTTGTATCTAAAAGCAACATACTGGTAATAATAAAAACAGACTGTAGTTGATTTGGCTAATAGGAGTCTATGTCTTACAAATGAATTTCAGCCTTTCAAATTAATGTTTCTTTTAAATACTACTATAAAATATGTTCCCAATTTGCCCTGTATTTTACCCCTCCTATATCCATATTAAACCTTTTGCTTATTACTTGCCTCCTACACATGCTGCCCTGGCTAAAATCCAGAAAAGAACTTGCTTAAACTCCTACCCTGAAAAATAGAACCAACTGCCCATTAACATCAGAGTAGAACCTCACAGGGTTGACATTCAATATCACAATGCTGTAGTTAAAAGTCTAGGTTTGATTAGCGAGATGGTCCACATAACACACGTTGGAAGTTTTCCCCATTTTTGCCATTATTTTCAGGAAAACAACTTACTTGCGGCATTGCTTTGCTAGCTTATTTGTTGATCCCTCTGCAAATTGTTTCATGCTGAAACTGTTCCTCCAGCAGATCCTAATTTGCAGAGACCCTGAAAGGCAAAAGAACATCACTTTTCACTAATTTAAAGGCAGGATCATATTAAGACTTAAATAGCAAGTCCACCCCTACCAGCTCTACTTACCTTACCCACCCCTCCAAACCCGGAGATTGTTAGTTATTTACCTCCCTTTGGGCCTGAAGCTCTATATATCTACTTCTCTCCACCAACGCTGATCACCCCAGTTCTCACCACCTCTGCAGGCTCAATGAGCTGTTACAGCCATAACTGTTGACTGTGACCCAGAAGAAAGCTAGCACCAGGGGAAGATCACGAGTATTAGTAAGGGACTGCAGAAGGTCCCTCAAGGATGGGGGAGAGGGGAGTAAGCATACATTTTAGTGGTGAAGGTGAATATTCCTTTAAAATCCAATAAATAACCAAGCCAACCTTTCCCTTTTCCTAATGTTGCATGAAGCCCAAAACTGTACAGTCTAAAATGTATTTTTCAGTGAATATACCAGTGAATATACCAAAGGCTCATAGAATTGCTTTTTCTTTACGGGTATCATACTAGGTCAGTATCCCTTTGTAGGATTAAGTTTTGTATGACATCAGGCCACTTCAGTAACGTGTCACGTTATGTGATGTACAATCATTTTTATACATTGCTTAGCCTTATTACTTTGTCACACTCACCACCAAACCTCGTATACGGTGGCATCATTTTCATTCTTTTTGTAATATCTTTAAGTTAGTGTGACCCCATTGGCAGTAATAAAGGAGGCGCGTTTAGCTTTCCTCAGCATGAATCAATGCCTCCACAGCAACCTGCTGGTCAATCTCTCGTTCAGAAGCACAAAGGAAATTATACTATCCATTTACCAGTGAGTTCAAGTGTTCGATTACCAGCATCAGATGGGCCCTGTAACAAGCAGGACCCAGTCTGTATTGCATGTAATTTTCCATCCACATCATTACCTTCAAACAAGCTCCTGTTAAAACATAGAATTGATAAGCAAAATTAAATAACTATAGGCAAAATGAAATAAGGCTGAGTCCTGATAAAAAAATATTAAAATGTTGTAAATTAACTCCGGGGCACTAATTTTTGATATTAAGAGCCAATGAGACACATCTAGAGCTAGCCTTACAGTATAACCAGGAAGCCACAATGATCTTAGACTAAACAGAAACCTCTTCTAATAGTTTGTCTTTTAGGATAATTTCTATGTGAATTGGCCACCTGACTCCTGGAACTGCCAGCTATGAATAACTGGTCTCTATTTAATATTTAGAAGAACCAGAAAAAATTATATACATTGTATTAAATGTCTAACCGACAATAATCCTCACAAGCTTATGGAAATTTTCCCTTTCTGCATCACATTTAAGGTCACTGAATAGCTTGTTAAGGAGCACTGACGCACTCATCCTAGTAGATTCTGTGACAGAGAGACTCCTGGGAACCTCCACAAGGGCTCCACCCACTTCAAGAATTTTCTTTAAGCCTGTATGAACAACCCCGTAGCATGCAATAATATTCAGTTTCTTTCTCTCCATAGTGAAAAAACATTTAAAGGGAAATTCTTGCCAAACATTTAAAACGTGTTTAAATGATGACCAGTTGCATATTTACTGAAAAATATATTTGATTTCTGAGCTACTGACTGAAGTTCTGTTTATTGCTAAAAACAAATAGCTAGACCTAAATACAAGTTTTGTCCCCTTAACTTGATAACAGTAACTTGAAAATTCAGTATTACCCTACAGTAAGTCTATGCCCACAGGGGCTGTACCATTAAATGATAAAGTTTGGGGTATTTAGGAAATTCCCTGATACATGCAATGATTAACCTATACTGGAAACTTAAATTCCAATAAGATTTTTTTTATTTTATTTTTTGAGAACCATCAGGGAGATTCAATAAAAGTTCTTTTAAAATCGTGCTAATTTTGCCCCAACCAATCAGATCTTATTTAACATTTGTAAGCTAACATCTGATTGGTTGGGGCAAAATTAGCACCATTTTAAACGATAAGAACTTTTATGAATAACCCCCCATCTGCTGTTTATTATTGAATATTTGCTTGTGATGAGAGAGACACAGCCAGGACAATATGTGTTTATTGTGTATCGATGTTTTTTAAGTTTTATTTGTTATCTGTTTCTTTATTTCCTTCATACAACCATTTTTCCAAACTACTGAGGTAAATGTACAACACTGTAAAAACGGTTTTTCTTTAAAAATCAATCGTGATGCATTGTTCAACACTTTGAAAATTTGTAAGATCTGTTTACCTTGATCAATGACCGACAGTGTCATTCCATTGTCAGGATCTCGAAATGACTGTCTTGGTACCACTTTTATCAGCATATTTAATGCATTTTCCTTGCCAGGTGACGACACCCCAGATTGTGTTAACATCCCGAAAGTGATGGACCATTGACTTTATATGCCGGGAGGGATCTGTAGATGAATAAGATTTTATGTAAATTATAAAGGAATAGTTCACCCAAAAAGTGAACTTCTCCTTTAATGTATTTATTGAAGCCCTGGAGGTTAAAAGCTATGCCTTACCTCTTGTTCTTCAATCAATATCCAAGAGCCAGGGACGATGGTATGCATATTTATATTTAGTGCGATCCAGCGCTGCAGAGCTAAAAATCTGACCGCTTCCTGGTTCTAATTCACTATAATATGCATGCGCGATAGTGCATGCATATTGGATTAGAACCAGGAAGTGATCTAACATCTATTACTCGGTGGTATACTTCCTAATCTTCCTGCGGTGGCCCCTGCTCTGGCCTATTCATTTTGTGATTGATAATAAACTGATCAGCCTAGGCAGTGTGGGGAGCACAGATAGGTATGTTGCATTAGTTTGGCCAACATAAAATAATCAATTTACAAATAATGAATATAAAGAACTATACTTAGTTCACTATAGGGGAGAGTCTGAACTTGAAGAACTTACAATCAGTAGAAAGTAATTTTATATATTATTTTAACACGTTAACATATTAAGTATAATTACTCAACTATACTCTCTTGGCTTCTTCAAAACGAAGCCAGGCTGTGAACATTTGAGGAACGTTATACTTTATGAAAAAACAAATTATATTCTTAAACCAGAAATATACATAAATAGCAAGTAACATCTTTAAATATGACACATAACTATTTAATCGGTATTACCAAAGCTAATTCATTGATGCCGTATGGATTTCTTACCCAGTACAATGGCAGCTTCTTTCCCCCGGAAATCCCTTTCATTCCTTCCTTCAGAGAATCAAACATAGCATGTAGGACACTGCATGCTGCAACAGATATGGCTTCATCATCAAGAGCCATCACTGAACACAACTGTCCATACCTATGCACTGAGGATCGCCATAGACTGGAGATAAACATAAGAACATTGTGGCAATTAAATAAGAATACTACTGAATTATTGCTTTTTTCTTTGTGTGAATGGCAAAACATTAAAAAAATTTAAAATGTAACACATGCAAGTGCTCTGTGACTTCTAAAGCTAATTACTTCTAAATGAGCAGAGTGGGAGGTGGCATGCTTGCTTCTGCCTCTTATAGAATTTTCGACTCAGAGGAAAATCTTTTTAGGGTATATGACCCAAACAAGCACAACAGTGGTGGCCCAACTGGCCTATGGTTTAAAAGTGCCTAACTTCCTTTAAGGGTCTTGTGTGCTTCAAGAAAGCGGTCCATCCTCATTTAGAGAAATGAAGAAAAAGCACTGAATATTAAACGGCACTTAACAAAATGCACATTTCAGCAATTATCAAGGCTGTTTCGGAATGATTCCATTTAAATCATTGATTGCCACAGGTTGCAAAGGAGTGCAAATGGTGTAGACAACCTTAAATGATCTGAAAATAGAATGAGAAAGGCAGATGAGATGATGCCCAGAGATAGGAGCTGTCACTTCTTCTTAGGACAGGACTTATATAGGGTCTAAGAACACCCATTGTGCTTGCTTCCTCCACTAAAGCAAACTGGACTGACTGATTAAAGCTGACTATTTACTTTTTTCTGCATCTATTTCTTCTCTTACCTGTTTTATTTTTACAGCTTTTGTGAGGTTTGAATTCCCTCATATAAAATAACATAAACCAAGAAAAAGTAGAATATCTCACACGTGACTGATGTCCAGTGCATAGCCAACCAGTGCCCTTAGAGCTGCAAAAATCATGTCGGACTTCTTGGTCTCCAACATGCGCAACAAGAGACGAATACCCATCACTCTGAAAAATCTTCTCTGCTCCTGCATCTTCTCGGGCTAATACAATCAAATTTTGTGCTGCCTGGAATATTTAGTAATAAAAACAAATCCAAAAGAATATTATAGTACTGATTACCTTCTCAAATACAAAGTATATAGATATATATCAAAATATCATCTAACCTTTTGCTGCTTCTCGCATCCTTTTCTTCTGGGTCAAGCAAGATTTGAAACATCTGGTCAACTCGAGAGTCTGTAGACAACATGATCCGAGCCTAAAATAACACACAAAAAAGTAATTTTTAATGTATAGAAGACTATAGAAAGCTATATCAACATATTTTATATTCTAGTTGGTACTGTCAATAGGCTTGAAATAGATCCACAGCATATGATCTCACTAACTTTTCTGAGCATGGATGCCAAGGTTTCTCACAGCTTCTTGAAAGACTTTATTTTTAGGTTCTAGCGTAAGACACCTCTGAAGATCAAGTATTGCTTGGTCTAATCGTCCGAGTTTCTCCAAGGCCTGGCTGCGCCTAAACAGAGCCTTCACATCACCTCCATCTACTTCAATAGCTTTAAAATACGAAAGAGGGGAAGAAAGATATTATACAGTTTTTCACATAGTTATTTTACACTCATTTGTGTTTTCAGTAATTTCTCAAAAATAATACTATTATGGTTTGCCTATGAACCTTTTATGTTTACTTATAAATAAGAAATGAGAAACCTAAAGGGTTTCTATACTAACAATGTAATAACTAAAATAAGATAAAGCTTTCTGCATACTGTGCCTGCTCCTAGTGCTATTGAGAGGCTGGAGGGAGGTGCAATCATCAGAAGATACACAATAAAAAAGCTTTAGTTATGAAATGGTAGCTCACTTACCCCTATAAAAGACCAGCAGCACTGAGTTATGTAGTAAAGATCGCATACTGGGCAGGCAGATACAGGAAACAGACTCCAAGCATTAGTATAGTAAAATTTTATTTTCTAGATAACTAGTAAAACGATAAAATAAACAATAGATATTGGATCTCAGTTGATCTAAGTGTTGAAATCGGAAATCGGAAACCCGGTGTAAACAGCCCGGCGTTAAATGCCGACGGTGGCTCTCGGAGCATCGCTATCTACTTTTCTTCTATTCGCATATTTAACGCCAGCTATTAGCTGGCATTTAAGTGTCGCATAGAATACAGCTTTCAGCATATAACATCAATTGCAGCGGCTGAGTGGTTAACTTTCGCGTTAGCCCAGCCGCCACAAGAAGGTGTTTAAGTCACGCTATCTGATATAACATTGGTTCAGGTGACTTAAACTTCAAAACAGGAGCGGTGCACCTGTTGGTGCATCACCATGTTAATATACATACTGATTGGAGTCATTTTCCTAGTGTTTTTGCCTGCTCAATATACAGTTAGTAGAGAGCTTTATCTTTAATTTCTATTTATTGTACTACAGATGAAAAAATTAGTTTAGTGACCATTTCATAGATTATAGATTCCAGTACAATTCAAACTCTGCCAAATTATTATTGAAAAGAAAGTTTGCATAGTTTTACTAGAAATTACCTCTGGATTTAAATAGTTTATAATATAACATTTGGTAACCTGCAGCCAATCATGCCTTAAAGCGGAATTCAGTTCAAATACATGTACTTTTAAGAAGAAAAAGCATTGTTTTTTCATCCTAAATGACCTTAACCTGCCCATTTAGCTTTATGCCAGTGTATAAATAAATGCTTCCGAAATACTGACTTCCTGTTTGTAGGACCCCTAGTAGAACTTGCCCTTGACCAGCACCTGGGTTGATTCAGTTGCTCAGTAGAGATCTGAGCATGTTTGGCCTATCCAACAGCCAATCAGTAGAAATTACTGTTCTACATTCCGAGGTAGGTGTGCATTCTGGGAAGAAGGACCTGATATGTCAGCTCACTAATGTTAACAGCGGGAATGGCAAGGGGTATACATTCAATTGAGTTTTCAAAATTTAAGAGAATATGTAGAATATATTAGATATGCATAATATAACTAAATTTTTTTAAAAATAGATATTTTCCACTGAACATTCCCTTTAAACAGTTGCTATTAAATTCTAATTTCTTCCACAACAATCAATGTGTGTTTGTTTAATCTCTATATTTAGGCAACATACACACTTTCCATATTTTCATTGGCAGACGTGACTGAATTTCAGTAGACCCAGCCAAAGTATCAGAAGAAATTTTGCCCATGACGTACCAATGTCGGTCAACCTTTATCTGAACTGGACAAACACACCAGTGCAGTGAAATTCATCCAATCATGGGATTTTCAAGGGACCCTCAATCAGACACACACCGAACTTCACCACAGCCCATTCACCGCCAACAGTTGATATTTCGGCCCAACCGTTTGTATAGAAAGTGGCGATCACTCTGTCGGGTCACAATATCTGCACATGTGTACCCAGTTTTACACATTGCCCTCTTCTCCATTAATTATTCATATTGTGTAAAGTATTTATTGGATACAGGGAGTGTGTTGTGAATCTATCACCAAATGGGATTTATTAGAGAAAAGAAAGGGTTAATGTACAATAAAAAATGAAGAAAATCTGTATCTGTTGTATTCAATTAAATCAACTGGACTTGAAACGTAGTTCTTGAAGACGTTTCGCTAGTCATCCGACTGGCTTTCTCAATTCAGAATGACTTGTACAAGAATCTGTGGCAATTATGTACCCTGGAAAATCCCAATTAGCATATCACAGCCAGGTGTTAAGGGTCTGATTAGATAGTGGCTAATGGGTGTTATAGG
Organism: Hymenochirus boettgeri; assembly: GCA_019447015.1. Classification (NCBI taxonomy): domain Eukaryota; kingdom Metazoa; phylum Chordata; class Amphibia; order Anura; family Pipidae; genus Hymenochirus; species Hymenochirus boettgeri. Next base: position 201,425,736 of record CM033471.1, on the reverse strand, counting down.
ACACCTCTTAGCCACTATCTAATCACACCCTTAACACCTGGCTGTGATATGCTAATTGGGATTTTCCAGGGTACATAATGCCACAGATTCTTGTACAGTCATTCTGAATTGAGAAAGCCAGTCGAATGACTAGCGAAACGTCTTCAAGTACATTTCAAGTCCAGTTGATCTAATTGAATACAACAGATATACCATGACCTGGATGAATGAGAACCTTCACAAGAAGAAAATCTGTATTTCAGGCATCAGCAAAGACACAAGAGGTTGCAAACATAATAAAGAAATGTAGTGTAACAGGTATGGCAAGGGCAAAAGGATTTTTTATCCTTTATTTAGATACTATTTGATATAATATGACTATATATATCCATATGCAAAAAAACAACATGGGAATAGTTTTACCTTTTGAAGCATCTTCTTCAGCTTTTACATAATCATCCTGCAATGAAAACACGTGCAACATTTTGTTATTAAATGCCCCAACATACAGTATTTTGTTTTTTTGAATTGAGATAATTTAAAGTATTTACAAAGCCATTTTACTGATCAAGACATAAAACGCAAAAAAATAAAAAGGACAATTATCAGTAAGGGAATAAAAACATTTTAAACCAGATATGTCTGCATGGTGGTCAAACCAGGAAACCTATCCAAAAAAAACTAAGATGGACCCCCACAATTCATAGATTAATCTTAGCCATGGTTTTCCATCCACCATACGTAAGTAAGGGGATACACTATAGTAACATGGTTTTCCTGGAGTAAAACAGTTTTAAGTGTGTTCGCACAGTCCTTCAGGACCTGGCGGAGGAGCGAGTTACCGGGTAACTTCGTTCCTGACTCCTAACATTTTATTGAGAACGGAGGTAAGACACAGCTCCTTTACCTCCCGTTCTTCAATAAAGCTATATAAAAAAAAAAAAAAAGATTTTAGCAGTGGAAATACCCTTTAACCCAATAGAATTATTAGAAACTTATCATCATTAGTGACCAAAGAAATTTACAAAGTGCTATGAACTTACTAGTTTGAGGTGGCAGGCAGAACCGGTTTCGGTGTAAAACAGCTTTAACTATTTTGTCATTTGAAAGATGGATTGCTTTTGTATAACAAGTTATTGCAGCTTCATAGTCTCCTGCTTTGAAGTGTTTGTTACCTTCTTCTTTCAGTGTCTCAGAGTTTGCCTTTAAAAGGATATTAATAAACAGGTCCAATATTTTTCAATAATAAAAAATGCAATAAAACATGAAAGTAGTAAAACATGATCAAAGCATCTATGCAAATATTGGAAACAATGATTCAGAAAAATATTTTCTCTTCCCTTCAAACAGCACTGGTTCACTTCTCTGAGTACAGCTTGTCAGAAGTTATAGTACTAAAAGGTTGCTGCTACAACAGCCTGCTAAACCCTGGATAAATAAAAGCAATTAGTTCAATAAGTTGGCCAAATTATTTAAGCCAGTCACCACGTCAAGGTTGCTTTCTTTAACTGGTTCCTAACCTACTGGTGACTTGCCTTTTTGGCTACATGAGCTGACAGCTTCTCCTGTGTGGCTTGGATCTTGAAGCTGACTCTCTAGTTTAAAGTACTTTGCTCAAACAAGCACATGACCTAACTCTGGTTTGACCAAGCCTTCTGGGAAATTGTACTCCACCCAGAGTTAGGTCATGTGCTTGTTTGACCAAAGTACTTGTATGTATTATGTACTGTATGTACTATGTTTATATTTTTGGGCTCTAGTTGCACTTAATATGGTGTACAACGCCCAATTTTCTATTTATAGTACTAAAAGGCTAATGGTTTCTGCTTCTATAGTTTAAATGACATAACCAGAACCCTCTGTATGGCTTCTCTCCCATCAATGTAAGCCTGTGCATTCTAGATCTACTGCGGTAAAGATAGGAAGCCCTACTTTATTGACAGCATACCAAGTACACATCAAATTAAAGGGCACTATAGTGAAAAAAAAACTTTGTCTGTATACAATGTATAGATCACTTAGTATAGCTGCCTTACTTTCATTTTTCTGTGTGGCTTCGTTTCTTCACACTGGCAAAGTTTGTACCACTGTGTAGTCCCCCTCCCCTCTCTGTCTACTCCCCCTCTGGCTGTTTACAGAGTCGAGCATTGTCAGTTGGAAGGACTTTAAATGAAGTGCTGACATTCTGTTACCCCTCCCTTCCAGAGCTAGACTGCAAGCAATCAAAGTGTGGAGTAAAGTAGCAATATGCTGAAGGGAGGGGCAGAGGGGGAGAGAGGAGGACAAGTGGTGCTGAGATTCTTTACAAGTAAGTTACTGAACTCTGCCTGTTCTCTAACTTTGCTAATTGTTTTTTCTTTTTACCTAAAGTTCAATCTCTCCCCTGCTTAGCTGAGATCATATCACTGAAGAAGAGTCAGTGTAACAGCTTGTAGTGAGACCTTCACAAACCCAGTGACACTGCTTGTTGTCCTGTTACATTTCAGTTGCTTTAGTCTATATATTTCAATGATTGCACTGTGTCTTGTTTGGTATATAGTCTGTATTACTGTATTATATATACTGTATTAGTGTTCCATTTGAGTCACTGTTTTTGTATATATAAGATTTTTTGGGGGGGAGGGGCTGTTTTATAGTGTGTTATGCTCATATTGCTGGGTTATGGTTTATTGATTGCATGTTGCCAACAGTCCCGGATTACCCGGGACAGTCCCGGATTTAAGAATGCAGCCCCGATCTTCTGATGTCCCGGTAAATGTCCCGATCTGGAGCAAGCAGCGTGCATGTGGTTTTAGAATTTAAAGCCTCCCCCTGCAATGTTACACTTTCAGATCCTCTCCTCCTCTGCAGGTGAGAGATCGAATTACAGTCAGTCTCACGTTCTGTGTGCACGTTAGGAAGGGGAGGGGGAAGTGCAGTCCTGTTGATCTCTCTGCCCTGAACACAATTGTGGTTTGTGTATCTATCTCTGCCTGTGTTACTTTAGCTCTGTAGGCCTATCAAGTTCTATCTATCTGATGTCTATCTATCTAACTCTGATCTTCTATCTATCTATCTAATCTATCATCTCTATCTAACTCTGCTATCTATCTATCTTCTACTATCTATCTATCTATCTATCTAACTCGCTATCTATCTATCTACTCTGCTATCTCTCTATCTATCTAACTCTGCTATCTATCTATCTATCTATCTAACTCTGCTATCTATCTATCTACTCGCTATCATATCTATCTATCTATCTACTGCTATCTACCTATCTATCTATCTATCTAACTCTGCTATCTATCATCTATCTATCTATCTATCTATTTATCTATCTAACTCTGCTATCTATCTATCTATCTAACTCTGCTATCTATCTATCTATCTATCTATCTATCTATCTAACTCTGCTATCTATCTATCTATCTATCTATCTATCTATCTATCTATCTATCTATCTATCTATCTATCTATACTAACTCTGCTATCTCTCTATCTATCTATCTATCTATCTATCTATCTATCTACTCTATCTATCTATCTAACTCTGCTATCTATCTATCCTTTCTTTCTATCTATCTATCTTCTATCTAACTCTGCTATCTACTATCTATCTATCTACTCTGCTATTTATCTATCTGCTTTCATCTATCTATCTATCTATCTACTATCTACTCTGCATCTACTATCTACTCTATCTATCTTCTTCTATCTAACTCTGCTATCTATCTATCTATCTATCTGCTTTCTATCTTCTAACCTGCTATCTATCTATCTATCTCTAACTCTGCTATCTATCTATCTAACTCTGCTATCTGTCTATCTATCTATCTAACTCTGCATCTATCCTATCTATATCTATCTATCTATCTATATCTATCTATCTATCTAACTCTGCTATCTATCTATCTATCTCTGCTATCTATCTATCTAACTCTGCTATCTATCTATCTATCTATCTATCTATCTAACTCTGCTATATCTATCTATCTATCTATCTATCTATCTATCTATCTATCTAACTCTGCTATCTATCTATCTAACTCTGCTATCTATCTATCTATCTATCTATCTATCTATCTATCTCTGTTTCTCTAGCTCTGTCTGTTCCTATAGCTGTCATTCTATCTAACTATCTGTCTTTCTAGCGCTCTGTCTGTCCCTCTAGCTGTCTCTTTCTCCCTATGTGTCTCTCTCTATCTCTGTTGGTCTATCTCTTCCTAGCTATTTCTGTGCGTCTGTCTATTACTGTCTTTCTGTCTATCTTTCCATTAAAAGTGAGCGTGAACTGAAAGTTGGAGAGGGGCTAAAACTTGTGGTGGCACACAACAATTTTAAAAATGTGTCCCTAGAATTTTTTTGAGAATGTTGGCAACTATGTGATTGTGTTTAGCACTACAGCATTTGACTATATGTTGCACATGGTACATATAGTGTGGGTGAGAGAGTGTGTGACAGTACTGCAGGGGAGCTTTGGATTGTGTGGGTGTGTGCCTTTGAGTGACAGATGAAGTATAGCAGCTCCTACAAATCACAGCATATTGAAAGGCTTATATCTCGGGGACTATGTAGAATTTAAAGAAACTAAAGGTACCATGGTGGATGGGATGACTTATAGGATACATTAGAAGAAATTAAAAAAAACAATTTTCTAACTATTATTGCCCTTTAAGGACCAAACTGAAAATAAAACCAATGATTTGTCAATAAAATATAAAAATAATAAACGCTCATCACTCTCCCCAGATCGAATAGCCTGTACAACTCTGTGACTAAGAATCCCATTAGCCCTAAACTGTGTTAAGATTCAGGGGGAGGTACAGGCTATTCCATCGTAAGGGGGCTGATGAGTTTTTATCATTGTTATTTCATCTTATTAATAAATCCCTGGTTGCAAGAAGACTTAATTTATAAAAGTCTATGGTTTATAAAGACCAAGCCCCCAATACAATGTTTTGAGCAATTCTGTAATTTTGATCAAATTGCTCAAAATATTAAAAAAAAACTATTTTCTTTTTCCGATCGACCACTTGAAAATTTTCTGCCAACCACATCTTCAAGTCCCCATCTCTTTGTAGATTTCAAGAACATCTGTCCATGTATGGCTAGCTAGGCATGCAAACAGATTTATTTGATCGCACTTATTGGTAAGTTCTCTATCATCACTCCCAGCTTGTTAGATTAATTGAAGAAAGGAAGACTTCTTTACCTACCGTTCTTTAATTAATGCAAAAAGGGATATTTTAGTTTTCTGAGCGAAAAAAAACCCTGCCTTCCTCCAGGACAGACCAAGCAAGAAGCAGAAAGATTAATATCTTTCCGTCTACACTAGGAGAAATGAACCAGGGCTTGTTTTGAAAGGAAGTTTGCAGGTTTTTAATTAACCCTAAATTATTTAAATCCCACAGCTCTCAAAGACCAAAAGTAACCCTCAATAAAGCTTTGCTGTGAATTCTAGTACCACTTGGTAACTATGCCCTGTGGCTCACACACACATCTATCTTCAGGATTTCAGTGAAGTAAGAAAGAATGGGAGGTAATGACTTCCTAATAATTGAAGAATTTTAATTAGAAGAATAAAATTTAGTTCTCTTTAAAAGGGCATGTCCATCCTCTAAACAAAATGTTAAACCTAGGCTTTGCTGCACATTACAGGTTGCAGCCATCAGGGGTTCAAGGGCAAGTATTGCGCAAATGGGGTTTGGGAGGAGGTGTATGTGTGTGGGGGGGGTAATTCGAGGGGAGGGAACATGTCTTTTAACATTTCTACAACATTATAATCTAAAGTGCATTAAATGAACTGGAACTTGCAGCTTGTAGATTGATATATAGCTCTAGTTTTAAAGAGAAGAGATGACAACCTTAGGGGTCCATACATGAACCATTACCGGACACACAATCCAGATATTGAAATTTTTTACCATCGGCCCAACAGGAAATTTTTTATCGTACGACCGAGCGATCATACGACATGGGGTTGGTACATGTTTGGGCCCCATAAGTCCTTCCAAGTTCCAGCACAACAACTAAACCCCCAGTGTAAAGAAACAGCAGGTTGGTCATGTTCTGCAACATTCCATTTAGGAGCTCCACATTGGTCAGATGGGATCTCCTCTTCATCTCTAGTGTAGTGTAGCCAGATGTCCCAGTATAAACACTTCAGTCCCCTGACAGGGCAATGGATACATGAAGGGAAGTGTATCTAATCCCCATTAGGTAAAAAAGTGTAATTCTGACCTTGTCTGGGCCGCTCTCCCCCATCTCTTTAGTTTACAGGTTTAAGTCGCAAGTAACACCGCACACCTTCCCAGCTACCGCTACTCCGCTGTCCTTTACCGGCTCATTCACTACTGACACAGCACACCTACTTCCGCCCTTACTGTCCCGTGCCCAGTACCTAAAGCCCCGCCTCAGACAACTGATCGCCTAATAAGGACGTAGAGGCTGTGCGCATTGTACTTCGTTGATAAATATAGAGCGCCATCTCTCGGTACTTACCTGGTACTGCACACTGTCTAGCGGGGTTTGTTTTTTACACTAATAATGTAATGTTATTAATGTAGAAATAACAATCTACCCTGTTACAGCCAGGAACTCATGAAAAGAGACTGGTGAGAAAACTTTATGCTCTGGAGTCTTAAAATGAGACATTAATATGAAAATAAATTGGAATCTCCAATAAGATTATTTCATGAAATATTCAGTTTCGGAGGCGATCACACGCTCCCATCACATTCCACTAACATCCTGGTTATTCATCGTTCTGATGCTGAGGCCAAACTACGGCGCACAGCAATGCACCCAAAAAGCGCAACAGATCGCACGGTAAAGCACTCTAGTGTGGCCTAGCCCTTAAATGAAGAAAAACAAACATTTTCCCTGTAAACTCTAGATACGGTTTTGGGAAAACCCACAGATGTTTGCTTGTACCCTTCTACTACTGTGCACCGCAGTCTTTATGCAGATACATTCATTTGCAACGTCCTCTCTCTTTAAAGGGAATGTCCACCCTACTAAGAAGATGTTTCCTCTATTTCAGCCCCACAAACTTCATTTACATTTTATTAAAACCTGGGGGTACCTTTGAATAGTTTAAGTAAAATGAAAATGAGGTTTGTAGGGCTAAACTCCGTGAGGTAAAATTATTGTTAGGAGGGTGGACATGCCTGCAGGGAACCTGGAAGGGGCCCCTTTGGCTCTGGGCCCCATAGCAATAGCTATGGTTGCTATAGTGATTCCTACGCCCCCGACAGGCCACACCAAAGAGTTTTTAGCACACCCTAGTGTTGGCCAATTAGACTGGCCTCACAAGGTGCATTGGGGCCACACAAGCTGTAATACGATTATCAGAGCACAAGCAATCACCAATTTTGGTGGGATTCTCATGCTATCTAATCCCAGAAAATGAGGGATCGGATCGCAAGTGGACACCAATGCGCCAGCCGAGTGCGCATGTGTGTGTGCAAGATTAGTGTCGCCATGACCTTGCTCCTTTATTGGTATATCTTTATTTAAGGTGGCCATACCCATGCAACTGCTATCACTTATTGCAGGACAGATGCCAATCATGGAATCTATCTGTAATATGTGACGATTGGGCACAAAAACTCACCCACCTAACCTCCCATACTCTGTATGAGGATCAGTCGGACGTGTAAGCATATATGTTCCAAACCTATCAGCTTCCTCTACTTAAAACAAAGGGCGCTTATAGCGGCAAATGTGAATTTTGTATCTGGACTAATTGAGGGGCAATCATTTTTGGCACCTTTAGGTTCGTTACACATGGATAACTTTTTCAGCATGACAAACTGTTTGTCACTAGAAAGCGGTCGGCTGAGACAAATCTCCATCAACACGGCAAAAGCCTGTAACTGGTCGTGCGGTCCTAATCCGGAGAAATGGGCGAAAGAGATTGGTCGCATCCATTAACCCCCTCACCATACGATATTTTCGGCCGACCAACCAATACACGGTAATATCAGTTGGTTGCTCAAAATTATTTGATGGTTTGTACCCAGCCTTAGGCATTTCTTAAAATGAAAAGTTTTGGCATGTAAGTCAGAGAATAATGTATTTTAGGGTATACTTCTTTAAAACTCACTTGGCGTTACTGAAAAACAAAATAAATCCCAGTGTTTATCCTTGCATAGCAATTCTGTGCTTAGCATGGACACCTTTCCCACTAAAAAATTTTTAGGCTTTGTAGGTGCATTGTGGGTGGCTGTGAGAGAGGTGGATATTTATCTGTAAAGAGCAATTTCTTTTATTACTTACACCAAATAATTTTAAAATGTCTAAATTTACATTTCAGCACTAGCTATTTATAACATTATAATTTATATTACTTTACAAGAATAAATCATTTTTTGTAAATTACAACAAACAACTGTAATGCACAAAAAGAATATTATAAATGTGTTTTATCCATTGATTTCTCTCCTCCTTACTGCCTTGCACTTTTTACAAAGACAAAAAAACTATTTTCAACATTCATTTCCGCTGCTTCAATGACATTGATAGTGTATTTTAATATTGCATATTCCTTGTGCTGTTTTCAGGTTACAATGGGATGAAATATCAGCCCTACAAGCTTATAAAGAGTTAATGAGACAAAAGGACCAACCCCTCAACCTGTCTCCTGTTTTTGCTAATATTATGATAGTTCTTACACCCATTCAGCACTGAATCCACATTATCTTTTAGTGCATGTCCTGCTGGGAGAGGTGTGCGAATAATCTGCACACATTCACAGCTAATGATTGTCATATCATTATATTTCTAGAAGTCTTGCTTTTGTAGCAGGTCCATATTTCAATATTTATCAGCAGGCAAGCGGTGCTAGCCTCTGCCAGGCTTCTTTTGTTAGTCCACCCCCGCATGCTCCTCATACTCTGTCTTCTAAAGGTTTCTGATTATCACAGCCTGCATCCTCTGACAACCTTCCCTTTGCTTTTACTATTACACCTTTGTTATTGTGCCGAATGTCTCCCTGAGTGTTACTATGGAAAAGGGAGCGGACAAGGTGTTTTCCAATCCATGTGTGACTAAGCATGTTGTAGAATAGGTTCTTATTGATCCTGTAGTAATAGAGGAAATCCACCACCATCAGAGACAGGATCAGGAGTCCATAGAAACCAATGCCAAGTAAGGGAAGAGGGTTCCTGTGAAAAAAAGGTACAATGACAATAAAATATACACATTTTCAATGAAATCTATGTTATATTCTTACAAATGAACATTTATATACAAGTCTTCATTTTACTTGTTTAATCAGTTTAAAGAGCATGTCCACCCCCAAAACTATAATCCCCCCAACTACTGGCCCACCATGTAGTGTAGTTTAATCCTTACCTCACATCCCAGCTCCATAGGGTTCTCCTGTAAACCCCCCCCCCCAAAGTCCCAAAACTAACCACCAGGAGGATAGCAGGGCTCTGCCTGCTACCTTGCCTCCGGTAGATATTTGCCATGCGTACTGCAGCCCTTCTCCACCCTCCCTCCCCCTCCCTCCCTCTCCCTCCCTCTCCCTCCCTCCCTCTCCCTCCCGTTCTACTATCCCTCCCCCTAGCACAAATCCCCCTTAATACGTTGTTCCCCCATGTCCCCCAGCCCCAACCGCATATTTTTTTTTTCAAAAAGCTCCCCAAACTCTTACTACCCTCTCTTTCCTCCGCTGCACTGAATGACCGGCAGCCGCGTCCGTGATTGGCTGCCGCTCAGCCAATCACAGACGCGACTGCCGGTCCGCCCCTCTGCTTGCATTCTCACAAGCAGAGGGCCGGCAGTGCGGCGGAGGAACGAGGGAGGTAAGTAAGAGTTTGGGGGGCTTTCTGAAAAAAAAAAAATATGCGGTTGGGGCTGGGGGACATGGGGGAACAGCATATTAAAAATGAGTTTTAAGGGTGGACATACCCTTTAAGTAAGTGGTACATTATAGTCTAGAACACATACATTTCAATAATGTAACTGAGGGCATAGCTAAGCACTGTTTATAAGGATATAATTTACATGATAATGATGGATCTTGTGGTGGGTGAGACAGAAGCTTCACCTTATAAGATTCTTATGACATGGGGCCCTATTTATGAACCTGCAGTATACAGTAGGTCTTTTGTAATACCACAGGTTTATATCAGCCACCTTGGAGAGTTACAATGTAGTTGTACATTACCCAATGTTATCAGTAGTTTACAGAGGTGTCGTTATTTTATGGCCAGGGTTGCAAAATTCTGGCCTTGGGAAAGACTATTACAGATATCTATAGGCGATACAACGCAGTAATACCTCTAGGAATTGTTATTTTGCAACGTGGCTGTTATTTTATGAACATGGTGCAAAATAGGCGTAATATTGTAAATACCAATAACGATTGGTATTTTATAATGACGGTAAAGGCACGGTTTTACAATTGTGCGATACTTCACCTTTGTAAACATGTCCTTTGGAAAGAATGGAGTGATTATAAGATTTGAAGGTCCAAACAAATATTTTAGGGTGATCCCATATTTATTAAAAAAATAAGGGCTCAGAGCAAAAACAGCACAACGTTTTAGCCTTTGCCAAGTGCTTTAGAGATCTTCCTAAAATATTTGTGTGGACCTCTATATGCTTCTTTTGATATTGTACATACACCAGCAAGGAGACCACTGGAGTACAAGTCCCACATCATTTACTAGTTGAATTCTCAGTGATTCTCTTTCTTCCTAATGACTATACAGTACTTCTTCTGTGGCTATAAGAGAGCACATCATGACATACCTGTGTATATAAGTGGTGAGAAGCTTTGACAAATTCACTTTCATTAATGTTTCAAACTCTTCCTGGCTGCAGCAATATTTTAATGTTCCATTCCCAGGCCAGCAGCAGTACTTGTGCTCAGGGGCATCACTAAGACGTGGACAGTGAAATCCAGAGTGATAAAGTTCATCTTGGCCTGGGTAGCCCTCACATGTGCGGACATTAATAGAGGAAGCTGTATGAATAAAGAAATACACTACAATTGATATGTGTTATGCCTTTAAACAAGCAACATCTTTCTACGTGTTGCACTGTTGGCAGATTTCACCCTATTTAGTCATAATGGGGAGGCAAATTTAGAATAGACACCTGAGGCTCTATTGTCTTTTGAAATAAAGGCGTGTACCCCTGCTGGGCAGCAGAGCTTCACTACAGAAAGGTCAAAGAGAACAGGAAGAACTAGCTATATAGATTGAAACAGATTTGCCATTCTGTCATCTGAAATATATATTTTGATATAATGACTAATTTCAAAAGCATCTTATAGGAGGGCTTTAGTTTTTAATAATTACTTGTTGGAATAAATACAGCGTCTAAAATACAATTATTTCATATGTTCCCATGGCACCTAAAAAGCTAAATGAAAGCAGACTGTGGTCTACAAGACATGCGTAATAAACAGAGCAATCTCTAATCTACTTACTCACTCTTGTATAAAAATACCAGAAGAATAATAGCCCCTAGGAGACTAATCATTTTATACTTCCTTAAAACAAATGGTTCTGTGCCAGGGATCTGCATTTATGAAAGATTTTATTTGATTATCGGAGCCATTAGGCCAGTATCCCAATGAGAGATGTATTTATGATGGCAATTTTCTTTCTGAAATATATGAATAACACAAACACATGCAGAGAGCATGATATATATAGATATTAAAAAAAAAACTATACAATTTTACTGTAAAGCAGAAATTGAAGTGATACATAAGGAACTTTAACCACCCCCAGTGTAACATACCGTATACACAGATAATGACTATATTGTATCCTAAATTTTAGTCTGGGGGTAGAGCAGCCATGTGGATAGATAATTGAAATAACTTGCCAAGGGCAACTTATTGCATAAGCAAAAAAAAAAAAAAACATTTATTAAATTCCAAATTCTTTCCCACTCAATCCACATAACATTAGCAAGTGAACCAGTCAGAGCTATTTAGGAAAAGTGACTGATACATCTTTAAAAATGGTCTCCCCTTTGTGGTTACTCCATTTAAACTATTACCGTTAGTCAAGTCTTATTATATTTATACTGTGCTTTAACTGACACACTATTGCTTCTATATATACAATTTAAAAAAAAAAGAAATTAAAAGTAAATTTATTGCAAAATTACCATGTATACAAATAATGAAAAATGCTTGTGAAGGTTCTCATTCATCCAGGTCATGGTATATCTGTTGTATTCAGTTAGATAAACTAGACTTAAAGTTTAGTTCTTGAAGATGTTTTGCTAGTCATCCCATCCGACTGGCTTTCTCAATTCAGAATGACTTGTACAATAATCTGTTGGCAACTTGAGAGGCAGAACATAACAATAAGTTCCCTAAAAAAACCCCAATTAGCATATGACAACCAGGTGTTACGGACCTTCTGAATGCAAGGTGCTGATTGCATTGTGGCTAAGGGGTGTTATTGAAACTGCCCAGGGTAAGGTGTCAAAACCTGGGGAGTCATTCTGAATTGAGAAAGCCATTTGGATGACTAGCAAAACACCCTTTAAGAACTAAACTCCAAGTCTAGTTGATTTAACCAAATACTACAGATATAATGTAGTGGGAAAAATTCTACTAAATCCTGTTTCCATTAGGTTGTGTACACACCATGCAATTTTTCAGGCCAAAGAATTTTCATGGCTTTTCAGCGGGATATGACAGTTTGTCTTGAGAAAGGGGTCCTGACGACTTCGAAACATTTACTCAATAAAGAATATTGGGATTTAAATCCACTCCTATATATAGTTTCCACTTAAATATTTTACATACGGTAATAGGAAGGATATATATGGAACTGTGTATATCCACACTGAGAGCAGAACTAGTGACCACTTTAATTAAACACACACACACACACACACACACACACACACACACACACAAAAACCTTGTGCACCTTAAATGTAATTCAAATTAAATACATGCCTTGCTCCAATTGTAATGCTGCTTTAAAAGCCTGCCCTTCTCCAATGTGGCCAAATTATTTTAAGCCTATCCACTACTTCAAGGTTTACTTTCTTAAGCTGGGTCCTAAACAGTTTTCTTAACCACTTGCAGTAAAAGGTGATTAATTTGTTATATGAGAGGTGGCCATGCCCTTTAAAAGTTGCTTATAGGGTTTCTGAGCCCTGTAGACAATTATTATCCTTGGGAGATGCACCAACTGGCGCACCGCTCCTGTTTTGGAGTTTAAGTCACGCTAACCGATGTTATATCGGTTAGTGTGACTTAAACTCCTTCCTTGCAGCGGCTGCATGGCTAACACGAAAGTTAACCTTGCAGCTGCCGCAAGCGATGTTATATGCCGAAATCAGCATTTTTTTTACGCCACTTTAAATGCCAGCTAATATCTGGTGTTAAAAGTGCCAGAATAGAAAAGCGATAGGCAGCGATGGTCCAATCACCGCTATCGGCATACAACATCGCCGGGCTGTTTACACCAGGTGATGCTCGGTGCAACGCCCTGATGTTTCCTTTCATACAATGAGAATGAAATTATGTTAGAATTTCAAATATTTAATTCTAGAAAATGATTGTATAGTGGTTTTTGGTTAAGAACTCAATGAAATAACTAATGAAGTAATGGCTACTAATAAACAGACACTTATAAACTTCATACAACTCAAGCAACCCCACATCTAGGTTTTAAATTGCAAGCAGTGACATATACTGAGCATCATGTTACTACCTTGTATGTACCATCATGTGACAGTAATCCAGATATATTGGGTGCTGTATGCATTTAACAATCTCTGTGATACTGGAATGCTGGAAATACAGCATAAACCCCATGTAAGTAAAGAAACTTTTCCAGCACCTACATCAAAATAAGAAGTGAGACATACCTTGCTGCTTATATGTCAAGGTACTCTGTGTTCTGATTCAGTGTTGTTTTGAGGCTTTAGTTTACTTTAAACCTGGAATCTTGATCACTTACCATTTAAATGAAAAAATTAGCTTGAGGTCACTTGGAGTTTGCCCCTCTTGATAGGGACACCAGAGGGACTAGATCTGGGGTAGAGATTATTCAAGCTGGACTTGAATACTGCTTGCCCATACCCCCTGAAGGCCTAAGCCCCACCCCTGCAGAACAAAGCAGGGCATGTCACTGCCAAAATGGGCCAATCGGGGAATTACCTTAACTTCTATGCACTCAATTTGACTCACCTGGTATACTGCAGTTCCCTACAGATCTGGGGAGGGGACTGGATTATTTAAATATCAACAAAGATAACAGAAACTTGAAAGGGATACAATGCAGACATCATCAGTCTGTCTTAAACTGATAATGAACTATATTTCCCAGTATCCACTGCATTTGTCAACACACAGACTCATGTTGAACATCTTCTTAGGCAGACATTTGTTAGTAAACAGTGGAGTAATCTCTGTATTGAAAGTGTTAAAACACATTTTCAAATTTGCCTTTACCTTTACTACTCCCAGCATGGCTACTCCCAGAGAGGAAAATACAAATATACTCTATATAAATGATACCTTTGCCATCAACTGTGTAATAAACAGGTTACAATAAAGATGGGGACATTGTTTGGAAACTGCATGTAAAACAACAAAGAATTATGATTTGAGGGATGTGTATGTACGGTATATTCCCTGGCTGTGTATGTTTATGCACATTGTACATTTTTAAGGCATCCTAGGTCAAAGACATGTTATTAGATTAGAAAAAAACCCATTTCATTAAATAATCCTTAAACTCCAAACTGCACCCACAATTTGAGTAAATTGTATATTTCTGGCACAAAGAAAGATCTGAGCATCTATGGGTGACCTGATCTGAGGATCTGAAGGGTGCACAGGCTATAAAGTAGGAACAGACATTCCAGGGAAGTCACACATTTCCTATTAGCTGTCAGCTATATATTAAATCCTCTGCTAACACAGAGATAGCATATAAAATGCGATGATTACAAGGTGGCTACCTTTCCAGAGATAAGTGAGGAGCTGCACAGCCAGCAGTAGCAGGTTTGCCGAATTCAGCCGCTTCATCTTCTCACCAGTTCTGCTCTCTGGACATTGTTTGCTGATGCAGTGGGTTGGGAAGTCGAATACAAAGAAACCACAAGCACTATTATCTTTTGCATCCATTACCTGTGACAATAAACAGAGAGCAAACGCCATTAAGACTTTTCCACACTAAACATACATGATGTTGTGCCTGTTGAATTTGTTTCCCCCTTTAAAAGAATAGGCTCTGTCAAACTCTTCTGGGGGCCTCCAGTAACCTGACAGTTTCCAAACAGAACTAATCTGGAAAGATCAATAAGATTAGCAATGGCAGGATGGAAATGAAAGAAACCACACATTCTGAATATATTTAAAGGTCTGACAGGCGATGTAATAAACACTGTGACTATGCTATGCATATGCCTTGTTCTCTGCTTTCCTTATTAATTATTAATAAATGGACCTCACAGCAGGATAAAGAGCAGAGTACTGCTTATACTGAATGTTTCTATCTTACTAAATGGCATGCAAAAAGCTGGCACTCCAGGAGTTAAATACTCTGGAAACTTTTAAAGAAGCACTGGTAAGCCCTGCAGTATTGTGCAGTCAGCCATAAACAGCAGTGTCACTTACCTGTTCTATTGACAGGAAGACGTTGATGCAAATCCATTCTGTTTAGGGAGTTCCTTCTTATAGATCCTATGAGATGGAACAAAAACATAACAGCTCAGTTACTGTTCAGCCCTCAAATACATTAGAGCTCAGTTTGGTCCTAACCTTATGACCTATCTTCTCCCACACAAAATCAAAGTCTGTTAAAGCCTCGCAGCCCCTGAAAAAGGTAATTTATTAAAATATATTCAAGTGAGGTTTGAAACTCTCAACAGCTTTAATTAAGGAGGAACAGATCAGTAGGAACGTCACAGACAGCCTGGTTGAATTCCCTGCATACATTATATGTGATCATCTTGGACAAATCACTGGCGGCCTTTGCAATCAGACTGTAAGCTTGTTGATTCTCTGAATTTAAAGAGAAACGTTTCCCAGGGACACCATCAGGAACAACTTTCCTTTCCCCCCTTTCTAATATTTTATGTACCATAGATAAATACATGTTTTCAAAATATAAAAAGCAAACAAAGAAGAAACAAAACACACAAAACTATCCGATTTTGCTATGATGTTCTGATATATTTCAGCTGTTCTGTCTTTGCATTAATTAAGGTTGTAGCATAACTTTCTAGTTTGGGGTTTATAGAAATAAAAGCATAAATAACATAAAAAGAAACCATCTTTACTCACAAAACATATTACCATGTATGTAAATAATGACTCTTAATTGCAGGGGGGATTTCTGATCAGATAGTATTTACAAACTTATCTATAAATAACAGCTTTCTAAATTTGCTACAAAGACCCTTTCAAACAAGTTTTTATTTCAACTTAGAAACAGAAACTATGGGGATTGTCATTTTTCAATGTTGTATATCACCAACAAAAAAATTATTTCTGGGTTTATAATAAATAGGCTCTAGGACATCATTACTTTTTCTGACAATACTTTTTTGGGGGGGGCAAAAATGCAATTTTACAGTAACTACAATAAACCTTGGTACTTTAGGTTCTACCATATAGAAATTCAACTTTAATATTTTAAAACACAAGTTTGGATTAACCATATGCCATTAAGCAGCCAATGTGTTATGCCATAAACACCAGACTAGAAAGTATAAAGCAGACTAGATTTTAAACATTAAAGATAGTGGATGGAAAAGATAATTAAAAACAATAAATAATATGTTTGTCTATGACAATGTTAAATAAAATAGTTAATGAGTTCTAGGAATTTTTTTTTTTTTGACACATTTGGCAAATAAGTGCAAATTACCTCCAACCATGTGAATAAAATCTATTTGCTATACTTACTTTCTGTGTGGAAAATAAATATAAGGTCAGGTCCCTTGCTCCATGTCCTTGTTCCAGAGGGACAGTGCTCTCTCCACCTTCTTTTTTCTTTCATGTTGTCAGGAACTTTACAAAGTTTCCTTCTGGCATTTTCTGCTGCTTTGTCTGGAGAACAAAGTCACGGGTTACATTCCCAATTTCCGGCATATCACTTCAAAGTTTTTTGAGAAGAATCCAGATGCATTGGCCTCAATAATTTGACACAGTTTTATCACATCTTCGTATAAAGAAAAGGTAGGGAAGCATCCTTGCATCTGCATATGAGCAGCACACAGCTGCTTTATTTGTTTCTCTAGGGTACTGAGCTTAGCAGAAACAGTTATGCACAAATTGAATCACTGTGGGGACATTTATTCAGCCTCGGGTTCTCTTATTTAATATTTTGTTACTATGGATATGTGTATTTTCTGGTACACGAATAAAGCAAACGCACAAAATAAGTTTTTGTTTCTCCTAATTCAATAAATGCATTTAAATTGATCTAGTTTTGTGATGTAATTGATGGTTTGTATCCACTTGTAGGTTTTCAACCCAGCATAATTACTCCTCTGGGAGGCATGTAGGTACTGTATGTGCAATACAGGTTTCCATCAGTACAAGAATACATGCTCTCCATGGCAACGGAATGGTTTGTGAAGTCTAGCTGGTCCTGATGCTGCACTTAAACATGTTTTTGGAGAATGGTTCTAGGCAGCCACAACAAAGAGAAACAAAAACCCTGCAGCTAAATGTGCCTCAAGCAATGAATAGCAGTAATAATAATAATAACAGAAAGCCTTGTCTTTAAAAGGTACAATTCAATAACTTTTTTCTTTTTTTAAACTAAAGGACCAATTTGATTTTAAAATAAAAAAAAATAGTTTTGAAATGAAGCACCAAAAACAACTATTATGGAATAGGTTACTGCATTTTATAGGATTTTACGGTTTGTTCTGAGAACTCAGTGTTCCTAGGGTTCCATATTTCATATGCAGTTATCTGTTCCTGGTGTCCTAGTGTTCAATTATTTGTAAAATATAGCAGTTAATGGAGAAACTAGTCACACTGGATTAAAATAGGGATTCATAAACAGTGCTTGAAACAGAACATTGGAAAAAACAACACTTAAATACCCTGTACAAATTTTAGATTTTCTAAATAGCATTGCAGAAATCAGCAGAATTTTAAAGAAATCATCTGTTGAATTCTGTAGGTTGGGTGCTGGACCACATACATAGTTGCATATGTTGAGGGCATTCAACCTACTGGGTAATAGGTCTGGCAACTTGTTCCCCTACTTCAGGGGTGTTCCTAGAGGTTTTGACACCTGAAAATACTTTTAAATGGTGCCTATCGGCAGACGGGGGCAGCTCGCGAAGCAGGCATAGCTTCATCAGGGAACATAGGCGTGGCTTGTGGAGTTAGGTATGGTGGGATGACTAACTCGAGGGCTGACTTAACACTGACTGTTGGGCTACCTTAACACTGATTGGTGGACTGGTGCTGAAAGGCGGGAAGGAGGATTTTTTTTAACTGTCGCCTTTTCGGTGTTACCCAGGGGCGTGCCCTGAGCAAATGTTTCACTTTGCTTCATGGTAGGGGCACCCCTGCCCTCCTTGCTCTTTTTGTATTGACTAAACACACTACTGGGTTAGGGATCAGAACCAAATGCTTGCTGTGGTGTGTGGGGTGTAAATGACATTTGTGCTTCTGCTCCACACATGCCTTCTGTGGCACCTGATCTAATAAACAGACACCCCCTTTGCCCCAACCATATATAAACTTTGGGAGTGATGATGGAAGGAGGAGAGTACATATAAAAAGATGATGGGGGGGGAGAGAATTAGAAAAAGAGAACGTGAAGATGGGGAAATGGAAGAATAAAAGGGAGAAAGTGACAAAAAGGGAGTTTTAAACAGTCTGAGTGAGGGTGCTAGATTACTCTGGCAAGCTGTTATTATCCCAATAATCCCAATGATTAAGAGTGGGGAAGTTAGAGGGCATCCCAGTGAGGACTATTGTCTTTCTAGCATAGTAAAATGTTTTATGAAGGAACACCAGTTGAAATCTATTCCATTAGTCTGTCTCTGTAATACCCAAAAATATCAACTTGGACCCAGATCTAAGGCTGGGTACACATGGACGGATTTTTCATCTGAATGAGCATTCGCCACTAGTGAATCAGCGGGCAACAGTTCACCGTGACCGTGATTTTACGACATGTTTGGTCCCCAGTTCATCTAATCATCTCTCTATTCTTTAAATTATCCCCAAAATCTTAGAGCTACTGAGATGGAAATATGTACCTGTTTACTTGATAGGAAGATGCCATCTTATTAAGATGACATGCTTTGCAAAACTGCTATACCCAATGCAGATGATCCCCCTTCTTATAAAATATAAAGACACTAAACCGTTAAAAAAATTAGTGCACAGACCCAGAATTTCACTACGTAAGCAACAACTACCAAGAACACAAGGAGTTCTGGTCCTTCCAAATACCATATATACTCGAGTATAAGCCGACCTCGGCTTATACTCGGGTCATGGTAAATTTTCACAATCTGCTGCTGCTTAGCGGTACTTCTCTATGTAACTGGCTACCTGTAACTTAATTCTCTCGATCCTGCTGGCACTCTGCACGCTGAGCTGCATGTCTGTACTCGGCGGCTGTCTAACTTACTGTCCGGCGCCGAGTAGTGACCATCATACTCGGCGCCGGGCGTAAGTTAGACAGCCGCCCGAGTACGGACATGCAGCGCAGTGTGCAGAGGCAGAGGACCCAGAGAATTACTAAGTTACCGGTAGTGGTTACATAGAGAAGTACGGTAAGCAGCAGCAGATTTTGTAAAGATTTACCACCTCACTCACCTGAACTGGGGGGCTCTCTAAGGGGGAATGCTTTTGGGTGGGGGGTGCTGTCCATAAAAAAGCCTCATTCCTTGGCACTAAAGGGGTTTGGAAACTATAACTCCCAGCTAATAAAGCATGCTGGGAGTTGTAGTTTCCAAAACATCTGGAGTGCCAAGGAATGAGGCTTTTTTATGGACAGCAGAGTTCCCATAATTTCAACCCTCGGCTTATACTCGAGTCAATCATGGGTTCTTACTTTTTGAGGTAAAAATATGTACCTCGGCTTAAACTCGGGTCGGCTTATACTCGAGTATATACAGTATTAGAGCATAAAACCTTGCAGCACCTTTCAGACATATTAGAAAATACTCTGGGTTATTCAATAAAAGTTCTTATCGTTTAAAATGGTGCTAAATTTGCCCCAACCAATCAGATCTTATTTAACATTTGAAAGCTAACATCTGATTGGTTGGGGCAAATTAAGCACCATTTTTAATGAAAAGAACTTTTATCAAATAACCCTGACTGAGTGATTCATTCGGTCTCTAATACCTCTCTAGTGCAATCCCTGGTTCAACCCTATAAAATACAAGCCAAATCCCTCTTGAGGAGAGATCTAAATTAACTGTCCAATATACATGAGTGAAATGGAGTGAGGAAAGAATATGTCTCTTGCTCCCATGTCTGTTTTCCAGAGAAATGCCCAAATACCTGGCTTTTCCCCAGGACGACCAATCTCAAGGCATTTACTGGTGAAAAATCCCACAATTTTCACATCGTAGGTCAACTTTATAACTCTACAAATAGTATCTGGAAAGATGCTTAGGACAAACCCCCTTTAACAATACATTACATGAGCTTATGGATGAACTCTGTTAAACCTTTCTGTATGCCATCAATAATGAACTACTCTTGCCACCACTTCCATCTTCCAAAATACTATCAAGGGGAAGAGAATGAAATGTATCAGACATAACCCCAAAATATTGCATGGATATTGCTCCATTCATTCTCTCATTACAAATAAAGGATGTGAGGAAACACAGATAACGCTAATACATATAGCCTATGCAATCCACCACAGACCCATTATGGAGCAAAACAACTCGCTAGGTCTTAAATGCCAACAAACAGGGGCTACATTATTCCATCTTTATGGACCTATGTGGAGGTTCAGAGAATTTGGGTGGCAATGCAAAACTATATTTCAGAAACAGAAACACACCCCATCATATTTTACACCGTTAGCCTTGGGGAAATGGTCCGCTATTAGCTGCCAGCTATTATCTAGTGTTAAATAATCATGGGGGGGGGGGGGGGTCAGCAGCATAGCCAATATTGAATAGCTTGCAGCAGTTACCATTTGGGATAAGGGTTAAAGTTTCACTAATGGATAGTAAATTAGTTAGCGTGGCTTAAAGGGATGCTAAACAGATTTTATATACTTTAAGTAAATAAAATCGGTTTCTATTAATCACAGGGAGGTGAGAATGCTTATTCCCACCTACCTCTGCTGTCCCGACTGATTACCTATCTTCGGCACATGTGCGCCAATACAAAGATAGGTGCACGATCAGGACAAAGTGCCCGGCCTGACAGCTAAGGAGGAGCCCGCAAGTGGAGCGCCAGTAAGGTAAGCGTGCCACTGTTCCTGAGCATTCTATTATTCACAGAGAGGTGGGAATAAGCATAATAGAAACAGATTTCATTTACTTATCTTTGCCGGTTTAGTGTTCCTTTAACCCCAATATTTACCGCTGTGACTAGTGGTGAATACACCAAATTCTTTTTTAATTATATTTTAGCCCTGGGACAAAATTATCAGCTAACCTTATTTCAGTATAGTCATATCATCAGCACATCTGAAATCACTATCATTCTGATTGTATTATAAGGGCAAACTGACTGATATGAAAGAGTCACACCATCAAAATGGCCTCACATGCAAGTAGATTACTATGAAAATTGCACCTGATGAAAAAAGGTTTACCTGTTCACCAAGAACTTCAAGATATGAGGTTCAATTGCAGTGAAGGAGGTTTTCAAGACATCCACAGTTTCCCAGCATACTCCAGAATTGTGTCCTGGTGTCTGCAAATATAGAACACCAAAAAATAGGGAGAGACCCCTATTCAAAGTATAGCACTAGGCAAATTGCCAAAGAGTGTGCCTGGGCCCAAATAACGATTTGTTTGGAATCCCTATTCTAAGTATCCCTACTAAGCACTCGTACACAAAAATGCTTAATATTGACACAGATAATGTCATCTTGAACAGGGCTGAGATTATTATTATTATTATGGATTGATATAGCGCCAACATCTTCCATGGCGCTTTACAATTACATAGCCATACATTACATACAGGGTAATACATGTTATACAAAGTCATACATATTACATACACAGGTAATACAAAATTTGTGTAAACAGAGTGATGAGTTTCTTACAGCAATACCATGATACAATAGGAGAGAGGACCCTGCCCAAAAAGCTTACAGACTAGAGGATATGGGGTGAGACATAAGGTTGCAGGAGTCGGTAGGCTGTAAATAGATTGGCAGTGGAGTGTGAACGGCGGGTTGGATCATATTGCGTAGTAAGATGGGTAATGTTTAGGCCAGGTTATATGCTTGAGTTTTAAGGTTACATTTGAAGGTATTAAGGGATGGTGAATGACGGACAGACGGAGGGAGTTCCAGAGCAGTGGGGCAGCACAAGCAAAGTCCTGAATACGGACATGGGAAGAGGTGACATGGGTGGGTGAGAGGAGGAGATCGTTTGCGGAGCGGAGGTTGCGTCTGGGACGATATCGGTGGATCAGCTCTGAGATATATGAAGGGGCTGTGTTGGATAGTGCTTTATAGGATAGGGTAAGCAGCTTGAACCGGATCCTTTGCATGATGGGCAGCCAGTGGAGTGACTGACAGAAAAACATTGTTGACAATGCCAAACATAATAGTGAGAATGCCCTGGAACCCATTTATTTTAAAATTGTCTGTTAGCAATTCTAATCTGTTGGTAATACACAGTCCTGAAGATGCCCACATTTCCCTAAATGTTATTTAAAATCCCGTGTAAGCTGGAGAAATGGTCAGTCAGCTACAGCTCTATGGTGCCCCTACACGCACTGATCCGATTGTTGGACAGGTTAGAAAATTTTTATTGGACCATATGATCATACATCGGTACTGGGATGCATGAATGCCCTTAGGCTAGTGTTGTGTGCATCTGGACTTTCAGATTGCATTAGTATGCAAAAACATGTGCCTGAAAACGATGTGGGTATTGTATGTCATTTTGCAAACCATAATTGTGGTCAGTCAGGGAAGGATCGACCATGTGTACCCAGCTTTGCAGTCTGGATTAGACCATTGGAATGGGATCAGGAGGCGTGGCAAGATGTTTGCATAAAATGTTTTCTTATCCAGTTATTTAGGGGGTTTTCATTTTTTTAATGCCATTTACTTGAGTGGTATTTCACAATTGGATCAGGGCCAGAAGGAAGAATGTACACAGAGAACACACAGAGAACCAGTAGGATAAATGCTATCAGGAACTGATTGTACAGACCCTACTTGGGTGGCAGAAAACAGGCTTTCATTCAGGTGCCTTATTTGCATCACTGTATAACAGTTTGTATACCATTATACCAGGGCATTGACTTAAAGGGTATGTACACTGTAAAGAGAGAGAGGCGTGCAATTTTTCTTTCTTATAGCCAGCTTGGTGATGACGTCGTTGGCATGCACACGATAAAATCCCCAGTGCACGCGGCGAGTGATGTTACTTGGCAAAGGAAATTATGTACATTTGGACAATCCCATGGGGGCAGTCCCAAAAACATTATTAGAGTGGAGCAGAAAACCAGCAAGAATCAAGCAGTAAAGGTAGGGTATGGGAGGCTATTAGAACAACAAAAAAAAAAAAAACTTTATATTAAAGCTACAACTATCTATAAGCTACAGTTTAATATCCTTTAAATGTTTTGGCATTACTTTTTTTGAGAGGAGAATATTCCATTCATGTTCTAACCCTTTCTAAAATGCCATTGGTCATATGTTATTGATTTTGTAATTCACGTCTTTCCATCCATTCATCACTTTTTCCCAATTTATTGTTCTCTGCACACCATAAACCTGCTAACCAGCCTGCCAGCTTCTTTTCTAAATTGGTTCCAGGTTTAGAGAACTGGCATTTTCCATTCCTGGAGCAACAGCCAAGAGGTAACACTTATAACGGCAGTAGATTCTCTAGATGTATTGTTTTAGCTTGTCACAAAGTAGATACTTTGTAGTGTTGATTGATACAGATTTAGCCAAAAATAAATTGTTTGTTATATTTATATTGACAATAAAAAGGAAGTGTCCAAATCCTCTTTCGGTTATCTTAATTAAATCCAAAAGATAACACAGTGAAGAGTATGCCATAACCAGAGAGGCTTACAAAATGACATAATTAGATGGTCGTATTTGCTAATGAAAATGGTGTGGCAGGTGATGGTATGTCTGTTTAATGCAGCGTATAAAAGAGATATGAAATAAATTGTTTTCCAGAGTGCAGGAAACCAGCCAGTTAGTTTCCCATCTCTGTTGAGCCACATGACTTCAATGACTTAAACCATGAACTTCTAGTAATGCCCATGACCAGTGAAAAAGGCCCAGCACTGAAATCTTTCCAGCCTCTCTCAGCCACTCTGCCTTGTGACTTTCACCTTCTGAACTGGAACACACACAAGCTGAGGTGAGACATATTTTGAATAAGCACTAAACTGATTACACACGCACATGCATTTTGTTTTTTATATTCTCCAGATTGTATTAGTTGTAGTTTTGTCTTATTCCATAGGATGATGGGTACCTTCACCAGACATGGTTCATCCTACACAGAAAGGATTTGACTGTGGATTGAAGCAAAAATCTTGGCTTTAACTGCACTACAAGCCAAGGAAAGGTATCTCAATATATATATACACCTTTTTTTTTGTTCAATAAATTTGTATTGGGTTTTTAAACTTGAAACATAAAGTAAAAAGAATAAAACAAATTTTGTTTCATTACAACTTGTATGTGAACCCTTTGTCTTGATGTTAGAATAATTTATGCAACTCCGTTCCCCTGCATTTCCTAGGACAAGACTCCATGTGACACTGTTTCACATAGAATAGAGTGTTTTTTAGTATTTCCCTATATTTTCTTTTCGCGGTGCATCTGCGAGTCTCTACTCTGTATTTCCCTGTGGCTGCATTCTCAGGATCCAAATATCCCAAGTTCTCATCCAACCTTAATATTGTTTGGAGGGTATGTGCCATGCACTCACCCACCATATTCTATTTATCATTGACTCTAGTGATGTCACTAGAATTTGCAAAGTTTGTTGAAAAAGAAACAAAGCAGATATTCCGTATTGTAAAAAGGGCTTCCTGTCCATGGATATGGCAAACAGTATTTAAATTGAACAGAAATGACATTTACAGCACACTACAGCCTTATTTTAAGCCCCTTTTGGATTACTAGAATAGTTGAAAAGCAGATTTTACCCAGACCCTTAACAGGGTTAAATAACACTGGCTCCCTAGCACCATAATTTCAGCATGTGCATATGTCTTCTAATTTCATAAAATTATTGTTTTTCTTTAGGGAGCATTATACTTTAAAATAATAATACAACCCCCTCCTCCCTTTAAAAGACCCTTGGCTTTGCCTAATCCCCTGTACCACTAATTCAATTAGCACTCATAGTTCGTCTTCTGACTCTGCCTCCAGTCTGGAACCTGCCTATGGAAAGATGCTTCTCACAAGAAGTATGTCTTCCTTTAGACCAGTGCTAGAGTAGTCCTAGACTAAGAGAGGGGCCAGGCAAATAACACGGGTGTGCTTTAAGGGTAAATGTGGTCTCTATATAGTTACCTTTATTAAAAGGGAGCATATTCCTACCTTTAAAAACTACCCAGGATTATGCTTCTAGCTGCAAACTATGCAAACTTCTAGCTGTATAAAGAAGAGTGGTGTTTCCAGCTAGCAGAGTGGGCTGTGACATCACTAGCACAATTACTCTTCCACAGGCACTGAGCATGCCCAATTGTATCATACTGCTGTAACTGACTTAAAATAGCTTCAGAAAAGATTGGGTTTTTTTTTTGGGGGGGGGGGTGTAATTAGAATATTACAACTTCATGGCAGTTACTTGGTTTATTGCCACTTGTATGATAAATACATTCATTAATAAAGTAACATTACAAAATAATCATGTTCTGTCTGTAAAACTTGTTTTCCTATAGGCCACTAATGCTGGCCATACACTACAAATTGACCTTTCACTATTTAAGCAATGTTCTATCAGATGCCAGGCTGATCATATTACAATTGTAAACATGATCCAGTCGGGAAGCATGTAAAACTCGAAATCTATCCCGGATCAAATATCTAATTGGTGTAATGTCGAGGTTGTGTACTGCCAGCTTTGAAGTGGGAAGGCTGATAAATTTAAAGTAATTTGGGAGGGTTGACACAAATGAACATAGGAAGAAGAACCCCTACTGTACTCCTTCCATGTTAAAAATGTGGCCTTGTTAGGCAATTGAGCAATGTTTGCTTCAACCCCTAGCTTCCTCTTTTCTCTGCTTTCCATACCATTTTAAAAGGTTGACTTTCTATAACCCTAAAATGTAACCCTGATATCTGTGTTTTGCCACTCTACATTTTACATTTTGTCCTCGGATAAAGGCTTCTGTGTGAGTAGAAAGGCCAATATGTGCTTAGACTGTTGTAGCCAAAATCCACTTGTGCTACAAAATCCAAGTTCTAGTTTGTCTTGTTCTATAGTTGCAGTAAAGATTTTGATATGTCAGTCTCTTAATCATTCCTCATCTCTCACCTTAAAGGAAAACTGTAGTATACAAAATACAGGATTTGAACCCTGCCACACCTTAACCATTCCAGATAGAAAACACGTTCCACAAAGTGCTAGGTGCTCCAGTTTCTGTAGCCAACAGTCCATATGTAGATAAAGATAAATAGCTGGGGCACACCAGTCTTAAGTGTTAACAAATTTATTGTAACGTTTCGGAACCTGGTGTGGTTCCTTCCTCAGACAAACATCAATGAAATCATTGCTCAAACAATGGGGGTAAGATTAACTTTCTATCACAAAGCTACTCACATCTCTAAAGGTGGGTACACCTAGTCACCAACCTTTGACAGATAGAAGTACACACAGTCACTTTTTCTCTCCCTCCCATGTAATGTCTTCTCCATAGACACTTTGGTATTGTGAACAAAAAGGTTTAGATAAGACACTCAAGTAGCATGGTTACATCCATTTCTATCTGCTCCATTAGTTATGGACTTCTCTGGATCTTTTTGGGAATCTGTAGCATCTTCAGCTGCAGATTCTTGTACCTTGAGAACCGTACATTATTGCCTTTGCCACCATCTTCTCGTGTTCAGCCTCCACTTTAACTCGCAACCTGGCTTGATAATATGTAATCATTCTCTACTGATTGCTCTGAGGTTTGCATGTAATCCTCCTCTTTTTTGGAGACAGCCCACTCCCTTAGGTCCTGATACTTTTGCCATTAGGCTTCGGTCAAGCGGCTACATCCAAACTTTTACAAAGTTTTACCAGTGTAATGTTTGCTCATTTCAGGCTCATCTTCCTCACATTTTAAGGGATTTAACATAACCCATAGTCACCTACGTTAGTGGTGTCTCTTTTAGACTGTGGTGCCCTTGGCAATGCAAATTAAAGTTACGCTACATTTACTGTGTGAGCAATATGTTGTTTAGAGTACCAAATTCCAAAAATATAAGTTATACTGAGAAACCCTGGCCTAGGTCTACCAATTGCTTCACAGAAAATAGGATTTTTTTAACCTTCTTATTACTGGGTTTTCCACACTTACTTCTAAAAAGGATTTTGCAATAAAAAAAATCTCCTTTTCTTTATACTAATAGAACCTTTAATATTTACTGCTATAAAAATGCTAATCTGATCTGACTGTGGCATTTTATTTAGTTTTGAGTCTGAAAGGTCCTGACGGACTCTGTCTTCTATGCGCAGACTCACAGCCGGGGGACCGAGCGAGCGGGTACGTTTCTTACCTTCTCTCGGGCTCCTTCCTGATTGTTTTATTGAAGAATGGGAGGTAAGACACAGCTCCTTTACCTCCCTTTCTTCAATAAAACTAATTGGCCCAACTTGAGTTTCTCTGTGGAGATACCCTTTAATAAGAGGTAAAAGCCATAGGTTGGACATTTCTACTGTATTTAATGCAAAGTAAGATTTAATATGCATAGTGAAATGTCATATGTAAGTTGTGTTGTTAAACTTACTTGTGATGCTGTATCTTTCCATTCCTAGCTCAATCTTGGTGGTCTATTTCTGAGTTTAGAAGTTGGAATGTTAAAGCCAACCTCCTTGACACTGATGTATTCACTTGCTTCATCTACAAACAGCAGCAACCCTTCTATCAACATGGACCCATGGAGATATCCACCTACCGTTTACATTTTGCTAACCATACCAAAGGGGGCAAGGGCTCCCAGACTACAACAAAAGGACAAATAGCCGGTCATTCTATCAAATCATGTTCTTCAAAGACACAAGGGTTTGGCCTCCATCTCTTAACATATCTAGCAATGGAAAGAGCCTGGGGATGCATCTTAAGCAGGAATAACAGATCTATCTGCGGTATACACATCATCAGTAGTCCACCAGCTGCAGGCCCTTATCACAAAAGGGTTAAATACATAGACGATACATCACGGATGAGCAGAATTATTTGATGATTGATACTTTTTAACACTATTTATTAAAGTCTTTTTGAACTCTAAGCTCTAGATGCTGTACTAGACTTATATTCCTAAAAGGCTGGAATTTCCCAGTCCTAATGTGCTGCAGCAATGTTTTTCAACAGCAAATTTAATTTCTATGTATAGATTTTATTGGGAAGGGGGAGAAAAGGTCTTGGAGTACTGTCAGTATTCTTTCAGATTTTGCCTGCGGGTTTTGATTCCAAGGTTCTATCCTTGTTTTTCCGTTATCCAAACTTAAAAGGAGGAATATACCACATTTGTGTTAACGCAAAGAGGAGATCTTTTGTGTTACCATGAAATATTATCTCTGCCGTGTTGTCATACATAGTCAATTAAATACAACCTGGTGACATCCCAGCTGTTTGCCAATTTACTTCAATATGACAACATTCTTATAACTGGGATAGAAAATATTGTATTAAATAAAATGTTTTTCTAATAAATATTGAGATTATTTTGTGGGGATCCAATTAATTAGCAGATTTTAACATTATGCTTTTTTATTTGCAGGTAAAAAAGATTGAAGGGTATGTCCACCCCCCAAACTAAACTTTTAATCTTGTAGGAAATCGCTTTAAAACCTCGACCTTGCGATGTTTACAGCATGCAAAGATCTCCCCAAATGTACTTACCAGCCTTCGTTCCCCCACTGCCTTCTGGTTAATTTCCGCACGGAAGTCAAGCAGGAAGGGCTCAACCGGCATCTGCTCCTGCGGATACCATTTTATACAAGCTGCAGCTTAATACTGTAATATAGTCATATAATACATATAAGCCACGTAAAAATTCTCTGTTTTTAGGACATGTTTTTTCCTGAACGAGGACTTCACTATTGTTGTATGAAGAAATTCTCACCAGAATACCATGGGATTATTTAACCTATAATTCAGATAGGAATTTGTTACATGTGAACTCTCAACACATGTTTCAAGTTGTGGTACTGTTTCCTCAAGTCTACATACAAAATAAAGCCTAGTACACATCCAATTCAAATTGCTTACATGCTTATTCCCATTATGGTGATGCTTAAAAAGCCTACCCATCCCTTTGGATTAATAAAAGCAATTAGTTTAAAATAATTTGGCAAAGTTATTAAACGTGTTTTATTAGTCAGGTTGCATATTATATTAAACATTCAGGGTACATTGTGGTTCATAAATTTATACAATAGTAACTTAACAAATAAAACATACAGGTGATAGCTAAATTGTAAACATGACAATAATAAACAAACATAGAAGAAAAAAAAGGGAAACTTCTAATGGGAGGGAGGGATGGGAAGAGGTAAGTGGGTTCACATCCATGGATTAATATAGTATTGATATTATCGTGTCAATATCGCTTTAATTACAGTTTGTTAGGGTCTTGTGGTATTTAAACCGTAAGTTCTCTATTTGCCTGTTGTTGCAAGCTTGTTACATCTACACCCATGTACTGATCCAGGGGGGTCCATATCATAATGAATCTGTTCAGTGTGCCTCTGTCTAAATATATGAGTCTAATTAATGAGAGGTCGGCTTCCCATGTTCTACATTTGGGTGCTGTTGGACATCCAGGAGAGTACAATTGTGCGCCTGGCATAAAAGAGGGTGTGACGTAGGAATTTTAAGTGTATTGCCTCCAGTTCCCCCGTCCATCCACCCATTACACATAATTCAGTTTCCAATGGTACTGGTACTTGAAGGATTTGTGATAGTACCTTTACTACTTTATTCCAAAAGATGAGACTCTGGCAAGTGCAAATAGGTACCAGAAATCGGCTGACAATTCATGGCATTTAGGGAACTCTGTTAGTCGGGGATATGTGTGACAGTCTATGTGGGGAGAGATATGCTTGGTGTAGTATATAGTTATTGCATCACTCTGTATTTAGCAGAAGGGGGTACCTGGGTGTGTGATTCGGCAACTCCATCCAATCTGATTCGGATAGTGTGGGGGAGTGTGTCTAGTCCTTTTTTGTAAGAGGGCAGCTTGATGGACAGTATTATTTTTGTCTAGTAAGCAGGTGTATATTGACAAATTACATGTCTCTCAATTCTACCTTTAGGA
The DNA here is from genome assembly GCA_019447015.1 of Hymenochirus boettgeri. Classification (NCBI taxonomy): domain Eukaryota; kingdom Metazoa; phylum Chordata; class Amphibia; order Anura; family Pipidae; genus Hymenochirus; species Hymenochirus boettgeri. The sequence continues at coordinate 201,395,128 of CM033471.1, read as the reverse complement.
TTTCCAGTATGGGGTGTGAGGTAAGTGAATGTTGAGGGTCTGAAATTCAGACATGAGGCAGTATCACAACTGGCGGTAATAAAAGAAGAAAAATGTGGGGCAGCAGCAATCTTCCAAACAACTGTCTCACTCAAAAGTAGTGGGGTAAAAAGTTTCTTTTATAAGCACATATATACAAGCAAAAAGCTTATGTCTGACGCGTTTCGTGCCTGACTTGGCACTTCATCAGAGACATGAAGTGCCTATTGCTAAAGGTTCCATAGCTATGGCAAATAGGTATGGGGAGAGTGGGCACTCTTGTCTAGTGCCTCTGAAGAGGCTAAAGGGCTTGGAGCATGTTCCATTGATCATAATTGTGCCTGTCGGGGGGCGTTTTATCCATCCTATATATCTGGGCTCAAATCTGAATTTCGCCATGCCGTGCCACAGGTGAGAGCCGTTCCACTGAATCAAATATCTTTGGGCATCTAAAGATAGCATTAACCGGGTGCCATCGTTATCATGGTCCACTTGGCAGTGAATTATGTTTTCCTGATTATGATGGATAAGGACTTACCAGGCATAAAGCCAGTCTGGCCCGGTGTGTTATGATTGTTAAAATTACTTTTGAGTCTATTTGCTAAAATTTTGTTGATGATTTTGTAGTCCGCATTGAGAAGGGATATGGGTTGTATGAGCCACAGTCTATCATTCAATAAAACTTTTATTGAATCTCCTGTATATCTTTTATTATATTGGCTGGCAGGCCGTCTGGCTCCGGGGACTTGTTGTTAGTTAGGTCTCCCACGGTCTCATAATTTCTGTTATAGTTAGGTCTGTTCTAGTTGAGTTCTCTGGGATGCAGAAGTGGTTTGCCAAATGTTTTAAGAATGCTAAGGTAGTTATGTTCATTATGGCAGTGTAACATACCTGTGACATTGCCTCTGTGCATTCAAATTCTTAAACAATGCAGTATGGATGTTAAATAAATACTGTTTAAAATTAATTGCAGATTGCAAAACCTCTACAGTGAGAATCTGCAGAAACGGTGCAAATTATTTTCTTCCTGCATCATGATTGTCATTTATATTTGCATAAAATAGACAGATTTTGATCATAATGAAAAAATAAAATTGCAGCCATAGCAGACATGGGATTTTTTTTTCTTAAAGTGATATGTTCACCCCCCAAACTAAATTTTATGTTGCAGGAAATGGCCATCGACCTTGCAAGGTTTATAGAACTCAGTTGTACACAAATGGCCTACGTTCCCTCGCTGCCTTCTTCTTGTCTTCCATGCTTGCTTCTGTGCAATCAAGCAAGGAGAAGGGGCTAGACCGGCATCCGCTCCTGTGATCAGCATTGCACCTTAGTCAATCACAGAAGCAGATGCCGGTCGAGCCCCTTCTAAGGCAGCGAGTAAACTAAAGGCGGTAAGTACATTTGGGGACAGATTTGAGTTCTCTATACACTTGCATGCTCATGGTTATGCCCATTTCCTGCAACATATACATTTTAGTTTGGGGAGTGGACATACCCTTTAAAATGAATCGGTTTCAAACAGTCCAGAAGCATAATTCCAGGGGAGCCTGGTGCCAAGAGATTTGATGGAAGCCCAATAAGTTCCTAGTTAGGACACTGCAACAGTCCTTTCGATAAACAGTGTTTTCCACTCATTGATTAAGGAAAAAGTCTATTGCCAGTTATAGATAAAAGATATGTTCAGTGGCTTCACATCACGTGTTTGGTCTTCTTACAATCTAAAAATGACACAGCTGCAGATTCATACAATGCATCTTATCTGCTGACATTCTAGACAACCGCTTGGCCCAATCACTTTACTACCAATGTTCCAGGAATAATGGTAATCATTAGCAGGAACGTAAGCAAGAACCATTGTCAGTAGACACAGCACATAACTGTAATGTCCAACTTATGTAACGTTGAATCAGCTGTAACAAACTAGTGTAGGCTTATCTTTTATGTATGCACATCATTGCTAAGAAGAAGGGTTGTTTGGCATGCATGTAATCATCTGTTTCAGCTATTTTTTCTCCCTGAGATTTTCCAAAAACTGATACTAAGATAGAAAAAAGATGGTAATCTTCAGCAGACAACCCAAGGTCATTATTATCAGAGGGCTGCTTTAACATTTAGGCTTTTAATAAAAACATTATCCACATACTACAGCTTTTGGCCAGGAAAGTCCAGAATGAGTATACTTCTGATAAGAAAACTAGATTGTAAGCGTCAGTGGGGTAGAGACTGATGTGAATGGCTGTAAAGTTCTGTCTTCTACCAGAGGTATATTAATATAAATACATGCTCTTGGAACAAATAGAATATCCAAAAAAGCTCCTTTTATGGCTGCTAAGTCTGAAATGCCCTCAGAGGACGTGGTTGGATGAGATGTGCACGAGATGCAATATATATGAGTAAAGTATGTGGTTATATTTATATTCAGTTGAAATGTTCCCACAGCTGTGGGGTTTGTTATGTTTGCATTTATGTGGTGCAGAATTTTAGTTCCCAATTTTAAACAGCTGTGAATTGGAGACTTGCAGTCTGCAGCAGCTGTAGTGACATCTTCACATTGATAGCCAATGGAATGAAATATGGATAGAAATGTTATTTATTCTCCACAAATTGAAAGTTTCGACAGGGTTTATTTCACTGTATTAGTTTAAGAGGAGAACTAAATTAAAGGGCATGTCCACCCCTAAAAATATAATCCCCCCAACTAATGGCCCACCATGTAGTGTAGTTTAATCCTTACCTCACATCCAGCTCCATATGGTTCTCCTGTAGTCCCCCCAAAGTCCCAAAAACTGCCCACCAGGAGGCTAGCAGAGCATATAGGACTCTGCCTCGTACTTGGCCTCCGGGAGAAGTTTGGCATGCGTACGCAGCCTTCTCCCCCTCCATCCCTCTCCGGATTCCCTCCCCTAGCATAAATCCCTTTTAATATAGTATTCCCCCTGTTCCTCCAGCCCCAACCGTAATTTTTATCTTTAAAAAGTGCCCGAACATTACTTACCTCCCTCTTTCCTCCGCTGCACTGTTGACGGAGCCGGTCCGTGATTGGTGCCGCTCAGCCAATCACAGACGCGACTGCCGGTCCCGCCCCTCTGCTTGCATTTTCTCGCAAGCAGAGGGCCGGCAGCGGCGGGAGAGGAGGAAGAGGGGAGTAAGTAAAAGTTTGGGGCACTTTCTAAAAATAAAAATTAAGCGGTTGGGGCGGGGGACCAGGGGGAATACTAAATCAAAAATTAGTTTTAAGGGTGGACATACCCTTTTTAAACAATTTATCTGATTCAATATCACCTGTATGCGGATGATACCCAAATTTAAATTGACCCTGATCTCCCTACACTGACATCCCTGGTCCCCGACTACCTTAATGCCATCTCTGCCTTTTTATCCTCCCACTTCCTCAAACTCAACATGGACGAGACTGAACTTGTCCTTTTTCCACCCTCACGATCTGTTCCCCACCCTAGTCTTACTATTAATATTAACAGTAACACCCATATCCCCATCTCCTTATGTCCGCTGCTTGGGAATAACGCTAGATTACGATCTTCTTTTTTCAAACCCCATGTCAATTTGCTTGCCAACTCCTGTCAGCTCCAACTCAAAAACAAACGCACGACCCTTCCTCTCAAACGAAGAGCTACAAAAATCTTAGTCCATGCCTAATCATATCCCGGCTTGACTACTGCAACACACTCCTGTGTGGTCTACCAAACAACTGCCTTGTCACCGCTTCAATCCATTCTCAACTATGCTGCCCGGCTCATTCATTCTCTTCTCACTTCTCTAATGCCTTCCTCTCGGTTTTAAGGTTACATTTGAAGGTATTAAGGGATGGTGAATGACGGACAGACGGAGGGAGTTCCAGAGCAGTGGGGCAGCACAAGCAAAGTCCTGAATACGGACATGGGAAGAGGTGACATGGGTGGGTGAGAGGAGGAGATCGTTTGCGGAGCGGAGGTTGCGTCTGGGACGATATCGGTGGATCAGCTCTGAGATATATGAAGGGGCTGTGTTGGATAGTGCTTTATAGGATAGGGTAAGCAGCTTGAACCGGATCCTTTGCATGATGGGCAGCCAGTGGAGTGACTGACAGAGAGGAGAGGCATTAGAGAAGTGAGAAGAGAAATGAATGAGCCGGGCAGCATAGTTGAGAATGGATTGAAGCGGTGACAGGCAGTTGTTTGGTAGACCACACAGGAGTGTGTTGCAGTAGTCAAGCCGGGATATGATTAGGGCATGGACTAAGATTTTTGTAGCTTCGTTTGAGAGGAAGGGTCGGATGCGTTTGTTTTTGAGTTGGAGCTGACAGGAGTTGGCAAGCAAATTGACATGGGGTTTGAAAGAAAGATCGTAATCTAGCGTTATTCCCAAGCAGCGGACATAAGGAGATGGGGATATGGGTGTACTGTTAATATTAATAGTAAGACTAGGGTGGGGAACAGATCGTGAGGGTGGAAAAAGGACAAGTTCAGTCTCGTCCATGTTGAGTTTGAGGAAGTGGGAGGATAAAAAGGCAGAGATGGCATTAAGGTAGTCGGGGACCAGGGATGTCAGTGTAGGGAGATCAGGGTCAGAGATGTAAATTTGGGTATCATCCGCATACAGGTGATATTGGAATCAGATAAATTGTTTAAAAGGGTATGTCCACCCTTAAAACTAATTTTTGATTTAGTATTCCCCCTGGTCCCCCAGCCCCAACCGCTTAATTTTTATTTTTAGAAAGTGCCCCAAACTTTTACTTACCTCCCCTCTTTCCTCCGCCGCGCTGCCGGCCCTCTGCTTGCGAGAAAATGCAAGCAGAGGGGCGGGACCGGCAGTCGCGTCTGTGATTGGCTGAGCGGCAGCCAATCACGGACGCGGCTGCCGGTCATACAGTGCAGCGGAGGAAAGAGGGGAGGTAAGTAATGTTCGGGGCACTTTTTAAAGATAAAAATTAAGCGGTTGGGCTGGAGGAACAGGGGGAATACTATATTAAAAGGGATTTATGCTAGGGGGAGGGAATCCGGAGAGGGATGGAGGGGGAGAAGGGCTGCAGTACGCATGCCAAACTTCTCCCGGAGGCCAAGTACGAGGCAGAGTCCTATATGGACTCTGCTAGCCTCCTGGTGGGCAGTTTTTGGGACTTTGGGGGGGGACTACAGGAGAACCATATGGAGCTGGGATGTGAGGTAAGGATTAAACTACACTACATGGTGGGGCCAGTAGTTGGGGGGATTATAGTTTTAGGGGTGGACATGCCCTTTAATTTAGTTCTCCTCTTAAACTAATACAGTGAAATAAACCCTGTCGTAAACTTTCAATTTGTGGAAGAATAAATAACATTTCTATCCATATTTCATTCCATTGGCTATCAATGTGAAGATGTCACTACAGCTGCTGCAGAACTGCAAGTCTCCAATTCACAGCTGTTTAAAATTGGGAACTAAAATTCTGCACCACATAAATGCAAGAACATAACAAACCCCAGCTGTGGGAAACATTTCAACTGAATATAAATATAACCACATACTTTACTCATAATATATTGCATCTCGTGCACATCTCATCACACCCTCTGAGGGCATTTCAGACTTAGCAGCCATAAAAGGAGCTTTTTTGGAATTCTATTTGTTCCAAGAGCATGTATATTTAAATAACTACTCTGGTAGAAGACAGAACTTTACAGCCTTCACATCAGTCTCTACCCCACTGACGCTTACAATCTAGTTTCTTATCAGAAGATACTCATTCTGGACTTACTGGCCAAAAGCTGTAGTATGGGATAATGTTTTATAAAAGCCTAAATGTAAAGCAGCCCTCTGATAATAATGACCTTGGGTTGTCTGCTGAAGATTACCATCTTTTTTCTATCTTAGTATCAGTTTTTGGAAAATCTCAGGGAGAAAAAATAGCTGAAACAGATGATTACATGCATGCCCAAACGCCTTCTTCTTAGCAATGATGTGCATACATAAAAGATAAGCCTACACTAGTTTGTTACAGCTGATTCAACGTTACATAAGTTGGACATTACAGTATATTGGCTGTGTCTACTGCACCAATGGTTCTTGCTTACGTTCCTGCTAATGATTACCATTATTCCTGGAACATTGGTAGTAAAGTGATTGGGCCAAGCGGTTGTCTAGAATGTCAGCAGATAAGATGCATTGTATGAATCTGCAGCTGTCATTTTTAGATTGTAAGAAGACCAAACACGTGATGTGAAGCCACTGAACATATCTTTTATCTATAAACTGGCAATAGACTTTTTCCTTAATCAATGAGTGGGAAAAACACTGTTTATCGAAAGGACTGTTGCAGTGTCCTAACTAGGAACTTATTGGGCTTCCATCAAATCTCTTGGCACCAGGCTCCCCTGGTAATTATGCTTCTGGACTGTTTGAACCGATTCATTTTAAAGGGTATGTCCACTCCCCAAACTAAAATGTTATATGTTGCAGGAAATGGGCATAAACCATGAGCATGCAAGGTGTATAGAACTCAAATCTGTCCCCAAATGTACTTACCAGCCTTTAGTTTACTCGCTGCCTTAGAAGGGGCTCGACCGGCATCTGCTTCTGTGATTGACTAAGGTGCAATGCTGATCACAGGAGCGGATGCCGGTCTAGCCCCTTCTCCTTGCTTGATTGCACAGAAGCAAGCATGGAAGACAAGAAGAAGGCAGCGAGGGAACGTAGGCCATTTGTGTACAACTGAGTTCTATAAACCTTGCAAGGTCGATGGCCATTTCCTGCAACATAAAATTTTTTAGTTTGGGGGGTGAACATATCACTTTAAGAAAAAAAAATCCCATGTCTGACTATGGCTGCAATTTTATTTTTTCATTATGATCAAAATCTGTCTATTTTATGCAAATATAAATGACAATCATGATGCAGGAAGAAAATAATTTGCACCGTTTCTGCAGATCTCTACTGTAGAGGTTTTGCAATCTGGCAATTAATTTTAAACAGTATTTAATTTAACATCCATACTGCATTGTTTAAGAATTTGAATGCACAGAGGCAATGTCACAGGTATGTACACTGCCATAATGAACATAACTACCTTAGCATTCTTAAAACAATTTGGCAAACACTTCTGCATCCCAGAGAACTCAACTAGAAGCAGACCTAACTATAACAGAAATTATGGAGACCGTGGGAGACCTAACTAACAACAAGTCCCCGGAGCCAGACGGCCTGCCAGCCAATATATATAAAAGATATACAGGGAGATTCAATAAAAGTTTTATTGAATGATAGACTGTGGCTCATACAGACCCATATCCCTTCTCAATGCGGACTACAAAATCATCAACAAAATTTTAGCAAATAGACTCAAAAAAGTAATTTTAACAATCATACACCCGGGCCAGACTGGCTTTATGCCTGGTAAGTCCTTATCCATCAATATCAGGAAAACAATAATTCACTGCCAAGTGGACCATGATAACGATGGCAACCGGTTAATGCTATCTTTAGATGCCCAAAAGATATTTGATTCAGTGGAACGGCTCTACCTGTGGCAGCGCATGGCGAAATTCAGATTTGAGCCCAGATATATAGGATGGATAAAACGCCCACCCGACAGCAGCAATTATGATCAATGGAACATGCTCCAAGCCCTTTAGCCTCTTCAGAGGCACTAGACAAGAGTGCCCACTCTCCCCATACCTATTTGCCATAGCTATGGAACCTTTAGCAATAGGCACTTCATGTCTCTGATGAAGTGCCAAGTCAGGCACGAAACGCGTCAGACATAAGCTTTTTGCTTGTATATATGTGCTTATAAAAGAAACTTTTTACCCCACTACTTTTGAGTGAGACAGTTGTTTGGAAGATTGCTGCTGCCCACAATTTCTTCTTTTATTACCGCCAGTTGTGATACTGCCTCATGTCTGAATTTCAGACCCTCAACATTCAACTTACCTCACACCCCATACTGGAAATCCTAAAAGGTAGAATTGAGAGACATGTAATTTGTCAAATATACACCTGCTTACTAGACAAAAATAATACTGTCCATCAAGCTGCCCTCTTACAAAAAAGGACTAGACACATACCCACACTATCCGAATCAGATTGGATGGAGATTGCCGAATCACACACCCAGGTACCCCCTTCTGCTAAATACAGAGTGATGCAATACTATATACTACACCAAGCATATCTCTCCCCACATAGACTGTCACACATATCCCCGACTAACAGAGTTCCCTAAATGCCATGAATTGTCAGCCGATTTCTGGTACCTTATTTGCACTTGCCAGAGTCTCATCTTTTTGGAATAAAGTAGTAAAGGTACTATCACAAATCCTTCAAGTACCAGTACCATTGGAAACTGAATTATGTGTAATGGGAGTGGATGGGACGGGGGAACTGGAGGCAATACACTTAAAATTCCTACGTCACACCCTCTTTTATGCCAGGCGCACAATTGTACTCTCCTGGATGTCCCAACGAGCACCCAAATGTAGAACATGGGAAGCCGACCTCTCATTAATTAGACTCATATATTTAGACAGAGGCACACTGAACAGATTCATTATGATATGGACCCCCTGGTATCAGTACATGGGTGTAGATGTAACAAGCTTGCAACAACAGGCAAATAGAGAACTTACGGTTTAAATACCACAAGACCCTAACAAACTGTAATTAAAGCGATATTGACACGATAATATCAATACTATATTAATCCATGGATGTGAACCCACTTACCTCTTCCCATCCCTCCCTCCCATTAGAAGTTTCCCTTTTTTTTCTTCTATGTTTGTTTTGATTATTGTCATGTTTACAATTTAGCTATTCACCTGTATGTTTTATTTGTTAAGTACTATTGTATAAATTTATGAACCACAATGTACCCTGAATGTTATAATATATATGCAACCTGTACTAATAAAACACGTTTAATAACTTTGCCAAATTATTTTAAACTAATTGCTTTTATTAATCCAAAGGGATGGGTAGGCTTTTTAAAGCATCACCATAATGGGAATAAGCATGTAAGCAATTTGAATTGGATGTGTACTAGGCTTTATTTTGTATGTAGACTTGAGGAAACAGTACCAACACTTGAAACATGTGTTGAGAGTTCACATGTAACAAATTCCTATCTGAATTATAGGTTAAATAATCCCATGGTATTCTGGTGAGAATTTCTTCATACAACAATAGTGAAAGTCCTCGTTCAGGAAAAAAACATGTCCTAAAAACAGAGAATTTTTACGTGGCTTATATGTATTATATGACTATATATACAGTATTAAGCTGCAGCTTTGTATAAAATGGTATCCGCAGGAGCAGATGCCGGTTGAGCCCTTCCTGCTTGACTTCCGTGCGGAAATTAACCAGAAGGCAGTGGGGGAACGAAGGCTGGTAAGTACATTTGGGGAGATCTTTGCATGCTGTAAACATCGCAAGGTCGAGGTTTAAAGCGATTTCCTACAAGATATAAAAGTTTAGTTTGGGGGGTGGACATACCCTTCAATCTTTTTTACCTGCAAATAAAAAAGCATAATGTTAAAATCTGCTAATTAATTGGATCCCCACAAAATAATCTCAATATTTATTAAGAAAAACATTTTATTTAATACAAATATTTTCTATCCCAGTTATAAGAATGTTGTCATATTGAAGTAAATTGGCAAACAGCTGGGATGTCACCAGGTTGTATTTATGATTGACTATGTATGACAACAGCGGCAGAGATAATATTTACATGGTAACACAAAAGATCTCCTCTTTGCGTTAACACAAATGTGTATATTCCTCCTTTTAAGTTTGGATAACGGAAAAAACAAGGGATAGAACCTTGGAATCAAAACCCGCAGGCAAAATCTGAATAGAATACTGACAGTACATCCAAGACCTTTTCTCCCCCTTCCCAATAAAATCTATACATAGAAATTAAATTTGCTGTTGAAAAACATTGCTGCAGCACATTAGGACTGGGAAATTCCAGCCTTTTAGGAATATAAGTCTAGTACAGCATCTAGAGCTTAGAGTTCAAAAAGACTTTAAATAAATAGTGTTAAAAAGTATCAATCATCAAATAATTTCTGCTCATCCGTGATGTATCGTCTATGTATTTAACCCTTTTTGTGATAAGGGCCTGCAGCTGGTGGACTACTGATGATGTGTATACCGCAGATAGATCTGTTATTCCTGCTTAAGATGCATCCCCAGGCTCTTTCCATTGCTAGATATGTTAAGAGATGGAGGCCAAACCCTTTGTTCTTTAGAAGAACATGATTTGATAGAATGACCGGCTATTTGTCCTTTTGTTGTAGTCTGGGAGCCCTTGCCCCCTTTGGTATGGTTAGCTAAAATGTAAACGGTAGGTGGATATCTCCATGGGGTCCATGTTGATAGAAGGGTTGCTGCTGTTTGTAGATGAAGCAAGTGAATACATCAGTGTCAAGGAGGTTGGCTGTAACATTCCAACTTCTAAACTCAGAAATAGACCACCAAGATTGAGCTAGGAATGGAAAGATACAAGTCACAAGTAAGTTTAACAAACACATCTATACATATGACATTTCACTATGCATATTAAATCTTACTTTGCATTAAATACAGTAGAAATTGTCCAACCTATGGCTTTTACCTCTTATTAAAGGGTATCTCCACAGAGAAACTCAAGTTGGGCCAATTAGTTTTATTGAAGAAAGGGAGGTAAAGGAGCTGTGTCTTACCTCCCATTCTTCAATAAAACAATCAGGAAGGAGCCCGGAGAGAAGGTAAGAAACGTACCCGCTCGCTCGGTCCCCCGGCGTGTAGTCTGCGCATAGAAGACAGAGTCCGTCAGGACCTTTCAGACTCAAAACTAAATAAAATGCCACAGTCAGATCAGACTTAGCATTTTTATAAGGCAGTAAAATTGAAAGGTTCTATTAGTATAAAGAAAAGGAGATTTTTTTTATTGCAAAATCCTTTTTTAGAAGTAAGTTGGAAAACCCAGTAATTAAGAAGGGTTAAAAAAAATCCTATTTTCTCTGTGAAGCAATTGGTAGACCTAGGCCAGGGTTTCTCAGTATAACTTATATTTTTGGAATTTGGTACTCTAAACATACATATTGTCAACACAGTAAATGTAGCGTAACTTTAATTTGCATTGCCAAGTGCACCACAGTCTAAAAGAGAACCACTAACGTAGGTGACTATGGGTTATGTTAAATCCCTTAAAATGTGAGGAAGAATGAGCCTGAAATGAGCAAACATTACACTGGTAAAACTTTGTAAAAGTTTGGATGTAGCCGCTTGACCGAAGCCTAATGGCAAAAGTATCAGGACCTAAGGGAGTGGGCTGTCTCCAAAAAAGGAGAGGATTACATGCAAACCTCAGAGCAATCAGTAGAGAATGAATTACATATTATCAAGCCAGGTTGCGAGTTAAAGTGGAGGCTGAACACGAAGAAGATGGTGGCAAAGGCAATAATGTACGGTTCTCAAGGTACAAGAATCTGCAGCTGAAGATGCTACAGATTCCCAAAAAGATCCAGAGAAGTCCATTAACTAATGGAGCAGATAGAAATGGATGTAACCATGCTGACTTGAGTGTCTTATCTAAACCTTTTTGTTCACAATACCAAAGTGTCTATGGAGAAGACATTACATGGGAGGGAGGAGAAAAAGTGACTGTGTGTACTTCTATCTGTCAAAGGGTTGGTACTAGGTGTACCCACCTTTAGAGGATGTGAGTAGCTTTGTGATAGAAAGTTAATCTTACCCCCATTGTTTGAGCAATGATTTCATTGATGTTTGTCTGAGGAAGGAACCACACCTAGGTTCCGAAACGTTACAATAAATTTGTTAACACTTAAGACTGGTGTGCCCAGCTATTTATCTTTATCTACATATGGACTGTTGGCTACAGAAACTGGAGCACCTAGCACTTTGTGGAACGTGTTTTCTATCTGGAATGGTTAAGGTGTGCAGGGTTCAAATCCTGTATTTTGTATACTACAGTTTTCCTTTAAGGTAGAGAGATGAGGAATGATTAAGAGACTGACATATCAAAATCTTTACTGCAACTATAGAACAAGACAAACTAGAACTTGGATTTTGTAGCACAAGTGGATTTTGGCTACAACAGTCTAAGCACATATTGGCCTTTCTACTCACACAGGAAGCCTTTATCCGAGGACAAAATGTAAAATGTAGAGTGGCAAAAGACCACAGATATCAGGGTTACATTTTAGGGTTATAGAAAGTCAACCTTTTAAAATGGTAATGGAAAGCAGAGAAAAGAGGAAGCTAGGGGTTGAAGCAAACATTGCTCAATTGCCTAACAAGGCCACATTTTTAACATGGAAGGAGTACAGTAGGGGGAGTTCTTCTTCCTATGTTCAATTTGTGTCAACCCTCCCAAATTACTTTAAATTTATCAGCCTTCCCACTTTCAAGCTGGCAGTACACAACCTCGACATTACACCAATTAGATATTTGATCCGGGATAGATTTCGAGTTTTACATGCTTCCCGACTGGATCATGTTTACAATTGTAATATGATCAGGCCTGGCATCTGATAGAACATTGCTTAAATAGTGAAAGGTCCATTTGTAGTGTATGGCCAGCATTAGTGGCCTATAGGAAAACAAGTTTTACAGACAGAACATGATTATTTTGTAATGTTAACTTTATTAATGAATGTATTTATCATACAAGTGGCAATAAACCAAGTAACTGCCATGAAGTTGTAATATTCTGAATTACACCCCCCCCCCCAAAAAAACCCAATCTTTTCTGAAGCTATTTTAAGTCAGTTACAGCAGTATGATACAATTGGGCATGCTCAGTGCCTGTGGAAGAGTAATTGTGCTAGTGATGTCACAGCCCACTCTGCTAGCTGGAAACACCACTCTTCTTTATACAGCTAGAAGTTTGCATAGTTTGCAGCTAGAAGCATAATCCTGGAGTAGTTTTAAAGGTAGGAATATGCTCCCTTTTAATAAAGGTAACTTATATAGAGACCACATTTACCCTTAAAGCAGCACCCGTGTTATTTGCCTGGCCCCTCTCTTAGTCTAGGACTACTCTAGCACTGGTCTAAAGGAAGACATACTTCTTGTAGAAGGCATCTTTCCATAGGCAGGTTCCAGACTGGAGGCAGAGTCAGAACGAACTATGAGTGCTAATTGAATGTAGTGGTACAGGGGATCTAGGCAAAGCCAAGGGTACTTTTAAAGGGAGGAGGGGGTTGTATTATTATTTTAAAGTATAATGCTCCCTAAAAGAAAAACAATAATTTATGAAATTAGAAGACATATGCTACATGCTGAAATTATGGTGCTAGGGAGCCAGTGTTATTTAACCCTGGTTAAGGGTCTGGGTAAAATCTGCTTTTCAACTATTCTAGTAATCCAAAAGGGGCTTAAAATAAGGCTGTAGTGTGCTGTAAATGTCATTTCTGTTCAATTTAAATACTGTTTGCCAGTATCCATGGGACATGAAGCCCTTTTTACAATACGGAATATCTGCTTTGTTTCTTTTTCAACAAACTTTGCAAATTCTAGTGACATCACTAGAGTCAAATGATAAATAGAATATGGTGGGTGAGTGCATGGCACATACCCTCCAAAACAATATTAAGGGTTGGATGAGAACTTGGGATATTTGGATCCTGAGAATGCAGCCACAGGGAAAATACAGAGTAGAGACTCGCAGATGCACCGCGGAAAAGAAATATAGGGTAAATACTAAAAAACACTCTATTCTACTGTGAAACAGTGTCACATGGAGTCTTGTCCTAGGAAATGCAGGGGAACGGAAGTTGCATAAATTATTCTACAATCAAGAACAAAGGGTTCACATACAAGTTGTAATGAAACAAAATTTGTTTTATTCTTTTTACTTTATGTTTCAAGTTTAAAAACCCAATACAAATTTATTGAACAAAAAAAAAAGGTGTATATATATATTGAGATACCTTTCCTTGGCTTGTAGTGCAGTTAAAGCCAAGATTTTTTGCTTCAAGTCCACAGTCAAATCCTTTTCTGTGTAGGATGAAAGCCATGTCTGGTGAAGGTACCCCATCATCCTATGGAATAAGAACAAACTACAACTTATACAATCTGGAGAATATAAAAACACAAAATGCATGTGCGTGTGTAATCAGTTTAGTGCTTATTCAAATATGGTCTCACCTCAGCTTGTAGTGTTCTCAAGTTCAGAATGTGAAAGTCACAAGGCAGAGTGGCTGAGAGAGGCTGGAAAGATTTCAGTGCTGGGCCTTTTTCACTGGTCATGGGCATTACTAGAAGTTCATGGTTTAAGTGCATTGAAGTCATGTGGCTCAACAGAGATGGGAAACTAACTGGCTGGTTTCCTGCACTCTGGAAAACAATTTATTTCATTATCTCTTTTATACTGCATTAAACAGACATACCAATCACCTGACACACAATTTTCATTAGCAAATACGACCATCTAATTATGTCATTTTGTAAGCCTTTCTTGGTTATGGCATACTCTTCACTGTGTTTATCTTTTGGATTTAATTAAGATAAACCAGAAAGAGGATTTGGACACTTACCTTTTTATTGTCAATATAAATATACAAACATAATTTATTTTTGGCTAAATCTGTATCAATCAACACTACAAAGTATCTACTTTGTGACAAGCTAAAACAAATACATCTAGAGAATCTACTGCCGTTATAAGTGTTACCTCTTGGCTGTTGCTCCAGGAGATGGAAAATGCCAGTTCTCTAAACCTGGAGACCAATTTAGAAAGGAAGCTGGCAGGCTGGTTAGCAGGTTTATGGTGTGCAGAGAACAATAAATTGGGAAAAGTGATGAATGGATGGAAAGACGTGAATTACAAAATCAATAACATATGACCAATGGCATTTTAGAAAGGGTTAGAACATGAATGGAATATTCTCCTCTCAAAAAAAAGTAATGCCAAAACATTTAAAGGATATGTAAACTGTAGCTTATAGGATAGTTGTAGCTTTAAATATAAAGTTTTTTTTTTTGTTGTTGTTCTAATAGCCTCCCATACCCTACCTTTACTGCTTGATTCTTGCTGGTTTTCTGCTCCACTCTAATAATGTTTTTGGGACTGCCCCCATGGGATTGTCCAAATGTACATAATTTCCTTTGCCAAGTAACATCACTCGCGTGCACTGGGGATTTTATCGTGTGCATGCCAACGACGTCATCACGCAAGCTGGCTATAAGAAAGAAAAATTGCACGCCTCTCTCTCTTTACAGTGTACATACCCTTTAAGTAACAATGCCCTGGTATAATGGTATACAAACTGTTATACAGTGATGCAAATAAGGCACCTGAATGAAAGCCTGTTTTCTGCCACCCAAGTAGGGTCTGTACAATCAGTTCCTGATTAGCATTTATCACTTGGTTCTCTGTGTGTTCTCTGTGTACATTCTTCCTTCTGGCCCTGATCCAATTGTGAAATACCACTCAAGTAAATGGCATTAAAATAAATGAAACCCCCTAAATAACTGGATAAGAAAACATTTTATGCAAACATTCTTGCCACGCCTCCTGATCCCATTCAAATGTCTAATCCAGACTGCAAAGCTGGGTACACATGGTCAGATCCTTCCTCCTGACTGACCACAAAATTATGGTTTGCAAAATGACATACAATACCACATCTGTTTTCAGGCACATGTTTTTGCATACTAATGCAATCTGAAAGTCCAGATGCACACAAGCACTAGCCTAAAGGGGCATTCATGCACCAGTACCGATTGTATGATCAATATTGGTCCAATAAAAATTTTCTAACCTGTCCAACAATCGGATCAGTGCGTGTAGGGGCACCATTAGAGCTGTAGCTGACTGACCATTTCTCCAGCTTACACGGGATTTTAAATAACATTTAGGGAAATGTGGGCATCTTCAGGACTGTGTATTACCAACAGATTAGAATTGCTAACAGACAATTTTAAAATAAATGGGTTCCAGGGCATTCTCACTATTATGTTTGGCATTTCAAACAATGTTTTTTTTTGTGGGAGAGAATTTCCCTTTAAAGACCTCAGCTGCAAAAAATAGGAACTCCGGTTATCCATACTTACTACAGCTGTGAGGCAACACGATTGAATCACCAGGGTTAAACAGAGTAAGGATAAGGAGAGCATGACCATCAATGATCACTTAATGTGTTCGTACACATTATTATAGATGGAAAGGTTGAGCAGATGGGAGTTCAAGAGATGTTGATAGCTATTGAGATATGGGTTATAGGAGCTTATTCTCTGCTCTGCAGCAATGAGGTAATGTAACAAAGAGGTGAATCAAAGATTTTGTTTGTTCACTGGCTAATAGTGTGAACATAGCACATAAATACAATATCCAATATATGGAGTTACCAGATGTACAATACACATGAGCATTAATCTGATAATATACAAAACTTTTCTCAAAAGGGCTACTACTGACCACTAGTTGATAAACAATACTAATAAATGTTGTGACCTCAGCCCAATGCACCACACAGTAGAGCCGCAATATGGTTACCCATGATGTGTTACTGAGAAAAACTGCAAAACTATAGCTCATATTTTTTGCCGAAAGGAGCTAAAGTCAAATAATAAATTGAGTTCACAGAAATGGGCAGCATGATGGTGCTGTGCCCTGTCTTAAAAAGACACTCCATTCAAAATGAGTTTTGGTGATCCCCCTTATGCAGATTTCCTCCGGTTCCCCCACAAAGACATACTAATATGGTACGTGTGTGATAGGGGACCTAAGTAAGCTCTTTGTGGCATACACGTAAGTAATACATTTTAGTCAACGCTACATAAAGAAATAAATACAATACATATACCTGGGCAGAAAATAAGCTTTACCTTGTTTCCAGCTGATCTCTTCTCCAGTAGGACACGAAACCTGCTACAGATGCGCTTGTTGTCCTTCAGCCCCTGACCCAGACCTCGGTTATCATCTTGCATTAAACGACGATCAAGTATAACTTCTAACTGCCCTGCACACAACACCATGACACGGGTCACTGTGAGCTGTCTCACTGCAATTTTATTTTCTTTCATAAAATTTCAAAAGCAAATCCAATTTGATGTTGCATCATTCAATAAAAGTTCTTATCGTTTAAAATGGTGCTAATTTTGCCCCAACCAATCAGGTGATAGCTTTCAAATGTAAAATAAGATCTGATTGGTTGGGGCAACTTTTATTGAATCTCTGTGAATGTTTTTAACGATTAACATTTATTAATATGGGAGAAAAGATGAACTTTCCCTCTAGATGTTTTTATTTTGTTCAGTGTGAATAAATGATATGAATTATAAAATTATACATCTTTAATGGAAATTTAAACACATTGTACATCCTACCTAAATTAGTCAGGGATCCAGCTCCATATATTTTCTAACCTGCACAAATAAGGAAAAATAAAAAAAGAAAGGGCTGGGGAACAAACATTATACTGGCCATCCACCTGGCCTGATCATTTTTGCAATTGACTTTTCATTGCAAATTAATAGGCCAGTGCGGGGAAAGTAGGTAGGAAAAACTGCCAGGAGGAAAAGCAAACATCAAATCTATAAATATAGTATGGCCAGCATTAACCAATATAAATATGTGCCAGCAACTATTGCTTCTGTCACAATGCATATCCCTCACATAAGGGTTCAAAACTAAGGGAAGGCATATATTTAACATTGTTTGTGCAGTTTAGAGAAAGCAAACAGGAAGCAATCCAGGGTTCCTAATCATTAGGTAATTACACAAAATGCAGTCTGTTCCTTTTAACTGGGATACAGCCTGATGTTTTTTTCATATACAGATAAGCTATTTATTTTATTAAAAAATACCTCTATGCAGTTGGGTATCAACATCTATTATATTGTGAGCAATATCCACTCCAAATTGGGAGATCTGAATTGGCCTAAAGTTCAGTCAAAAAGCATTTTTGTAAAGATGTTGATCTTTGATGAGATCTTTCATATTTGTATTTCTGGCTACTGGGTGGATTTTGATTACATGTCACTTACCGCTATTGAGGCTGGATACCCCCAGGGCTTGGGCTGTGTGTAGTGTTAATCGCAACTGCTCATCCTGAATATAAGCCATCAATGGCATTGGATAAAAGTTTGCTTGCAGTGGTAACTTTTTAAAAAACCTTCTGGATTGAATCTTTAGGAAACACAAATAGAAAAGATTTTAATAGAAATCTGTTGTATATGCCTGTAGATGATAGGAAATAACGTAAACATAGTACTAGGCAAATCTTTTAAGCAGATGTAAAAAAAAAGTAAGAATGCTTTAACAAATATAAAATTCAATTGGTTACAAAATGCAAAGTGAGCTAACAGAATTTTTTTTTTTAAATCAAATCAATATTTGGTGTGAAAACCCTTTGCCTTCAAACCAGCATTGATTCATCTACAAACACTACTTGCACACAGTTTTTTTGTTGGATTTAACTTGGTGCTGCAGATGAAAGACAGATCATGCTTACTTCCTTAACAACTCTCCGGAGAAGTCAGGCCAGAAGAGGACAACAGACAAAATTCCATACAAAACATAAGAAATGGGGTACAAAAAATGAAAAGAGATGCTCTGGAGTGGTAAATAATCATTTGAAAATATATGCCTGTAGCAGAAGTCTTTGTATAGGCGAACTGGAGAGTGATACAATGAACGTCTACAGGCAACAGTAAAAAATGGTGGAGGTTCCTTGCAAATCCTTGCAATACCATTGGGGAGGTGTTTGATTGGCAAAAAATGTACTCTGCAGCAAGAAAATAAAGCCAATGTCACTATATGATATGTACACTGATAAAATTACTTTGCCTCATTTCAATTTATAAATGAATAGATGTAAGTAGCACTTACTTATGTGTTTATGTTTCTGCATGACTTCAAACGAGTAATTGTTTTTCTCAGATTCAGTCCCTCAACCTCCTCACAGAAAGTCATCTGACTTTCTGTGAGGGCAAGCATGCTCAGTAATCCCTATGAGGCAGTATTGGGAGACTAAAGTTCTAAACTGTGACCATTCAAGCTACAGCAAAACTATACATAACAGAAGAGTTTATGATTTTTAAGGCACTTGATTGACAGCTGAAATGTCAGATGGTTTAGATTGGATATCTAAAGAAACAGGGGGAAGATCAACAACAAAAAATGGTACAGTGATAGTTGCAAAGAATGATAGTTTTGAGTAATGTTCAATTACACAAATTGCACAGAGCCCCGTCTAAAGTTAAATGAAAAGACAGAAGGATTTAAGCAGCCTACATGCACAGAACATGTGTGATAAATTCTCCATGATGTTTGATTCCTTCACAAATTGTGTCCAAATAAACCTATAAGAATAAATGCTGTCACACCAAATATTGACTTGATTTCTCTTCTGTTCATTCACTTGGCATTGCTAAAAAAAAAATCAACTTTTTTGTAAAAGCTTTCTATTAATCTGACTATAAAAGGGGCACGTTCAGAGACCCAAACCTTTACAGACACCTAGCTACTGAAATGAAGAGCTATATGAATATAGCATCTACCATAATAAGCTGGATGTTACCATTTTACTCTTTGCTAAGGGAGGCAAAATGTGAGAATCCAACTTCATTTAAATAAAAAGCCTAATATATAAAGGGAAAGAAAATATGTTAAGTCAAAATGAATTTGAAAATGACAAATACAAAGACCTGTAATAATTGAACAAAAGAAATATCTCTCTTTCTTGAGAATATAGATGTGAGAAGGCTAAACAGAGGAAATATATGCCTAGTGCAAATGTTGACATACTAGATAGATTGAGCAACTTGAGAAACTAACCTGAAAGCCATTAATGTCTGTATAGAATGTATCCCCACTTTGTATGTCTGTGCTGAGACGCATAGAAATCTCTTTATTTACGTGGTCACGGATATCAATCATTGAACTAATGTCTAAAGACAGGCCTTCTGTACCTGAAAGAAAACAAAAGGGGCATTCTTCAAGATACTGTTTATCTGTTTGTAAGGGTCTGGCATTGGTGGCTATCAAGCCCTCAAGTAGCTCACTAAAACCAGTTGTTTACATGTATTTTTAACCAGATATTTAATGAGAAGTTCTATTTCATTATGGCAAAAGGTATCCGCCTCCTCTCTCTGCTTAAATATCTTTTTGAAAACTTGAGCATGTGCAGAGGAGGCAGCAGTGGAAAGAGCAGTCAATCATTTGCTGTGTTGTCAGCAGTCACAGCCTTGATTGACTGCATGGAGGGAGGAGCCAGCTTACTCTGGCAGAATGGAGACAATAATAATCCTTAAATATCCAGATAGAAATGAATCTAAAAAAATGCTAAATACATCAGTTGGAATTGGGTGCAGGCACCTAACAAGTGACCAGTTCGTTGTTGTAAGGGAGGAGATGCCCTTTAACTATTTGTAACAACATATTCATGTTTTCTCGGATTTACTTTGACTTTGTTGTGCCACTTGTTTGTTACAGTTTTATTTCTTTTTCTCTATTGTCTTACTGTAAATATAACATTTACGCTCTATGCATCTGAGAATTTAACACACAGGGTATTAATCAACGCCAAAAATGACACTGCTAGAAATATACTTAAACTTCAATTTAAATTCATATTGTTTTATGTATTCCGCATTATATAGCCATTCAGACTACTGATAACGATAAAGTGTCACCGAGAAAATAGGACAATACCCCAAAGCACAGTCATGGGGCAGCACAGTAAATAACTGCACCAGGTGGAGGACGGTTGTCTATGTCAATCTGTTATTATTTTGTTGGTGCTGCATTAGCAGTAAGGAATCTATTTGTTTTATTGTTTTTATTATCTCTACCTTCCCTGGCAGAGAACCAGTCAGCTAAAAATGGCAAAAAAAAGGTATATAGCCCAGAAACTATTGATTAAAAAAAATAGTTTCTAAACAACTCTTCACAAAGATATATCTGTGCAAACAAAAACATCTTTACAATGGGAACATGCAATATAAGAAGTGAGCTGTTCCATTAGTCAGGTTTCAGAGTGAGGGATACTGTGGTATCGAGCACAGTCACTAACCTGGTAAATTGTAAAGCCTCATGACTTGCTGTACATGCTGATATATACAAGTCACTTCAGAAAAGAATGGGCCTTCTGTCACTCTCACCATAGGTGGATCTTTAGGGGTGTAGGTCTACAAAATAAACAAACTGTTTTGTGCATGGTGATTCATCTGTTTAAAAAATTATCTTCAAACATCCTGTAGTTAACTACCATTCAACAATTTTACCCGTGATGTTTACCTATGTAGCCATCAATCAAGAGAAAGATGAAATTGCACTGGGGGGAAAGGCTCATGAATCTCATTTGATGCATTAGCTTCAAACTTCGAGCCCAATTCATCACCACCGCATTGCTTCACTGTCTATTCCAGGACAATTTCTGTTTTTTTATCTAGTCATACTGATAAATTGGATGTATTCATATATTGGTTAATTAATTTATTAATCTATGAATGATATTATGTTACCCTGAAATATTGATTTGACTGATTAGGTGTTTTATATATAGTAACTTATTACATTTATGGGAATATTACGTGTATGTCTGACCTTTTTCTTTATTTGCTCTGGATAAATTGGTAGCAATTTTCCTTTTTTTTTTCTTTTTATGGTTTCCATTAGTAGTTAACCTATCTGGTGAAGGAGGAACACCAGAGGAAGCACTGAGATTTATTTATCACAGAGGATTGCTGTGCAGCCACAGCAATCATTCAATATCATTTTTGTGGCACTTATAGTGCAACTCATTAATGCCAGCTAATATTTCATCGCTACTAGACCCTCCATTGATACTTTACTTAAAGTGTGTCTGACGGTTTGTTTAACCTTTTGCTATTTTTCACACTTAAGTGAAAATTGACTTGCCTTTATCCTTTTCTATATTTTAAGTGACAAGAACTTGATCCTTTTTGCTCTCAGCGCTCCCTGTCACTAGATCTCCTCATGTCCTGTTCAGCTCACTCCTAGCTAGTATGCCTCCTCTCTATGTATCCACCCACTCCCAAACCTGAGGCACAGATAGAGTGTGGAGCATTTTCAGTGGAGATTATCTGTGCCCTCATACAGCCAATAGCATTCACCCAGTGATTTTGTGTTATAGTGAAGTTAAAACTGCTTTGCTATGGGAAGGTAAGCAGCACTGGGAGCTGTGATCACTGCTTGAATCAAGTAAGATTTTCTTTTAGCTGTAGGTGTTTGAATATGTTTGTGTATGTGTGTGTGGGGGGGAGGGGACTTTGTGATTGATTTCTTTAGGTACAGTGCTACATCGGGACTTCAGTAACACACACAGACAGCTCTCACTGCAGAATTGGGTGTTATCTGCACAGAAAGAGCACAGAGCAACAGATAATGCGTATTCCTTTTCCCGATCTTAATGCTGAATCAATTAGCCAGTGAAGAAATAAGCTTTACTTTTATAGAATGGATAGCTTCTACATGTAGTGTGCCAGGGGGAGGGGCTGGGTGATTGACAGTTCTTTACTGACTAGCTATACCCCACCACCTTTAAAAACCAAAACTCTCAGAGCTAAAAAAACAAGGGATAGGAAGGTAAGAGAAGAAAAAAAAAAAAGCAGATTTAATATTGGTTGTAATTAATCCTTATTACTGTGCGGTTAGCTGGAAAATGATTTGGAACAATTTACATGGAACAATTTACATGTCCTTTAAAATCAGAATAAAAGTCGTCTTTCTTTTCACAATAGTACCTTTGCTTCACCATCAGGCAGGAAAAGATAGGCTCCACTTTTATCTTTAGAAGTACGAGTCCCATAGATTAGAAACTCCATGTTAATTTTCTGTTCCTGCTCTTCCCCCGCTAGTTTAATGCTCTATGAAAGGAATAAATACACATCATACAATTACACCAAGAGTCTGCTAATGGCAGAACACCATGTAAAATGGTAGATTAGAAAAATCTGCCTTAAAATATATCAAATATCCAGAAAAAAAGCAGTAACTGGCTTTCATTCCATCTTCTTTAAAGGAGGACTATAATATGTATAAACTTTTTTCAAAAAGTTAAAATTAAAAGTACCTGGGGCAGGGAGGAAAGACTGACAATGAATTTGCTTCTGCAAGGGTTTCTTAGTGCTTCAGCACTATCTTTAATACAGGATGGCCCAGGGCCATAACCTGGCAGATGAAAACTTTATGTACTATAGCTCCTCAATGAAACAATATTGGGAGGTGGGAATAATCAATCCTACCTCCCTGTCCCAGGTACTTTTCTAAAAAGTTAAATTTTACAGTATAGTTGTCCTTTAATACTTGTCAATGTTCCTTATACAGTAGTAACTAAAAAAGGTACCAAACTGTACCAAAAATAGACACAGTTAGTATGACATTACTATATTTTCAGCACTGCCATTCCAATAAAAAAAATAAATTTACATTATAATGGTATATTTTGTGCCTGATACAGATATGGAGATTTATTTACCGATTGGTTTCCTCCTGCCTCGGGCAACTAGTTTACATGAATGCCAAGTTCTATTTATCGTGGAGGGGAACTGCCCACAGAGTTTATGTACATTATTTTCCAGTTCCCATAATTTAAATAATTTTTTGGCTGCCATAACCGGTATCACAAGCAATCATTTGGAAAAATATTATCCTTACCATTATGGCTGATTGCTTCTGAGCGATTATTGGCAAAACTATTTTGACAGACTATTAGTTTAGCGATCTGTAGGCCGGTCAGCAAAAACATTGCAGTGCCAGTGAACCAGTGTGCTGACTTGTTTTAATAAGACTTAGGGCTAGGCCACACTATTGCACTTTTTTTTGCGATTGCACTCGCGCATGCGTTTTCTAACACCGCAATCACGGCAACGCATGCGATTCAGTTTGCGATACGCAATCGCTTGTGACCACCATTTTAAAGCGCAATCGCATGCGATTTCATATCTCAAAAGAAGAAATCGCATGTGCAAATGAAAATTGTATGTGCGATCACGTTTGTGGCGCAGTGTGGCCGTGCTCTCCTGCATTTTATGGTCTATCAAGGGTTTTTGGCTTCTTTAGGCCCACCACATTTAAAACTTCTTAGTAGCTTGTAACTCTTAAAAGATTGAAACAAACTCTGGGTGATTTACCCAGAGCCACAAGTGCTCCGTGGAGTTCTCCTATTGTTTTTTCAGCTCTGGGTATAACCCAAAAGGACTGGACCCCTGCGTAACACCAGCTATTAGTATCTTAATACTTGCGGTATTTCAATAAATGATCAGTTACGATTCAAACATCAATTCCTGTACTTGGTTCTACAATTTATTCTTCATCAACAATCAATAGCTTTATTGATCAAAATGTAGATCAATCAACTATAACTTGATTCCCATAAGGCTAGCTTTAAGCCATTTGATAGCGATAGATCTATTTACTAATGAAAACAAAAACTGGATGTAATATAAGATAAATGTAACAGCCCAACTTACAAATATACACACTCTAAAGGGACAATTGTTACCCCGACACACATCTGTTGGTAGACTATCCTTTTCTGGATTGAAAAGAAATCCTGGTTTACATAAAATATGTATATATTAAAACCTCAACATTTTAGAACTAGTTTACCCAAAACTGGAGAGATAAATTCATTTTTAAAATCTTCATTGCACATTAGGGTAATCAGACCTCTCCCATTCTACTAAACCCACCACTACCTGTGGTCTGAATAAAGGACAGTTTAAGAAAGGCAATATTGGGCCCAAACAAATTCATATTTATGTTGTTATCTGAATGTATTTATAACACATACAGCACATATGGTGGCCACTCAAATAGACAAGAATTGTCTTATTGGTTACCCACTAATTACCTGCAGAACCTGACAAATAGTAAATTTAAAGAAAGCTTCTCTCTCACCTTAAGGAGACCAGTGGTTCCTGAAAACCAGACTTGCATGTGTTGATTCTCAAGATAAAAATCATCTGTACTGGATTCCAAGACTTTAACAGGAAACACATCCTGTTTCTTTATTGACAGTTCTCTTCCATGTAGATATACACGAACATTGGACTTCAGGGTTGTGTGGGCGTCAATGGATGCAAACACCTGGAAGACACTGAGTCCAAGCGAAGGCAACCGGGCTGTGAAGGACACCTAGAATAAAAGGGAGCATTTAACAATTTTGAGCTGTTTAAAGGATAAGTACACTGTAAAAGCAAGTTAAGTTTAATTGGAAGCAGCAGCTTTTAAAAATCTGCCCCCCGCCACTGTTTTTTTTTTAATTTTTAACTTTCTAGGTCCCTCCTGAGCCTACCTTTTCTGATGTAAAGTTGCTGACATCTTGGTTCTGCGATGTAGACTGCTTAGCTCCACCATCCGAGACTTCCTGGATCTCCTTCTTATTCAAGTCCCAAAACACACTGTCCCTTTGCTTTGCGTGTGCCGTCAACACGCCTCACTGTACACGAGCACGGCGCAGCGTGATGACATCACGCCACGCTCAACGTGCACAGAGCAAACGGACAGTGCTTTTTGGGACCTGAATAAGAAGGAGATCCGGGAAGTCTCGGAGGGCAGAGCTAAGCAGTCTACAAAAGCAGAACCAAGATGTCAGCAACTTTACCTCAGGAAAGGTAGGCTCAGGAGGGACCTAGAAAAAAAAAAAGCAGGGGGGAGAAGATTTTTAAAAGCTGCTGCTTCCAATTTAACTTAACTTGCTTTTACGGTGTACTTATCCTTTAATGTTTTAAAGGACAATACCCAAAAAAACGACATCTCCCCCATTACATGTCCACAGTTTCAGCTGCTGAAATCGCTTACTCTCATTTACAATCATGCTGACTAACCTCAGATATCATAAATAGAAAAGCAGAAAAAATAGTAATGGATAAAAAATGTGGGCACACTTCTTTATATCAAAAATATAAAAGCTCCTTTATTAAACATATGTGGGAGTAAGTAGATACATATATAAGGTATAGGGACAACCAAAACATTAAAAACACATCCCATATAGAGTAACATGTAAGTAGCTGGATATAGCAAAGTAGTCTCATAAATTAGTTACCAATCAATATACCGGTATATCGTACCTAAGTCACTGCTTATATACTGAGGAATATCCCAAGTGTATATTACTCTATAGTATATAACATAGCAGTGTCCTGGTAACCTCAGATATCACACAGTAAAGATGAGTGCTAAAAGCCCGCCTCCTAGACGGCCCAGGGCCATGATTAACATATCACTTGCCATTGGCTGATGGAAATGTCTGTTACAACCTCTCTCCTCCTCTGCCAGTCAAACAAACTTGAACTGTTCGGTTGCTAGGATACAGCCTACATAATCAAGCTGGAGGAGTGTTTTCTCACATGCTAGTTTTGAGTGACAGTTACAGGCAGACAGAATTGTTACGCCCCCTTTACAGTGTGGCTAATAGAAGGCAGAGAGAAGCTCGAAATCAGGAAAAAAAACGGGGAGGGCTGCATACCATTACTCTTTTTAAAGCAGTTTTTTTTTAAAAAATGCATTTAGGCAATACAGTTATCCTTTATTACAATTATAGGAAAAATGCTAATAAAAGATAATCTGAAAGGGACAAACGATAATAAAAACTTTCTTGACCATATTAGAACACAAAGCCGGGGAAGTTAGGAAACTTTGAGGTGACTTAATATTTTTAAACTTTATTATAGGGTGTACAGCTTTAAGAAATGGCTGACTTGTTTTCTTGTTGATAATCACCCTCTTTTTTGCTTCTAGTTTAATGCTAATGTAAATCATGAAATAGGAACAATGGTGGAATATTTTCTTATAAAATCACTCGGCTACGTAGCTAAGTGAATTTTAGAAGGTTATATTTCACTGAAGCTCCTATTAAGATTTAGAACTGTTATGCATTATAATATAGGCTAAGTATTTGTAGCAGCAATGAAGGGAGAAGATCAGATACAATATAAAAGTAAGACTATACCTAGTTTTTGCATTAATATTTTTGGAGTGGTTGGTTTATCTAAACAGACGGTGGTTGTAAAGGCCAGGTCGGATCAACAACCAAGCAAAATTCAGTATGTTTAAAGGCTTTCAGTTGTGTAATGTGGTGTTCTGCATTAGGATTTATTTACATCAATGACTTGCAAAAGAACAATAAAAAAGCAACTGTGTTTGCTGATGACATTTTATCTGGGCATCCATAAGAGATGTGCCATCTTTGTAAGAGGATGTTTATATATCTGGACATCTTAAATGAATTTGTTGTTTCAAACAACTCAAACTTATTATGCACTAAATGGGACAAAGCTAAGTGAAGAACTGGTTGCTAGCAGTGTAATACAAGCTTGCAGTCAGTAGGTACAGTGAGGAACACACTCCCAACTGCTTCTTCTGGGTTTTACGGTGACATGATATGTGCACAACATTTTGGAGTTTCCCCCTTTGTCAGGTACACCACGAAACATTGTGCACGTCACAATGAAACCTATAAGAAGCAAATGTGAGTGTGCTCCTCATAGTATACACATTTGATTTAAATTCTGTTTGTGGTTACCGGCTCATAGGTAATGACCCCCACAATACAGGTGTGCACAGAAGCTTTAAACTTTGGACTAGCAAGGTCATTATTTTGATTTCCTACTCTTTACAGTATCCAGATACATTTATGGAAATCCCAAATGCGCAAAGTACATTAAAGAACTGGACAGGGCCCCAGGGAGAAGGCAAGTAAAATAATGTAAATGGAGGAACACTGGTATAAAGATAGTTTGTAGTTTGGGCGGTGGAGATACCCTTTAATCTCTGTTATATTTGTTTGAATGCTGTATTTTGATCGATTAATGACTGGTAAAGAAAGAGACAAATAAAATTTTCTAATATGGTTTTAATGTAGGGTTCCCCGAGGCACAAAAATTGTTTTGCAGATATTAAGAGGTTGAGAAATGCTGCCTTAATGAAATGGTTGTAAGAACAAATAGGCAACAACAAAAGGTGCATTAGGGTAATGTTTGCTATGTGGATAAGGAAAATGAAATTATATCTACCTCTTCCTACTTTCAATGTACACCCAACTCTTACCAAATCTTATTTCTCCCCTTATCATTCCTTATAAAGGGGGGAGTTCAGTGCAAATACATATGCTTTAAAAAAAAAAAAAAAAGCAGCATTTTTCTACCCCAATGACCTTAACCTGCCAATTCAGCATTTTGTCTGTATAAATAAATGCAACTGAAATACTGACTTCCTGTATGCAGGACCCTTAATAGAGACTATTATGGTCTTTCCCTTGACCCAGAGCCTGGGTTGATTCAGTTGCTCATTAGAGACCTGAGCATGCTTGACACATCCAACAACCAATCAGTAGAAATTACTGTAAGGAACATTCCAAGGAAGTGTTGCATCCTGGGAAGGACCATTAGAACCTGAAATGGCAGCTCGCTAATGTCAACAGCAGGGAACTGCAAAGGTACTGCACCTCGCTACTTATCTTCTCTCTTGGACCTTAAAGGGTATGTCCACCCTTATTTCGATTTTTTAATATTGCCTTCCCCCTGGTCCCCCAGCCCCAACCGCATGGTTTTTATTTTTAGAAAGCCCCCCAAACTTTTACTTACCTCCCCTCTTTCCTTCGCCGCGCTGCCGGCCCTCTGCTTGCGAGAATGCAAGCAGAGGGGCGGGACCGGCAGTCGCGTCTGTGATTGGCTGAAAAGCGGCAGCCAATCATGACGCGGCTGCCGGTCATCAGTGCAGCGTAGGAAAGAGAGGTAGTAAGAGTTTGGGGAGCTTTCTAAGATTAAAAACCATGTGGTTGGGGCTGGGAACCAGGGGGATACTATATTACGCTATAATACTATATTAGCTAGGGGGAGGGATAGTAGAACGGGAGGGAGGAGGAGGGGGAGGGAGGGGGGAGAAGAGCTGCAGTACGCATGGCAAAAATCTACCTGAGGCCAGGTAGCAGGCAGAGCCTGCTAGCCTCCTGGTGGGAGCTTTTTTGGACTTTGGGGGGGGACTACAGGAGAACCCTATGGAGCTGGGATGTGAGGTAAGGATTACACTACACTACATGATGGGCCAGTAGTTGGGGGATTAGTTTTGGGGGAGGACATGCCCTTAAAACCATTCTCTCTTGCTGCTCCCTATATTTGGAACCTCTCCGGTGGACCTCTTAATTCGTTATCCTACCTTTCTGAGCACCAGCACAACAAATAATTGTTAGCCACCTGAAGCACTTTATAACCATCCCCCCACTTGTAATTTTATGTTGTCCCACCAATTTGGATTGTAAGCTCTTTGGGGCAGGGATCTCATTCCTAATGTGTCATGGCATGCTGCACTTATATCAATTTATCCATAATATCTATCTACCTATCTATCTATCTATCTATCTATCTATCTATATGTGTGTGTGGGTTCTTAACCTATATATGAAATTGTATTTAATTGTATGTATCTGTATAATTGATTGCATTTCTCCCCTTGTTTGTATTTATAATGTACAGAGCTGAGTACCCAAGTGGTGCTTTATAAATAAAATTATACCAACATACATTATGAATTCAAATGATTTTTCTAAATGGAGGATAATACCGTATATACTCGAGTATAAACCATCCCGGGTATAAACCGAGGTACTTAGTTTTAGGTAAAAAAAGAAGGAAACCACATTGACTCGAGTATAAACCGAGGGGGTAGTATTTGCAACTTAAGATGTTTGAAAACTACAACTCCCAGCAATAAAGCATGCTGGGATCCTCAATGGCAATGGATAAAAGTTGCTTGCAGTGGTAACTTTTTAAAAAACCTTCTGGATTGAATCTTTAGGAAACACAAATAGAAAAGATTTAATGAGAAATCTGTTGTAATGCCTGTAGATGATAGGAAATAACGTAAACATAGTACTAGCAAAATCTTTTAAGCAGATGTAAAAAAAAAAAGTAAGATGCTTTAACAAATATAAAATTCAATTGGTTACAAAATGCAAAGTGAGCTAACAGAATTTTTTTTTTAAATCAAATCAATATTTGGTGTGAAAAACCCTTTGCCTTCAAACCAGCATTGATTCATCTACAAAACACTACTTGCACACATGTTTTTTTGTTGGATTTAACTTGGTGCTGCAGATGAAAGACAGCATCCTGCTTATTCCTTAACAACTCTCGGAGAAGTCAGGCCAGAAGAGGACAACAGACAAAATTCCATACAAACATAAGAAATGGGGTACAAAAATGAAAAGAGATGCTCTGGAGTGGTAAATAATCATTTGAAAATATATGCCTGTAGCAGAAGTCTTTGTATAGGCGAAACTGGAGAGTGTACAATGAACGTCTACAGGCAACAGTAAAAAATGGTGGAGGTTCCTTGCAAATCCTTGCAATACCATTGGGGAGGTGTTTGATGGCAAAAAATGTACTCTGCAGCAAGAAAAATAAAGCCAATGTCACTATATGATATGTACACTGATAAAATTACTTTGCCTCATTTCAATTTATAAATGAATAGATGTAAGTAGCACTACTTATGTGTTTATGGTTCTGCATGACTTCAAACGAGTAATTGTTTTTCTCAGATTCAGTCCCTCAACTCCTACAGAAAGTCATCTGACTTTCTGGAGGGCAAGCATGCTCAGTAATCCCTATGAGGCAGTATTGGGAGACTAAAGTTCTAAAACTGTGACCATTCAAGCTACAGCAAAACTATAAACAGAAGAGTTTATGATTTTAAGGCACTTGATTGGCAGCTGAAAGTCAGATGGTTTAGATTGGATATCTAAAGAAAAGGGGGAAGATCAACAACAAAAAATGGTACAGTGATAGTTGCAAAGATGATAGTTTTGAGAATGTTCAATTCACAAATTGCACAGAGCCCGTCTAAATTAAATGAAAAAACAGAAGGATTTAAGCAGCCTACATGCACAGAACATGTTGGATAAATTCTCCATGATGTTTGATCCTTCACAAATGTGTCCAAATAAACCTATAAGAATAAAGCTGTCACACCCAAATATGACTTGATTTTCTTCTGTTCATTCACTTGGCATTGCTAAAAAAAAAACAACTTTTTTGTAAAAGCTTTCTATTAATATGACTATAAAGGGGCACGTTCAGAGACCCAACCTTTACAGACACCTAGCTACTGAAATGAAGAGCTATTGAATATAGCATCTACCATAATAAGCTGGATGTTACCATTTTACTCTTGCTAAGGGAGGCAAAATGTGAGAATCCAACTTCATTTAAATAAAAAGCCTAATATATAAGGGAAAGAAAATAGTTAAGTCAAAATGAATTTGAAAATGACAAAATCAAAGACCTGTAATAATTGACAAAAGAAATATCTCTCTTTCTGAGAATCTAGATGTGAGAAGGCTAAACAGAGGAAATATATGCCTAGTGCAAATGTTGACATACTAGATAGATTGAGCAACTTGAGAAACTAACTGAAAGCCATTAAGAGTTATAGAATGGATCCCCACTTGTATGTCTGTGCTGAGACGCATAGAAATCTCTTTATTACGTGGTACGGATAAATCATTGAACTAAGTCTAAAGACGGCCTTCTGTACCTGAAAGAAAAACAAAAGGGGCATTCTTCAAGATACGTTTATCGTTTGTAAGGGTTGGCATTGGTGGCTATCAAGCCCTCAAGTAGCTCACTAAAACCAGTTGTTTACATGTATTTTTAAACCAGATATTAATGAGAAGTTCTATTTCATATGGCAAAAGGTATCCGCCTCCTCTCTCTGCTTAAATATCTTTTGAAAACTTGAGCATGTGCAGAGGAGGCAGCAGTGGAAAGAGCAGTCAATCATTTGCTGTGTTGTCAGCAGTCACAGCCTTGATTGACTGCATGGAGGGAGGAGCCAGCTTACTCTGGCAGAATGGAGACAATAATAATCCTTAAATATCCAGATAGAAATGAATCTAAAAAAATGCTAAATACATCAGTTGGAATTGGGTGCAGGCACCTAACAAGTGACCAGTTCGTTGTTGTAAGGGAGGAGATGCCCTTAACTATTTGTAACAACATATTCATGTTTTCTCGGATTACTTTGACGTTGTTGTGCCACTTGTTTGTTACAGTTTTATTTCTTTTTCTCTATTGTCTTACTGTAAATATAACATTTACGCTCTATGCATCTGAGAATTTAACACACAGGGTATAATCAACGCCAAAAATGACACTGCTAGAAATAACTTAACTTCAATTTTAAATTCATATTTTTTATGTATTCCGCATTATATAGCCATTCAGACTACTGATAACGATAAAGTGTCACCGAGAAAATAGGACAATACCCCAAAAGCACAGTCATGGGGAGCAGACAGTAAATACTGCAACAGGTGGAGGACGGTTGTCTATGTCAATCTGTTATTATTTGTTGGTGCTGCATTAGCAGTAAGGAATCTATTTGTTTTATTGTTTTTATTATCTCTACCTTCCCTGCGAGAAACAGTCAGCTAAAAATGGCAAAAAAAGGTATATAGCCCAGAAACTATTGATTAAAAAAAATAGTTTCTAAACAACTCTTCACAAAGATATATCTGTGCAAACAAAAACATCTTTACAATGGGAACTGCAATATAAGAAGTGAGCGTTCCATTAGTCAGGTTCAGAGTGAGGGATACTGTGGTATCGAGCACAGTCACTAACCTGGTAAATTGTAAAGCCTATGACTTGCTGTACATGCTGATATATACAAGTCACTTCAGAAAAGAATGGGCCTTCTGTCACTCTCACCATAGGTGGATCTTTAGGGTGTAGGTTCACAAAATAAACAAACTGTTTTGTGGCATGGTGATTCATCTGTTTAAAAAATTATCTTCAAACATCCTGTAGTTAACTACATTCAACAATTTTACCCGAGTGTTACTATGTAGCCATCAATCAAGAGAAAGATGAAATTGCACTGGGGGGAAAGGCTCATGAATCTATTTGATGCATTAGCTTTAAACTTCGAGCCAATTCATCACCACCGCATTGCTTCATGTCTATTCCAGGACAATTTCTGTTTTTATCTAGTCATACTGATAAATTGGATGTATTCATATATGGTTAATTAATTTATTAATCTATGAATGATATTATGTTACCCTGAAATATTGATTGACTGATTAGGTGTTTTTATATAGTAACTATTACATTTATGGGAATATTACGTGTAGTCTGACCTTTTTCTTTATTTGCTTGGATAAATTGGTAGCAATTTCCTTTTTTTTTTCTTTTTATGGTTTCCATTAGTAGTTAACCATCTGGTGAAGGAGGAACACCAGAGGAAGCACTGAGATTTATTTATCACAGAGGATTGCTGTGCAGCCACAGCAATCATTCAATATCATTTTTTGGCACTTATAGTGCAACTCATTAATGCCAGCTAATATTTCATCGCTACTAGACCCTCCATTGATACTTTACTTAAAGTGTGTCGGACGGTTTGTTAACCTTTTGCTATTTTTCACACTTAAGTGAAAATTGACTTGCCTTTATCCTTTTCTATATTTTAAGTGACAAGAACTTGATCCTTTTTGCTCTCAGCGCTCCTGTCACTAGATCTCCTCATGTCCTGTTCAGCTCAATCCTAGCTAGTATGCCTCCTCTCTATGTATCCACCCACTCCCAAACCTGAGGCACAGATAGAGTGTGGAGCATTTTCAGTGGAGATTATCTGTGCCCTCATAAAGCCAATAGCATTCACCAGTGATTTTGTGTTATAGTGAAGTTAAAACTGCTTTGCTATGGGAAGGTAAGCAGCACTGGGAGCTGTGATCACTGCTTGAATCAAGTAAGATTTTCTTTTAGCTGTAGGTGTTTGAATATGTTGTGTATGTGTGTGTGGGGGGAGGGGACTTTGTGATTGATTTCTTAGGTACAGTGCTACATCGGGACTTCAGTAACACACACAGACAGCTCTCACTGCAGAATTGGGTGTTATCTGCACAGAAAGAGCACAGAGCAACAGATAATGCGTATTCCTTTTCCCGATCTTAATGTGAATCAATTAGCCAGTGAAGAATAAGCTTTAACTTTTATTAGAATGGATAGCTTCTACTGTAGTGTGCCAGGGGGAGGGGCTGGGTGATTGACAGTTCTTTACTGACTAGCATACCCCACCACCTTTAAAAACCAAAACTCTCAGAGCTAAAAAAACAAGGGATAGGAAGGTAAGAGAAGAAAAAAAAAAAAAGCAGATTTAATATTGTTGTAATTAATCCTTATTACTGTGCGGTTAGCTGGAAAATGTTTGGAACAATTTACATGGAACAATTTTCATGTCCTTTAAAATCAGAATAAAAGTCGTTTCTTTTACAATAGTACCTTTGCTTCACCATCAGGCAGGAAAAGATAGGCTCCACTTTATCTTTAGAAGTACGAGTCCCATAGATTAGAAACTCCATGTTAATTTCTGTTCCTGCTCTCCCCGCTAGTTTTTGCTCTATGAAAGGAATAAATACACATCATACAATTACACCAGAGTCTGCTAATGGCAGAAACACCATGTAAAATGGTAGATTAGAAAAATCTGCCTAAAATATATCAATATCCAGAAAAAAAGCAAGTAACTGGCTTTCATTCCATCTTCTTTAAAGGAGGACTATATATGTATAAACTTTTTTCAAAAAGTTAAAATTAAAAGTACCTGGGGCAGGGAGGAAAGACTGACAATGAAATTGCTTCTGCAAGGGTTTCTTAGTGCTTCAGCACTATCTTTAATACAGGATGGCCCAGGGCCATAAAACTGGCAGATGAAAACTTTATGTACTATAGCTCCTCAATGAAACAATATTGGGAGGTGGGAATAATCAATCTACCTCCCTGTCCCAGGTACTTTTCTAAAAAGTTAAATTTACAGTATAGTTGTCCTTTAATACTTGTCAATGTTCCTTATACAGTAGTAACTAAAAAAGGTACCAAACTGTACCAAAAATAGACACAGTTAGTATGAATTACTATATTTTCAGCACTGCCATTCAAATAAAAAAAATAAATTTACTTTAATGGTATATTTTGTGCCTGATACAGATAGGAGATTTATTTACCGATTGGTTTCTCCTGCCTCGGGCAACTAGTTTACATGAATGCCAAGTTCTATTTATCGTGGAGGGGAACTGCCCACAGAGTTATGTACATTATTTTCCAGTCCCATAATTTAAATAATTTTTTGGTGCCATAACCGGTATCACAAGCAATCATTTGGAAAAAATATACCTTACCATTATGGCTGATTGCTTCTGAGCGATTATTGGCAAAACTATTTTGACAGACTATTAGTTTAGCGATCTGTAGGCCGGTCAGCAAAAACATTGCAGTGCCAGTGAACCGTGTGCTTACTTGTTTTAATAAGACTTAGGGCTAGGCCACACTATTGCACTTTTTTTGCGATTGCACTCGCGCATGCGTTTTCTAACACGCAATCACGGCAACGCATGCGATTCAGTTTGCGATACGCAATGCTTGTGACCACCATTTTAAAGCGCAATCGCATGCGATTTCATATCTCAAAAGAAGAAATCGCATGTGCAAATGAAAATTGTATGTGCGATACGTTTTGTGGCGCAGTGTGGCCGTGCTCTCCTGCATTTTATGGTCTATCAAGGGTTTTTGGCTTCTTTAGGCCCACCACATTTAAAACTTCTTAGTAGCTTGTAACTCTTAAAAGATTGAAACAAACTCTGGGTGATTTACCCAGAGCCACAAGTGCTCCGTGGAGTTCTCTATTGTTTTTTCAGTCGGGTATAACCCAAAAGGACTGGACCCCTGCGTAACACCAGCTATTAGTATTTAATACTTGCGGTATTTCAATAAATGATCAGTTACGATTCAAACATCAATTCCCGTACTTGGTTCTACAATTTATTCTTCATCAACAATCAATAGGTTATTGATCAAAATGTAGATCAATCAACTAAACTTGATTCCCATAGGCTAGCTTTAAGCCATTTGATAGCGATAGATCTATTACTTAATGAAAACAAAAACTGGATGTAATATAAGATAATGTAACAGCCCAACTTACAATAAACACACTTAAAGGGCACATTGTTACCCCGAACACACATTTGTGGTAGACTATCCTTTTCTGGATTGAAAAGAAATCTGGTTTACATAAAATATGTATATATTAAAACCTCAACATTTTAGAACTAGTTTACCCAAAACTGGAGAGATAAATTCATTTTTAAAATCTTCATTGCACATTAGGGTAATCAGACCTCTCCCATTCTACTAAACCCACCACTACCTGTGGTCTGAATAAAGGACAGTTTAAGAAAGGCAATATTGGGCCCAAACAAATTCATATTTTGTTATCTGAATGATTTATAACACATACAGCACATATGGTGGCCACTCAAATAGACAAGAATTGTCTATTGGTTACCACTAATTACCTGCAGAACCTGACAAAAGTAATTAAAGAAAGCTTCTTCTCACCTTAAGGAGACCAGTGGTTCCTGAAAACCAGACTTGCATGTGTTGATTTCAAGATAAAAATCATCTGTACTGGATTCCAAGACTTTAACAGGAAACACATCCTGTTTCTTTATTGACAGTTCTTCCATGTAGATATACACGAACATTGGACTTCAGGGGTGTGTGGGCGTCAATGGATGCAAACACCTGGAAGACACTGAGTCCAAGCGAAGGAAACGGGCTGTGAAGGACACCTAGAATATAAAGGGACATTTAAACAATTTTGAGCTGTTTAAAGGATAAGTACACTGTAAAAGCAAGTTAAGTTTAATTGGAAGCAGCAGCTTTTAAAAATCTGCCCCCCGCCATGTTTTTTTTTAATTTTTAACTTTCTAGGGCCCTCCTGAGCCTACCTTTTCTGATGTAAAGTTGCTGACATCTGGTTCTGCGAGTAGAATGCTTAGCTCCACCATCCGAGACTTCCTGGATCTCCTTCTTATTCAAGTCCCAAAACACACTGTCCCTTTGCTTTGCGTGTGCCGTCAACACCGCCTCACTGTACACGAGCACGGCGCAGCGTGATGACATCACGCCACGCTCAACGTGCACAGAGCAAACGGACAGTGCTTTTTGGGACCTGAATAAGAAGGAGATCCGGG
This sequence comes from Hymenochirus boettgeri, assembly GCA_019447015.1. Lineage (NCBI taxonomy): Eukaryota > Metazoa > Chordata > Amphibia > Anura > Pipidae > Hymenochirus > Hymenochirus boettgeri. The sequence continues at coordinate 201,358,116 of CM033471.1, read as the reverse complement.
AAGTCTCGGAGGGCAGAGCTAAGCAGTCTACAAAAGCAGAAACCAAGATGTCAGCAACTTTACCTCAGGAAAGGTAGGCTCAGGAGGGACCTAGAAAAAAAAAAAGCAGGGGGAGAAGATTTTTAAAAGGCTGCTTCCATTAACATTAACTTGCTTTTACGGTGACTTATCCTTTAAGTTTTAAAGGACAATACCCAAAAAAACGACATCTCCCCCATTAACATGTCCACAGTTTCAGCTGCTGAAATCGCTTACTCTCATTTACAATCATGCTGACTAACCTCAGATATCATAAATAGAAAAGCAGAAAAAAAGTAATGGATAAAAAATGTGGGCACACTTCTTATATCAAAAATATAAAAGCTCCTTTATTAAACATATGTGGGTAAGTAGATAAATATATAGGTATAGGGACAACCAAAACATTAAAAACAACCACCCATATAGAGAAACATGTAAGTAGCTGATATAGCAAAGTAGTCTCATAAATTAGTTACCAATCAATATACCGGTATATCGTACCTAAGTCATGCTTATATACTGAGGAATATCCCAAGTGTATATTACTCTATAGTATATAACATAGCAGTGTCCTGGTAACCTCAGATATCACACAGTAAAGATGAGTGTAAAAGCCCGCCTCCTAGACGGCCCAGGGCCATGATTAACATATCACTTGCCATTGGCTGATGGAAAGTCTGTTACAAACCTCTCTCCTCCTCGCAGTCAAACAAACTTGAACTGTTCGGTTGCTAGGATACAGCCTACATAATCAAGCTGGAGGATGTTTTTCACATGCTAGTTTTGAGTGACAGTTACAGGCAGACAGAATTGTTACGCCCCCTTTACAGTGTGGCTAATAGAAGGCAGAGAGAAGCTCGAAATCAGGAAAAAAAACGGGGAGGGCTGCATACCATTACTCTTTTTAAAGCAGTTTTTTTTTAAAAATGCATTTAGGCAATACAGTTATCCTTTATTACAATTATAGGAAAAATGCTAATAAAAGATAATCTGAAAGGGACAAACGATAATAAAAACTTTCTTGACCATATTAGAACACAAAGCCGGGGAAGTTAGGAAACTTTGAGGTGACTTAATATTTTTAAACTTATTATAGGTGTACAGCTTTAAGAAATGGTCTGAGTTTCTTGTTGATAATCACCTTTTTTGCTTCTAGTTTAATGCTAATGTAAATCATGAAATAGGAACAAGGTGGAATATTTTCTTATAAAATCACTGTACGTAGCTAAGTGAATTTTAGAGAGGTTATATTCACTGAAGCTCCTATTAAGATTTAGAACTGTTATGCATTATAATATAGGCTAAGTATTTGTAGCAGCAATGAAGGGAGAAGATCAGATACAATATAAAAGTAAGACTTACCTAGTTTTTGCATTAATATTTTGGAGTGGTGGTTTATCTAAACAGACGGTGGTTGTAAAGGCCAGGTCGGATCAACAACCAAGCAAAATTCAGTATGTTTAAAGGCTTTCAGGTGTGTAAGTGGTGTTCTGCATTGGATTTATTTACATCAATGACTTGCAAAAGAACAATAAAAAAGCAACTGTGTTTGCTGATGACATTTTATCTGGGCATCATAAGAGATGTGCCATCTTGTAAGAGGATGGTTTTATATATGGACATCTTAAATGAATTTGTTGTTTAAACAACTAAACTTATTATGCACTAAATGGGACAAAGCTAAGTGAAGAACTGGTTGCTAGCAGTGTAATACAAGCTTGCAGTCAGTAGGTACAGTGAGGAACACACTCCCAACTGCTTCTTTGGGTTTTACGGTGACATGATATGTGCACAACATTTTGGAGTTTCCCCCTTTGTCAGGTCACCACGAAACATTGTGCACGTCACCATGAAACCTATAAGAAGCAAATGTGAGTGTGCTCCTCATAGTATACACATTTGATTTAAATTCTGTTTGTGGTTACCGGCTCATAGGTAATGACCCCCACAATACAGTGTGCGACAGAAGCTTTAAACTTTGGACTAGCAGTATTATTTTGATTTCCTACTCTTTACAGTATCCAGTACATTTATGGAAATCCCAAATGCGCAAAGTACATTAAAGAACTGGACAGGGCCCCAGGGAGAAGGCAAGTAAAAAAAATGTAAATGGAGGAACATGGTATAAAGATAGTTTGTAGTTTGGGCGGTGGAGATACCCTTAATCTCTGTTAATTTGTTTGAATGCTGTATTTTGATCGATTAATGATGGTAAAGAAAGAGACAAATAAAATTTTCTAATATGGTTTTAATGTAGGGTTCCCGAGGCACAAAAATTGTTTGCGATATTAAGAGGTTGAGAAATGCTGCCTTAATGAAATGGTTGTAAGAACAAATAGGCAACAACAAAAGGTGCATTAGGGTAATGTTGCTATGTGGATAAAGAAAATGAAATTATATCTACCTCTTCCTACTTTCAATGTACACCCAACTCTTACCAAATCTTATTTCTCCCCTTATCATTCCTATAAAGGGGGGAGTTCAGTGCAAATACATATGCTTAAAAAAAAAAAAAAAAAAAAAAAGCAGCATTTTTCTACCCCAGACCTTAACCTGCCAATTCAGCATTTTGTCTGTATAAATAAATGCAAATGAAATACTGACTTCCTGTAGCAGGACCCTTAATAGAGACTATTATGGTCTTTCCCTTGACCCAGAGCGGGGTTGATTCAGTTGCTCATTAGAGACCTGAGCATGCTTGACACATCCAACAACCAATCAGTAGAAATTACTGTAAGGAACATTCCAAGGAAGTGTTGCATCCTGGGAAGGACCATTAGAACCTGAAATGGCAGCTCGCTAATGTCAACAGCAGGGAACTGCAAAGGTAATGCACTCGCTACTTATCTTCTCTCTGGACCTTAAAGGGTATGTCCACCCTTATTTCGATTTTTAATATTGCCTTCCCCTGGTCCCCCAGCCCCCCCAAGCATGGTTTTATTTTTAGAAAGCCCCCCCAAACTTTTACTTACCTCCCCTTTCTTCGCGCGCTGCCGCCTCTGCTTGCGAGAATGCAAGCAGAGGGGGGGGACCGGCAGTCGCGTCTGTGATTGGCTGAGCGGCAGCCAATCATGGACGCGGCTGCCGGTCATTCAGTGCAGCGTAGGAAAGAGGAGAGGTAAGTAAGAGTTTGGGGAGCTTTCTAAGATTAAAAACCATGTGGTTGGGGCTGGGAGACCAGGGGGATTACTATATTACGCTATAATACTATATTATGCTAGGGGGAGGGATAGTAGAACGGGAGGGAGAGGGAGGGGAGGGAGGGGGGAGGGGGGAGAAGAGCTGCAGTACGCATGGCAAAAATCTACCTGAGGCCAGGTAGCAGGCAGAGCCCTGCTAGCCTCCTGGTGGGCAGTTTTTGGGACTTGGGGGGGGACTACAGGAGAACCCTATGGAGCTGGGGGTGAGGTAAGGATTACACTACACTACATGATGGGGCCAGTAGTTGGGGGGGGGATATAGTTTTGGGGGAGGACATGCCCTTTAAACCATTCTCTCTTGCTGCTCCCTATATTTGGAACTCTCCAGGTGACATCCTTTAATATCGTTATCCTACCTTTCTGAGCACCAGCACAACAAATAATTGTTAGCCACCTGAAGCACTTTATAACCATCCCCCCACTTGTAATTTTATGTTGTCCCACCAATTTGGATTGTAAGCTCTTGGGGCAGGGATCTCATTCCTAATGTGTCATGGCATGCTGCACTTATATCAATTTATCCATAATATCTATCTACCTATCTATCTATCTATCTATCTATCTATCTATTATGTGGTGTGGGTTCTTAACCTATATAGAAATTGTTATTAATTGTATGTATCTGTATAATTGATTGCATTTCTCCCTTGTTGTATTATAATGTACAGAGCTGAGTACCAAGTGGTGCTTTATAAATAAAATTATACCAACATACATTATGAATTCAAATGATTTTTCTAAATGGAGGATAATACCGTATATACCGAGTATAAACCATCCGGGTATAAACCGAGGTACTTAGTTTTAGGTAAAAAAAGAAGGAAACCACATTGACTCGAGTATAAAACGAGGGGGTAGTATTTGCCACCTAAGATGTTTGGAAACTACAACTCCCAGCATGCTTTATTGCTGGGAGTTGTAGTTTTCAAACATCTTAAGTTGCAAATACGTACAAATAAGAGTAAAACCTTCTTTATTTGTGCATACTGTATGCACAAATAAAGGAGGATTTACCCCTATTTGCAAGTATTTGCCACTTAAGAGTTTGAAAACTACAACTCCCAGCAATAAAGCATGCTGGGAGTTGTAGTTTTCAAACATCTTAAGTGGCAAATACTTGCAAATAGGGGTAATCCTCTTTATTTGTGCATACAGTATGCACAAATAAAGAAGGTTTTAACTATTTGTAAGTATTTGCCAATTCCCTGTGCAAGTTAAAGTTTCTCCTAACTTGTCGTGGCCGCGCAATCCGCATCCTCGCTCCACAGCCTTGCGATCCGGATGATGTCACTACCCGGCGCCTCTCACTTTGCTGGCGGGCCGGGTAGTGACATCATCCGGATGCGCAGAGGTGTGGAGCGAGGATGGGATCGCGCGGCCGGCGGACAAGGTAGAGAGTAGGCTGACTCGAGGTAAGATTTTCAGGCTTTTTTAAAGCCTGAAAACCTCGGTTTATACCGAGTATATACGGTATGTAGAAAACTAGGTATGCATAAAACAAACCAAGATTTAATAAACAATTCCTTTAGGTGATTGAACTTTCCCTTTAATCTTTAGCATTTCTATTCCTAAGCCTTCTCAAATTGGATTTCTTGCCAATTTCTTTAGCTAACTCTAGATGTCACCTTATTTAATGTCGGCTTTTTATATTGAGTGCATTCATCACTGCAATATTACAAATCACCTTAGGGTTTTGTTTATTAAAACACTTGCTTGCTCTATAACCACAATTTCCAGGTGCGTTTAACACTCACTACTTTATTATACCCAGAGTGGTATTTTATTAATGATCTTGTGATTATTTATTTCAACATTTATCTTAAATACAGCATTAATGTTCTAGCAGGGCAGTTAAAGGTGTGAAAACCTGAGATGTTATTAACTACACAATATAAATTACCCTGTTCATTTACAGATAATAATGTTGTTTTTATCACATCCCTTGAGTGGACAAGAAACTGCTACAGAACTGCTAATAACAAAGAAACATTTCCATATCTATGTCCATTTCCATTGTAGTGGTTATTCAGTTAGAATATTGCAAATTAAAAAAAAATGCATGGTTTAAATATTAGCTAATAATCACCATGATTTCCATGAAAACACTTTTATTCAGTGTCCATCCTCATTCATTTAGACAAGTACCGGTATTGGCAATTTGAAAAAGTCGAGGGTAGAAATTATGACAACTACTGCCTTCTTATTCTGTATTGTTTTGAGGCTTTAGTTTTTAAATGGACAGCAGAATTCCCATAAAGTAGTCAATCAGAAGGCAATCTATATTAAACAAAAATACCATCCTCCTTCAGATTCTGTATTGTTTTGGGCCATTAATTGTCCTTTAAAATGGACAGTAATCCAACACAGTAACCCCTAATTCCTCGGCACTCCAGATGTTTGGAAACTACAACTTCCAGCATGCTTTGGTTGCTGGGAGTTGTAGTTTCTAAACATGTGAAGTGGCAATGTAAAGTAAGCTAACATTACCATAAATAACAATTCTCCTGCCCACCTCCCCAATATACAACACCCCACAATGCCGGTTCAGATAATGGGGAGAAAAATGGCCACCTAAAGTCAAAACTTGAGTCTGATATTCAATAACAATGGGCACCTCCAATGGCATCCAATATATCACACCAGGGCCACTGTGTAGGGGCAGCAAAATCCCACATGAATATGTCCTACCGGGGCTTGTGTATTAGGGCAACAAAACTTTCCACATGGATAATTACTCACGCATCCCGATACATAGGTACCCAAAGAAAGTCCTGGCTGTCTCCAAGGTAAGTCGTTTGCACAGTCCGTCTTCACCCGGTACGTAAAATAACCAAGTCCATAAAACTCCCAGTATCAAACAAAATCTGAAAACCCCTCCGGTTAGACCTACGCACGTCTTCAGGTTGTTGAGAGGAGGTGCGTAACAACGGTGCTTGTGCTTACGTGCATGCGCGCCTATGTTGCTTCCTCTACTGGCTCTCCTGACTGCTCCGGACTTGTGACTGCAAGGTAAGGACTTGAGTATAAGCCGAGGTTCGGTTTTCAGGATATTTTTAAAGCCTGAAAACCTCTGCTTATTCTCGAGTATATACGGTAAAGCTATTTAAATTTGAAAATGATTTTAATAAATTCCCCCCTCCTTTTCTCTTTCCTCTGTAAAGTATGTAGGGTTCAGATTTCAAGGAAAACTAGAAAGGGAAAGTTTAAGTATAAACTTTGAATTTGGCTTGTGTGTGTGCTGCAGATTTTAAAAAATGTGTGTGTGCTGCAGATTTTAAAACTCAATAATGGCAATGATGAGGGCATTGTTGTTTTTTACTTACCCATTAAATATAGTTGTAACATGAATGAATGGGTAGGTCAGTTGGTGTGTGTGCTGCAGATTTTAAAACTCAATAATGGCAATGATGAGGGCATTGTTGTTTTTTACTTACCCTTTAAATATAGTTGTAACATGAATGAATGGGTAGGTCAGTTGGTGTGTGTACTCATGTCTGGTTGGGGGATAAAAGACTAAAAGGTGGCAATTAGCACCATTTTAAACGATAAGAACTTTAATTGAATCTCCCTGAAAGTGTCTGAAAAATCCTCAGTCAATGCTACTGGTGAACCACCAGGGATTCCTGTTAATCAACCTGATAGAGATATTAATGTTGAAGCCCCTGATAATGTTTTAGACACAGAAGAAGTAGTCTTGCCGACTTCATTTAATCAGGACACTATGGAGTATCTTATTGATAAAATGAGAGCTTCTCTGAAGTTAGCATCTATTATCCCTGAAGAAAGCCCAGAGGACTTAAGAAGTTTCTTCCAACCTAACTTTCCATTTTCATCCTCAAATACAAAGTGTGATAAACAGGGAGTTGAGTTGTCCCTATAGAAAATATGAGCTTTCCCAAAATTTTCTCAGCCTCTATCCTGTGTCCTCAGAAGAGGTTAGAATATTGGAAGAACCACCCAAAGTTGACACGGCGATAGTCAAGATGGCTAAAAAGGTGTCTCTTGCCACAGAAGACTCTACATCTCTGTGGGATCCTATGGATGTGAAAGAGGAGACCGCCCTTAAGAGGACTTATTTTACCGCAGGCGTAGCCATGAGGCCCTCCATTGCTATTACTAATTTTGCCAGAGCCAATCGTATCTGGCTTCAGGAACTTGAGCAAGCTATTAAAACTGGAGTAAGAATAGAAGAAAATCTTTCAGCTCTAAAAGACATCAGACTAGCTAATGACTATTTGCCAGAAGCTTATATGGATTTGAAGAAAACGCTAACACCATGGGCCACTCTATTATAGGCAGAAGAACGTTATGGCTCAAACAGTGGAGGGCCAATATACAATCTAAACAAGGGTTGGGTGTTATCCCATATGAAGGTAAACTTCTATTCGGTTCCAAGTTGGAAGATTTAATAGAAAAGAACCTGGTCAAAAAAGAGTCTACCACAGTCTTTCAAAAGTCCAAGGACTGGTCCTTCATCTAAAAGGAATCTGGGGTTGTGAGGCTAGGCAATACAGACCTGGCATTCAATAAGAGAATTTTTTGGAATAACTCTTACGAAGGCAGTCAACAGTCCTTTTGGGGGGCTATGATTATATTTGGATACAAAAGACAGGTGTGGGAGGCCGACTAAACTCTTTCAGCCAAATATAACAGACAAGTGGGTACTGAAACCGCTCAATGAAGGTCTCCGCTTAGATTTCTCTGTCAATCTGGATTCAAAAAGATTTCTTCTGCAATAGCACCGCCACTGGACCTACCTCAAATACCGAAACTTTCAGACACCAGAACCTACAGAAATTGAAGTTAAAGGCTTGGCTGCTGAAAGGGAGTCTATGACTAAAAAGGGCTTAGTCAGCAGTACAGTGGATACTTTACTGACCAGAAAAAAAACTGGGGTTGCGCCAGAAGTCTGGTGCCTCAAGATTCTTCAACAGAAGAAGGGATGGAAAAGAAATTGGGCCTCTGGACTTTGAAAAACCAAGTATCTGCAATTTCGGCTATCAGGGAAATTAAATACGCAGTTGATCATCTTGTCATAAGATTCTTCAGAGGGGTACAGCACCTTTCCCCTACGAACTCCCTATGGTCCATCCTCCTTGGGACCTCCCTATGGTCCTGAAGTATTTACAAAAAAGTCTATTTGAACCTTTAAGTGAATCCAACCTAAAGGATCTTAACCTTTATAACTTTTTGGTGGCCATCACCTCAGCCAAAAAAGTGGGATTTTCTTAAGGGACAAAGTGGTTCTTAAAACAGCCTTTTCACCTAAAGTTATAGATGATAATCATATTGTTCTTCCTTTCTTTGAAAACTTAGGAGATGATGGTACTAAAGAAATAAATACTTTAGACGTTGGTAGAGCTCTGCTAATGTACAAAGAAAAGACTCAACAATTCAGTTAAACAGATGCCTTATTCATCTTTTTTCACGGGAAGAAGAAAGGAGAGCAGCCCTCCAAAGCTACCATATTCTCGTGGCTTAAAACAACAATAAGGCAAGCATACCTTGATAATGTGGAAGTGCAAAGTCCAAAGAGGATAACCACAAATTCAACCAGAGCAGTGTCCACCTCATGGGCCTTCTCAGCGAGAGTCCCGATAGGAGATATTTGCAGAGCGGCTACGTGGTCGTCTCCAGACACATTCCTAAGACATTACAGACTTGATGTTTCATCCCTAAACCAGTCTCTATTTGGTTCCAAAATTATAGAGGCAGCATCAAATAAAATTAATATATTATTAGCATGAATCCCGCCACTATTATGTGCTTTTTAAATCCCTAGGTATTCACCTGCCATGTAGGACCAGGAATTTTTTCTTTTTTTTTTTTACATCTGTTAGGTTACCGGTTCTGTAGACAGGATGAAGTCGGGACATGCGAGGAATAACATCACCTCCGGATCTGAAGACGACAGGTACTGGCACAGCAAAAATAAGTCCACCAAATAAAAGGGATATCGGGTAAAGTTCAAGGAAGAACCAAAACAGGATTCCCAGGAACAGGATGAGACAATCTGGCAAAGTACAGGAAACCCTGCACAGAAAGCAAAGTGATGCTATTTTTGGGCATCCGGCACAGATCTCCAGCCCCTTTTAAATCTTTGCGACGGTGGGTGCTCCCAAGTTACGTCACGCCCCCTGCGGGAGGATGCCGGTACGCTGGGGCCCTCTCCCAACATCACACACACAGCGCGATGACGCCGGCAGCCTAAGCACCGTCATCTTTGAGACGTGGGAACAAAGGAGGCGGTGATTATCCTTCCTTACAGTACCCTCTTCCCCGTAGGGGGGACTCAGGACCATCATGCCCGGGTTTCAAAAGGAAAATACCTGAAGAATTTCTGACCAAAACGAGGAGCATGAACGTCCGAGTACCTGACCCAGGAACATTCTTAGGACCAAAGCCCTTCCACTGGATGAGATATTGTAAGGTGCCTCTGGAGAATCTGGAATCTAGGATCATTTCCACCTCGTATTCCTGCTGACCATTGACTAAGACTGGAACAGGAGAGGCCTGTGAGGAAGAAGCATGGTTAGTAGACACAGGTTTTAAAAGAGATACATGAAATGCATTAGGAATTCTCATCTCAGGAGGGAGTTTTAAACGAACAGCTGATGACTTTGAGGATGGAAAATGGACCAATGAATTTGAGTCCCAGTTTGGAAGAAGGGAGTTTGAGGAACAGGCAAAGGATTCAATAGACCTTGAGGACAAGAGAGATCCGACTTAGTAGCACAAAAAAGACATACATAATCTTTAACATCTCTTTGCATGGTTGGCCATCACACCAGATGATTAAGAAGATTCTTGAGAACCCCGGGGTGGCCGGCTTGTTTGGAGTCTTGGGTCTGATGGAGAATAGTTGGTCGATATTATTAAGGAATGTAAATCATCCCGACAGGAGTCTCAGTGGTTGCAGAATGTTGACTGGTCAGAGGTCAGAGGGGAATGGACAGCTGCAATGATCTTTGAGGGTGGAATGATCGGTTCATCTTGTATAGGTACATTTTCAGAGGGAGAAAAACTTCTGGACAAGGCATTGGCCTTTTTGTTTCTAGAACCAGGACAGCAAGCCCAGTTAAGTCTCTTGAGAATCTGAATAAATTCAAGGTTTTTATGGTCCGTATAAATGGTTGTGGGGATAGGAGACCCTTCCAGAAGATGTTGCCATTCCTTCAAGGCTAGTTTGATGGCTAATAATTCCCTGTTGCCCACATCATAGTTTTGTTCAGATGCCGAAAATTTCCCAGAGAAGTAGGCACATGGATGGAGCTTATCATCAGTCTTGGGAAAGGACAGCTCCGGCTCCAACATTAGAGGCATCAACCTCAATGTAGAAAGGCAGAAGAGGGTTAGCATGGCAGAGAATAGGGGAAGAAGAGAAGGAATCCTTCAGGGATTTGAATGCTTCCAAAGCCTGTGGAGTCCAGGAATTAGGTTTCCCCCCTTTCTTAATTAAGGACAGAATAGGCGCAATTCGGGAGGCAAATCCCTTGATGAACTGCCTTTAATAATTGGAAAAACCAATAAATCTTTGTATTGCCTTGGTGCCTTGGGCCAATTCCTGATGGCAGTGATTTTAGCTGGATCCATCTCAAATCCCTCATGTGAGAGGATATAGCCCAAAAAAGGTATCTTGGAAGTTTCAAAAAGGCATTTCTCTAACTTTGCATATAAAGAGTTTTGCCTAAGATGAGAGAGAACTTCCTTTACCTGAGCTCTATATGATAGCAAGGCCTTTCGAGAAAATAAGTATATTGTGCAGGTATACTACCACTGAGAGACCCAGGAGATCTCTGAACAGGTCGCTGACAAATTCTTGAAAGACGGCTGGGGGGTTACAGAGCCAAATGGCATGACAAGATATTTGTAGTGGTCTTCTCGAGTGTTAAATGCCATTTTCCATTTGTCCCTTGGCTTTATGCGGATCTGATTGTAGGCACCACATAAATCCAGTTTGGTAAAAATTCTGCCACCACGAAGTTGCTCGAACAATTCAGAGATCAAGGGTATATCACTAATATAATCCTCTAGGGGACATGGTTCCAGGGAGCAACTCAATAGGACAGTCGTACCTCAGATGAGGGGGAAGTCTCTCTGCTGACTTTTTACAAAATACATCCATATATTCCTTATAATGGGAAGGAACAGGGTCTTGTTCACGGAACCAATGGGCATAGAATGAGGAGGAAAAAAAAGACAATTATTTCAGCAGAAAGAGCTCCACTAAGAAATCTGTTTAGTGTGCCAGTCTATACATGGATTATGAAGATGAAGCCAAGGGAAACCCAGGGCAGTAGGAGTAGAAGGACAGTCTATAATAAAGAATGTAATCTTTTCTTGATGAAGAGGGCCAACCTGGAGGAGCAACTTGATGGTGATCTGGGAAATAATGTTAGTGGAAAGTGAGAGGAAGCAGTAGTCCGACCTGGGGCGTCAAACACCGTTTTAATGGAAGACAAGAATTGAGCAGTCATTTATCAAAGGAGAATTCTTCTCCCACAGAAGAGAAGCCCATTCCAACGGTTTCGAGATAAAATGGGATGGCTGCAGCTCGAATTGAATCTGACACTGGTTAATAAAGCCTCTGCAAGTTTGAGGGTCTCCACTGTAGCGAGGAGGAGGTGGAATCCTAGGTTCTTTAGAGTGACCCACAGGTACCAGGGAAGGTTACCCAACTGGGTACTGGCACAGCAAACAGTGTAGCAGTTCAAGAATAAATCCACCAAATAAAAGGGATCCCAGGTAAAGATCAAGGAAGGACCAAAACAGGATTCCCAGGAACAGGATCAGGCAATCTGGGAAAGGAACAGCAGGGGTCCAAGAACCAACAGGAAAGAGGCACAGGAGAAGGAAACCCTGCACAGCAATGCTATTTTCGGGCATCCGGCACAGATCTCCAGCCCCTTTTAAATCCTAAATATGGTCACGCCCCTCTAGTCTGGGCGCTGCCATCTTGGAGACTCAGGAACGAAGGAGGCAGTATCGTTCCTTACAATATCATGCTTACCGTAATTTTCTTTTCCTGGTCCAGACACGGCAAGGGAATACACCCACCCCTCTAAGTCACCAAGCAGTTAATCAAGACGTAAGGGGGCGTGGGAAAGGAGGTGCATTTAAGCTTTACAAAGATCCTGCACACAAGCACAATGGGAAGTTAACCTTATGTATTCCCCTGCCATGTCTGGAACAGGAAAAGAAAATTACAGATGATGTAAATTTTGTGTTATATGCCCCACACGTCTGTGCCGAATTTCATGTCTCTAGCTCAAAAACTGTGGAAGGAGATACAGTCCAAGCGGAATAAAACGGAAGAAGAAGAAATAGAAAGAACAGTAATTTCGCTCTTCAAGCTATATAAATTACTTATTGATAGTCAAATAAATAAAGTTTTCAAAGAAGGGTCCTGGGATGCTACACAACTTATAGGTGTATCTTTATATGGACACATTGACTACTCATCTCCTTTTAATTAACAGTGGGGGATACATTACCTCTTATAAAGCATGAGTGGTATTCAGAGTTCACTTTCCTGTATAGGGGCTAGGCCCCTATACACTTGTGATTGCGCACACGATTTTAAATAACATGGATATCGCGGGGAAGCAAAAATTCCTGCGATTTACGATTGCGCCTGCAATTGTGCAAGCGTTTCCGTTTTGGAAACACATTCGAAAACTTAGATTGTAAGCTCTTCGAGGCAGGGATCTCATTCTTAATGTCTCAAGACATGCTACACTTATATCAATTTGTACATAATTTATATATATATATTTTCTTAACCGATGTATGAAACTGTATTTAAATTTTTATTTATCTGTATAATTGCTTGCACTTATCCCGTTTGTACACTCTGTATTTTATAATGTACAGCGCTGCGTACCCAAGTGGCGCTTTATAAATAAAATTATACATACATACATACCCATTTTTTTTCTGCAATCGCATGTGTTTCCATAATGGAGAATAGCGAAATTGCTTGAGCAAATGCAAGACAACGCACAGAAATCGCGCACGCAATCAATTACGTACGTGCTTTGGAGCATTGCAGTGTGGCCTTAGTCTTACTCAGTCTCAGGTGTTTTTTTTAGTATAAATATGAATGAAATAACTGAAAGCCAGTCAGCCTAACAAAACTTTTACAAACTGACAACTGTTATAAAATGTATTTACCGGTATGTAACAAAACACTTTCCATGTAGTAGTAATCTAGGGTTATTTTTATTTTGTACAACTGTGGATTTTATAATAATGTTAACAAGAAGATTTCTCCTTATATATATATATGTTGAATTATTTCTATGCAAAGAAAACCTAGTATCCACAAAGGCAGTGGATAAAAGTTAAATGCAGGAAAACAAGGATAAATTATTAATAGTCCAATAAATAAAAATTTCAAAGAAGGGTCATGGGATGCTACACAACTTATAGGTGTATCTTTATATGGACACAGAACTCCTCATTGACTTCTAATCTCCTTTTAATTGACAGTGGGGGATACATTACCTTTTATAAAACATGAGTGTTATTCAGAGTTCACTTTCCCGTATTGGGGCTAGGCCACACTATCGCGCTCTTTTTGCGATTGCGCATACGATTTTTTTCTAACGCAGCATTGGCTGCAAAGCATGCTATTGCGTCTTCGTTTCTGTTTGCGATACGCAATCGCATTTGATCACCAAGAAATCGCATGCGCAAATACAGCGGAATCGCACACGCAATCGCATTTGCGGCGCAGTGTGGCCATGCCCTAAGGGCTAGCGTAATCGCTTGCGCAAATGGGAGAAAATGTACAAAAATCACACACGCAGCTTTGGTGCGTTGCAGTGAGGACTCGACCTTACTCAGTCAGTTTCTAATGATGGACCAGATTGCAAATCCGAACCCGGTTCCCGCGGATCGTGGCTTTAGCGCAATTGCTCCTACCAGATTTTACCAATCTGCGTTCAAAATTTTTAAATATTCAAGGATTTCCGAATTTTTTGATAATTCAAGGATTTTTGTGCATTCTGTTTTTTTGGGAAATTTGAAAACATGTCCCAAATTCACCAATGGCAGCTTAGTTTTAGTGGAGACCTGACAGTGTAGGAGTCAGAGGGTGTTTTTTTGTGCTTTTCCATTTATAAGTGTAAAAACGACTTTTTAATGACTGATCAAGATTTTATTTTTTGGCTTTATTTGCCTTTTAAATAGGGCTGCATTGAATAAAGAAGGAAGGGTGGGTCAGTAAGCATGGGTCAGTAGGCTTTTCATTCATGTGATCACAGTAATGTATACTAAAACCCCTTTGTTTATTAAGTATGCCAGTGTGCAGATAATATAATATTGTATGGGGCCTAGGAATGTGCATTGATTATCTTTTTTATGTTTGTATAAATGTTTGACCAGATCAGTAGCACTTTCGCTACTTTAGTTGTAAATAAGCTTATTTGGAGTGCTTCCACAATTCTTGTGTTGTATTTACCTGTGTCTGTGTGGGTATCCTTATGCATTTTCAAGTGTAAAAATAATGCTGCCAAGCAACTGTAGTCGACATTTCGGTTGGTTGGGAAAGACTGAAAATCGTTTGTTATCGCTCCGTGTATGACAGTACACCTGATAAATCCCCATACAGCGTATGGGCAATCGGTCAGATCTGTGTGTGCGGCCCCAACTGAATGTGTGTCGACCAAGCCGGATACATGTAATGAACAATGCTTGTTAATGGCAGAATGGTTCAGAGAGAAACATTATGAGGATAGAATTAAAAAGGCTTAGAGTGAAACACACAAGAAAAGGGAAATCGCTACTAGTACCTAAAACAAAGTAGAGAAGAAAAGAAAACCTGTAGCACACTATATAAATCCATTAGAATCCCTTTATTAGGCATAGCATGGGAAAAAAAACAAAGCAGGGGCCGCAATAAAAAATTTGGGACGGCAATGCAGATAAATGCGTGGGAACATCACACATAATGACTTTGTAGCCGCATGCAATGACTTATTGGCGTCACACTGCTACAGGGCCACTAGCCTTTTCTAATGACCTTTTACATTAGAAAGACGCCATGGTTTGAAATTAAGAAGAAGCACTGCTCTGCATGGCCGGTGCCTGTGAAGTTTCTCTTGCTGCACTTGCGCACAAGTAGTGTGCACGCGCGTGCAAAGATCATGCAGCTGCAATGTCGGACAGCTAATCCTGGATTCCAACACAGAATTAAAGGGACCGTCCACCCCTCTTTTCAAAAAGTGATATATTGTAGATAACCCCCCCAAAACCTTAACTTCGTTTTAGTCAAAAGTTAGAAATCATCTCACACACACAGCTATTATACTTACATGCTCCTCCTCGCTCCACCGCCGCGGCTCTGCACTTCCGGGTAAGGAAGTCAGTGATCGGCAGTGACAGTGACGTCACGGCCAATCACTGACTGCCATTCCTGGACCAGTCTCCACTGCGGCTGCTTAAGAACACAAAAAGAACAGAGCAGCCACAGTGGAGACTGGGAGAAGAAGCTGGGCAAATGGGCATCATATTTATCATTCTGTGTGAGCTGGGCATATGGGCATCATATATATATATATTTTTAAATTTGTTTTATTTATTAAGCAATATAGATATAGATATACATTTGACAATTATACTGTGAATATCAGGATTAGTTTCATGGATTTATACATAGTTCTTATTAATGATCCACATTGCTTTGGTAGTCCAGCTGGTTAATAAAATTAAACAAAATTAAACATTAACCTTTGGTCTGTCTCGCCCATCTGCTCGACCGGCCAGCCATCCCGGCCCCAAAGAGGTCCCATTTGGTGTTGAACGTTAGGATGATTTAGTTCATTGGAATGTCTAGTCAGTTGGTTATGTTGTTAATGTGTCGGGGGAGTCCATCCATACCGACCAAATCTAGTATTTGCTTTCGCATCCTCTATGCTTATATACCATTTTTATTAAGGGAAGATCATTGTTTATCAATGATCCACATTTGCAGTTTGGGTCTTTTATGTGAGAGCCATCGTAGGACTATAGTTTTTCTTGCATAAAATAGAGTTGCCTGCAGGAATAATCTTTCAGAGGTTGACCATGTACCGTATATACTCGAGTATAAGCCGAGGATTTCAGTCTTTAAAATTAGCCTGAAATCCCGACCTCGGCTTATACTTGGGTCAAGTAACTCTCCGACTGCAGAAGCTATGGTAACTTTACTTTAGAAGCAAGTCTTCCGCCTGGCACTCCGCGCTGATCTGCAGGATGACGTCCATACACGGCGCCTGTCTCACTACTGAACCTGGTGCGCCGAGTAGTGATGTCACTACTCGTCGCCAGGCAGTAAGTGAGACAGTCGTCGTGTACGGACATCATCCTGCAGATCAGCGCGGAGTGCCAGGCGGAACACTTGCTTCTAAAGTTAGCATCTACATAGAGATCGGCAGCCAGATTAGGGGGACACGAGTGAGTACTTACCTCTCTAACTTAACTCTTACTTACCTAACTGAACTTGGGGGACCTCTCTTAACTCTTACTTACCTCACTGAACTTGGGGGCCTTTCCAGGGGGGTGCACTGTATTTAAAGGGCAATAAATACAGTAGTATGAAGGCAGTAGTGGTCATCATTTCAACCCCTCGGCTTATACTCGAGTCAATCATGTTTCTTCCTTTTTGAGGTAAAAATGGGTACCTTGGCTTATACTCGGGTCGGCTTATACTCGAGTATATACAGTATCTGTGTCCATTATCCCGAACAAACAGACCAGTGGAAAGGGCTGGATCGGGTGGGGTGAGAGGAGGCTTAAAAATTGTGTCACTTTTTTCCAAGAATATCATTACTTTTGGGCACTGCCAGAGAAGGTGTACAAAGTCTACATCTGGCTGGTGGCAATTGGGGCAATTCGTTGTTTGGGTACTTCTGAAGGGGCATCATATATTTCCCAGTCTGCATGAGCTGGACATATGGGTAACATAACTGTCACTAGGTGAAAAAGTCAAAAGAAAAAAACAAGGTATATATATTATGGGCCCGGTAGCACTGTGGTTAGCACTGACGCACTCGCAGTGCTGTGTCCTGAGTTCCGGTTCATTCATAGGCACAAATCTGAGAGGAGGTTACTAAACCTATGCCTTTTTTTCAGTATAAATATGAATGAAATAACTTGGGGCTAGGCCACACTAATGCGTTTTTTGCGCGTTCTGCGCATGCTATTGCGCATGTGATTGTGCATGCGATTTTGTTTAACATGGAAATCACGGGAACGCAGAAATTCCCGCAATTTCCGATGTGAAAGAGTTTGCTTTTTGTGTGCACCATTTTTTTCGCAAACGCATGCATTTTTCTAATATTAAATTACAAAAACGCATGCGCAAACGCGGCGCAACAATGCACAGAAATCGCACACGCAATTTTGTGCGATTTAGTGAGTTGTAGTGGGGCTTTAGCCTAAAAGCCATTGAGTCTAACACAACTGTTACAAACTGACAATTAACTGTTATAAACTGTATTTATGTGGCAAAACACTTTCCATGTAGTAGTAATCTAGTGTCATTTTTATTTTTGTACAACTGTGGATTTTATAATAACGTTAAGAGGATTTCTCCTTGTATATTAAGTTGTATTACTTCTATGCAAAGAAATCTAGTATCCACAAAGGCAGTGGATAAAAGTTAAATGCAGTAAAACAAGGATAAACTAGAAAGGGAAAGTTTAGGTATACTGGAAAATTATTTTACAAGGGTTATTCCCTTTTTATTGCAGATACACCAACACACGACAGTTTGGCCGCTTGGGCCTTTATCAAGTGTTCACAACACTTGATAAAAGGCCCAAGCAGCCGAAACGTTGTGTGTTGGTGTAAATGCATTAAAAGAGGGATTACCCCTTGTAAAATATAGACGACTGGACAGCCCTATTCTTTTCATTTTCCAGTGTTATCTATCTGGCTAGAAGGGACTGGACGCCTGGGAGGTACCTTGTGCATTCATTTTAAAGTTTAAAGTATAAACTTTAAATTTGCCTTGAAAGGCCACACTTTGAAAGGGAATGTGTGTGTTTGTGCTGCAGATTTTAAAACTGAATAATGCCAATGATGAGGACATTGTTGTTTTTTACTTTCACTTTTAATGTCTGTCACATGAATTAAAGGTAGGTTAGTTGGTGTGTGTACTCGTGTCAGGTTTGGGGATAAAAGACTAGCTTTTTTGAATATTGGTCAAAATGTGTTTTTTTTACTATATTTACCCTTTAAATATGGTTGCCACATGAATGAATGGGTAGCTCAGTTGGTGTGTGTACCAACTGAGCTATCAAAAAATTTATTTTTTACTATAGTTATTCTTTTTAAGTATGGCTGCCACAGAAATGGAAGGTTAGGTCAGTAGGTATGTGTACCTGTCAGGTTGGGGGTTAAAAAATCAAAATTTTGATGATTGGTCAAAATTATTTTTTTTACTTTAGTTACCCTTTAAGTATGGTTGCCACAGTAATGTATAAATAGATCAGTGTGTGTGTGTACCTGTGTCCGGTTGGGGGTTAAAAAAACAAAAATAAAACTTTAATGATAATTAGTCAAAATAGTTTTTTTCACTATAGTTACCCTTTAAATATGGCTGCCATGAAAATGGAAGGGTGGGTCAGTAGGCGTGGTACACACAGGTCAGTAGGTATGTGTACCTGTCAGGTTGGGGGGAAAAAAAAACTTTTTGGATTATTGATCAAATTTTGTTTTTTTGAATTTAGTAACCCTTTAAATATGGCTGCCACAGTAAGGGCACGGGCACACTGCACCGCAAACATGCATGCGCAATCGCAATGCAGCCGAAAACCCGCAGTTTCGGTGCGTTGCCGCGGTTTCAATGATCTGAAAAAATGCAAGCGCAAGAAAAACGCGATAGTGTGGCCTAGCCTTAATGGATAAGTAGGTCAGTAGGTGTGTGTACCTGTGTCAGATTGGGGGTTAAAAAAACAAACTTTTTAAATGATTTTAACTATAGTTACCCTTTAAGTATGGTTGCCACGGATATGGGAGGGTAGATCAGTAGGTGTTTGTACCTGGGTCTGGTTAAGGGGGTATATCTTTTTTGTGTTTACAACCATAAAACTATCTTTTATTGAGGACATATCAATTTAAAAAAAAAACTTTATTTACCCTTTAAGTATGGCTGCCACGGAAATGGAAGGGTAAGTCAGTAGATGTGTGTACTTGTGTGAGGTTGGGGGTATGTGTTTTTGCATGTATGACCATAAAACTAACTTTTATTGATGATTGATCAAAATTAGCTTTTTGACTATAATTATCCTTTAAAGGGCATCTCCAGTGAAAAATAGAACATTTGCTATAATAGTAGCGTGGTATAAATTAAGTACATACCCTGATTTTCAGCTTATTCTGTCAAATACTTTCGGATATTTCCAGCCTCTGGTGCCTGTACTCCGCTATACGGGCATCTGATTCCTCCTTCTCCTACCCGCCTATTTGCTATTTACCCGATGCGCGTGCACTTCTTCCCACATGCGCAGTTAATTGCTTCCGTAGTCGGGGCTGTTAGCCGACAGCCAATGGGAACGTAAGAGTCCCGTTCCCATGGCTACAAGAACACTCTTCCTCTTGTTCCGTTTGCACTGAAATCTGAGAGTACCGGGACTTACACTGTGCAATTGAATGCACCTGATCCCTGTCTGATAGCTTCTCGCTTTATCTGTTAATCATTCTGTTTGGACGCTGAATCAGTATATGGATTAAGGGATCGCCAACAGATTTCTGTTGTGACAGCTATTCCCATTGTATATTAAGAGGTGAGTGAGGTGAGCAGGAACTTAGGTACATTATTGTCTTGTTTGTTTAAGTTATAGTGATCTACAATGATTTCAGATGCAACTTGATACTATTACCATTTAAATTCAACATTGATTCCTCCTTTCCTTTCACCTGTATATTTCCCGTTTTAGGGTTTATTGGATTATCGGATATTTAAGGGATACTTTAGAATGGTTACAGAACTTTTGTTACTGCCATATCTATAAACTTGCGGTATTGCATTTTAGCGATACCGCAGGTTAGTTAAAGTACGATATCGATCGTAAAAGTACGATCGCAATCGGTAATTACCAAACGGACGGTCGTAGAATACCATGCGGTAGTAAACGGTTTAACAACCGTTATACTGATGAAGGCGAGGTATTGCGATTGTGAGTCTGCTACATAGGATGTTGTTACTTCATTTTATTCTATGCATATAATGTGTATATCATTGTTTTTAAGCCGATATGATTGTTTGTATCAGGGGTTAATTACTCCATTTGAGGACTCTCCCCCCCCCCCATTTTCTCTCAATTAGTATAGATTTGTGTTAAGAGTATGGAGGAACACGTCTCTGATGAAATGACTGCCTGTCACGAAATGCGTTACCATTTTTGGTGCGTTAATGCATGCATTGCCATAACGTAAAACAGCAAAAACGCATGCGCAAACCTAAAACGCACAAGAATTTGGTGCGTTGTAGTGTGTCCTTGGCCTACTGTGTTTCATGGGGCTTTATTGAACTTGTTTTAACTGGATGAAATAAAATAATTGAATTTATCTTCGTGTGCTGCCTACTCCTATCAACATCTTCGAATATGCACTGAAATCTACTATATTTATTTATTTTTAAAGTGACATGTGTATCCATAAATAAAAATTAATTAAGTATATTGATGTATTTATAATATACATATATTTATATTTAGTTTTGTCAGTGATAACATGTTTATCTTTATTAGTGATTGTTTTTATTAATTTGTAATATGTACATAGTGTTTTAGACATACATTTGGGTAGGCTACCAAGATTGTCTATATAAATGTTGACATGCATTAGGATAGGGTATAAAGATTGGACTAGATGTACATATGTTTTTATTCAACCTCCAATACTATGTTACTATGTAAATGTTATACAGACATTATGGATAGGGTATAAATGTTGGACTAGATGAACGTATGTCTTTATACAACCTTCAATACTATGTTACTATGTAACTGTATTACAGACATTATGGGTAGGGTATAAAGGTTGGACTGGATGGACGTATGTCTTTATACAACCTCCAATACTATGTTACTATGTAACTGTTATCAGACATTATGGGTAGGGTATAAAGGTTGGACTGGTTGGACGTATGTCTTTAACAACCTCCAATACTATGTTACTAGTAACTGTTATACAGACATTATGGGTAGGGTATAAAGGTTGGACAGGATGGACGTATGTCTTTATACAACCTCCAATACTATGTTACTATGTAACTGTTAAACAGACATTATGGGTAGGGTATAAAGGTTGGATTAGATGGACGTATGTTTTATACAACCTAGGTACTATGTAACGTTAGACAGACATTTTGGGTAATGTTCTCCGTACAGGATGTATTGGATTCTTGTTTCGCTCCAAGGAATATTATCTCCCAGCCAGCAGCCCCCTGCAATACAGCTTAGACACCTCCAGTATCCCTCTGAAAAAACTGCTGTCTCCAAACCACCTCCCCCTGCAAAAATCTTCTAAAAATTCCCAGCATCCCCTCTGAAATGCAACTTCCATCCCCCATAATTGGTTCCTATAAATTCTATTACTTTGCAATTGATAAAATAACAGCAAGTTCTCACAGCCTTCTAGTTCTTACATAAAGCTGTGTGGCTGAAGCCTATAACTTCCCTTCTCTGTCTGCCATATCAGCTGTGAATAGATCATGCAAAGACAGGGAGGAAAGGCTTTGTTTACATCAGGCACCTCTGGGATCAAGTGGGTGTGGCAGAAATTGAATATGCATGTGATGATGCACATTGACTGACAGTCTGCCCAGCACAGTAGCAGACACGCACCCTGGAGCTACACAGCTTTAGAGGCTGCTGCAAAGGAAGAGAGGTGATTTTTGCGAAAAAAAAAAAAAAAAAAAACACAAGAGGGGGTTGGGGGAAGGTGAACTTTCATATATAAAAAAAAAAAAATGTTTTTCCATCAGTGGAGATACCCTTAAGTATAGCTTCCATGGGAATGGAAAGATAGGTCAGTGGGTGTCTGTGTGGGGTGTTGGGGTATCAGCGTTTATGAGTTTATGTGTAACAGCGTTGTGTTTTTGATCATGAAACAAACGGTTTTGAAATACTCACATTTGAGGATTGTTACCATATAGTCTATTCTATGGGAAAAAAAGGCCAGAAATTCGACAATAATGCCGTAACGCTTCGTGGATTCTTAGCTAGGTAATAGCACACTTTTCCTATATGCCCCACATGTCTGTACCGGATTTCATGTCTTAGCTCAAAAACTGTGGGAGGAGATACAGTCCAAAAAAGCGGAAGAATAAAATGGAAGAAAGAAGAATAGAAAGAACAGTAATTTGATCTTCAAGCCAAATTCATATAAGAACAATTATCAGATGGAAGCCATTAAATAATATTTTGATGAAACCTTAAAAAACTTCTATTAACATTTGGAAATGTATAAAGGACTATTTATATAACCATGATACCACATAAGGATTTTTTGATTGCATAAAAATTGACCATAACAAAAAAAAAAAAAAAAAAAAGATTGCTGAAAAAGTTTCATATAGTGACTAGAGAAGGACAGACTTCATAAAGTTCGGTCAGTTTTCGAACTTTTGAAATTCAGTAAAAGCTTAGAAGTTAGAATTCGGAACCATTAAAGTCAATGGGGGAGTGAGAGTTCGAAAAGTCCGGATGATTTACAGCTAACTAACAATGGTAACTTACTGTAAATGGCTGTGGCACCTGGGAAATAGTCTAGGGCTAGCGGGGTTACCGAAAACCAACGATACATTCGAGGGTTAGCAAACAGCCCTTAATTTGATAATTATCGAAAATACAACCACGAGTCCAGAAAGTCAGAGAAATCCAGGTCCGGGATAGTTTGAGAAGTCCGACTCAAACTCAGGTTCAAGTTCTAGTCCATCTCTAATAGTGACCAATTCTGATTTTACACATTCAAAAATGTCCTTATGTGTTATCGCAGGAATATATAAATAGCCTTTAAATGGGTTTTTGTCACATGATCTGAAAATGTTATTACCCTTTTTCACTTAGAGTTGCTCTGAATGAGCATTATACCTTTATTTAATAAAAATATTTTTTTTTACCTCTTTTCTTGCATTATTCTTCCATCCGACATTTGGATCAAGTTCTGATGTTTTCTCAACATTTTCCCTATAGATCATGGTGTGCAATCAGCATTACAGGGGTAATTTATATCACAAAAAAGGTCACTGACCTGGTAAACATCAGGGTTTGTTTCTGTGGCAGAATGCCACAAAGGACTGAGCTGAACTGCCACAGGTTGTCCATCTTCTGTGAGCATTCGGACATTGTATGTGTTCACAAGGAGAGATATACACATAAGCGATTCTGTTCCACTGGGTTAAACACCACCACATACCTGACCATACATAACAAAGAGCAATGTTTATTAACGCTGGAAATAACTGGGGTCAGAGAGGATGATTGGCCCAAATCATTAGCATTTAGTAACATTCACAAATGAGAAATGGTCAAATGATTAAAAGAGATTCTAGTGTCTGACATCGTCTGTTACCAGCCTATCTACTGATTATCATCTACCATCTATCATTTTATGCACAAAACGTCAATGGGCCATAAATTATGGAGACCTGAAATGTTATAGTCTGTGTATCAATTGGAAATACGATTATTTGGCCAGTTTTGACCAATGGCAACACTATTTTTCATCAATGCTCTTTTAAAAATAAATAAATAAATAAACCTGGTGTAAGCATGGATAGTCCCTAAACGTCTTAGGACAAATGAAACAGTTCACAAAATTCACTCATAAACGCACACTAAATTCACTTCAATTAAAAATTCCATTTATTTCTACAATAAAATGTTGACTACAGAACACAACATTTTGGAGGTATATTGCTTTCTTTATCATTTATCCCTCATTCATTGACAATAAAAGGACATTAAAGTGATTCTTTAGTGCTTTACAGTACAATAGTTGGGGTAGTCATTTTTTTACCTCAGTTGTGCACTAAAATGATGGCTATTAATAAAACATTAGCAAAACTTCTCAACCATTCCAACAGTCTTTCCACTTAACACAGGTGCACACAGGAAGGAGAGCCAGGAGAAGAAAAGGCACAATTTTTAAGTTTTTTTTTTTAAATGATAGGCCTGTAAATAGTGTTCTACATTTTTAAAATAACCGAATTATACAATTAGAAAATAATATATACCTTGGAGATGGACTAAGCTTAATAACTGTTTTCTCTGGCAGGCTTTCTGGGTCAAACGACTGTCATCCTATCAAAAAAAAAAACCAAAAAAAAAAAATGTTAGTGCCAAGGAAACCTTTGTGCAGAATAAAGAGTTCACAGGAAGCTTGGTAAGTTATTATATTAGGCAAAGCTGCTTATTTACATCATATACAACATAATTGACTCATCCATGCAGAAATTCACATGGATCAGTCATTTATCCATTTGCACAGTGTTCCCTGTAATCCTATATATCTATATAGGAAGGAGGAGCAACAACTACATAAAGATGGGTGCGGTCCATGCCCAACGTATGCCAGGCAATTATGGTTGTGCTAGGGGTAAAACAGATACCAACTCTGAAGCAAGAAAGATCCCCATAAAAAGCACCCAATGCTATGATACCCCCCACATAGGAACCTTTGCTAAACTGTCCAATGTGTACAAAGAGCAAACATGATTAAAAACAAAAATACCCATCTAACCACATGTTGGCAGCTACAGGTATAATAACTGAAAGCGTCTGTTTTTAATAATAACTATAAAGTATGGCTGATAAAATAATCAGTGCTAGTAGTGAGTACTGCAGTCTCCTGTATCAAGTCCACCAATTGGAATAATGACAGCTAGTATATTGCAACTAATCGGTCCCACTATATATATAGGCTGGATGGCCAAGTATCCACTCGATTCTGTCACATTCAACTGTAACACACAGTACTGTTCCTCTTGTGACTGCCCCGCATTATTTGGTCACATATACAAAACTTTCGGGACTTAAAAGTGTGTCTGCAGGCACCTTACCTTCACCCTGGTTCAGAGGTACAGTTAATGGGGGGAGGAGTGTATGTGATGCCATCAACGATGGCATCACAGGTGGTACTAGGAGGATTAGTGAAAGATCCGGTAAGGTGAGGGACCGTCAACCAGACTATGTTCACAGTCTGTGGGGGTCTAAGCTTGCAATGTAGCTTTATAATATACATGGTAACATAGTATTCGAGGTTGAGTAAAGACATCCCTCCATCTAGTCCAACCTTTACACCCTACTCATTACCCTACCTAACCAGTGATCCAGAGAATAGTTGCAAAAAGAAAGCAAATAAAGCATTATTGTCGAAATTCCATGCCTTTACAATATTAAAAATAATAGAAATAATATTTTATACTTTTAAAAGTGTGTGTTTTCAACTTTAACTACCTGTGTAACCAAGATATCGACAGGTCCGACAGGAAGGAGCTCTAGCACGGATTATTAAAAATGAATTATAAATCATAATTTAACTGCAGGGTTTATTTAAATTTGAATATACATGCATATTTATTTTTTTAATCCAATACAGCTAGAAATTCCACTGTAATGGAGACATATCAGCATGGCACTTAGATGGTTAAGTGTACACAAAGGTGGTATCTCAGTATGGAGTATTACCGTGCTGAAGAAAGGCACAGAGTGATCATAGTTTACTTCTCCTTGTCTCCCACAACGGTAGTGAGCTGCATTTATTATTATGCGTTTCAGTTCATCAACGAATGAGTAACCTGAGTCGGACAGAGAGGAAAACAGCCCAGATTTGCACATGCACAGAAGGAAAGAAAGGTTAATATTAGTACCAGATTTAATAGCAGATATACTCCCAATCACAGAGGAGAGACAGATGGAAAGTTTCTCAAGGGAGATGTGCTGATTATGTTCTTGGGAGCTATTTGGACTATGTAGTTCGTCCTTTAGTTTATGCTGAATACTGCATTTACTCTACAGTCACAGAGATGGATACTTACCGTACACCGTAATCAATGACCACAGCTTCCTTTGCGGTGCCTGTGATGGCGTCATGGTGTGAAATAATGCTAGGTTGCGTCTGGCATCAGTAAGCAAGGCATAATCTGAAAGTGGGTATTTTCTCTCCATCCCAGCCTTTCTGGCGTGATTAATAGCCAAGCTGTAATATCTCGGCTCCCCTGCAGAGAAAACAAAATATCCACTTAAATCTTTGCTGCTTACAAATATCTATATCACCTGTAGCTAAGATAATTACATCTGCAGCTCCAGATGTGGGGAACAAGGCTGGAAGCCAGTGGGGTGAAGTACCGAGAGCCGTTAGGTCTTAAAGTTCGTTACTGTGTTAGTGCGGATTTAAAGGGTAATTCTGGTCTTAAATTCTTCCAATCTAATAATAATTATATAAAAGCCTTCCATTGTACATTCAAAATAAAACCTAATCACACCACTAGATAAAATTTGTGAGAAGTTATTGTTAGGTTCAGTAATATTACTTCCTGTTGAACACTTCCTGTTTTCAGCCATGTGACTAGCTTGTGGTCATGTCCCGAGCGGGATGGGCGGGGCAGAGGTCAGGTGTGTCACGCAACCTACTGGAAGCAGGAAGTTTGAACATTCACCCCAGCCAGAGTGTGATTGTAGGCTAATTTTAAAGAAATACTGCAAGCTT
The DNA here is from genome assembly GCA_019447015.1 of Hymenochirus boettgeri. Taxonomy (NCBI): domain Eukaryota; kingdom Metazoa; phylum Chordata; class Amphibia; order Anura; family Pipidae; genus Hymenochirus; species Hymenochirus boettgeri. The sequence goes on along the minus strand of CM033471.1, from coordinate 201,331,192 downwards.
TCATTAACCCTAACTTGTTTGAGACTCAGTTAATAACACTTAAAGGGGAACTGTGGTCTCAAAAAAGTTAAGTTTAAATGAAAGGCCAGTTTCCTACCTTTAAAACGAGCCATAACCACCTCTCTCGTGCTCTAGAGCCCAAGATATAAAGAAATGACTTACCAGAAAGTTAATTGATGGGAGGCTGACTTGTGACATTCCTGAGGCTTCTCCTGCACGGTGCCACCGGCGAGCTCAGACTCCCTCAGTGTGTGAGGGAGACAGGAAGTCCCTCCTCCTCTCTGAGTGTGAAGTCCGACAAGAAGGTAGAGGGGGGGGTCCTGAGTAACCCACAGCACCCACGAGTGGGCAGGGCCACGCACCACAAGTGGGCGGGGCCACATTGGGCTGTAAGATAATGGGTCATGGGGGGGCCTGCAACTGGAGGGACCATGGGGTCCATGAGTGGGAGGGACCAGGGGGCTGCAAATGGAGGAGGAGGAGACACAAGACAGATTGGCTGACAGTTTTAGAGCAGGAAGTGCAGGGGACCTGGTGATCCTGCTGCCATATCACACAAAAATGTAAATATCTTCAAAACTATGCAAATAAACAATGGAAATAAATTGCAGAAATTCTCAGGGGAGCAATTCCTATCAATTTACCTAAAGGCATTTTGGACCACAGTTCCCCTTAACAGGACTTTTAGAAGAAATTTGCGATGCGTGCGTCGACTCTTAAGTTAGCACATCTAGACAGTGCAAGAATTGTACCAAAGTTTAGATCATATATGCGTGATTAATGTGATTTTTTGTATTATTTAAGCCCCTAAAATAATGGCCTTAAGCAGATGTAAAATAGGAAATCACATCACATGAAGCGTGTGCTGTGATCATGTGATTGGAAACTCCATAGTAAATTAAATAACAGTCGTGTGCCATTGGTCTGGTACAACAGTCTGGTACAATTGGATCATGCAAAAGCATAAATGGTACATGAAATACTAATAATGAATATTACGGATTATGCATAAAACTGATTAAAGTGTAAGTTCATGACAAAGTAGTTTTAATAACATATATTACTTAGGAATGTAGCACTTGGGGCAAGGATCTCATTCCTAATGTGTCAAGTGTATAATTCCTTGCATTATGTACAGTGATGCGTACCCAAGTGGCACTTTATTAATAAATTATACATACTTACATAAATACTAGCAAATGATGCCGTAAAATACTCACAATATAAGGGGTCGACCACAACTTGAGATACTTCTACTGACAGACTACCATTTGATAAAAGGATCAGTAGACGGTTGGTTGGAAATTAAGTGGTACTAGGATATTTTGGCTTGTCCAATCGCAGACCACGGATTGGTCGATTACAATCAGTCAATTTATTGGCAGAAAATTGGAAACAATCATTTGGTTGATACTTTAGCCTGATCAACAACCTTCACATTTTGGTCTATCCGGTGAAAAATCAACCAGTGTGCACCAGCTCTAAGGTCTTTCTCTATTATAAGAGACAAAGAGTTGAAGATCCTCGGCTTGAGGCAAATTTCTATCAGAGTCCTAGATAAAAATGACCTGAGTTTTAGTTCAGAACACATCACTTTATTGAACTAGCTATTAATATATTATATAAATATGATAGACAAGGGAACCCACATTAGGGAAAAGTTGTCTTTGTATTTTACCTAGTGTGATTCAAGAATTCTGTCCATGCTCTTGTAAAAAGGTCTGGATGTAAAGTATCCTGTCCAGTAGTGATCCTCCCGGTCAGCGTAAGAAAAGAAGTCTCCACTGACCACAGGAAATCAGGAGGCTTAAACCCAGGGCTCACCCATCTTCTTGTACAGGGCATCAAAGTAATCCGATAATGTCCCAAACTGAGCCTTAAAAATGAGACAGTTGCATAGTTACACATGCCCTCAAAATTAGTTAGAACAACATTTTAAAAATAAAGTTGACAATTTGTCACCCAGCCCTACGGCAGTGCATAGAAACTAAGATTCCTTTGCATGAACTGTGTCCTGCCTCTTCCTTGCTGTGGACGATTTTCATTTTCAATAGCGAGTACTATGGGTCAGCATCCATAATTGTGCTCTCTTCGTTGCTGGTAGTATAAGTGTATGCCCTACACTTCTCAATATGCATAGTGCATAGAAGATTCACAAAAAAGCTGCAGTCTGCCCTGCCCCCTGGATGCGTACAGCCAATGTGTACAGAACAGAGATCCTGCCTCTCAGACATAGAATGAGATTTTGCAGTGTAGAGTCTCCAATACTCCTTTACCCAACAATTACACATTCCTTTGCTTTTCATAAAAGAATGAAAGCAATAGTTGCAGTTATTTCCTAGCCAGAATGAAACAAAAAACTGGATTTGAACTATAACCTCATGGATTCTGTCAGTCTCATTTACCCAGGAGTGGTGTGAATACACAATGCTCCTCGCTCTTCACACTGCACTAAATGATTTACGATTGCTTAATGCAAACATAAGTCCGCTTTGCACCGACTACGCAAGTACCAGAAAAGGCGCTCGTGCAGCCGTCGCAAACCAATTTACCAAAGGCTGCATGGCTGTTTGCGTGAGTGTGGTATCAATACACAATGGTCCAAAAATCAGGTAAAAAAAGGAGAGTGACATATGTTGCATGTACATGTTTCATACATGTTCCCTATATATATTATTATTGCACCCCCTATTTTTTGAAGGAACAGAAACATAAAAGCTTTTTTAGTAACAGAATCCATTCTTACACTATGTAAATGCAATTTACTGTAATATTTGACCATGCCAAAGGTGCTTTGATGAGGAAAGCTTTCACATTAATATTACAAAAAAATTACATTAATCAGTACACGTGGCTTGACAAGGGTTATTGCATACTTTCAAAAGTCTGTTTGGGTTAAAGGAAAGGTTATAATGTATTTTAAAAAGTCCATAAAAAAAAAATTATAAAAGGTATTTATCGCCGTTTCACTTTATAGTTCAATATTGGACAATACACTTTATGTTTGGAGAGGTTACAACCAAACGTTTCAATAAGCAAGCAAAAAGGGTAGCGGCTAAGAAACTTGGACTTATGTATCTCACTGAAATGTAGCTCTGGGTGTGAATCATGTAATCGAACAGCTTTTGGTAATTAAGGAACTGAGCATCCCACTCTTGAATTTTATTAAACGGAAGTCATCTCCCAAGGGAACCAGAACCACTTTGCTACGGTACAATTTTGTTTCTTCCTGTACTGATCTAGGAGAAGGTTGGCCCTTACCAACACAAAGAAGAAAATATTGTAAAATGTATAATTGTAACGTTTTATTATAGAAATAAGTTTCTGCAGTTCACTAATCACCTGTTTTAACAAAAGGAAGGTTTTTTGGAACAACACCATTTGCTAAATCGCTAACAGATTTCTGTTGTGACAGCTATTCCCATTGTATATTAAGAGGTGAGTGAGGTTAGCAGGAACTTAGGTAAATTTTTTTCTTGTTTGTTTAAGTTATAGTGATCTACAATAATTTCAGATGTAACTTGATACTATTACCATTTAAATTCAAGATTGATTCCTCCTTTTCTTTTACCTGTATATTTCCCTTTTTAGGGTTTATTGGATTATCGGCTATTTAAGGGATACTTTAGAATGGTTACAGAACTTTTGTTACTGCCATATCTATGAACTTGCGGTATTGCATTTTAGCGATACTGCAGGTTGTTAAAGTACGATATCGATCGTAAAAGTACGATCGCAATCGGTAATTACCGAATGGTCGGTCGTAGAATACCATGTGGTAGTAAACGGTTTAACGACCGTTATACTGATCAAGGCGCGGTATTGCGATTGTGAGTCTGCTACATAGGATGTTGTTACTTCATTTTATTCTATGCATATAATGTGTATATCATTGTTTTTAAGCCGATATGATTGTTTCTATTAGGGGTTAATTACTCCATTTGAGGACCCCCCCCCCCATTTTCTCTCAATCAGTATAGGTTTGTGTTTAGAGGATGGAGGAACACGTCTCTGATGAAGTGACTGCCTGTCACAAAATGCGTTACCATTTTTGGTGCGTTAATGCATGCATTGCCATAACGTAAAACAGCAAAAACGCATGCGCAAACCTAAAACGCACAAGAATTTGGTGCGTTGTAGTGTGTCCTTGGCCTACTGTGTTTCATGGGGCTTTATTGAACTTGTTTTAACTGGATGAAATAAAATAATTGAATTTAGATTCGCTAAAGGCCGTCGACCACTGACGACAATTGGTGTGAATGGACCACAGGAGGCTGGACCTATCAACATCTTCGAATATGCACTGAAATCTACTATATTTATTTATTTTTAAAGTGACATGTGTATCCATAAATAAATAATTAATTAAGTATATTGATGTATTTATAATATACATATATTTATATTTAGTTTTGTCAGTGATAACATGTTTATCTTTATTAGTGATTGTTTATTAATATTGTAATATGTTACATATGTGTTTTAGACATACAATTTGGGTAGGCTACCAAGATTTGTCTATATAAATGTTAGACATGCATTATGGATAGGGTATAAAGATTGGACTAGATGTACATATGTTTTTATTCAACCTCCAATACTATGTTACTATGTAACTGTTATACAGACATTATGGATAGGGTATAAATGTTGGACTAGATGAACGTATGTCTTTATACAACCTTCAATACTATGTTACTATGTAACTGTTATACAGACATTATGGGTAGGGTATAAAGGTTGGACTGGTTGGACGTATGTCTTTATACAACCTCCAATACTATGTTACTATGTAACTGTTATACAGACATTATGGGTAGGGTATAAAGGTTGGACAGGATGGACGTATGTCTTTATACAACCTCCAATACTATGTTACTATGTAACTGTTAAACAGACATTATGGGTAGGGTATAAAGGTTGGATTAGATGGACGTATGTCTTTATACAACCTATGTTACTATGTAACTGTTAGACAGACATTTTGGGTAATGTTCTCCGTACAGGATGTATTGGATTCTTGTTTCTTGCTCCAAGGAATATTATCTCCCAGCCAGCAGCCCCCTGCAATACAGCTTATGACACTCCCAGTATCCCCTCTGAAATAAACCTGCTGTCTCCAAACCACCTCCCCCTGCAATAAATCTTCTAAAAATTCCCAGCATCCCCTCTGAAATGCAACTTCCATCCCCCCATAATTTGGTTCCTATAAATTCTATTACTTTTGCAATTGATAAAATAACAGCAAGTTCTCACAGCCTTCTAGTTCTTACATAAAGCTGTGTGGCTGAAGCCTTATAACTTCCCTTCTCTGTCTGCACTATCAGCTGTGAATAGATCATGCAAAGACAGGGAGGAAAGGCTTTGTTTACATCAGGCACCTCTGGGATCAAGTGGGTGTGGCAGAAATCATGAATATGCATGTGATGATGCACATTGACTGACAGTCTGCCCAGCACAGTAGCAGACACGCACCCTGGAGCTACACAGCTTCTAGAGGCTGCTGCAAAGGAAGAGAGGTGATTTTTGCGAAAAAAAAAAAAAAAAAACACAAGAGGGGGGTTGGGGGAAGGTGAACTTTCATATATAAAAAAAAAAAAATGTTTTTCCATCAGTGGAGATACCCTTTAAGTATAGCTTCCATGGGAATGGAAAGATAGGTCAGTGGGTGTCTGTGTGGGGTGTTGGGGTATCAGCGTTTATGAGTTTATGTGTAACAGCGTTGTGTTTATGATCATGAAACAAACGGTTTTGAAATACTCACATTTGAGGATTGTTACCATTATAGTCTATTCTATGGGAAAAAAAGGCCAGAAATTCGACAATAATGCCGTAACGCTTCCGTGGATTCCTTAGCTAGGTAATAGCACACTTTTCCTATATGCCCCACATGTCTGTACCGGATTTCATGTCTCTAGCTCAAAAACTGTGGGAGGAGATACAGTCCAAAAAAGCGGAAGAATAAAATGGAAGAAAGAAGAAATAGAAAGAACAGTAATTTGACTCTTCAAGCCAAATTCATTAAGAACAATTATCAGATGGAAGCCATTAAATAATATTTTGATGAAACCTTAAAAAACTTTCTATTAACATTTTGGAAATGTAATAAAGGACTATTTATATATACCCATGATACCACATAAGGATATTTTTGATTGCATAAAAATTGACCATAACAAAAAAAAAAAAAAAAAAAAGATTGCTGAAAAAGTTTCATATAGTGACTAGAGAAGGACGAACTTCATAAAGTTCGGTCAGTTTTCGAACTTTTGAACTTCAGTAAAAGCTTGAAAGTTAGAATTCGGAACCATTAAAGTCAATGGGGGAGTGAGAGTTCGAAAAGTCCGGATGATTTACAGCTAAACTAACAATGGTAACTTACTGTAAATGGCTGTGGCACCTGGGAAATAGTCTAGGGCTAGCGAGGGTTACCGAAAACCAACGATACATTCGAGGGTTAGCAAACAGCCCTTAATTTGATAATTATCGAAAATACAACCACGAGTCCAGAAAGTCAGAGAAATCCAGGTCCGGGATAGTTTGAGAAGTCCGACTCAAACTCAGGTTCAAGTTCTAGTCCATCTCTAATAGTGACCATATTCTGATTTTACACATTCAAAAATGTCCTTATGTGTTATCGCAGGAATATATAAATAGCCTTTAAATGGGTTTTTGTCACATGATCTGAAAATGTTATTACCCTTTTTCACTTAGAGTTGCTCTGAATGAGCATTATACCTTTATTTCAATAAAAATATTTTATTTTTACCTCTTCTTCTTGCATTATTCTTCCATCCGACATTTTGGATCAAGTTCTGATGTTTCTGCAACATTTTCCCTATAGATCATGGTGTGCAATCAGCATTACAGGGGTAATTTATATCACAAAAAAGGTCACTGACCTGGTAAACATCAGGGTTTGTTTCTGTGGCAGAATGCCACAAAGGACTGAGCTGAACTGCCACAGGTTGTCCATCTTCTGTGAGCATTCGGACATTGTATGTGTTCACAAGGAGAGATACTACACATAAGCGATTCTGTTCCACTGGGTTAAACACCACCACATACCTGACCATACATAACAAAGAGCAATGTTTATTAACGCTGGAAATAACTGGGGTCAGAGAGGATGATTGGCCCAAATCATTATGCATTTAGTAACATTCACAAATGAGAAATGGTCAAAATGATTAAAAGAGATTCTAGTGTCTGACATCGTCTGTTACCAGCCTATCTACTGATTATCATCTACCATCTATCATTTTATGCACAAAAACGTCAATGGGCCATAAATATATGGAGACCTGAAATGATTATCAGTCTGTGTATCAATTGGAAATACCGATTACTGTATTTGGCCAGTTTTGACCAATGGCAACACTATTTTTCATCAATGCTCTTTTAAAAATAAATAAATAAATAAACCTGGTGTAAGCATGGATAGTCCCTAAACGTCTTAGGAACAAATGAAACAGTTCACAATATTCACTCATAAACGCACACTTAAATTCACTTCACATTAAAAATTTCCATTTATTTCTACAATAAAATGTTGACTACAGAACACAACATTTTGGAGGTATATTGCTTTCTTTATCATTTGTATCCCTCATTCATTGACAATAAAAGGACATTAAAGTGATTCTTTAGTGCTTTTACAGTACAATAGTTGGGGTAGTCATTTTTTCTACCTCCAGTTGTGCACTAAAATGATGGCTATTAATAAACAATTAGCAAAACTTCTCAACCATTCCAACAGTCTTTCCTACTTTTAACACAGGTGCACACAGGAAGGAGAGCCAGGAGAAGAAAAGGCACAATTTTTAAGTTTTTTTTTTTTAAATGATAGGCCTGTAAATAGTGTTCTACATTTTTAAAATAACCGAATATATACAATTAGAAAATAATATATTACCTTGGAGATGTACTAAGCTTAATAACTGTTTTCTCTGGCAGGCTTTCTTGGGTCAAACGACTGTCATCCTATCAATAAAAAAAAAACCAAAAAACATGTTAGTGCCAAGGAAACCTTTGTGCAGAATAAAGAGTTACACAGGAAGCTTGGTAAGTTTATTATATTAGGCAAAGCTGCTTATTTACATCATATTACAACATAATTGACTCATCCATGCAGAAATTCACATGGATCAGTCATTTATCCATTTGCACAGTGTTCCCTGTAAATCCTATATATCTATATAGGAAGGAGGAGCAACAACTACATAAAGATGGGTGCGGTCCATGCCCAACGTATGCCAGGCAATTATGGTTGTGCTAGGGGTAAAACAGATACCATACTCTGAAGCAAGAAAAAGATCCCCATAAACAGCACCCAATGCTATGATACCCCCCACATAGGAACCTTTGCTAAACTGTCCAATGTGTACAAAGAGCAAACATGATTAAAAACAAAAATACCCATCTAACCACATGTTGGCAGCTACAGGTATAATAGCTGAAAGCTGTTTATTTAATAATAACTATAAAGTACTGGCTGATAAAATAATCAGTCTAGAGTGTACTGCAGTCTCCTGTAAAGTCCACCCAATTGGATAAATGACAGCTGCTAGTATATTGCAACTAATCTGGTCCCATCTATATATTATAGGCTGGATGGCCAAGTATCCACTCGATTCTGTCACATTCAACTGTAACACACAGTACTCTGTTCCTCTTGTGACTGCCCCGCTATATTTGGTCACATATACAAAACTTTCCGGGACTTAAATCAGTGTGTCTGCAGGCACCTTACCTTCACCCTGGTTCAGAGGTACAGTTAATGGGGGGAGGGAGTGTATGTGATGCCATCAACGATGGCATCACAGGTGGTACTAGGAGGATTAGTGAAAGATCCGGTAAGGTGAGGGACCGTCAACCAGACTATGTTCACAGTCTGTGAGGGGTCTATAGCTTGCAATGTAGCTTTATAATATTACATGGTAACATAGTATTCGAGGTTGAGTAAAGACATCCCTCCATCTAGTCCAACCTTTACACCCTACTCATTACCCTACCTAACCTAGTTGATCCAGAGAATAGTTGCAAAGAAAAGCAAATAAAGCATTATTGTCGAAATTCCATAGCCTTTACAATATTTAAAAATAATAGAAATAATATTTTTATACTTTTAAAAGTGTGTGTTTTCAACTTTTAACTACCTGTGTAACACAGATATCGACAGGTCAGACAGGAAGGAGCTCTAGCACGGATTATTAAAAATGAATTATAAATCATAATTTAACTGCAGGGTTAATTTAAATTTGAATATACATTGCATATTTTATTTTAATCCAATACAGCTAGAAATTCCACTGTAATGGAGACATATCAGCATGGCACTTAGATGGTTAAGTGTACACAAAGGTGGTATCTCAGTATGGAGTATTACCGTGCTGAAGAAAGGCACAGAGTGATCATAGTTATACTTCTCCTTGTCTCCCACAACGAGGTAGTGAGCTGCATTTATTATTATGCGTTTCAAGTTCATCAACGAATGGAGTAACCTGAGTCGGACAGAGAGGAACATGCCCAGATTTGCACATGCACAGAAGGAAAGAAAGGTTAATATTAGTACCAGATTTAATAGCAGATATACTCCCAATCACAGAGGAGAGACAGATGGAAAGTTTCTAAAGGGAGATGTGCTGATTATGTTCTCTGGGAGCTATTTTGGACTATGTAGTTCGTCCTTTAGTTTATGCTGAATACTGCATTTACCTCTACAGTCACAGAGATGGATACTTACCGTACACCGTAATCAATGACCACAGCTTCCTTTGCGGTGCCTGTGATGGCGTCATGGTGCTGAAATAATGCTAGGTTGCGTCTGGCATCAGTAAGCAAGGCATAATCTGAAAGTGGGTATTTTCTCTCCATCCCAGCCTTTCTGGCGTGATTAATAGCCAAGCTGTACAATATCTCGGCTCCCCTGCAGAGAAAACAAAATATCCACTTAAATCTTTGCTGCTCTTACAAATATCTATCACCTGTAGCTAAGATAATTACATCTGCAGCTCCAGATGTGGGGAACAAGGCTGGAAGCCAGTGGGGTGAAGTACCGAGAGCCGTTAGGTCTTAAAGTTCTGTTACTGTGTTAGTGCGGATTTAAAGGGTAATTCTGGTCTTAAATTCTTCCAATCTAATAATAATTATATAAAAAGCCTTCCATTGTACATTCAAAATAAAACCTAAATCACACCACTAGATAAAATTTGTGAGAAGTTATTGTTAGGTTCAGTAATATTACTTCCTGCTTGAACACTTCCTGTTTTCAGCCATGTGACTAGCTTGTGGTCATGTCTCCCCCGAGGCGGATGGGCGGGGCAGAGGTCAGGTGATGTCACGCAACCTACTGGAAGCAGGAAGTTTGAACATTCACCCCAGCCAGAGATGTGATTGTAGGCTAATTTTAAAAGAAATACTGCAAGCTTTCATTTAACCCTAACTTGTTTTGAGACTACAGTTAATAACACTTAAAGGGGAACTGTGGTCTCCAAAAAAGTTAAGTTTAAATGAAAGGCCAGTTTCCTACCTTTAAAACGAGCCATCAACCACCTCTCTACGTGCTCTAGAGCCCAAGATATAAAGAAATGACTTACCAGAAAGTTAATTGATGGGAGGCTGACTTGTGACATTCCTGAGGCTTCTCCTGCACGGTGCCACCGGCGAGCTCAGACTCCCTCAGTGTGTGAGGGAGACAGGAAGTCCCTCCTCCTCTCTGATGTGTGAAGTCCTGACAGAGAAGGTAGAGGGGGGGTCCTGAGTAACCCACAGCACCCACGAGTGGGCAGGGCCACTGCACTCACAAGTGGGCGGGGCCACATTGGGCTGTAAGATAATGGGTCATGGGGGGGCCTGCAACTGGAGGGACCATGGGGTCCATGAGTGGGAGGGACCAGAGGGGCTGCAAATGGGAGGAGGAGACACAAGACAGATTGGCTGACAGTTTCAGAGCAGGAAGTGCAGGGGACCTGGTGATCCTGCTGCCATATCACACACAAAAATGTAAATATCTTCAAAACTATGCAAAATAAACAATGGAAATAAATTGCAGAAATTCTCAGGGGAGCAATTCCTATCAATTTACCTAAAGGCATTTTTGGACCACAGTTCCCCTTTAACAGGACTTTTAGAAGAAATTTGCGATGCGTGCGGTACTCTTAAGTTAGCACATCTAGACAGTGCAAGAATTGTACCAAATGTTTAGATCATATATGCGTGATTCTAATGTGATTTTTTGTATTATTTAAGCCCCTAAAATAATGGCCTTAAGCAGATGTAAAATAGGAAATCACATCACATGAAGCGTGTGCTGTGATCATGTGATTGGAAACTCAATAGTAAATTAAATAACAGTCTGGTGCCATTGGTCTGGTACAACAGTCTGGTACAATTGGATCATGCAAAAGCATAAATAGGTACATGAAATACTAATAATGAATATTACGGATTATGCATAAAACTGATTAAAGTGTAAGTTCATGACAAATGTAGTTTTAATAACATATAATTACTTAGAATGTAAGCACTTGGGGCAAGGATCTCATTCCTAATGTGTCAAGTGTATAATTCCTTGCACTTATGTACAGTGATGCGTACCCAAGTGGCACTTTATTAATAAAATTATACATACTTACATAAATACTAGCAAATGATGCCGTAAAAATATCTCACAATATAAGGGGTCGACCACAACTTGAGATACTTCTACTGACAGACTACCATTTGATAAAAGGATCAGTAGACGGTTGGTTGGAAATTAAAGTGGTACTAGGGATATTTTGGCTTGTCCAATCGCAGACCACAGGATTGGTCTGTATTTACAATCAGTCAATTTATTGGCAGAAAATTGGAAACAATCATTCTGGTTGATACTTTAGCCTGATCAACAACCTTCACATTTTGGTCTATCAGGTGAAAAATCAACCAGTGTGCACCAGCTCTAAGGCTTTTTCTCTATTATAAGAGACAAAGAGTTGAAGATCCTTCGGCTTGAGGCAAATTTCTATATCAGAGTCCTAGAATCAAAATGACCTGAGTTTTAGTTCAGAACACATCACTTTATTGAACTAGCTATTAATAATATTATATAAATATGATAGACAAGGGAACCCACATTTAGGGAAAAGTTGTCTTTGTATTTTTACCTAAGGTGTGATTCAAGAATTCTGTCCATGCTCTTGTAAAAAGGTCTGGATGTAAAGTATCCTGTCCAGTAGTGATCCTCCCGGTCAGCGTAAGAAAAGAAGTCTCCACTGACCACAGGAAAATCAGGAGGCTTAAACCCAGGGCTCACTCCCATCTTCTTGTACAGGGCATCAAAGTAATCCGATAATGTCCCAAACTGAGCCTTAAAAATGAGACAGTTGCATAGTTACACATGCCCTCAAAATTAGTAGAACAACATTTTAAAAATAAAGTTGACAATATTGTCACCCAGCCCTACAGGCAGTGCATAGAAACTAAGATTCCTTTGCATGAACTGTGTCCTGCCTCTTCCTTTGCTGTGGACGATTTATTCATTTTCAATAGCGAGTACTATGGGTCAGCATCCATAATTTGTCTCTCTCTCTGTTGCTGGTAGTATAAGTGTATGCCCTACACTTCTCAATATGCATAGTGCATAGAAGATTCAAACAAAAAAGCTGCAGTCTGCCCTGCCCCCTGGATGCGTACAGCCAATTATGTTACAGAACAGAGATCCTGCCTCTCAGACATAGAATGAGGATTTTGCAGTGTAGAGTTCTCCAATACTCCTTTACCCAACAATTACACATTCCTTTGCTTTTCATAAAAGAATGAAAGCAATAGTTGCAGTTTATTTCCTAGCCAGAATGAAAAACAAAAACTGGATTTGAACCTATAACCTCATGGATTCTGTCAGTCTCATTTACCCAGGAGTGGTGTGAATACACAATGCTCCTCTCAGCTCTTCACACTGCACTAACTGATTTACGATTGCTTAATGCAACATTAAGTCCCGCTTTGCACCGACTACGCAAGTACCAGAAAAGGCGCTCGTGCAGCCGTCGCAAACCAATTTACCAAAGGCTGCATGGCTGTTTGCGTGAGTGTGGTATCAATACACAATGGTCCAACTTAAATCAGGTAAAACAGGAAGTGACATATGTTGCATGCATTACATGTTTCATACATGTTCCCATATATATATATTAATTGCACCCCCTATCTTTTGATAGGAACAGAAACATAAAAGCTTTTTTAGTAACAGAATCCAATTCTTACACTATGTAAATGCAATTTACTGTAATATTATTTGACCATGCAAAGGTGCTTTGATGAGGAAAGCTTTCACATTAATATTACAAAAAAATTACATTAATCAGTACACGTGGCTTGACAAGGGTTATTGCATACTTTCAAAAGTCTGTTTGGGTTAAAGGAAAGGTTATAATGTATTTTAAAAAGTCCATAAAAAAAAAATTATAAAAGGTATTTATCTGCCAGTTTCACTTTATAGTTCAATATTGGACAATACACTTTATGTTTGGAGAGGTTACAACCAAACGTTTCAATAAGCAAGCCAAAAAGGTAGCGGCTAAGAAACTTGGACTTATGTACTCACCTGAACATGTAGCTCTGGGTGTGAATTCATGTAATCGAACAGCTTTTGGTAATTAAGGAACTGAGCATCCCACTCTTGAATTTTATCATAACGGAAGTCATCTCCCAAGGGAACCAGAACCACTTTGCTACGGTACAATTTTGATTTCTTCCTGTACTGATCTAGGAGAAGGTTGGCCCTTACCAACACAAAGAAGAACATATATTGTAAAATGTATAATTGTAACGTTTTATTATAGAAATAAGTTTCTGCAGTATCACTAATCACCTGTTTTAACAAAAGGAAGGGAAAAAAAGTTACTTATTTTGATCTGAGATTTTGAAAAGGTATCAATGCTCAAACATGGATTAACTACTGAGAAAATAGGATACTAGAATTACCACAATCTGTATATTATTCAGATAAAATGGTGAAACAGCAGTAGTTTACGTGTACAAATTAGCTGTTTCTTGTTTATAAATAAATAAACTTCACATTCTTTTTGATATAAATCAAAGCATCAATATCAGAAATATCTGACTTGCTGCTCTGTAACATTTTTGGAAGGACAATGGTTTCACAATCTGTTAAATTACTACCAACATATTACAAACACAGAAATAGATAAATTGTCAGACACTAACCTCTCAACCACATTGGAATCGGTAATAGGTTTTGGTGGCACCTTCCATGGACAATTGATTCTCCCTCCAGGAAGACGTCTGAAGTCAAACTGACAGCAGATTTTAGGATCTGGGCCACAAGTATGTGGGACATCGTAACTATAAAAGGGCATCATATGGCAGAATATATCTGTGCTAGAATCTGGATCTGAAAAGTATAGAACACTGTTTTAACTTCAGAACCCTACTGTATCCCTTTAAAACATTATAAGCTACTTTAAAATGCAACAGACTACGAATTTCAAGTGTGCTTTTCAAATTTGGCCATATATTAGAAAAATAATTACAAGCTTTTAAGGGAACTACAAGGATTACTTTGGTTCAACCTAAGTAAACTAATCTGAATATTCTCTACATTAAAAAGATAGGTTCACTCAAAAATCCGTCTTTGCATTAACTAAAGAATGGGAGGTAAAAGGAGATATGTCTTAACCTCTGTTCTTCAATGAATGTAAAAGGATCTAGGAACAAAACCTTGAAACTTATCCGTGAGCAAGATGCATCGCTGGCTCCTCTGACAATTCCTAAATATTTCCAGCTTTAACTAAACTATAGCACGTATGCACCGCTGGCTCCTCGGACAGGTCCCGACTGTTTCCAGTTTTAAGTAAACTATAGTTTATAGTACATGCACATTAATGTGCACTATATTTTAGTTAAACCCAGAAACAGTTGGGAAATGTCAGAGGAGCCAGCGATGACCGCACACGTAAGTTTCAAAGATTTTGCTATTGGCTCCTGTTACATTAATTGAAGAATGGGTGTTTAATTAAAGAACAGTGTTCTCCCCAGAATTTTTTTCAAGCCGGGTGGCATGAAAAAGTAGCCGGGTGGGGTGGGACAAGGAAATTTGGTGGTGGGGAAAATGTGCACTGCATCATGCTCATTATATAGTTTTACAACATCTGCAGGGAATTGTAGTTCTACAACATCTGAAGGTAACCCATGTAAAATGGCAGCACAAATACATGTGCCAACCTTTTGTGGACTTGGGGTCTTGGAAAAGCTAGTTAACATGCTAAAATAAGCTTACAAGTGTAAAAAAAGGGTCTGGACTGGGCAGTTTTGGCAGGAGTTTTTACTGACCTATTGGTACACCTATTAAACCTACATCTAATATTTTTTTAAATCACAAGTGTTCTCTTAAGAAATTTTTTCCAGCCGGGTGGCATGAAAAAGTAGCCGGGTGGGCCGCCCGGCTAAAAGACCCTAGGGAGAACACTGAAGAATGTGCAGTCAAGGAGTATAATGCAAAAAATGAATGGTCACATTTTGAGAGAATTATTCCATTAGTACTTTGAGACTTCTCGTCCATAATCAACAATTAAGAGGTTGATGCATTTGAACCATGAACTGGTGATTCCATAATACATTGTTCTCTTGGTAAAAATTACTTTTATACGGCCTAATATGTATACATATGTAGCCTTTCCAATCTGATTAATCTATTGGATCATGTTGATAGATTCACATTACCAAAGTTTCAAAACATTGGGGTCACTGTTTAGCACATCTTAGCTAAAAAACAACCGTTTATTTGTATTATATGAACAGTGAAATATATCTGAGCGCAATAAAACATATACTTTATTAAATAACAATTTCTGTGATAACACTGAAATGTCAATGCATATATTATGTGTGCTCAGATATATAGTAACGTACATACTCCAGCATAAGTCGATCTGAGTATAAGCTAAGTATAAGCTAAAAATATTAGGTACTTATTTTACTTAAAAAACAAAACAAACAAAAAACAGTAAAACTGTGACTTGAATATAAGCCGAGGGTAGAAATTGTAGGGGGGAAAAAAAGGGGTTTGTATCACTTTAAGATTTTTTGTGTCTGCATTTCACTTTATTTTCCAAAGATAATCATCAGATCATCTTAGGGAATGATAACGAAATTGGAATATGGGCATAAACGATGTTTTCTAAGTCAAAAATCCAATCGTTCTTGGAACGAATTTTCCAGGAAGTGATTTTTCATTCATTGGTACAGATCAATAATTAGGTGATCAGAACTGATCACCTGATATTGATCTCTGCCCCCATTTTTTAGCAAAGACTATAAGCTGTCATTCACCGATAGCTTACTATAGCCTTTACTGCACTGCGATCTGAAAGGAGACACCAGTGCCTCAACTAGACCACCAGGGGCAGCATAGTAGTAGACTAAGGGAAGATCCCGGTGAAGGTTAAAGTTCTATGACGTCACCAGGGTCTCCCTTACCAGCAATCTTCATTCAGCTTCATTGGTCCAAATCCAATGTGGGGATCGGGTGCTAGCAGCCCTAGAACCCGTGACCGCATAATGGAAGCCGGTCCCACGAAGAGGAGTTCCGTGATAAGGGCAAACCCCAGGGAAGTCCTGTGACGTCTCCCTTATCGTGGAGGCAATCGCTTTTATTATGCAGTCACGGCTTCTAGGGCCTGCATAGGAATTGCCGGTCCCACAAAGCTGATTGAACACCAGGACAGAAAAAATTGCTGTGACTTGAGTATAAGCCAAAGTCATATTTTTAGGCTCATTAAAAATCTCGGCTTATACTCAAGTATATACCGTATTTTACTTAGATGAAATAGGCAGGAAGAGGAAATGAATGAGTGCAGGCAGGTCCTTTAATTGTTTACTCGATAAAAAAGTTTAGACAGGTGTACAAAGTTCATATGTAGCCAGTTTCTAATTTTAAAATTGAACTGATTTTTAGAAAAACCTTTTGCAATTATGTTGGCACAGTTGAAAACTGTCAAATTGAATTTTACTTCAGCAACAAGTTGAGTATCTGCAGCAGCAGCACTAATGTTACTGTAAAATGTCCTAAAACAAAATATCAATCTGTCAATCTATTTTTGTTCTGGGAAATGGAGGCAATTCCACTATGCTTTTTACTGCTCCCTTCATAGAGCAGAATAAAATGGATCTAACCTCAATAGAGTATAAGTCCTCTGTATAAGCTCTGTATTTCCCCATTGATAAACCTGCCCTATAGAATACATGTGGTTTCTATTGCATATGACACATCATTACTTTTTACTAAATATATTAATATGGAGAAAAACAGCTGTGCCTATTTCAGTTTTGAAAGTTTACAGTTATTACAAGAGAGTGTTGACATGCAAGATTTAAAAGATACACCAACAGCACTAGACTACAAGTGACAAATTTCAGTTTAAAAGCCAATAACTCTGATAAAGTCATACCCCAGGTCTGTCTCCACATGAATTCCAGGCTCTGTAAAGCCGAAAAGTGCTTCTTGATAGAATAATGTACCCGCTGGATAAGCATGCTGGTTAGGTTAGACCGTTTCAGAAGATAGGGCATGGTGGAGCTGTGCCCAAATGGATCCACTGCCCATCCTGACCTTGGATTAACATCTGAGGGAGTAATTAAACTTATAATGCAACATTTAGATTAAACACATCTTTTATAATACAAGAATTATATGAAAACACAAAAGGCAGAACATTAAGAACCAACATTATGATGGGTTAAAACACATTAAAACTAAAAAGCACCTCCAGATACTTTAATACACCTTCAACACAATTGCTTGGTCAGATCATTGCTTTACCTCCCTTTAAAAACACTTTGTAAAAGGCGTGTCTATTCAAAAACCTTCATGCATATAAAGTTTTCTATCCCATTTTAGTATCTGGGGACAATCTCCTTGTTCTAGTAACTAACTGGGGAAGACACAATGGGTGCATACAATTTGCATGTACTTTTAATCTGCATAAACCAGATGCTGTACAATTGCATTAACCTAGTAAAAAGCTAACCGATTGGCTGCTGCAAATTAATGGCACGGGCTTAAGTTTGAGTCTCTTATTGCATCAGCCCTCAAGTCTCTTAAGGTGCCCATACACTAGTGAGATATTAGATATATTTCGACAAATGTCTAATCTATCTTATATCTCAAGTGCCGGTGATTTCTCCAATTGCGACTGATCCTGCAACGGTCCTGTCTGGCCTATTTATTTTAATATTGTATGTCGGTCGGAAAAAGAATGGGCTATGCGGTTCCTGAAGAATTGCTCGAATGTCGCGGGATCGGTCTGGAGGAGAGTTCTAATGTATGGGCCCCTTAACAGACAGGCACAGGAACAGGAACCCAAAGCTCTTACGCTTAAACTGGGTACACACAGTACAAATGACAGACATAACCTATAAGATTCTGTCTATAATTTTTCAAAGATCAGGGTACACACAGTCCCAAGCGTTCTCCCTATACACAGTATACCTAAGTAAGTTCCACTAAGTTCCACTAAGATACTCAGCTGAACCCGATAGCAAAGAACAAAAAAAAAATGAATCTACATTTAAATGGTTTTAATAGTATATGTAAATTGCAAGTAAGGGGAGCACTGAGAACATCTAACTTGTCACTGATAATTAATGTCCACACTTAATTCTGCAAAATCAAATCAAAGATTTCAGAGGAACATTTTAAAATCACAAACTACATGTCCCTCTGTGTTGATTTAATAAGGTATACAGAAGGAATGAAAGTTGTGAGGTTGTAGCTTGGGGGTAAGATTTCAAATTGTATTGGGCAGTCATGCTTTACATTCAGGCACTGAGCAAATTATTTCCTTTGAGGAGGCACAGTAAGGTGGCATTCTTCAATGAAAGCTATTTAACAAATTTACCCCGGAGACAATGGCACTATCAAGGGTTGGTAGGATTATGTGCTATTAAATCAGAGGTGCTGACCATGTGAACAAATTGTTGTACCCTACAACCCTCATAAATGCTAACATGGACAGGGCTTTTGCAAACAGGTGTGCTACACAGAGCTACATGTTAACAGAAATTACATCAAACCCTAGTATCTCCACAGTACATATTTTACTGTATCTGTAATTGGGCAGCACTCCCTGGTTATGTGACATCCCCAACAGAAGGGGGTTTCTGTAAGATGTTGGTGGGGGACTTCAAGCCACACAATAGTAATTTTGTTAGGATATGTGCAACTCTGGCTACAGATAAAAATAAGGTGGATTTCAACAAATAAGGTAAATAAAGCAAATAACTAAATTTAGGACAAACAGCTACATTCTAAATTATTAATCCCTATAAAAAGCAAAACCTTTTTAATATAAACTGTAATGTTGTTTTCTCCAAAACAAGACTCCCTTACCAATATTTTTCTTCAGCCACTGATGGCCCTCTATCATCTGGTCAATGATAGCAAAGTAGTGAGTGTTTGCCTCATCTGGCATTACCCAGCCACCAGTTGTCATCTCCAGCTGACCGTTTGCCACTAACCTTTAAATGGAAAAGAGAAAAGAAAAACTAAATGAGACCCTCATGAATGAGTAATTGAGCCTGATGCCT
The DNA here is from genome assembly GCA_019447015.1 of Hymenochirus boettgeri. Classification (NCBI taxonomy): domain Eukaryota; kingdom Metazoa; phylum Chordata; class Amphibia; order Anura; family Pipidae; genus Hymenochirus; species Hymenochirus boettgeri. The sequence continues at coordinate 201,311,605 of CM033471.1, read as the reverse complement.
GCAGCGCAGGATCTCTCTTGCAGGTAAAACACAGCAGCAATCATCTGTGAGATGCGAATGATAGGACCAAAAGGGATAAAATGTAGCAACACTACAGAAACCCCAGATGCCCCCTGGCATTTGTTCCTGCATGCTAGAAGATGATTTATTGTGTGCTATAATGAGGATATAGAGCTATTTACAAATGAATATAAAGTTTTGACTGTATAGTTTGTTTCTTCTACTCCACATCCCAAGTTACCCCTTTCCTAACCTTTCCCAACCTTTCCCCAAAAGCGAAAAATGTACCTGATGTTAAGATAATACAACTGTACTGAAATGATGTAATTTTAATGTACAAAAGTATAAAATATTTATTGTAATGTCATTGGGTTTATAAATAAACATCAGTTCAAAAAAAAAAAAAAAAAAGACACAGCAGTCATTATGGATAACATCAAGGCATATGACAAGTGGGTCAACCCCAAAATCCTCCACTGATCATGCGCATCAGCTCTGAGTTTTTCTGTACTCTGAGACAATAGATTCCAGGCTTTTGTGGGGTGAGGGTTTCTCTATATATACTTTAAAATCAATTTTGGGGTTGGACATGCCCTTTAATCTATCTGCCTGTAATTTAGTAAAAATTACATACAACAGCTATGAATTTGCTGATTGCCCGCCACATAGCTTTCCTTTGTATGGGGCTTTGAGTCTATTTGTATTGGCTGGAGCTCATTGTTCCCCAATTGTATCCATTTTAAATGTACAGTGGTTTGCAAAAGTATTCGGCCCCCTTGAAATTTTCCACATTTTGTCACATTATTGCCACAAACATGAATCAATTTTATTGGAATTCCACGTGAAAGACCAATACAAAGTGGTGTACACGTGAGAAGTGGAACTAAAATCATACACCATTCAAAACATTTTTAACAAATCAATAACTGCAGTGGGGTGTGTGTAATTATTCAGCCCCCTTTGGTCTGAGTGCAGTCAGTTGCCCACTAATCAAAAACTATGTAGCCCCCGCAAACTATAAACTGTTCATAACAATTTAGGTGGATATTACCACCAGCAAAGCTTACTTAGCTATATAGGTGGCTCAGGTGTAGATAAACCCTCTGTCTTCCAACTTCCTAAAGATGTTGGTATCTATTTTAGAGTAGGCACCTACAATATTTAGGTCTAAATAATCAATAGATTGACCGCCAAAGGTAAAATAGATACCAAAAACTTAAGGAAGTTGGAAGACAGAAACACCATTCTTCATGCTAGGTCGTGCCATCCATCCCATAGTATCAGGGCGATCCCATATGGACAATATCTCCGTCTTAAAAGGAATTGCTCTGCAGAACAGTCGTTTATGAAATCTACAGATGAGTTGACAGAGAGATTATTGGATAGGGGATATGGTAGGAGACAGTAAACATAACGTAATAGCGTTAAGGATTTGGACAGGGATCATCTCATCCACTCCAGGATTGATAAAAGCGAGGAGACAAACTTCAGAAATAATGGAAATAAGGCAGTAAAGAAAGGTTCAATCAGGTTGTATTTACCACCCGTTATAGTGTTGAGTATAAAAGGATAGTGAACATTATAAAATGATAGTTACCGGTACTAGAGCAAGATTTTGATCTGAGTAAGATTATATCACAGGGGTGCAAATATGTCCTGAAATGGGCACATTCATTGAGAGACATATTGTCCCCCAGTTTGTTTCGTGACCAGGGTAGGGAAGAACGGACTACCTGGTTGAGGTGTAAGGGTATGTTTTGTTGTGGGGCGAGACAATGCATTACCTGCTCTCATGTACATAAATCTAATACCTTTCAGAGCACTGTTACTAACAAACAATATAGGATAGGCCACTAAATCAATTGTACCACAGAATATGTGGTATACTTACTGACCTGCACAAAATGCAGGATCCAATATGCTGTACCACTTGATCAATGAAATCCCGAATCAGGGAACATATTAGAGATATGGAGAAGAATGATAATAGTCCCGTTGGAAGACACTTCAATTGGTGTAACCAAGGGAATAGCTCATTCTTGTTAGTACAGGGTATACAAAGCATTCACCCTGACGTTAGAAAAAGAAATAGAACACATCTCATTTTAAAAGCGGAGATAAAAAAAAAGTGGATCTTGAAAGTGGATCTTCATTTTAGACACACGGGCCCCTGCAGGTCTTAATTCCAGGTGTGATATCATGCACTATATAGGATGATTGTGTAGAATATTGGCTATCCTATTGATGATCTATAATCATATGTATATATATGTTTTTTCTAGGTCTTAATTATCATTATTTCATATAATATATATCATTGGGATACATATTGGTTTCAATTTATCAGTTTTGCATTTACATGATTGTAATATTTTAATGTGTGTTTTATATATGTGATAAGTTCCCTTCCCTTTAGTGAGTGTTCCATCCCCCATGTGGTGGTAATGGGTGACTCCATAAAGGGAAGTGATGTCATTCTGTTAGGGTTAGCCTATGCCTAAGAATAGGGATCTATTCGAAACGCGTCAGGCGACTTCAGCGTTGTCCCTAGAGATGTTGTATTTTTCTATGTGTATATAAAGCTTGGATGATTTTTAACTAAAACATACGAAACAACTTTATGAACGTGTGTACCTGGAGTGCGCCTACCCAATATTGGACACTGTGCAGTCAGTTGCTCATAGACATTAACTGATGAGTGCTAATGACTAAATAGAGTGCACCTGTGTGTAGTCTAATGTCCGTACAAATACCGCTGCTCTGTGACAGCCTCAGAGGTTGTCTAAGAGAATCTTGGGAGCAACAACACCATGAAGTCCACACCAGAAAGGTCAGGGATTAAGTTATTGAGAAATTTAAAGCAGGCTTAGGCTACAAAAAGATTTCCAAAGCCTTGAACATCCCACGGAGCATTCCGAAATGGAAGGAGTATGGCACAACTGTAAACCTACCAAGACAAGGCCGTCCACCTAAACTCACAGGTCGAACAAGGAGAGCACTGATCAGAAATGCAGTCAAGAGGCCCATGGTGACTCTGGACAAGCTGCAGAGATCTACAGCTCAGGTGGGGGAATTTGTCCATAGGACAACTATTAGTCGTACACTGCACAAAGTTGCCCTTTATGGAAGAGTGGCAAGAAGAAAGCCATTGTTAACAGAAAAGCATAAGAAGTCCCGTTTGCAGTTTGCCAAAAGCCATGTGGGGGACACAGCAAACATGTGGAAGAAGGTGCTCTGGTCAGAGACCAAAATGGAACTTTTTGGCCAAAATGCAAAACGCTATGTGTGGCGAAAAACTAACATTGCACATCATTCAGAACACACCATCCCCACTGTAAACTATGGTGGTGGCAGCATCATGCTCTGGGGGTGCTTCTCTTCAGCAGGGACAGGGAAGCTGGTCAGAGTTGATGGGAAGATGAATGGAGCCAAATACAGGGCAATTTTGGAAGAAAACCTCTTGGAGTCAGCAAAAAACTTGAGACTGGGGCAGAGGTTCACCTTCCAGCAGGACAACGACCCTAAACATAAATCCAGGGCAACAATGGAATGGTTTAAAACAAAACATATCTGTGTTAGAATGGCCCAGTCAAAGTCCAGATCTAAATTCAATCGAGAATCTGTGGCAAGATCTGAAATCTGCTGTTCACAAACGCTGTCCATCTAATCTGACTGAGCTGGAGCTGTTTGCAAAGAAGAATGGGCAAGGATTTCAAGTTTCTAGCTGTGCAAAGCTGGTAGAGACATACCCTAAAAGACTGGTGGTTCTACAAATTATTTACTCAGGGGGCTGAATAATTACGCACACCCCACTTTGCAGTTATTAATTTGTTAAAAATGTTTGGAATCGTGTATGATTTTCGCTTCACTTCTCACGTGTACACCACTTTGTATTGGTCTTTCACATGGAATTCCAATAAAATTGATTCATGTTTGTGGCAGTAATGTGACAAAATGTGGAAAACTTCAAGGGGGCCGAATACTTTTGCAAACCACTGTAAATTTAACCCACCATTTCTCAGTAAGGCATGAGAACTATATATTAACATTAATGACAGTTTCACAGGTTGACATCTAAAGTTTTCTGTGAATAAGCAAACAGTGAGAAATGTGTGAAGTCTGACACAAACTATAATATACCGGTATAAATTTTAGTCACAGTTCTGCATATTTCAAGAAACAGTATCCAATCATATGTGCCGTTTGCTAGAAGGACCACCATTGCCAATGGCTGTAAATACATTTTAGAGGAGAACTGCTTCACACCAGGTTTGTTTATTGTGATGTATGGTCACCTTCCTCAAACAGGCATTTTAGCTGGGTAACAGCAGAAATACATTTTTTAGTACACTACCAACACGGGTTTCAGGAGACACTTTGTTTTTCACAAAAAGAAATAAATAGAAGGAATAATAATTTAAAAAGCAGTAATACTCCCCCATAAAGAAGAATAGTCCCTCTTGAGGACAGTGCATTTTTATATGAAGAGGGCATCTTGTTTACAAGAGACAATCTATGTTAAATTGGAGACAGCCATTACCAAACAAAGATGGGTTGTTTTAATAAACAAACCTGTTTAAACAGCATTTTATGAATAATTTACACCAACATTGTTACTGAATGCTTGCTCATGATGACTGGATTCTGCTTCTTGAACATAATCATAATAATATGTCAAACGTATAGCAAATTGTTCAATGGAATTTACAAAGGCTTTGCAACATTTATATTATTAAACAATGAAGAAAAGACTGAGTGGTTGTGGTTTCGAGGATTGCATCACATTAGGATTTGAAGAGGTTTGAGCCTTTCCAGTGTCCCAGACAACACAGAATCATTTAAACCCCACCTTTAAGGTATTTATCTCCCAGAGACATGATGGCTCTTCTTGTTTCCATTAAATGCTCCCTTTAATGCTCTGTGGTCGGGGAACAATATAAACAATACATTGGTAGATACCTGCGCACTGCAGCTCTCTTCTGAGAGTTTATATTGTCCCACCACTTTGAGAAGAAGGAAATCTCTGACCAGATAAACTTTCGCCGAGGATCCTCTTGCAGTTTAATTACCATATTGTTCAGGATGTGTTGTGTCTGGTCATAATAATATTTATCAAACGTTTTTATCCAGCCTAGAGGATAGAGGAATACAAAGAATTGGAATAAGAGAAGAGTGAGCTTGTTAATTGCAATAGCAAATTTATTTAATGGATTTTTGGGGAGTTAACCTGCAAAAATAAACCAACTGAATTAGTACTCAAACGTAATATGTGTCGGTCATACGCCAGATGTGGTGAATGACAAAAGTACCCACACAAGAACCAATTGCTGCATATGACATGTGATGCACAGATGAACATTGTGGTCACTCTACTAAATAAATCTTGCATTGCTAATGGTAAAATAACGTGTCTATTAAACTTTATAACCTATTCAGATAATTCCCCATGTTTAGGGCCGTTTTTATAGTTTTAATTTGAATGAATGGTTCTTACTAAAAGACTAGAATACAAATTTACAAAAATTGCATTCCACAAGGTGCAAACTCTTGAAAATATCCATCATTACTCGGAGGGCTTTTTATAAAAAGGAAATGATCCCAGACATTACTATAAAATTTCCCAGCAATAATCCAGTTATTTCTTCTTACCAGGGTCATTGTGTGAATGTGGAACCACAAACACCTGTAGTGGTTCAGCCTCCCACTCCTTTGGGTCATATGTAATATCGAAACCTTGTTTCCATACACCTCCGTCAACGTTATCAAATGGCAATTGTGTGTAAACATCAAGCATCTGCAAACCAAACCAAAGTTGTTTAAGGCAAATAGGAAGAAAGAAAAACATTTTCAGGGAGATTCAATAAGTTCTTATCGTTTAAAATGGTGCTAATTTTGCCCAAACCAATCAGATCTTATTTAACATTTGAAAGCTATCATCTGATTGGTTGGGGCAAAATTAGCACCATTTTAAACAATAAGAACTTTTATTGAATAACCCCCATTATGTTTTTTCTTTATACCATCCATACAGGACTAATGAGCCACATATGTGAAAGTCACAATAGAGACATTAGACATGATCATAATCATCCTTGTAAAATGTAAGCATTCTAGATATTTAACAAACCAGAACCAGATGGATAAGGATTGTATAAATTTTTGTTGTAACCGATGCTGTAGTATAACTGCACGTTTCGTATTCAATGTATTCACAACCATCACATATATAGAATTAATGCTGTACAGGATAGTACTATATACAGACACACATAGCTTAGTGTTGCATACAGTGAGAGGTTTAGGTCAAAAGACTAGTATAAAACTGACTGACTCGTGAATATGTTAAGCAAACTCCTAAAGGGCTTAATATTTGGATGGAAGGTTCAGATCATAGTACATGCTTATGACTGGTTATAAAAATAGATTTATTACACAGTTCAGGTATGTGTCCAGTCTAGTCAGTGACTGTGTATAATGCAACGCAAGCAGTCTCTTTGACTAGATCAGCGTTTCTCAACCACGTTGCATTGGGTCCCCATTCCTCAAGAGATTTTGACTCAATCCACCATTGTGATGAATACAGATACATTTTTCTATATATTTATCAATGTTCTATATTTGTATGAATTATGTGTTCGGAGTATTGATGTCTGAGAGATGAATAAAAATAACCAATAATGTTTCTATGTAAGGGTTCCCTGAGATATTTACATTTTTTAAAGGGTTCCATAATGATAAAAAGGTTGAGACACACTGGTATAGACCAATCCCCATGCAGAGAATTTGAGTGCATTTTTTATAATAGAAATATTTGTTTAGCATTTTATATTTGTATTAAATTCTGTATTTTGAGGATTTCATTAGAGAAATAAAAAGATAAATAATATATAATCATTATTTTATGTAGGGGTTCCCCAAGACATGAAAATTGTTCCAAGATAAAAAGGTTGAGAAACACTAGACTAGATTATGCTTGTTAAGGTTCTCATTCATTCAGGTCATGGTATATCTGTTATATTCAATTAGATCAACTGGACTTGAAGTTTAGTTCTTGAAGACGTTTCGCTAGTCATCCGACTGGCTTTCTCAATTCAGAATGACTTGTACAAGAATCTATGGCAATTATGTACCCTGGAAAATCCCAATTAGCATATCACAGCCAGGTGTGGTAATGTCAGAAGGTAAAATGTAGTGTCACTAAAACAAGTATTGGGGTAATTACATAAAAAACAATGCACCAAGAACTTGGTAACACCTGGTTGATTTGTGTCATTTTAGAAAGACTTTTAGGCTAAAACTGTACAAACTAGGTTATCAATTAATATAATATATTATATTGCATAAATTTGTGTTACATATTAATATATATAATAAAAGGCTCTGGGCTTTCAATTGGGAAGTGCAGTGGACTACATTCACTTTAAAACACCCCTGCCTGGCTACAAAAATTCATTAAAATGAACATATTACTTAAGATTTGAAATAAAGGAAGAAAGCAGTGCAAAATGCTTGTGATGGTTCTCATTCATCCAGGTCATGGTATATCTATTGTCTTCAGTTGGATCAACTAAACTTTAAGTCCAGTTGATCTAACTGAATACAACTGATAAAGCATTGCAAACCTTTCAGTGTTCGGTATTCATAGGGGTTAAAAGCCTATAAATCCTCATTACAAAGAGTAAATCCTCCTCTGTTTCAAGCAGTCACTTCAGACCGGGTTCTTCACTAAGTAGATAGCGCCCGCCTTCCTACGAGTCATAGGAAAAAGACATGTGCTCTCTGCACAACCAGTCTGAAGTGACTGTTCTTTACATGAAGGAGGATTTGCACTTTGAAATGAGGATTTATAGGCTTTTAACCCCTGTGAATACCAGACACTGAAAGATCTGCAATGTTTTTTTTCTTTATTTCAAATCTAAAGTAATCTGTAGGCAGGCGGGGGGAGAGGGAGTACCACGCTTTAACAAGTTGAATTGTTAGTTAAATTGACAGTGTGAGTGGGAGGGCTTGGGACAATGGCAAAGCAAGATAAACATTTTATTTTAAAAGTAATCACACCTTATGAAATATAAGAAATAATATGCCCCATCACACTGTAATATAAGGTTTATAAAGTCAACTCGGAGCTCCCTACTCCCACACACATCCTCCCACGCGCACCTCCTCCAATCCCTCCCACATTTTGGGAGTTGGCTGAATGATGTGGCACTCATGTAAATGCGTCCAGTGTCCGTGCATACTTACAGGCTTAGGTTAGTATATAAGATAGGGCTCTGGATATAGAATGGGTAGGTGCAGTGGTATAAATCCTTATTACAATCATTCAGCTTGAATTATGACTCATTTCTTATATCCCACTGCCCCTCCCATTATATATGTATTATAAGAAATAATGTGCCCCTTCACCATTATAAGGATATTACAGCACCTTGGAGTTCCCTGTCCTGTATAAAAGCACTCAGACTGCGGCCTTGTGCTTTTATATAGTCATGGAACTCCTCAGTGTTGTAATATCCTTATAGTACATAAAGCTAGGAATTAAGAATGGGGAGTGTGTAGTGGTGAGAACCCTTATTACAGTCACTGAGTGATGTCACTGAGTGAATTCCTGTATTCCAATGCACCTCCACCTGTCTCCCCCCCTCCCTGTATTAGTCGTTTATGTAGGAAGCCCTGTTTATTGTTGACAGATGATGTTCGGTCTTTCTTTCTCTTTTCAATAGGAACGGTAGTTAACTATTTATACACTACAGGGATTCCATATAAATAACTAATACAGGGGGGGGAGACACCGTGGTAGGGTAGGGGAAGAGTGTGTCTGTGCTGGGTTTTTTGTTTGTTTCTCTGGCCTTATGTATTAAAAGAAATTCTCTCTCTCTCTAGTTACACTGTAAGGAGGGCACAAACGTAGAAAACAACTTTTACCTGCAACATGTCTTTGCCTTTATTTGCACAGAAAACTGAATTTAGCGAGCTAAGGAGTAGAAGCTGGGCCTGGGGTCAGGTGGCATGACCCATGTTCCCAACAGTGTGGTACGGTAAAAGAATAGGTGTCCTTCCACATTTGCCGTCAATTCCAGCACAGAGTCCTTGATGTGGTGATTATCTTCGTGGTTCTCTCTCTAACTCCTTCTTGTTCTCTCTCTTCCCCCCCCCCTCCTCTCTCTTAGTGTGTGGAGGTTTCTCGCCTTTCCCTCTTTGTAATATCCTTATAGTACATAAAGCTAGGAATTAAGAATGGGGAGGTGTAGTGGTGAGAACCCTTATTACAGTCACTGCGTGATGTCACTGAGTGACTTCCTGTATTCCAATGCACCTCCACCTGTCTCCCCCCCTCCCTGTATTAGTCGTTTATGTAGGAAGCCCTGTTTATTGTTGACAGATGATGTTCGGTCTTTCTTTCTCTTTTCAATAGGAACGGTAGTTAACTATTTATACACTAAACAGGGATTCCTATATAAATAACTAATACAGGGAGGGGGAGACACCGTGGTAGGGTAGGGGAAGAGTGTGTCTGTGCTGGGTTTTTTGTTTGTTTCTCTGGCCTTATGTATTAAAAGAAATTCTCTCTCTCTCTATGTTACACTGTAAGGAGGGCACAAACAGTAGAAAACAACTTTTACCTGCAAATCTGTCTTTTGCCCTTTATTTGCAACAGAAAACTGACAGTCTTGAGGAGCTATGGAGTAGAAGCTGGGCCTGGGGTCAGGTGGCATGACCCATGTTCCATTAACAGTGTGGTACGGTAAAAGAATAGGCTGTCCTTCCACATTTGCCGTCAATTCCAGCACAGAGTCCTTGATGTGGCTGATTATCTCGTGGTTCTCTTCAAGAAGCTGCTCAAGCTGCTCAATGCGGTTCTGCAGTACAGAAATTTGGCTCTGTTTTGGAACAATAAAAAGGGCACAGTTTAGTGAGGAAATAAAGTCACCAGACAAAATGTCTCAATAGACAGAGCACATTTGCAAAGATACAACAAGCTCAGTCTTACCTCTAACTTTGCTGTGGTTGATTTATGAAATTAATCTTTGCGTACTAAGGTTCTTCTCCCATAATCCACCTCTTTGTTTTGGTGAAAGTCTAAGTGGTTGCAGTACACTTTACATGCTTTCTATAGTTCATCAGATCAAAACAAAGATACTGCTGCCTTGCTCTCTAGAAGCTGATAACCAATCATATTACAGCAGAGACTTGCCTCTGATAGCCACAAATCATGCTACAGCTTCCTCTCAGACATAGATCAGAGATTTAACAGGGTATAATTGTTTTTTTGGTTTTTTTTTTAAATCTTTGTTCCCCCATGCATTTCTCTTCTATTCATACAAAAAAATATATGCAGTATTTGCAGTGTCTCTCTTTCAGGCATTTAACAATAAAGAAAATAAAAATGTATTCAATTTTTTATTTATTTTAATAAATAAATGGGAATTTGAGCCTATAACCTTGTTGGCTTTGTGCTTCTTTAAATAGTAGTCCACTAACCCACCAGAGACAACACAATGAAACAGGTACATTTAGAAACTTTATATTTTGCCAGGAACAGAATGTCATTGTCCGATCAACAACACTTTTCAAAAGAATCATACATATGAGGTAAGGTTTTCCTATTAAATTTTTTTTTAAAAAATCCTTTTACGGTCAGATCAGACTGACATTGTCAGATATGACTGTTTTAATCTGGTTTTACAATGGTTGTTTGACAAAAGTGGAATGGGCTTTTATACACTGACAGATACCATTATTAACTACACATTTCCTAATGATCCTAATGACCACCACTACCCAAATGAAAATCATTGGACAATAATATTGGTACATGTATGGCTGCCTTTATACACTATTCAAAAACATTCAATAAGAGATTCCCTGGATATTCGTGAAACAAAGTGCTGAAAGGGCATGTCCACCCTTAAAACAAAAAAATGGTGACTTGTCAGTTATCTGCACGCAACCCAAACTGCTATTTCTCCCAGTTTATTACATACACGTAACCAGACATTATAAGTTCTAATTCTTTATGGAAAAGGTATCTGCTTCCTCCCTCTACTTTAAGAGCTTTTTATATGTATGAGCAAGTGCAAGGGAGGCAGCAGGTTTAATGTTTATTCAGCCATTGTTTATTCACCCATCTGTGCACACTTTTTTCAAAACTTGTCCCTTTTACAAGCCTAAAAATATTTTGAGGTTTACGAAAGGGCAGTTTTGGCCAAAACATTGCCAGATAGGTAATTAACACTTCAGTCATTTCTTTCATGAATTTCCAGAGGACTCTCTCATTGCATATTTTTAAAGATTGAATCAGTAATTCTGGACAGTAGAGTCAGAGTTTGGAACAGTGAGCTGGAAACCTTTGTTACAGTATATTGCCTTTAGACACTTCCTTTTTCAGATCTGTTTATTTAATATTCTTCAGTCACTGAATTAAAGATTCATGTTAGGGAATTCATATGTAATTTACTTTAGTAACAGAAACTTGTAGCAATGCCAATGCAAAGCCAAAATCCCCCAGCGCACACTTTCCTATTCTTTCCAATGGGTTTTAAAAATAATAATAATAAACTGAAATGCATAAATAAAATCCCCACATGGATCTTAAACATATTCTCCAAGGCAAAATGAAATATTATACTGTACATTCATCAAAATCAGTTTTCTAGCTCACAAACACAGGGCTCTGGTTTAAATATTTTATAACATTATATCACAGGCCATGGGCGAAATGAGAATAACACTTACAGTAAAGAAAGTGTTACCTAGGGACAGCATGCAAAAACAAAAATTACTGTACCCTAGATAGAAGGTCAAGGAAATAGAATTAACAAAAAGGCTACTAGGGGTGCAAGAATTTAATTTGGTCTATAATATTAAATATAATAAAGCCCAGCACAGGCGGCACCAATATACAAAATGCTCACCAACCTTTATACATTTACATGTGTTTGGGCCAGGCACCTCAACTGTTCAACTTTATATAGCCAGATTTATGGAATAATATGTTTTTACACCATAATATCCTGCACAGCGATTTCACTCCTGTTATCAGGGCTGTTACAACTAATCAAGGCAATATTCATTTGTGCCAGTCCCCTATTAAAATCGTGGTTCCCACTTTCCAAAAGGATGAGATCTGCCAGTATTTGTAAAGCATTTTTACTTTGAAATTAAAGGATAAGTGCACTGTAAAATGAAGTTATGCTCAATTGCAAGCTGCAGCTTTAAAAATACATTTGGCTTTTTTCCCCCTAAGCCCCCCCAGAGCCTACCGTTTTAGATTCAAAGTTGCCGATATATGTTTGTCCTTAGCATTTAGGTGCATGTTTAGGTCCTCCCCTCTGAGATTATCATCTGCCTCCTGATTGGTAAGCCTCAATAGGTAAGGCTCGTCCGCTCCGTGCGCACGTGACGTCAATCTCGTCACGTTTGCACACATGGCCAGCGCACGTAGCAGACAAAACTTACCTATTGAGTAATCAGGAGGTAGATGGTAATCTCAGAGGGGAGGAGCTAAACATGTACCTAAGGACAAACAATATGTCAGCAACTTTGAATCTAAAAAGATAGGCTCTGGAGGGGCTTAAGGGAAAAAAAATGCCAAAAGCATTTTTAAAGCTGCAGCTTCCAATTGAGCATAACATTTTACAGTGCACTTATCCTTTAAGAATGTTAATTGGATAAATGTCAACACCTACTGACTTGACTACATTTCGCCAGTGAGGTTTTGGTGTTGCAAAAGTCTGAAACCATTGGCTAAAGAAACAGCAGTTTCTTCCATCTCTAAACACAAGTTAAGCTGTCACATTTTTCATCATACCCTGGGAAAGTTGCCTCCATTCTGTCTCCTGGGAGGGTCATGTTGCACTTTGTCTAGCATGAGATACAGGGAGAAGACAGCCACACAAAAGATGGCTGCTCCACAAACAGTAACTTGCTTCTTCAGTTTCATCCCGGGCAGCTGAATTAGCCGACCTAGTAAAGAAATCAAATAGTCAAAATGAGATTCTCTTTCATTTAAACCACAAAAAGTTCTGAACTAGTAATGTTTTGTTCTTGCAAAACATGGTAATCATTTAGGAACAGTATTAAAAAATGCATTTTGTCAATCTGTGCAACTAGATTGAGCATTACATCCTGGACAATGAAAATTATCCATGAAGCAAGATTTTATATTTGTCTGCCTCCATTCTTAGCCAGTGACGAAATTAAGTTGCCAGACAGTACAGTTTCACATAGGCACATCTGCACAGCCACACTGCATTGCACCTGATTGCGTGTGCGATACCGGTGCAATTAGGCTTTCTTCTTATGAGATAGGAAAACGCAGGCGATTACGCATAAAAATGCTGATCTCATGCGATTTCATATGGCAAAGGATGCGCAATCGCAACACACGAAAGTGTACAGTTTTGGTGCATTGCAGCAATTCCAATGTTAAAAATAATTGTATGCGCAAACACGAGTGCAAGCGCACGGCAATCGTGCTACTGTAGCCTAGTCCTTAATGTGTATGCCTATAAATTACTGCATAAAACAACCTGCATACAATTTTTTCATTTTGATAGTTTTATAGGCATCCATACTCATATGCGAATGATAAAGGTTTAAATTTAAACCTTAATATTTAAAAAAAAAAAACTAAAACTTCACAAATAGCTAAAAATACACAGAGAGATTTAATAAAAGTTCTTATCGTTAAAAATGCTGCTAAATTTGCATTTAAAAGCATCTGATTAGTTGGGGCAAAATTAGCAAAATTTTTAACAATAAGAACTTTTAATGAATAACCCTTTTCGTATAGGATAATACAGGAAAGAAGATATAAGAAACTTACCTTTCGCGCGATCCTCTGCTGTCACACTGACAGCTCCTGACCACTACAATTATACACAGGGAACCTGCTGGACATCCAGTCCCTTCTGGCCACCTCTCTGCCAATTATATAGTATCTATAACAAAGAAAATAGGGCTGTCCAGTCCTTAAGTTTCCTTTAAGGGGTAATCCCATCTTTATTAGTGCAGACACAGTACACATGACGTTTCGGCTCAAAGTCCTTTATCAAGTGTTACAGTGTCAACAGTAATAGAGAATTGCACCGTGTTAGCTAATGAGACATCTTGGATATAAAATAATACCTTTTATTGGCTACCCAAAATTATTGAAAACACAAGCTTTTGAAACACTAAAGGTGGCCATAGACTAGAAAGATTTTTTATTTACCGAGCGATCCCACAACATTAGACCGATCCTTCCGGAATTGCCTTTCCTGTTCTTCTTTGCAACCGACATGCGTAAATCCCATTAATTTTGTGATCGCATGTCGGTCACAAACAAGAACGGGAAAGGCAGTTTCTGGAAGGATCTGTCTAATGTCGTGGGATCGCTCGGTTGGGGTAGTAAAATCTTTCTAGTCTATAGCCACCTTTAGTGTTTTAAAAGCTTGCGTTTTCAATAATTTTAGGAAGCCATTTTTATAAATAAAGGTTCATTTTTAAGAATCTTTTGGTTCAATTAATTGAGTGCCATTTAAGGGGTACTGGGGAAGTTTCTTTACCTCAACTGTCTTTTCAGTAATTGTGGTTTACATTGACCCCTGTCACTGCCCTGTTGAGGAATTTCCATACCAAATAAAATAAAAGGGGGTGGACCAGTGTCCAAGTGGTGTTAACTATAGTTATGGGCTGTACAAGCTTTCTGGCACATTGATCACCAATAGATAATTTCAGTGGACTTTAGGAAAAGATGTTTCATCTTTGTTGGGAAAGGCTTCATTGAGTAGCTTCAAGAGTGGTCTGGATAAGTTGCTAAAATTGAAAAAATATTGAACATTACTGTCCATCCCATTTATAAACTTTTGCTGTAGTGTAGGGCTCCCTCCCCCAACCGTCAGTTATTTCCAGCAAAACTCCCCCGATTATTACTTACTTTGCCTCTCTCCTACGACATTCAGTCCCAGCCCTCTGCTTGCATGAAACTGCAAGCAGGGGGTCGGACTGGACGCCGGGGGAAAGAGGCAATGCAAGTAGAGATCGGGGGAGTTTTGATTCAAATTACTATAGCGTTTGGGGTTGAGGGAAAGGGAGCCCTACACTACAGAAAATTTACACTAGGGGGAAGGAGAGAGAAACGGGAGGGAGAGGGAGGGCTGCAGTGCGCATGTAATTTTTCTCCCGGAGGAGAGACAGGAGGCCTATATGGACTTAGCCAGGCTCCAGGTGGTCACTTTTTTGGACTTTTGAGGGACATTGCAGGAGAACGATTTGGAGCAGGGATGTAAGGTAAGGATTTTACTACACTACACAGTGGGGCCAGAAGTGGGTTAAAATATGGTTTTGGGGGTGGACATGCCCTTTAAGTTATTGTTGATCCAGGAACTCTTTCCATTTTGAGTCAGATGAAGAGATGTCTCTATTTAACTTCCAATACTATGTAACCTTTCTGGCTCTTGACCTTTGGCATTGTCGGACTACCTTTCTGGCTTTAGATCCCCAGCTACAGTGGATATTATTTCTTGACACTGGCTTGGCTTAACACAAATCCAATCTACGTGTACATTTATTTGTGTCATAATTATAGAGATCCACAGACTTACAAGCTCATGAAATTATTTCCATATTGCTTTATTAGTTTAATTACAATTTCATAGTTATAACAGGATTAGCAATGTGTACACTTAATAAAATGTTACATCAACCAATAAAAAAAACCTGTCACATGCAAAGTGAGTCTTCGAAAACTTGTGATTACAGTAAGGTACATTGTGTGCAAAGAAAATTAAATAACATGATTGAAAAGGCTTAGATTGAAGATAATTAATACATTGTGAACACTGAACTTTCGCACTATTCCCTCTGGGCTAGACTGGGGGATGGTGCAATTTAATTTTGGCTTTAAACATTCGCTCTCTACACACAGTGAAAAACATTTGTTAAAAATATGTCTTTTTAAATTTTCTTTGGAAGGTTAACTTAACACAAAATTATAGGGAAAACACATGCCAATGGGGGGCAATATAGCAGGCCCCACTGGCTGCATTGTGCTTCTGTCTGAAATCACAACGCATGGGATCACCATTGTTGGTGCAGATTACATGTGTTGTGATTTAGGACACAAAAGCATTGCAAAAATTGTAAATGTGTTTCTTTTGGGTTGCAATGGGGCCTCAGCCTTAAAGGGAAAGTTCAGTGCAAATAGAAAAGATATGAGCATGTTTGACCCATCCAACATCTGATCAGTAGAAATTACTGTTGATTACATTCCACTTTAGTGTGCATTCTGGGAAAAATGTCAGCTCATTGTTGACATTAGTGAGCTGACATTTCAGGTCCTTCCAGGTCACAGATTACAGTGTGTGTGTGTGAGAAGGAAACTGGAAGTCCCTTCCCTCCCATCTGTAGAAGTGAAGATACCAGGAGACAAGGTAAGCGAATCTACAGTTACTACCCACTTTGTGGATCCTCCCACACGCAGGCACCTTGGCTCCTCCTCATCTTGGGGCCCATGTGGACCCTCCCCTTGCAGCCCCCCATGGTCCCTCCTACCCCCCACTCGCAGCCCCCTCCCCCACTCACACCTTAAACCCACATCCACCCTACAGAAAACAGTTTAAAAAGGCTGTTTGCACAGTTTTCTGGAATGTAGGAGGGGCCATGGGGACCACGACTGGGAGGAGCCATAGGGGGCTGCAATGGAAGGGGCAAAGGGAAACCTGCAAGGAGAGGGTCCATGGAGGCCCCACAAGGGGGAGGGGCCACAGACCTGCGATTGGGAGGGGCTATGGGGGGCCTGCAAGGAGGGTCCACAGGGCCCATAAGTGAGGGGCCACAGAGCCTACAAGTGGAAGGGTTGACAGGCCCAGGAGTGGGAAGGGTCATGGGGGCTGCATGGAAAGGGGCCATGGTGGCTCAAGAGGAGGAGACGACACAGGGAAGAAGGAACTGTCACAGAACACAGAGCAGGAAGAGCAGGGGATCTGATGATGATTACCATATCACACGTAAATATCTTCGAAACTATGTACACATAACTAAAATAATGAAAGTAAATTGCAAAAATACTCGGGAAAGCAATTCCGGTCAATTTACCTAAAGTAATTTTTGGAGCATAGTTAACCCTTGAGTAAGAGGCTCGTTCACACGAGACATGCACCAAAATGAACCACAATAGACAGGCTGTTGTTTTGAGTGGTCCATTTTCGTTATATTTCTACTTAAAGCGCGTCCGTTTCTGAGCAGAATTAGGGGCAGCAGTGCATTTTTTTAACGGACCAGGTCAATGTGACAGCTTCCTGGATCTGTTCATCTATAGCACCACAGTGAATCGTGTGAAAGGTAAGTTACTTATAGGGCTATGTACCGAGAGTCGCTATCGCTCTCTATTGCCCCCTTTAGGCAATGCACTGAGCTGATAGTGGCTGTCGGTGCATTGTGACTGGGGTTTTTCTTTTGCGAATCTTTAATGCCAGTTATCTGTTGGCATTAGAGATTACGTCTTAAAAACCCGTTAACGGCTCAGTACATTGGTTGCGTCAGTTGCGTGGCATAACTGCCGTTATTTGGGCCTTAAAGTCACGTTAACGCTTGGTACATTGGTTAACGTGACTTTAAGACACAAATAGCCGATAACGGCTCTTGGTACATAGCCTTGTTAGTTCCTGGCTCCACAGAAATTGATTGAACAACGGCATACCTCCCAGTCTTTAATCAATGCATTAAAGGAATAGTTCACTTTCCTTTTCTTTTCCATTTTGGCCATGGTATAAATACATTCTTCTGAAACATCAACTTCCTTTTTGCAGGACCCCAAATAGAGACCGTTATGGTTTTGACCTTGACCAAGCACCTGGGTTGATTCAGTTGCTCAGTAGAGATCTGAGTGGGTTTGACCCATCCAACAGGTCCATCAAAAGAAATTACTGTTAGGAAAATGTCAAGGTAGTGTGCATTTTCGGAAGAAGAAGGACCATTACAGAACCTAAAATGTCAGCTCACTAATGTCAAAAGCAGGGAAAATAAAGGGGTATAAACTGATTTTTCATAATGTAGGAAAATGTGTAGAATAAACCTGCATGTGTGTACCAAGATTAGGTTTCCTTTAAATGAAAGCTACATATCAAATTACATTTTGGTTTAGGCAAGCAATACATTTACCAGGGAATAGAAAGGGGTGTAAACTGATTTTTCAAAATGTAAGAAAATATGTAGAATGACTAGGTATAATAATGATATTGTCCACTGAACTTTCCCTTTAAGGCCAGCATAATAAAAATAGCCAACATTGCTGTGCTTTTATTCTAAAGGCCTGTGACTGATAAAAACAACACAGTAATAAGGCAAAACACACAGTACCGATAATAGGCCAATCCGATTAGATCCAACGGGGTAGGCCTGTTATCAGCCACGTGTGGGATGGAAAACGCTCAATCCAGTGATCAACGAACAACCACTGTTGGCTTTAACCAATACTCCCTATACTTTAGTTTAGAGAGATGATACTAGCTGCTGGCCACCTGATGTGTGCGGGCAGTTTTCTAACCAATGACAAACCGCTTTCAATAAAACCAGTGATTCATCTGCTATAAATATGCACTGTGTACCAAGCATAAAGGGCAGGTCCACCCCCAAATCTAAAATTTTCCCCAGTGCTGGCCCCTCTGTATACAGTTGCAAGTAAAAGTATTTAAACTCTTTGGAATTGTATTGATTTCTGCACAAATTGGTCATAAAATGTGATCTGATCTTCACAACAATAGACAATCACGGTCTGCTTAAAGGACAACTTTACTGTAAAAATCTACTTTTTAGAAATGAAAAGTACCTGTGACAGGGAGGTAGGATTGATTATAGTTGAGGAGATACAACACATGCAGTTTTCATCTGACAAAAGCACCCAGGAAGCCTTGCAGAAGCAGTTTTCTTCATGCTGCTACTCTTTATAGAAAGGACATTGGAAGCTAGAAAGTACCAATCCTACCTCTCTGTCCCAGATACTTTTCATTTTTAACTATTTTTGAAAAAAGTTTATATGCACCATAGTTCACCTTTAAACTAAACACCACATAAATAATTAAATGTTTTCATGTTTTTATTGAACACACCATGTAAACATTTACAGTGCAGGTGGAAAAAGTATGTGAACTGCCTCCTTTGGCAGCAATAACTTCAACCAAATGTTCCCTGTAGCTTCAGATCAGACCATTCCTGTTTACAGAACTGTTTCAGCAATATTCTTGGGATGTCTGGACTGTAGATCGCATTCTTGAGGTCATGCCACAGCATCTCAATCGGGTTAAAGTCAGGACTCAAATGGGCCACTCCATAAGGCACATTTTCTTCTGTTAAAGCCATTCTGTTGTTGATTTACTTCTCTGATTTAGGTTGTTGTCCTGTTGCAACACCCATCTTCTGATTAGCTTCAGCTGCTGGACAGATGGCAAAACTGCCCCAAATCATGATGCCCCCACCACCATACTTCACAGTTAGGATGAGGTTTTGATGTTGGTGTGCTGTGCTAAACTGTGCTAAACTGGTGTGTGTTTCTTCCAAACAACTTCTGTCCACAGAATATTTTGCCAGTACCGCTGTGGAACATCCAGGTGCTCTTTTGCAAACTTTAAACATGCAGCAATGTTCTTTTTGGACAGCAGCGGTATCTGTGGTATCCTCCCATGAAATCCATTCTTGTTTAGTGTTTAACGTATTGTAAATTTGTTGGCAGGGTTGTTAGAAGATGCCAGACTTTAGCAGACACTCTATGATTCGTCATTACCTCATTGAACAGGACGGCCACTCCTAGGGAGAGTAGCAGCAGCGCTGAACTTTCTCCATTTCTAGACAATTTGTCTTACCGTGTATTGATGAACAGCAAGGCTTTTGGAGATACTTTAATTACCCTTTCCAGCTTTATGCAAGACAACAATTCTTAATCGTAGATCCTTGGAGAACTCTTGTGTGAAGCATCATTCACATCACATGGCATCATTCACATGCTTCTTAGGAAAAGCAAATCCAAAACTGGTATGTGTTTTTTATAGTGCATGGCAGCTGTAACCAACACCTCCAATCTCATCTTATTGATTGGACTCCAGTTGGCCGACACCTCACTCTGATGCATTTTCCACCTGCACTGTGAATGTCCACATGGTGTGTTCAATAAAAACATGGAAACTTTTATTTGTGTGGTATTAGTTTAAGAAGATTGTCTATTGTTGTGACTTAGGTGAAGATCAGATCACATTTTATGACCAATTTGTACAGAAATCTATATAATTCCAAAGGTTTACATACTTTTATTTGCAACTGTAGATTTAAAAAATCCTTACCTTACATCCCTGCCCCTAATGGTTCTCCGGCTGTCCATGTCCAAAGTCCAGGAAACTGAAGAGTAGGAGTTGTCTTCCTGTCCAAAGGTCTCTGCCTCCTGTGTTGCCTCCAGAAGGGATGCCGACATGCGCAGGGAAGCCCCCCCCCCTCCGCATCCCATCTGGCTGCCCTTCTACCTAGCATGAAACCCTTTTAATATAATGTTCCCCTGGCTGGTCCACCCACAACCGCCGCGTTAATACTAAAAAGCTTCCAATTCATACTTACAGCCCTTTCCTTCCCGCGCCTATCTTCACAGTCGGCAGACGCATCTGTGATTGCATCTGGCCCCTCTCTGCTGTTTCTGGTTAGCAGAGAGGGGAGAAGATAACTGCGGGAGCAAAGGAACTGTAAGTAGGAAGTGGAAAGGTTTTTTTTAGTATTAACATGGCGGTTGGGGGTGGGAAAGCCTGAGGAACATTATATTAAATGCTACATTTTTGGGTGGACATGCCCTTTAAGGGTTAAGCTTTAGGTCTCTAAAGCTACATATCAAAAGATGTTTTGGATTAGGCAAGAAATATACTATCCATTGCATTTTATACAACATAATGGTCATTGACTTAATTGTATGATAGTGGAAAACCCCATGTTAGTAAGGTAAATTTCCCATATTAGTAAGGTTAATTTCTCGAAAGCAAGCAAGCATTAGTTATACATTTATTGTTTTCTATCAATATTAGCGACACGGTAGAACTTTGTTAATATAACGTGTAAGGTCACCAGGGATGGGTGTTCACATAAGCGGTTAAAAAACCCTCCTTAGTCCTTTAACCAAGGACACTGTTTGGACTCTGCCCAAGAGACCCACATGAGACTTTGCGCCTAAGGCAAATGCCTTCTCTGCCCTTCACTGTGAGACATGCATTAACACAAGGGCTTGCAGATAATCTAGGTTTACAAATCAAATACTATTACTCTAGAAATAGTTAAAGGGCATCCACCCATTTTTAAAAACAATTCTGTAACCGCTATAGTACTTTGTAAAAAAACTCAGCCGATCACTACTTACTTTTTCCCCGGCGTTCTGTCACGGCCCTCTGCTTGCATGAAACTGCAAGCAGGGGGCTGGACCGGCAGCCATGTCCATGATTGGCTGAGAGGCAGCCAATCACGGATGCGGCTTCCGGCAGTACAGAATAGCGGGGGAAACAGGTAAAGTAAGTAGTGATTGGCTAAGTTTGTTTACAAAGTACTATAGTGGTTGGAGGTGGGAGCCCTACACTACAGAAAGGGGATTTGGAGTTAGGGGGAGGGAGAGGGAGGAAGAGCTTCTCTGCGCATGTCATAATTCTCCCGGAGGAGAGACAGGAGGCAGAGACCATTTGGGACATGGCCAGGCTCCTGCTGTTCACTTTTCGACTTTGTAGGAACATTGCAGGGCAGTCATTTGGAGCTGGGATGTAAGGTAAGGATTTTACAGCACTACACAGTGGGGCCGGTAGTGGGTTAAAATGTAGTTTTGGGCATGGTGGACATGCTCTTTAAGCATCCCAGGGTAAGATAAACAGTTATATTCAAATTCCACCACACTGTGGTCCCACAGAGTTATACTCTATTCTGTCCAAATACCTACTATGTTAAATGTTCCCAACAACTTTCTCCTCGCAAGCAGTTCCACAAAGTGACAGCCATCTGCAATCACATCACATGTGGCAGGTAATTTGTGATCACATTTAAGCGAATGGACATGGCATCAGCACACTGTGCAGAACCATCTCTTATGCTGCAGTCCTCATCATACCAGGTTACAAACCAGCAACACCCATTCTGTGGCATTTATTCATTAATTACCGTACAACAATAAACTTCAACTTCCATCAGCTGTGAAGGGATTAAAGTATCCCCAATGACTCCATCTATGATGACAACATTCTACGGTTATGTATAAACTGAATTAGGCTTTTTTTTTAAAAAACATCTTAAACGGCTCAGAAACCTGTTACTCAACGCCTGCAAGCCATTCATGTGGAAGTAGCCTTTTACTTCTAGAAGATAGTATAAACCTGCAGGTTCTGTGGAGCCATTCAGACAATTAAAAAAAAAAAAAATAACAGCTACAATGTGAAATGCTGCTGCAAGAAGCAGATGAGCCCCCATAACCGTTTACACCCACTGAACAACAACATTTTGCTGTTCATACATTTACCAAAAATGTAACATTTTACTTACACAGCCCAAACCCTCGACATGGCTCTCCTGTCACATCTGCAGTTTTTGGGTCTGGAAGTCAGTCTCTCTCTTTGACTCTATGTATATGATTATTTATATAGCGCCACTAGGGCGCGTATCGATGTACAATACAGAATACAAAAAGTCGTACAAATATATAAATAAGTATGAGCATCATAAAATATACAAATGCTTGAAACATGTAACATGAGGAAACAGGTCCCTGCCCCATAGAGCTTACAATCTAATTAATTGGTATATATTTAACATTCAGCAGAGAAGGTGTTTAACGGTTGCTGAGGGATTGGGCTGGTTAAGTAATGATAGAAGCATTTTTGATAAAGTAGGGGATATTCTGGGAGATTCAATAAAGTTCTTATAGTTATAAATGGTGCTAACCAATCAGATCTTTTTTAACATTTGGAAGCTAACATCTGATTTGGGGCAAAATTAGCATTTGGTTGAGGCAAAATTAGCACTATTTTTAGAACTTTTATTGAATAACCATGATTGTGTCAGAGGCTGGGATGGGGACCCTGCTTGTAAAAGTGGTGAGTGTGGACATGCCCTTTTATCATAGAAAAAAAAATATATATAATTTTTTAGAATAATGGGCCGTATTTATAGACCTGCAGTATTGCTTTTTAGTTCAGTCTTAGAACAGCATGCGGTAGTAAACTACCACAATGGTATTCTATGGGGATCATAAATTTCTACGATTTCATTATCGTAGATTTACGATCGGTATCGGTAACTTACGATTGTATCGTAAATGAACGCTAACGGTTGTAATTAACGATCGTTTAACCGATCGGAAATTAACGACCAATTTAACGATTGTTTTACCAATCGTTAAAGGCATGGTATCGCTAAAAAGCGATACTGCGCCTTTAAAAATACGGCTCAGAGGGTCAATATTGTTTTAACAGTATGTATGATTTGTGATTTTAGACAGAAGCCTTTGGGGAGGAGGAATGTGTTCTTAATGTGTTTTTCTTGATGTACATTTTGAATACTATAAATACATAATAATTTACATTTTATACTGATGTTGGCCATTCGTTGACTAAATCACGTCAAATTTGTTTTCTTTGGAAAAAAAGTTTTTTTTTTTTTTTTTATTAGATTCTGCTGGACTATAATTTTTGTTTTGCTAATTTTGGGAAAATATTTACACAGCCCTGTAACCATTCTCAGTTCTTTAGGACTTTGATTAAACAAAATGTAGGAAACTGTGAATACTGGTCCATTATATAAATGCATTTCTGCATATTTGATCCAATGTCTTGGAAGACACTAAGCTCACTGCCATACAACCAGTTTGTGGCAACTTTTGCTTTATGACATGGTGCATTATTATTATTTGGAAATTGTAGCAATTGTAGTATTGTATAAAAGGATGCAAACGGTTAGCAACAAGGCTATGGAATTCAAGCAATAAATTATTGGTACCGAATAAGGTTGGCCATGCATATGCATGATAATAAGTAAATTCTGTCACATCAGCAGTGTGTATGGACCAATACCAAAGCACATCATCACCGTTTGCAGGCTTACTTAATTACAAAAAATTACAATTAACCAATAACAACTCTCTATACTTAAGTATAGGGAGCTGAAAATGTCAGAATGTGTAATAACCAAAATTGGATAGGCACCAAATACATATTATGTAACTATTGTACTAAATCGTGCAGGTACTCCACCCATAAATGCTAATAATATACACCAAAAAAGAAAACAAAAAGTATGGACACACTGACACCATAATATTAAAAAAACAACTTTTATTAAACCTCCCAACAAAACATTAAAAACATCCCCCTGAGGTAATCTTTGCCTACCTAGATAATATACCAGTCTATTGTGAATCTAAATAAATGTATACACGTGAATTTTAATGGCCCTCGATCTCCTTGCCTCCTAGCATGTGCACGTGTATAATCAGCCATGTCCACACCTTTTTTAAAAAAAATTCTGTAGTGTAGGGCTCCCTCCCCCACCCCCTATAGTAATTTGTCTAAAAACTCCCCCGATCATTACTTACTTTGAGAGGCAGCCAATCACGGACGCGGCTTCCGGCTGTGCAGAACATCGTGGTGAAGAGGCAAAGTAGTGATCGGGAGAGTTTTTAGACAAATTACTACAGCAGTTGGGGCTGGGGGAGGGAGCCCTACACTTCAGAAAAGAAGGTTTATGCTAGGGGGAGGGAGAGTAAAACTGGTGGGAGACGGAGGTCTGCAGTGCGCATGTCATGTTTCTCCCGGAGGAGAGACAGGAGGCAGGGTCCAATATGGACTCGGCCAGGCTCCTGGTGGTCAGTTTTCTGAACTTTGGAGTGACATTACCGGAGAACCATTTGGAGCAGGGATGTAAGGTAAGGATTATTCTACATTACACAGTGGGGCCAGTAGTGGGTTAAAATTGTTGACCCTACCATTTGGGTTATGGTTTTTATTTCTTTTAACTGTCCATTGATGGTTAGTCTGTGCCCACTGCAGTCTCGGCTCTGTTTGTTCTTGGCTAACCAGATTAGAATCTGGCATAGACTTCTGGTGTTGTCGCTCAAGGCTTAATGTATTAAATACCGTATATACTCGGATATAAACCGAATTGTTTTACCTTTAAAATCATCTTGAAAGTCTCCCCTCGCTTTATACACGGGTCTGTGCTGATCTGGATGCTACTGGACAAAAATCACATAGGCCTGGGAAAACAAAAGCTGTACCCTGTAACACAGAATCCTCTTGATTTCAGTGGGTTACAAGTTGAGTTTAAATGAAAGGCCAGTTTCCTACCTTCAAAACGAGTCATCAACCACCTCTCTACATGCTCCACAACCCAAAATAAACAGAAATGACTGACCAGAAGGTTAATGGGTGGGAGGCTGACTTGCGACATTCCTGAGGCTTCTCCTGCACAGTGCCACCAGGGAGCACAGCCGCAGACTCCCTCAGTGTGTGAGGGAGACAGGAAGTCCCTCCTCCTCTCTGCTGTGTGAAGTCCTGAAAGTCCTGACAGAAAAGGTAAGGGAATCTACAGCCCTTCTCTTTCACTGTGTGAAAACAGCCTTTTCAGACACTTTTCTCACTCTGCCTGAAAAGGCTGATAACACAGTTGTATGGGGGTCTGAGTAACCCACAGTACCCACGATAGGGCAGGGCTTAGGCACCCGTGAGGGGGCGGGGCTTATGTACCCATGGGTGGGCGTGTCTTAGTCACCCGCGAGTGGGCGGGGCCACATGTAAGATAATGGGCCATGAGGGGCCTGCAACTGGAGGGACCATGGGGTCCATGAGTGGGAGGGACCAGGGGGCTGCAAAGGAGAGGAGGAGACACAGGACAGATTATCCTGACAGTTCAAAAATAAAATCAATACAAAGAGCTTCATATAATCTAGAGCAAATGTAAGGATTTGCCATCTTAAAGGACAAGTGTGCTGTTTTTACACAGTAAAAGAGAAGGGCTGTAGATTTCCTTACCTTCTCTGTCAGGACTTCACACAGCAGAGAGTAGGAGGGACTTCCTGTCTCCCTCACACACTGAGGGAGTCTGAGGCTGTGCTTCCCCAGCGGCACTGTGCAGGAGAAGCCTTAGGAATGTCACGTCAGCCTCCCACCCATTAACTTTCTGGTCAGTCATTTCTTTATACCTTGGGCTGTGGAGCATGTAGAGAGGTAGTTGATGACCCGTTTTAAAGGTAGGAAACTGGCCTTTCATTTAAACTTAACTTGTTTGGAGACCACAGTTCCCCTTTAACTGCATATAATTTAGTCTTCTAAACCTTAGAAGAGGTTAAAAAATTTAAATGGAGCATTTTTAATTTTTTTTTTTTACAACACAACATATTAATAGTGACAGATATATAAAAAAAATGTGTGAGCCTGAACATATACATTCAATGGGTGAAAAAATATGTTCTCATATAAGGCATGGATATACAGTATGGATCTATATATCTCATTGTCTGAATAAAACAAAACTACATCTCCGCTCTCTCTATACTGATGCGTTTGTGTTGCTGCATGATTTCAATCCAGAATTTGTTTTGCTCAAGCTCAGTCCCTCAGCCAGACTATCTGACTCTCTGTGAGGGCAAGCATGCTCAATAATTCCTATGAGGCAGGCATTATGACAGGGAATTTCTCACCATGCAGTTCACGTACCAACTGTCACCATTTCTGGGCGCTCCACTCGCTCCTTCTGATCTGACAGCTGCGTTGCCCCTCTCTCCCGACCACGCACCTATCTTTGGCACATGCGCGCCAATACAAAAGATAGGCGCGCGATCGGGAAAGCAGGACAGTGCGGCTGTCAGATCAGAAGGACCTGCGAGTGGAGCACCAGGTAAGGTAAGTACCGCTGTGTCCCCTGAGCAAATTATTATTCACAGGGAGGTGAGAATAAGCGTTCTCACCTCCCTGTGAATAATAGAAAGGATTGGCAAACACTTATTTTTTTAAGTTTACAGTTCCTTTAAAGATTGCCTTCTGATTCTATATTGTTTTGAGGCTTTATTTGGACTTTAAATGGACAGCAGAATTCCCATAAAATAATAGCCATACTGGATTTGGCTATTACTGTATGGGGATTCTGCTGTCCATTTAAAGGGCAACCAAACCCTCAAAATAATACAGAATCAGAAGGCAGTAGTGGTCATAATTTCTACCCTCAAATCAGGTTTTACAAATTTTTTCAGATAAAAACAGGTACCTCGACTTATATTTGGAACGACTTATATTTGAGTATATACAGTACTTGTACTACCAGGTTGGAAAACCAGTTTGAAATAATGGTCCCTTTTTCTGGTCATACAATGTTTACTTAGACTAGAGGCTGTCTTATATTCCCCAAAGGGGTGGTACTATAAAGCATGGTTTACAAAATTGTCAAAATGTATTTATCTTACAGAAACATGGGTACTATCTGATAAGGGCGGAGAAGGAAACTCAGCTGGTTCCAAAGGAAAACTGTTAAGCTGGGTACACACCTAACCGCCCACCATTTCAGTGTATCGGTTGATCGGGCCGAAATATCAGATGGTTCCTTCGTGCGGCTGCAACTGACCATTCAATTGTCCAAATTGGACTAGTCCGCAGATCGGTCTTGGCAAACTGTTGGTTGTGGCTCCTTTGTGAGTGAGGGAGGAGGGATGGGTGAAAAAGTACAGAGAGATCAAAACCGCATTCTAATAACCTAGATCAGGGATGTGCATGCTGTAGCCCTTCAGATATTTGGAAATTAAAACTCCCATTCCACTACAAGCAGAAGGCTACCAAACAATGCTGTTAGTTCATATTGAAGTATATTAAGGATTACTAGATGCAGATCCTCAACTCGGATCATGTATAGTGCTAATACTAATTCTCAATCAATTTCTTAGCAGCATAGGACAGCTTATTCCAGAGCAAATAGTATGGCTCACTTTAGGAATGCCTGGTAGGTAAGTCAGCATTGCGGTCTTCGGGTGTTCGTAGGTGGACTACTTGAACTTTTAATCATAAAAACATATCAAATAATTTTTCTGTACTTGCAACATTAGAAGAAACACTGGGCCCTATCTTTTTTGTGATCGTTTTCTGATTGTAAAATAATTGAACCAGGTAACGTTTAAAGATAAAACTGCCCATTGATAAAGTCTGTCATTTGATAGAATCCACGATCGGACAACAAATCAATGAAATGTCTAATCAGTGTATGGCCTGCATAACTGATAAACTGAGGTTATTATGTTATCTGCCATCCCCAGCACATTATTTATCCAAAATTGGAACCAAGTTGATAATTTTGGGATGTGTCATTTCTCAGCTATTTACATGGAGTTTGGAATTGTGATGTATGTTTACGAAAGTAAAAAAAAACAAAACTCACAAATATTAGTGGTCTAGGTTACAGGGTCCTGCTTTATTCTGTGCACATTTTATGAATTGATCCTTTTCCATTATGGGATACATACTGTACTGCTAAAGATCATGCTACTATATATTTTAAGATTTCTAAGTATACTTAATGTGCTGTGTAAATAAGTGTATATATTAAGTAGCATTGAACAAGAACATGTGTCTTGCGTGCTTTAGGTAAAGAATGCAGCTACATTAGTGTTTTTCTTCCTAATAAATAAAATCTTTATTTTGCAACCATTACATGAATGAGCATGATATATAATAGTGTTAAGGGTGTAGATAGTGTAGTTACCCCTGTAGTATCCCCGTCTGGTCCTGAAGTAGTTTGATTTCCTTAAAGTCTCCACGTTGTTGTGCTGATGATCAGGTTGAGCCTCTGGCTGTCAGAGTATTAGCTTCCCTTTCACACTCCACATAAGACTGCCAATCTAACATTTCAATTATTATAGGAATCTCTGCATGTAGATAAGTCACAGATCCCAATGACCAATGTTGATGTCACATTCACACCTTGCCCTGGATAACAAGGTGGAGCCCAGAAGCCAAGCAGCTCTGCCCCCTCCTGTTGTGTCACAGCA
Organism: Hymenochirus boettgeri; assembly: GCA_019447015.1. Classification (NCBI taxonomy): domain Eukaryota; kingdom Metazoa; phylum Chordata; class Amphibia; order Anura; family Pipidae; genus Hymenochirus; species Hymenochirus boettgeri. The sequence continues at coordinate 201,282,597 of CM033471.1, read as the reverse complement.
CCAGAGAAATAAAGTCAGTGTCCCTGAGCTTTTTGTTGCAGCTGCAGCTAATGTAGAGTCCCCCTCTCTGCTTAGGAACAATCGCTCTGCTATGCCAGGCTGGAAAACATGCCCATATAGAATATGCATGGATGCAACATTGCTTGGGTTCTGCAACTGAACAACCGAACAACTGACCTGCCTGCCCCGGCACCAAGCGAATCCAGCAGCTTTCTCCTATCACGTGATGTTAGTGATCCGTTCCCAGCACAAACACTTCTCTCACAGCTCTGTGCATAACCAAGGTCTTTGTTTAAAGACACAGCGACCTGTCAAGTGCATGACAGCCCCCAGCATTAATCCTTCTTACCTACGATTAGCGGCATCTAGTGGCCAGGAGGAATGTTAGCACCCTCACTGTTTTGATTGATATATATATAACCATTTATTATTATTGTTACAAAGACACATTTAATGTAGATTATTTGAGAAGATTTTTTGTGCTTCTGATCTGCAGCAACCAACGACAGGCATTTTAAAACTATAAAACTTCAGTAAAAGTTCGAAAGTCTGGGGCGTAGCTACCAGGGGTGCAGGGGATCCGACCGCACCAGGGCCCTTTGCCAAGAAGGGGCCCCATTTTGTGCTAAGGTTTCAAAACTACCAGTCTGTGTGCCAACTGTTTTACCAGTGGTCTGTGTAGAAAGCATTTTTACCATTGTCTGTGTGCCAATCATTTAACCAGTGTCTGGCTGTGTGCAGTGCCAGTTTTCCAACCAGTTTATCAGTGTCTGCATGCCACGCATTTAACCAGTCTTTGTGCCAACTATTTTACTAGTGGTTATATACAAAGCATTTTACCAGTCTCTGTGTGTGCCAAGCATTTTACTAGCATCATTTGGTTAGTTATTTTAGAAGGTTTGAGGATCTAAGTTTAGAAATACTGTTTGAATCTGATTGAATATTTTTGCCAGGTGTATGGGTAAAGGATATTTGTCTGTTTTAAAATGAGTGCCTTTAAAAAAAATGTTAATGGTGAATTTGGATGGTTTTTATGGAAATTATTATTTGGTTTGCGTTGCTGATTTGTGTTTGCGGCGGTGTTGGGGGGCCCATGCCCGAACTTTGCATCAGGGCCCATAAGTCTGTAGCTACGCCACTGTCTATAGTTCTAAAACAGACTCATTAAAGTGAAAAGGTTCTGATAAAATTCAGTTAAAGGACATGTCAACCCCCGAAAACTAGCTGTCTTTGTTTGAAAAGGTTTCTGCCCCTTAACTGTCCTCCGGGAGTAACTCAGCAATGCGCAGTAAATCCCTTTATCGCCGTATTCAAGGGTTCCAGGATTCCGCATTCCAGGGTTATGGCTGAATTCAAAGGTTAGCGAATGCTACATTTGAAGGTTTATCGCTGAATTCGAGGGTTACCAAAAGGCGCATTTGAGGGTTATGACGGCATTCGAGGGTTAGTGAACGCTTAATTCGAGTGGTCATAACCCTCGAATGTGGCATGTGACAACCCTCGAATGTAGTGTTTGTTTACCCTCAAACGAATGCCGCATTCTAGGGTTATGGAGCGCTAGGTCGAGGTTTATCGATCTTGAAAATTTGGTAATTATCGAAAATATGTCCGCAAATTTGGAAAACTGCGAGTTCTAAAAAGTCAAAAGTTTGTGCGAACCCATAAAATCCATACACCCCCCGACACCTGGTACTCCAATCTAACCCCACCAGGAACCATACCCCCCCCAGCAGCTTGAATATATAGTGAATCTGTCCTCACCCAACTAACTCTTTCCTCATGTTACATGTTTCAAGCACATGTATATTTCATGATGCACATACTTATGTTTATATTTATGTATTTATTGTCCTCCTTGTGTGGATTTTTGTATTCTTATATTGTACAGTGATGTGTCCCCAAGTGGCGGTATATAAACATGTACATACATGTATATGGCCCTTATCTGACACTACCTCTCCTGTTAATTATCCCTCCAAATCTCTGTCCCTTCTCCCCTTGGTTCATGTGCACTGGCCCTTCTATCACCACCTCACATCCTCATGTGCACCCAACTGGTGTTTCAGCTTGTAGTCATGTGGCCAGCTTCTGTCAACATTAAAGGACAACAAGGGTTCTCACCCCTGGGTTCAGCTTTTAAGTCATGTACTTTAACAGCGTGTCTTCCTATTGGTCAGCTGCGGCACAATACAGTGTGCGTGTGATTGGAACTTCTAGGGAAGTACAGAAAGCTGAACCCAGTGGTGAGGGATCTAGTGGATTAGATCCTCACCCTGGGTACTTTTAAAGGTTTGAACAGGGCATAGTTGTAATTTAATATTCCCATTCTCAACTGTAAATTTTTTATTTGGCTGTACAAGTACTTTCTATTTTTCGCACCATTTCTCAATCGGCCCAGCAAATCAATGAATGACACCCGAGTAAACGCATACACACGCACAACTAGCAGCCAAAATGAAACTTGTGAGTACGCCATATGCTCTGGTGTTAGGTCTTGTCCTTCTAATCATATTTTTGTACCTAGCTTTATCGATGCAGTTGGTCACATTGTATTCAGGTTTTAAATTCTGGTGTAAAGCTTACACACGTATGATGTTAACTGCGACCCACGTGTGTGTTCGTGCACGCGACGAAAGGCCGTTTCAGCCGATAATCACACGTGTGTATGTGTTCTGTCAGGGGTCATTTGTCAATTTGCCATGGTGGATCAATGAACGACCCCCGACAGAACGCATATACATGCACAATTATCGTCCGAATAGGCAGTTTGTTGTGTGAGTTGGAGTCGCTGCTAACATTGTACTTGTGTACGATGTTAGCAGATCTACAATGTTTGTCCCAGTGTAAACCTCTGAGATTTGGTTGCAGTCTCCATGTTTAAACCCCCTGTAGCTATACCCTTAATGTCAAGATGCTGCACTAGGAACTGATGTAATATTTTCTTGAATCAGTGTGACCCTTAAATCCCTAATCCATTTGTCCTATATTTTCCATTTTATAGAAGCATTACATTTGTTAGGCAGCGATCAAGCCGGTCATGGGTAAGCTAAAAAGGATGGAGCAGAATGTCTTTATTCAACCTCCAAAACTATGTTACTATTTAAGTTAATTTATTGTCATAAAATCACTGTGACATTGAGTTCGGCCTGTCTTGTCTCTTTAGTTCTCATTATATCTTTCTATATTTTCTCTCCAGGCATCAGAAGCATTGTAGAAGGAACAACAGAGAGAATCTACCTACCTTCACTGCCCTCTAAAGAAGAAAAGATAACAGGATGAGGGTACACCCCATCCAATATTTCAATGTTTCAGTAGGTCGGGCCGAAATATTGGATGCTAGCTTGGACTGACCTCGAACGAACGGCGACAGTTCATTCTTATCAGAGGAACAGACAATTGGACACACCTGAAAACCACGGGCAATCGTGCAGTCCTCGGTCACAGCAACAAAGGATCTCACCATGTGCACCCAGCTTTAGACAGTTTGAGATGCATGGTAGAAGAAAATACATTTAATTTTGTATATTAACATTACAAATATAGTAGATCAGGTCCTTAGGATACAATGAATCATGTAAAATGAATCTATTTTGTTCTCCTTTCTTTTGTTTAAGTCAGGTGTAGACAAGAAGCCATTATGACTGTTTGAGTAGCCAGAGAATTTGAAATCACATATAAAATAATAGAAATCCCTATAAAAATTTATCTCCAGCACTTTTAGATGCACTGAACTAATGGCTCCTTATGTAACTATATTATAATTCCATCAAGCACAACCAAGATGGACATAATTTACATATGCTGGTAGCCTACCCAGATATAATGGTCAGTTTGATTAAAGACAGGATTGGGGAACATAAAATTTAATAGCAAATTATTAAATGAAACTATTTTTGGCAGTTTGACCACCATCTGGTTTTGCAAGTTCCTAGGAAGGATATTTGTTTCCCTAAACTTTTATCTACTCCAGCTATAAAACATTAATACAATATGTAAGGGTCAAATAAACTTCCTGCTGCAAACTAAAGTAACTGATAACACATGTATATTAATGAATGGAAGACTGTGTGGTAACACTGGTTAGAGCACAACCATGTAGAGTTATTAGCAATGAATGTGTCATCAGTAGAGAAATAAAACATGGAAAAGTGTCTTAAATCATTTAATACAGTCTCAGAGGCTACTGGTTAAACAACAACCTTGATGTGTATTATAAAAACTCCAGTCAATACCTGAAAACAATTAGTAAACTTCTGTGCTCTTAAATTGTATATGAAATACTGTTTCTTGTAGAAGACGAAGACATCAGATTCTCCTTGGAAATGTATTTCTGCAGAATTGTTTTGGATAAGGTATTTCAAACTCATGTTCTGCACAATATTTTTATTATCCCACTATATTAGCCTTCTTCTATCCACAAAACAAATGAGCTACAGTTGGTCATTTTGCCAATTTTCACAACATATTTCTCCATTCCTTTTAGTATCTTCTTGCCATCATAATGGTGTACTTCACATTAGCCGGACTCCAGTTTTCTAGATCAACTCTCAACAAAATAACACAATTTCCATGGTCCCTTTGAATTTGGACACATTATAATGAAGAGATTTAAAATAACATGTGTTTGCCTACCTCTGGACTTCTGTCTTTTTCTCAGCCAAACCTACTGTGGCTCCATTATCTATTAATACTATCACATTTAATCTGTAAAAATGCTACTTCTTTGCCCATGAGTTTACATCAAAGGACAATTATAGTGTCTCCCCCATGATTCCCTAACCCCTTCTACCAATGATAGTACCCAGGTTGAGAGTTCTGGATCTTACTTTAGAAGGAATCTTTCAAAGTTGCCTTCTGAACGATAGGCCCCCTACACTTCCCAGTGTTCAACAAATTGAAAGATGTGCTCTGCGTGTCTGCCCATTGATCAGCTCTGCCATAACCTGGGACTCTGGCATAGGAACCCTGAAAGTGACTTCACGGAGCCAATACCTGGGTAGTATTAACTATGAGGGGGGGTTTTAAAGGGTTTAACTGCCCTATGGGTAAATATTACAAAAAAATAAAACTTGCCATTAAATTATATTATAAGGAATGTAGAAGCTGCTATTCTAAGCTGCCAATTTGATTTAAGATAAAAGCATCCACCTGGTCACCTCCCATGGGTTGAACTGCATTTCTTGTTTAAATGCAAATGGTGTGCATGGGTCCCCTATTTGTATAAAATAATTTCCCATAATATAATACAATGGCCCTAAATCAAAAACAAGTCATTGTCGGGGGTGGAGTGATGATGCTTTTGTGAAGGAGCCGCTGTTGGAGATACATGCATCAACACCACCTTCCCGGCACTCATATCCTTCTAAGTTCCAGTTAGGGATGTTGTCTCAGTTAATGTGGCAAAATTGTACAGACTTCAGACAGTAAATGTAAGGGGTGCTTTAATGCGGCAGGATGGGGGGGGGGGGGGGCTGGGATTGTGTATATATTTAAAGGGGCGATACTTCGCCGTGGTCCATTAAAATTATCATTTTTTCCCCTTTGGGATCCACTACAGGGGTGGATTTTAACAGGTATAGTCTGATGCTGTTCCTTTTTAAATACAGCCCGTTGTAATGATATCATTCCATTATTGGTTATATAACACTGACTGGGTACACATAAAGAAGAAGCCAGAAATAGAAAGAATGCCATTGATTTTCCTCATGTTAGGCACAAAGATACAAATACCAATTATTTATTTCAGGTCATTGAATCTACAAGGTTTTCTCTAAAAGTAACAGCTGCATATCTGCTTATTGATAAGCAATGCCTTTACATAAATGGATGTATGTAAAAATACACTGTATTTATAATAATACTTCTTTAGTTCCGTGTAAGTTATCTTATGGTTAATAATAACACTCACCAAGGTGATATATCAAATAAGGATTTATTGTATTGATTAGTTACAAATTATAAGTAAAAAGCTAGTCAAGTATATTAGAGACAGCCTACAAATTATAACTATATACTTTAAGCATAATTAGTCTATTATGGTGTATGTGTGTATAGAGAGTGTGTGTGTAGTGCAAAGTGTATGTGTATGTCTGCTTACCTCCTCCTCCTACCCCCTTACTTACTAGCGTCCAACTCAACCTCCTACCCAAGTGTGTGAATCCTGACAAGTTATATACATCTCTGGTGGCTTAGGTTACACTCTAAAAGTTCCATGAATGGTCCCAACTTATATTACTGATGACCTTCATTTTCCAAAATAACTTCTACTTGTTTGTGAGTAAGCAAGACAGTTGTGCATACATTAACAAGTTTTGGTTAACTCTACAATACTGATTAACCCTTTATATACTGGATTCAACAATGTATGAAATAATCATTCAGTACATAGAACCAATTGATAGAGCTACAAATAAAGTTCTGGTGCTGTAGATTTATCATAAAACAAATCCCAACCATAAATTAGGCACTGATTATATACGGTAACAATTTAAATATGGTAGCTGTACCCCACACAAATACAGTAACAACACCCACCTAAGCCTAACTGTTGCTGTTCTTACTCAAAACAAGTTCGCAACAGCAGCAGGGGCCTGTACCCAGGTGGAGAGGGACCGGCGCTTCTATGTATGTTTAGCTGCATCTTTGGGAAAGTAAATAAAATGGGTTTGGGGGGGAGGTACGTAAAAATGTAGATTTATAAGCGGTGCCGGACGGCTTTGCGATCAACAGTTTTTAACAGTTGCTTCTGGTACAGCACAAGGTGGGTTGCTCTAAAATGGTTGGCTCAGTTATGCCCATTTCTTTGCCTTAAGTGGCTGTAGATTTATCATACACACTGTTCCAAACTTACTATTGTGCAGATCCTTAGGTGCAGTCATGTGGAAAGTTTTTAAAATGTAAGTACAGTATTAACAATGAGGGAGGGTACCAGAAAAAAACATTATCTTCATCCCTTTAAACATAAGCTGTTCCAAAATTGAAAAGGAATAATTATGTGACCCTGCAGTACATGGCAAATGCTTGTTTTTCCATGTGCTGTAATAGTGCTGATCATTTTAATCCTTTGCTGTTGTAGATGTTATGAAAGCAGCTCAGGCAGGGAACCAATGAAAAGAAACCGTAGGGAGCCCTGCTACTGTGGCAACTGTCCTGCAGTGAAACACAGAAAGGAGGACACTTCATTACAGTAGCGCTATGAATCTCTGCTTATCTGTGTTTCTTGAGGATACAGAGGAGTTCTTGATGAACAGCACTGAAATTAGGCCTCTTTCTAGGATCATATTCCCAACATTTTAGCATCAAGCTATAAACTTCATCAGGGCAATTGTCAGGGGCTTGAAGTCGTATTCCTGAAATAAAGATGCAATTTTTAATTTCGTAAATATGATGAAAAATAACCGCCACTGATGTGCAACTGATCAAGCTTTCCATTAAAGAGGAACTGTGGTCCAAAAATGACTTTAGGTAAATTGATAGGAATTGCTCTCCTGAGAGTTTTTGCAATTTATTTCCATTGTTTATTTTGCATAGTTTTGAAGATATTTACATTTTAGTGTGTGATATGGCAGCAGCATCACCAGGTCCCCTGCACTTCCTGCTCTGAAACCTGTCAGTCAATCTGCCCTGTGTCTCTTCCCCTTTGCAGCACTCCTGGTCCCTCCCACTCATGGACCCCATGGTCCCTCCAGTTGCAGGCCCCCCTTGACCCGTTCCCTTACAGCCCCATGTGGCCCCTCCCACTCATGGGTGCCTAAGCCCCACCCGCTCACAGGTGCTGTGGGCCACTCTGACCCCCCCCCCGAAAACATTGTGGAAACAGAGTGAGAACTCTACATGAAAAAGCTGTTTTCACATAGTGAGAGAGAAGGGATGTAGATTCCCTTACCTTCTCTGCAGCTGCAGGTCCTTCACACAGCAGAGAGGAGGAGGCTGAGGCTGTGCTCGCCAGCGGCACTGTGCAGGAGAAGCCTTAGGAATGTCACATGTCAGCCTTCCACCCATTAACTTTCTGGTCAGTCATTTTTATATATCTTGGGCTGTGGAGCACGTACAGAGGTGGTTGATGGCTCGTTTTAAAGGTAGGAAACTGGCCTTTCATTTAAACCCACAGTTCCCTTTAACGAAATTTACCCTCATGTCCAATTAAACTTTTTTTCATTTTGGACAATTGTTCAACCAACATTGGTTTGAAATATTGTTCTGTGTATACCTGGCCTTAGAATTGCATTTTAAGAGAGTATATACAATAAATATTGAACAATAATTTTGGAATTCAGCTGGAAAAGGAACAATTGGGGTTATTCAATAAAAGTTCTTATTGTATAAAATGGTGCAAATTTTGCCCCAACCATCAGATGTTAGCTTTCAAATGTTACATAATTTATTGCTTAAAGCAAAATTAGCACCATTTTAAAGGATAAGAACTTTTATCACCCTGAATGTTTTTATACATTACAGAATGATTTATAAATACAGATATTATTATATAATCCTAATAATCTCTTTTCAAAACATTTTTTAATTAGTCCTTGTTCAACTCAAGAAACATATCCGCTGTGTGTCTTACTTACCCTGTTCTATGGATTCTCTGGTTTGCTGTTTGTTCATAGTTGAATAGGGAACAGAACCCAAGCTGAAAGCTTCCCAGAGTAAAATACCAAAGCTCCAGACATCACTCTCTGTACTGTACCGACCTTAAACACAGATATAAATCCATCACATTGAGCATGATAGACCCAGATATGGTAGTGTATGCTGGTGACCTATCCATCATTATTGCTGGTCTGCCACTTTGTGCTTAATATAGCCATAGAGTGTTGGGATGAACAACTTACTGGTATATTTTGTGTATAAATTAGTTTATTTATTTTATTTCCACCATAACAATTGGACAGCAGTTACAACTCCAATCACCATCAGAGATGGAAACAAAACTTTTAAATATTCCATAAATTTAACCTCTCAGACAGTAAACCCAAGGGGGTAAATGAGAGGTTAAATTCATCCTGTTTTCTGTGAATTAAGATCAAGATTGTTTTTAATATACTATTACTCTGGTATTTAAGAAGGGTTTTATAGACACTTATTGAATAGCACATATGCACTATACAGCAACTTGTTTTACTGTTTGCACTGTTTATTTAAGCGCTATTTATATGGATATTTTTATATGGAAGGTTTTATAGAAATGATTTTGGTAAATTGTATTTTGATATGTGTTTTTTATGACCTATGTGGAATAAGGGGAATGATAAAAAGAAGTAAAAGAGGATTTATTGGGAATATCCCCTATCTCCACCGGTTGATCATTGTGAAAATGGTGGAGGGTTATCGGATGTATATGAAATGTGGGAATACACCACTAGATGAAGCAATTGAATTTGAACAATGGTGGTTTGTGAAAGGGATGCACTAGAAGGCGCTTCTAAAGTCGTGTGTAATATTTTGCACCAATAAAGAAGGGATTCCCCCTATGTTGAATACAACCTGAAATGACTGGACAGCCTTATCTTCTATATACTATTGGCAGTAATAGAATGACCAACTTCCCAGCTCTGGGCTAGATATGCGATTAGCTGTTGGTGACGGCATCCAAGCCTAACTACGCTGCTATGCCACAGACCCAAGCAGCAGTGTACCGGTAACTATAAATCTGACAGATAGATACCATTTGATCACGGTGTCTAAAAGGCAGATCTGTTGTTATGCCGTTGCATGGGACTGCACAAATGGATAGCAGTGTAGTAAGTCTTGGATGCCGTACAGTCACTGTGGAGCCACAAATAACAGCCAAAAAACGTGTTTGACACGTGTGGTATAAACCAATCAGTTATTTCCTTATATAACTTGCTTTTTGCTTCTCAGATAAGCAATTTGAAAGTCTCTAGGCACATACCATAATTGAGAGCTTCAGGTGCGGTCCATTTAACAGGAATCTGCTTCATTCCCCCCGTGGATAAATACACTCCATCTTCCTCTTCTCTGGACATGCCAAAATCACTGATTTTTAAGACATTTTTCTCTGTCACTAGGCAGTTACGTGCTGCAAGATCCCTGCAGGATATTAAACATAATTTCTGCAGCCTTTTGTTATGTCTAACAACCTTCACTCTTCAAAGCTATATATACTGTATATTATATATTATAAATATATATATATATATATTTCTTTGAGATGGTCGCTCACCTCCTCACCTGTAACATTGCCCGGATGCTATCTATCAAAGGAATGTATAGAAGGTAAAGAAACACAAATGTAGATGTCATGATGAAAGTCAGACCGAAATGGCGTGACACCTGAATAAAGTTCTATTTAAAAAACACCCAGGAGTGCTACAGTAGCACAATCCAGTATCTACATATAACTTTATTGTGCAAACTCTCACATCATGCCAATATACGCGTTTCACTCCTCAATTTGTTCGTCACCACATAATTGAGAGCCAAATCGCATAGATTGGTGTGATGTGAGATATAAAAAAATTTATATTTAGACCCTTGAGTGCTCCGCATATCCTGTTGCCTTCTGTATTATCTCCCAGTGGTTAGCAGCACCCAAGCGGATGATTGAAGTGAATGGTGAGCAACCACACACCTGACATATATATAGACAGATAGATATAGATGAGATTGATCGAATAGACAGATGATTTGACATGCTTCCTGTAATCTTACGTGTTATGTAGATTGCTGTTGTCCATACCTGTGAATACAATGTTTACATTCTAAATACTCCATTCCCGCTGCAGCATTTTCTGTCATCCTGATCAGATCTTTCACCTTAAGCCTGGTGCCTTCATTTCGAAGAAAAGTCAAAAAATCTCCACCTAGAGAAGGTTTATTCATCCAAAATGTTGTTATTAATTGTGAATTAATTAAGTATGTACTTGAATTTGTCTAGCACTAGAATTACCAACTTTTTTAGTTTCTGGTGCAAGGCTCACCCCTGCTGAGATTTTCACAGGTCTTCAGGTTGATTATCTGCAATCTATTGTTGTGCAAATCACCCATTACCTGTAAGGCCTGGCACATTTGCATTTTACTCAGAGTAGCTCAGAACCAAACCTGTGTGTGAGATGTGGAAACCTTCAGAAATGCCTGCATCTATACAAAATGTCCCCCACATGTCAGACACACAATCACAATATATGGAAACACAAGTCTTTTATAAAAAATAGTGTGAAAACAGAATGAAAACTTGCTGATATAATGACATGAATACAATGAAAACTTGCTAACACTTCAGTCTCCAATGTATGTTTGTACATGTTAGAGCGGGACGCTTATTTGCGCCCGCTCTAACTGGTCGGGCTGCCCGCTTATCGAGGACTGACGCTGCTGGCTGCGAGGGGGTGCCTGTCACTCACTACCGAATGGGGGTCCCTGTCACTTACTATCTAACCTGGGGTCCCTGTCACTCACTATCAAACGGCGGTCCCTGCTGTCACTCACTACCTAATGGGGGGCCCTGTTGTCACTCGCTACCTAACGGGGGTCCCTGCTGTCACTCACTACCTAACTGTGTGCCTTTACTGATTGTAAACCAGCTGTATTGTATGCTGATCCCTGCTACTTTCAGTAAGTACAGTATTAGCCAGGGGCGTAGCTAGAAATGACTGGGCCCCATAGCAAAAAAAAATTATGCCCCCCCCATGACCTTCCAACCCCACGGACCTCCCACCCAAACATTTTGTGGGGAAATCTGATTTCTGATGTGTACTATACAGGCCTATAGAAAAAAAAGCACATATACTCATGTCTCTCTCTCTCTTTTACAATGTGGTGTAGACGTGTTGTACCAAATGGCACGGATGTATTCCGTAAGAGCAGCAACACGCAGGTGGCCAGTAGCAGTTTTTTTACAATATGCTGGACCTGGCAGCGGTGAATGCCTACATTTTGTACAAGGCATGTACAGGGTGGACAGGCAAAAGAAGATTGTTTCTTCTAGCTAAAGAACTCCGTTGCCGATTCATGCAGCACAAGGAAATATTGGCACAAAGGCGGGCTGCTGAAGCTGTTGCAGCTGCTGTGCCAGGGACTGTACAGACAACACAGTGCCAGGTCCAAGAGAGCTGCAACAGGAATTGCAGCAGGTTTACCTGTGCAACATGTCAGAAATTCACCTGTGCCAAATGCAGGGACGATGGACACTGGGTCTGCAAACGCTGTAAACTCTGTAAAATTTGAAACACTTAAAAATAAAGCAGACTTGTGTATGCATATATTGTGAATGTGTCTTTTGTATAAATATGGCAGGCATTTCTGAAGGTTTCCACACACAAAGATTCAACCTTCCTTGGTTCAAGCTAACAAATGCAAATGTGCCAGGCCTCACAGGTAATGGGTGTATTTTCAGAACAAAAGAAAGAACAATGGAGCTGATAGCATGTTAAACAACTCAGCAGGGGTGCTAGTAGATATGAGGTCCAGGGAATTTACGCAAATCTGCGCAGGCCTGGTAAATCTAGTGCTAGAGCTAAATTGGTTTCACAAGTAACAGGTTTTAATACTTTCAAAAACAAGTATTCATCATATTTAACAGGTACTATAGATGCATTCATTTTTTGGTTAATTTTTTTACACAAGCAAAAGAGTCCTTTAAATTTTTCCCTATTTTATTTATATAATCTATCATCTCTATACTTAGAATTGGATTTCCTTGCAAGTTGTTTGTCCCAAGACAGTAGTATAAAAGGTTGGGGAGTAAAGGGGCCCATACACATATGGCATTGTACGATCAGTACTGATCAGATAGCTCATGCTTCTAATAAAAATAATGACTAGCATTTAAACATGCTTATTTTACATGTGTTCAGCTTTGAATGGAAGAAGTGGCAAGCCTACTTTAGAGTAATGCATGAATTTAAATATATGTTGTAATCATGTTACTCTGTGTGTCCCTTCTTGATAAGTCTCATCTCTATCATGTCAATGGAACCATAATATTAGTGTAAGGTCTGGTAAAAGAGGACTATTGGTAATATACAAAGCCAGTGATAATTTTTGTTTAGGTATTCAATTAGCTTTGGGCATCACCCAGGCATTATGATTGCATTAAAAAGGGAGTACTTTTTCAGACTGAAGAATATATCTATCTATATAAAAGTCAATGTATGTATGTATGAATGTATGTTCCAGAAAAACTTCTGAACGGCAGGGACAAGTAAATAAGAGATGCGAACTGACCTGTGTGCTGCCATCTAGTGGTGAATTGAGTTATTGCCCAACACCCAACCTAACCTGAGGCAGATTCATATCTTTAGAGGATCTCTGAGGCAGTCTGAGCTGTACAGTCAGTGAGTGCTGAACTTCAAAAGAGAACACTTACAAGTTGTTGAACTGCACTCCTCTAAGGACTGTCCCACTGCAGACTGTACTGCTCCTCAGTCCACAACACATATAACAAAAACAAATGCAACTGGACGCTCCAAGGTATCTTTTGGAAAATTGCAATCATTTATTCCCAACTCCGATAAACTTACAACTGATTTACATAATAGGAAGGAGGAAGTATAATGTAAATAATTAGGGTTTGTTTAGTAAACCCCAGGGACATAACTCACCTCCAGGTTTTAGACAGGAACTTTGCTGTGTTTACTAATGTGCAATAAATGTGCCTGTGAGAAATGATATAGTGGAGAATGTTCAAAGTTCCTGCTTCCAGTAGGTCAACTGACATCACCTGACCCTTTTCTTCTTCTTATTTAAGACTTAATGCTGGGAAAGACAGGAAGTACCTACACAGACATTTAAAAAACAGACAGGTGGCTAAAAGCTGACCACATGCTACAAGCTGCTGAAAACCGGAAATGTTCAAAAAGTTATATTGCTGAACCTTTCCAACAACAACCTTTCACAAATTCTGCCTAGAGATGTGATTATGGGTTCATTTTGAAGGTTGAGGGGTTATCTAACCGTAGCTTGTTTTGAGACCACAGATTCCCTTACTGCAGCACAGATCCCCTTACAATACTGCATTAAAGGGTAACTGTGGTCTCAAATTCTTTCAAACTAGTAATCCCTTATATTATATAAATACATTTATATCTCCATAGGAAATTGTATTGGGTTTTTAGGAGCTACCAATGTGGTGTTGGAATTTTATATGCACGCCCTGAGTGCGGATGTGAAAATGACTCCCCCACAAATCAGAGCATTAAGATATTGCAATTACTGCATCTGTAACAGCCCCTCCGGCCTGAAAAAGAAAATGGAGCCTTTTTATACTTATAACCGGATCCGCCTGGATCAAAATAATTAAAGGGAACGCCCTTTTGTGTATACACATAGTGGTTTACGACGTGTGGCCTCACCCGTGTAGTATCGCTCCACTGCGGCCAGACTATCAAAGATTTCTCTTGATCACTTGTGACCCGGTTGTAATTTTTGTACAAAAGGTACTCCAAATTCATTTTCTTTTTCTTTTTTGAGCAGTCACTATGTGCCCCCATCCCGGCTGCTATTTCGTTCAACATGGACCTAGGATACTGTCGTGCTTTGAATTATCAATCATAATTTTGTTTGGACATCTTGTCCTCATTTCTGAAAAAATTCTGGACACCCGAGTAAGTTGAGATTTGGTAAACCTCTAAACACATGTCTAGGGTGGAAACTCTTTCCATGAAACAGATGTTGATCTGTTGGTTTTGTATAGAGAGTCGTGTGTATTATGTCATTTTTGATCATCACTTTAACGTCCCAATAGTTGACGTCTCCTTCGAGACTTCAACATTGATTTGGATATTTTCATCCATGGAGTTAACGACTGTACAAAAATCGCCGGCCTGTCATAGACCCTGACCAGATAATAAACAAGTCGTCTATATAACGCCAGTATTTCACTACATGGGAGACGAAAAGTGGATCCGTATATACACGACTCTCCTCCAAAATCCAATATACCAATTGGCATATGAGGGCGCTACGGGAACTGCCATGGCAGTCCCGACACCCTGTAAAAAATAATCCTGTTCAAACTAAAGTAGCTGTTGTGTAAAATTAGATCTAAACATTCAATTAAAAACTCGGCAGGTGGATTACCTGTATATTTACCTGCAAGATGATACTTCATCGCAGTGAGTCCTTGGAATGTTCAATATTAGTGTACAGGGAGGTAATATCACCGGTAATTAAATACCAATCACTATGCCACTGACCCACCACTGTACATTTCTCAAGGAAGTCCCCAGTATCCCTCACATAGATGTTAGTGAGGACACTAAAGGTTTCAGAAAAAAAATCAACATATTGTGCTAAGGATTGAAATACCGATCCAATGGCCGACAAGATCGGTCGAAAAGGAGGATTTTTCTCATCCTTGTGAATCTTAGGAAGCCCATACAAAACGGGTCTACGAGGATGTTCCTCAACCAAAAAATCACAAGTCTGTTGATCAATCCAATTATGCATCAATGCTCCATTAACCAATGACTTAACCTTAGCTAAAAATCTCAACAGTGGGATCCCTACTCAAAGGTACATAGGCCTTAGACTATTGATATGTCGTCTCATACCTGCACTGTAAAAGCCATAGTCATCAGGACAATTGCGCCCCCTTTATCGGGGGTTTCAAAATAAGAGAGGCATCCTGTGTCAATGATCAGTGCCGATTTCTCGCCTGCGTCAAATTGTCCTGGGCCTTTTTGGCATTGCGAGCTGGTATTGGACTTCATCAAATCACAAAAATGGTCAATTCCATGATATATACCTGGAGGAAAAAAGGAACTTTTTAGTTTTAAAGAGAAATCACTTACTGTTATCATGATTTTTAAAGAATTCTTTCAATTTAAAGATCGTTTCCAATTTGAACAATTCCACCTCAAAGCCAAACCTATCAAATTGGTTCACAAGTTGAAATGATAATCCTTTGCTTAGGACTGAGGTTTCTTCTTTTGTGAGAGTGTGTGTGGATAGATTAAATATTACTTGTTCCGAGGCTTCTGTATGTCCGGGCGCCCTGTTCCGCCCCCCCCCGTCTGATCTCGGCGTTTCTTAAAAAGGAGCTGTTTTCTGTGAGGCAGAGCGGGTTACAACGCCACTGCGGCTTGTAAGAAATCCGAACCACGAGTGTCCGAATCCGTTCCAGATGAGTCCTCCGTAATACAGTCCGATCCGGATAGCTGTGTTGCAGGTGTGTCCTCCTCCGTGCCTTCCGACCACGTTGTCTCCGATTGGTGCCTAGGTGACCGCGTAAACTTGTTGCGTTCGTTCCCCGTGAGCCAGCCGTATACCAGTCCCTCCGTATAGTCATTGCAGACCCTTCGGAACTTGTTTCTTTTATACTGGCGCAGTTCTGTTGTGAACTTATCCATCTGTTGGTGTAAAGAGACCAGAGACTGTTCCTTGTTCGGATCATCATGGGAGGCCATCATCTGTTCCACCTTTTTATCTCCGTTTCCATCCGCTCCATCTGTGTCCGGACCTCTTCAATTACCAGCAGAATTAGATCCAGGGAGCATCGGTTCAGAACAGAGCACCATTTTTCACAAAAAGGTTTGTTGGTTCTCCCAATGGTGGGCTGTTTACTAATCCTAAAGCCACGTGGTATCTTTTGATTTTATAGTTATTCCGTCAATGTCAGGCCATGTAGTTGTGTTCGACCCTCTTTCTCTTGAGTCTTTAAGTTCATTAATAGAGTCTTTAATGTATATCTTTCCCAAAAGCATTCAGTGTATCAGAAGTGAAAAGATTCTTTGTGTTCTTCCTCAGTAAAGGTGAAGGTAGTCACCTGCTGAGATAAATCAATGTCCAATCCAGCAAAAATACTCATGTTGCTAAAGGTGCGGTCTCCAGTCGGAGGTGCAAGGGATCAAGCCAAACAATACCAGATACAGAAAGGATTGCACACTCCCAGTCCAATATTCGCACTAAAAAGGTGCTGGGGGCTCAGCGTAGTGGCAACTCACATATATCGCAAGGAATGCTGTGCACACCCAGACTTATAAAGAAAAGGTGTTTATTACATCAGTAAAAAACCCTGTAACGTTTCGACGAAATAATTTCCGCCTTCATCAGACACATACAAAATCACAAATGATCAATTCGACCTTAAATAGAGTGGAGACACTATTGCCATCTAGTGGCGGAACACAGAAAAACAAAAAGCAAACAATTAGACATATTGATTACAATAAATACTAAATATAATTAAGCATATACCATATACACTCCAACACCTCTTATTACTGATAGATTAGATACCTATACCCCCAGAGATATATACACACAGAGTATATATACAAGACCCTTATTTTTAGAGAGAAACACGACAGACCCAAGTTGACATTCAATCCCTTAGTTGTAGCTTACCTAGAGTGAATATCCAATAAGCCTCCCTGCGTAATAAGACATTATGGCGATACCCACCTCTAGTCAATGGTGGAACATGGTCGATCACCATCCCAGTTTTAAGCTAGGTACACACAGTACAGATTTCTGAAAGATGACAGACAGGATCTGCAAGATCCTGTCTGCCATCTTTCAAAGATCTGGATCACACAGTCCCGAGCGTTCTCCCTATAGGGAGAAAGCGGGACTGTGTGTTTCCATCGGCCGCGCTAGACTCCCTATAGGAGTCTAGCGCGGCCGATGGAAATTTTCGGCCTTCCGAACGAGCGTACGTCGACCCGATCGTTCGCGGCCGCACGCTCGTTGGGAAACGAAACATACACACAGTAACGATAAAGCCCCGATACTGTGGATCCGACGGTATCGGGGCTTTATCGTTACTGTGTGTACCCAGCTTTAGTGGTGGTTATCCTGACGACGGCCCAATGGAGGGCTGAAATGCGTAGATCACGACTAAAGCATGCAGCTTCACAAGACCTGTCGAATGCTGTCCTCATGTTAGAGATTGTTTGAACTTTTGGATAGGCACCGGGCGTTTGACGTGTGTGGAGTGCAATCAGGTTGTATGAATTTACATATATAAATACGTATTGCATCAAAAAGTATACAAGTGCTTGAACCATGTAACATCAGGAAAGAGGTCCCTGCACCGTAGAACTTATAGCCTAATTAGGTGAATAACATACAAATACATAGGGAAAAGAGAGAGCGCCATAGTAAGACTTGTGCAGTGTCAATTTAACAAATCCTAGGGAGTCGTATAAGAGATGGTTCTGCGATGAGCGGAGGGACATATGGGGACACAAGAGAGGAAATATGAGAAGGAGCAGCAGAGTTAAAGGCTTTAAATATTAAGAGAAGGATTTTGTAATAATGGTATTTAATGGGGAGCCAGGTAGTTGTGCAGCACAGGGGAGATTTAAGTTCCTGTTTATAAGAGTGAAACAATACATGCAGCAGAGTTTAGTATTACATGATGGTAAAGATGGGAATCAGGAGACAAAGAACGCAGAAGGTTACAATAGTCCAGGCATGATAGGAAAAGAGCGTAGATAAGAATAGTAGTAGTTGGAAGAGAGAGGAACCTACATTCTCAATGTTGCAAAGAAAAAAATGATGGGCCCAACCCCCCAACTCCCACCACCAGGATCAATCCTCTGCAGCGTTGCACCTAGCATGTAACCATTTGGCTATATCATAGATCTCCTCTGACCGCCCCTAACTGCCGAGTTATTTTCTTTAAAATAACATCCGAATGCTACTTACAGACCTTCGTTCCAGCGGCATCTCCATTGGCTGCCTCTCATCAAAAGACAGAGAGTAGGTTCTGTTAGAGAGATCAAAATGAGCCAGGATGCCAAGGAGTGTAAGGAGTAGTTCACTGCAAATGGAAACTATTAATTTAATGCACTGATTGAAGACCGGAGGTTAAAGGAATAGTTCACTCGAAAAGTGGACTTTTCCTTTATGTCTTGATTGAAACTGGGAGGTTAAGGAGCTATGCTTTACCACCCGTTCTTCAATCAGTATCTTAAGGAGCCAGGGATGAAGGTAAGTATATTTACTTTGTGTTATCCACTGCTGCAGAGCAGAAAATCTCCAACCACTTCCGGGTTCTAATCCACCATAGAGCACATACGTGCATGCACGCTAAAGTGGATTAGAACCAGGAAGCAGTCTGAGATTTTCAGCTCTGCAGCGGTGGATTGCGAAAAAGGTAAATATACTTACCTTCGTCCTGGCTCCGAAATATTGATTGAAGAAAGGGGTGTCTCCTAATCACCCGGACTTCAATCAATGCATTAAAGGAATAGTTCACTTTTGCAGTGAACTGTTCCTTGAAGAATTTGCATAAGGAGGGAATGATCTACTGTGTCCAAAAGCAGAGATGAGGTTGAGATGGATGAGAATGAAAAGTAACCTTTGGATTTGGCAGCCAAAAGTCATTCACAACTTTGCACAGAGCTGTTCTAGGGAGTGCACAGGATAAAATCCTGATTGCAACAGGTCCAGTAGTTATGAGCAGGAAGTAATTGTTGATACGGGAGAAGAAAGACGTTCCAATAGTTTAGAGGCTATCGGTAAAAGAGAGACTGGGAGGTAGTTAGCTAAACGGTAGGGGTCAAGGGAGGTTTCTTGGTTTTATTTGCATTTTAGACAACTCCAGTTCTCATATATTATTTGTAGTATATATGGTAGAGTACACTGTCCCAGATTTTTAAAATGAAATTAATTATCTGCTAATGTTAACTCAATTTATTCAATGAATATGAATTTTATGGTCCTTGTGTTACTGACAGGATAAATGGGTGTTGGAACATGAAGATGTCATACTGGGAGAGAGGATGGAAGGTAATAATGATTAACTTTTTCCTTCGATGACTGACTAGCTTAGCTAGTATTGTAATTCAGTTGATGTCTGGAATTTTCCAATTATGGGGAATCTAGAGCAGTGTTCTCAACCAGGGGTCCGGGGACCCCTAGGGGTCCCTGAGAGGTTGCATGGGGGTCCTCAAACATTGACAGAAATTGTATAGATCCACAATTTGATGAATGCAGATATATTTTTTACATATTTATCAATGTTCTGTATAAAGTCTGTGTTGTGTTGGTGTATTGATGTCTGAAAGATAAATGAAAATGTAAGGGTTCCCACCCTGGTGTGAATTAGAGTGCATTTTGTTCAATAGAGACGTATTTATAGATCATTTATATTTGTATAGATTAGGTTTTTTGATGTTTGATGACTGACAAAGAAAAATAATGATACTGTATAATGTATATAATCATAATTTTATGTAGAGGTCCCCGAGACATGAAATTTTTTCAGGGGTCCCCACAGATAAAAAGGTTGAGAAACACTGATCTAGAGGTTTCCGTGAGTTATCATACTGGAACTTTGCATAGTAAGTTTTTACTCTGCTAGAAATAGGGCTCATCAGCTCATCAGTATTTTTGCTAACAGAGAGTGTGCTCCATTCTCCATGTTAAACTAAAAAAGACTCCATGTGCTCTGATTAATGTCCATAAACCTTGCTCCAACCATGTGTCCATTACAGGCATCCTACCTCTCCCTGAAGTTCAGGGAGACTCCCTGTATTTTAATGGCAGCTCCTTGAAATAATAAACATCTCCCTGAAATGTTGTTTTGAATTAGAGTGAGGGAGCACAATGATATCGGAGTCTTTAGCAGTTAACAAGTGACAAAAAACTTAATTGTGACATGACTAGTTGTATGCATGTGTGTCTGACAGTTTTCATGAGTGTGTGTCTGTTGAGATGCATGTGTTTGTATGCAAATGTGTCTGACTGTATACATGTGTGTGTCTGTATGCATGGATTATGTGTTAATCTTGGGGGGGGCTTAAGTGGGTGGGTATCCTCCCTGAAAGTGTGTGTGCCCTCCCTGAAATGAGTTTGGCAGGGTGGGATGTCTGCCATTATATACCCAATTATAAGCCCAAGGTTTTTGTAATATTCAAAAAGGTACAAGAGAGTTGTCAGAAATGCACCAAAAAGTAACCAAGTCCTATGGAGCTTTTTCTGGAAGTTCTCTTCCCCACTGATTGGGCTGGAAGCAGGGGGAAATGGACTGCACATGTGCTAGCTTGAAATATAAAGAAGTTGAGAACATTCCTTAATTCTCAGCTAAAACTGTTTGGAAACACATTAAAATGCCTATTATGCTAAAAGAAAATGTTTAATTATATGTAATTGTTCTTGTTGTCACAGGGGAATTTTGGGGGGTGTTTAGTGGGCGTCTCCTATCTGATAACACACCAGTAGCAGTAAAAAAAAGTCTGAACACACTGCCACCAGATCTAAAGGATAAGTTTCTGTCAGAAGCCAGGTCAGAACTATTCATGTTCTTTTCTCTAACTATTATATAAAAGATCTGCCTACTGCTTAATATTTAGCATTTTATTTCAAGCAACATTAGTTATCATTTTTCTTTTTTGGAGTAACAGCTACTGGAAACGACATTGAGTTAACATGTTTCCTTTCTTGATGTTTATCTGGGAATCAAATATTAAGTTCAAACACGGCTAAGGTTCTTTGGTCTTTTTTTTTTTAGTTATATAAAAAAAGTATGGTTCTTATGTTATATTTGAATACTTTAAGCCATACACATGAGATGATTACCATCACATGTAAATCTGTCAGCTATATGTGGTGGTACTGTGGTCAGCCATAACATCCCTTAAAGTAAATAGAAACAATACTATATTTTCCCTCAGTAGTTTTTCAGCATTGTGGTCTGTCATTTTTTGGCCCCTGCACCATGCTGATATTGGGAAATCGGATGCGGAAGGATTTGTGTAATATCAGCCATTCATATGGCAGGCTTTAGAATGCAAAATGTCTGCGAGACTGTAATTATATCATAAAACAGGAATTGTTATCAAGTTAAGGGAGTAGTTATTAGGACCTGTCAGCGATTTGTTGCGTTTAGAACCTGTTTTCTAACCAGTCTGACCACTCCCTGTTCAGTATAATGGGATTTATACATTTAAGATGTAAATATGCTACATTAAAAAAAATAGAAGAGCAGCAGTTACCTTCCAAAACCATTTCCGTGTCATTATCCTTTTGCTCTTATATGAAGGTGTGAATTCACTGCCCTTTGTGCATAGCTTGATGGAATTAAGCTAAATGTGGGGGACTTTGCCATGTGTATAGAACACCAGACTGACAGAAACAGGCAGGAAAGACACGATCATTCATCTTAGGTATTATTAGGGAGGGGTGGATAGAGGTGATAGAATTACTACAGCTGATTGTTAGAAGTACTACCACAGGCCCATCACAGTAGAGTCCCTCACCGCCAATATTTATGACGATATAAGGCTATACAGAAATTCTTATATTGCAAATGCATCAGTCAAAATTATTTATTAAATGATAAGTGCACTGTAAATCAAGTTATGTCCATTTGGAAGCTGCAGTTTTAAAAATACTGTTGCCATATTTTTTTCTCCTATGCCCCACCAGAGCTAGCTTGTTCTTGAAAGTTGCTGACATCTTGTTACTGGTTTGCTGAATGTTAAGCTTTGAGATTTCCTCTGCTTTCTCCTACTTGAGCCTCAAACAGTAATGCCTGTGTGTTCTGTGCACTCTCTGCTTGAGTCTCAAAACAGTACTGCCTGTGTGTTCCATGCACTTAAACCTCAAACAGTAATGCCTGTGTGTTCCATGCACTCTCCTGCCAGAGCCTCAAACAGTAATGCCTGTGTGTTCTGTGCACTCTGCTGCCTGAGCCTCAAACAGTAATGCCTGTGGGTTCCATTTGAGGCTCAAGCAGGAGAGTGCACGGAACTCACAAGCCTTACTGGTTGAGGCTCAAGTAGGAGAGTGCACGGAACTCACAAGCATTACTGTTTGAGGCTCAAGACGAAGAAACCAGAGGAAATCTCAAAGGGGCAGAGCGTTAATATTCAGAAACCAGTAACAAGATGTCAGCAACTTTCAAGGCACAAAGGTGCTCTGGAGGGGCATAGGTAAAAAAAAAATATATATATATATATCTACTGTGATGGACCTGTAGTACTTTCAACATTAAGCTGTAGTATAATTATATCACTCTATCCACCACTCTCTCCTAATAATACCTAAGATGGGGACGTAAACTTCTAGGCCCCTTACCCCTGGGTTTGCCCTAAAGCCAACATACCATGTTTTCTCCATCTGCCAGTGGCATTCTAGACCCCACCTCCTTTCACAGTCCGTCCTACGCTTAGCAATGTATTGAGTGAGGTGAGTTTATCCATAAACATTCAGAAAAATGCAAGCTTCACAATATTCTGGAAGACAGCATTTGAGATTGCTCATTTTGGCACTATAAGGAGAAGCGCTGGGCAAACTTCTATCTATTTAAAAGTCGGAATCAAAGTAACCTTTAGTGTCAGCTTTTCTACACCTTTAATTATTATAAACACTCTATTATTTGAAAATTTCATCGGCCCTTCTCTTAGATT
Source organism: Hymenochirus boettgeri (assembly GCA_019447015.1). Taxonomy (NCBI): domain Eukaryota; kingdom Metazoa; phylum Chordata; class Amphibia; order Anura; family Pipidae; genus Hymenochirus; species Hymenochirus boettgeri. The sequence continues at coordinate 201,259,273 of CM033471.1, read as the reverse complement.
ATGCCACAGTATCTACAGCTGACAAACACCGCCATTGGTGGCATTAACGATCAATACATGTTTTATAGCAGGTACCCATGGATGATGTAAATGTATGGACACCTTCAGTCAAATAGGTATATAAATGTGAATAGTATTGCCCATTAATTTTAACCACTGTGTTGTTTGATATAAATAGGTTGCCATATGCTCAGTTGCTTTAGGGGGTTGTTTTTATTTACAAATCTTTTATTTACTTTTGTAAAATGATTTTTCCTGGCCTATTCATCGCTAATTATTCCCAGGAGCCCCCAGGTGTCACAATGAAAATAAAATACTTGACATGATGCAACTTTTATTCTTCACATTAGATAGAATTCCTTTGGAATTTGTATTAATATCCTGTGTGTGACATTGTGTCATTTCTTTTTTTGGTTTCCTGTAGAATCCTAAAGCACATACAGCCATGCAAAAATTGTCAAACTTATTGGAGTCTGCACACAAAAGCAACCAATATTTATAATGGAGCTAGTCCAGGGTAAGTATCCTGAATAGCATTTACTTGCTTACCACACTGGATTAGTTTACTATTACTGTACTTTATAATGGGGGTTGCTAAGTTGCTTAGAGATTAAAGGGCAACTGTGGTTCAAAACAAGTTAGGGTTAAATGAAAGCTTGCAGTATATAATTTACACTGAGCCAACAACACCACATCTCTGGCTGGAGCCTGTGAGAAATTACATTGGGGTGAATGTTCAAACCTCTGTTCCAGTAGGTTGAGTGACATCACCTGACCTCTGCCGGCCCTTTTCCCCCGGGGAGAAGCATGCCAGTTAAGACTTATTGGTGGGGAAATCCGGAAGTACCTGAGGAAAAAATTGACAGTTGAGAAGGGGAGCTATTAATGCAGACGGCTGGTCACATGACTACAAGCTGGTCACATGGCTAAAAACAGGAAGAGTTTAACAGGAAGTTACATTGCTGAACCTTTTCAGCAATAACTTTCACAAATTTTATCTAGAGATGTGATTTAGGTTTTATTTTGAAGGTGTGATGGAAGGCTTTTATATAATCACTAGCAAAAATGTGCCCGTTGGTGCACAATGGAAATTATGTGTGTATGTTTTGCTATGTGTGGATATAGTGGATATAGAATCTTTACACAGGTATATTTTAAACTGTTACCAGTCACCAGCTTCCAGAGGAACCAAATAGGATAAAGAGTAGACCCAGGCAATCCTGCTACACTGTGTGGTTGAAACTAAACAGCTAGGTTAATAATATTAGTATTCATCACGGCAAGTGGTGATGGTAGCTCATATATTATAACAGAAGGTAGCTCACAGCATCATGTTATTGTAATAGCATTGTCCTAGTAATCTAACGTATAACAAACATTTCTCATTTCAGTTTACCTAAAGAAATGGCTTTATCCTTTATATACACTTATACAGATCCAATTGAAAAAAAGTTGCTTCAGAGACATTTTTAATAACTGAACTGTTTTATTTCAATATTACAGTAAATCCTTGGTATACCTGCCTGGCTTTACCACTAAGCAAAAGGCTAAGGACTTGCAAGCGAGCACCTTTATCCAAACCATTAATAGTGGCTGCCAATTTAAATTGTTTAAGCCAATCAGTCCACTCCCTAGTTACTCCACCAAATGGATCAAATTTAAAATAGGTTTGGCAATTGGGCCTGGTAGAGCTGCTGAGTCTAATTGGGGAATTTCATCTGCAGGTACAAAGACAGGAGCATTTAAATCAATACTACGTAGCAGCCTCCATAGCTTAATACAGAGAACAAATATACAAAGAAAACAGGGAGAATAAATGATATTACCAGAACCGCTGCCACCAATTTGTACCAGATCACTGCTTTATGGAAGAATTATGGGTAGCATGGCACACAGTGGGTTACTCTGGTGGTCTGGCACAAAGCAGACGGTGACATAAACAGGTTTCCCACATAACATGTGCAGTAATCAGGGGTGTCCCTGTCTATGGTGCACCACTTGAATATTGACCAGGCCCGTATATTGTGTGTCCTTGTAAGTTGGTGTACACTTATCTGTTGCCTCAGAGTTTGTATCCAGTAAGGTAAATTCTTCCAATATCTGTCCTCCCAACAGGTGGTAACAGGGTCTTATACACAGGATATTTTGTTGCAGTCAATATCACTCCATAACACACCACCACAATCCACTTTCACTTTCTCTCCTCCTACATAGAGAGCAGGGATGTCTTGTATTTTATACTCATGACACCACCTGCAGGTTGGAGGTGGTATATAAGGAGCCTTGGTATATATGTCCATTACAATAAACATCATAGCCTGTGTAGCAGACAGAAACTTTTTTTTGGATTATACTTCCTTTCATATGGAGCAGACACAGGGGTGTGGTTTAAGCTGCCATTTGCCATTCCATTTTAAATAGGGATCTCAGCTCTGTAAGTAAGTTTAGTATTTTGTATATTTGTGTTGTACCTAATATAATTCAGTGCTAAATTTTATATAAATTTACTGATGGTCATTTAAATGGTAACAGTGAGATAGTACACACATACACTATTATTCTCAATAATAGTTATTTTGCTTTAATGAGTATTATATTTGCAGCGCAGAGGTTCTGCCATGGGCTCCAATGCCGCGCGTGCGTATGCCAATGCCTTTATGGCTTAGCAGGAGGAGGATTTTGTCTATGGGTCTCCTATCTTCGCTAGGCATTGTTTGGCCTGGTGGAGATACAGTACATAGGCGATGTCTTCCTTCTATGGCGGGGCGGCATTGGAGACCTAATAGAGTTCCATTCTTTTTCTTTACATCCTAATATATAATACACGTTAAATTGGGATAAGAGATCTGTAGACTTCTTAGATGTGAGAGGATGTGGGAAGGTCTTATTAAAACACAACTCTACCGTAAACCCACGGATTGCAATCAAATACTTATGTATTAAAGCTTCAATCCCTCACATATCGATTCCCTTCTCACAATTTTTAGCGGGTGGACCGCATAGTTAGTGAGGAAAAAGATAAATTTGATGTTTGCAGATATGAGAAGCAGATTTCGAAGGAGGGGTTATCCTCAGGCCGTCATTGATACAGCCTTTAATAAATGTGTAGAGAGGAGGGGCTGTGAGAAACAGAAGAAAAGGATATTAAAATGTATTCCCTTTGTAACTGTCTATGGTGTGGGAAGTGATAAAATTAACACTATATTGTGTAGATATTGGCACATTGTGCATAGTGCTTACCCGGATATAGAAGAATTCTGTAATCTCCCATTAGTGTCATATAGAAGGCCGTGAACTAACGCATTCAAGATGTAAAATGGCTAAAAGCAATGAGAGTACATTTTTGGGGCCATCTAGGAAAGGTATGTTTCCTTTCCTTCTGGGTTGCGCTCATTATAACTTTGTGCATAAGGGTGATAGGTTTATACATCCAGCCTCAAAGAAGGAATATGTGCTAAAAGAACACCATAATTGCAACAGTATATTCGTTGTATATGCTCTGTGGTGTCCCTGTCAATTGTTGTGTGTGTGAAACTACCCAGGACATTAAAGCTAGGATCTCCCAGCATAGGTCCAGTATTAGGGCCAAAGATAACCGGTTACCTGTTCAGAAACACTTTACAGAGAAGGGACACCTTGATACCCAATTACGTTTTATGGTTTAGAATCAGTACCTAATAATTCCAGAGGTGGCGACAGACAACTACAATTAAGGAAAAGGGAAACATGGTGGATCCACCAATTAGGCACCCTGTTGCTAGGAGGCCTAAATAAAGATTATGATCTGTTTGTATTCTTGTAATGGTAAGGTAATCCGATCTATGGTCTAGATTGTAGTATGCAGGTTTCAGGGTTTGTAATGGGAGGTGTGGGGACGTGTCATTTCCGTCAGGCTCTATTTAAAACTTTGTATTGTTGGATTATTTTTATGCTGCACTTGAGAAAGGAAACAGGAGTTTACGAAACATCTTGCTGTATTATGGTATGATCCAATAAAAGAATTGTTGCATTGAGTGCCGGAGTCCATATGTTTTTATATGCATTAAAGGCTATGTCCACAGTAAAATGTATTTTTTAATATATCATTCCCCATAGGCTCCCAGCCCCAACCGCATTATTTATTTTTATAAAGCCCCCCAAACTCTACTTACATCCCCTCTTTCTCCGACGCGCTCCCGGCCCTCTGCTTGCGAGGAAATGCAAGCAGAGGGGCGGGACCGGCAGCCACGTCTGTGATTGGCTGAGCGGCAGCCAATCACGGACGCGGCTGCCGGCTGTCACTTCCGCGTAGGAAAGCGGAGAGGTAAGTAAAAGTTTGGGGAGCTTTATAAAATTAAAAATTATGGGGTTGGGGCTGGGAGACATGGGGGAAGGAGATATTAAGGGGGATTAACGCTAGGGGAGGGATAGCAGAACGGGAGGGAGGGAGGGGGGGGAGGGGGGGAAAGAAAAAGGAAGAAGAAAAAGAGAAAAGAGCGAAAGAAAGAAAAAAAGGAAATGAGAGAAAAGGAGGAGCGAGAAAGAAGAAAAAGAACAAGGAAAGAGAGCACAATGAAAACAGTGGGGGAAAGAAAGGACGAAAAAAGAGAGAAAGAAATAAGAAGGAAAAGAAAAACGAAGAAGGAAAACAGAAAAGAAAACAAAAAGGAAAAAGGAAAAAAAAGAAAAGAAAAAAAGAGAGATAAAAAGAAAAGAAAGAAAGAAAAGAAGAAAAAAGAAGAAAAGAAAGAGAAAGAGGTAGAAAAGAAAAAAAGGGAGAAGAGAGGAAGAGAAGAAGGAAGAAAAGAATAGAAAAAAAAAAGGAAAGAAAAGGAAAAAAGAAGAAAATAGTAGAAGGAAAGAGAGAAAAAAAAAGAGAGAAGCGAGGAGAAATATGAGAAGAAGGAAGAAGAAGAAGCGGAGGGAAAAAAAGTAGAAAAAAAAGGAGGAGAAAAAGAAAAAAAAAAAGGAAAAAAAGAAAGGAGAAAAAAAGGAAAGAAAGAAAAAAAAAAAAGGAAGAAGAAAAAGAGAAGAAGAGGTGGGATAAAGAGGATATAGAAAAAAAGAGGAACAGAGAAGGAAAAAAGAAAAAGGAAAACGAAAAGAAGAAGAACGAAGAAAGAAAAGAAGAAGAAAAAAAAGAAGAGAAAAAGAGAAGGAGGAAGGAAGAAAATAGAAAAAAAATGAGAACGAAAAAGAAAAAAGAAAAAAGAAAGATAGAAAGGAAGAAGAAAAAAGGAAAGGAAGAGAAGAAAAAAACACAAATAGAAGGTAGAGGGGAAAAGAGAAGGGCTGCAGTACGCATGGCAGTGATCTCCGGGAGGCCAGTAGAGGCAGTGTCTTATATGGACCTGTAGCCTCCTGGTGGGCATTTTTTGGCGACTTTGGGGGACTACAGGAAACCAGCAATGGTGTGAGGGAAGATTAAACTACACTCCATGGGGGGCCCCCCAGTAGTTGGGTGGATTAGTTTTGGGGGTGGACATGCCTTTAAGGACTATACAGGGTTGCTCAAGTACTCCAGGACCCCAATAGTCAAAAGTGAGTGGTGTGACGACTGCATATAGCTTTTATACATACATATACACCTTCCTATATGTAATATCCTATTTCCCGGCGAGTACGGCATAAAATGCGATCTCATGCGTTCATATGGCAAAGGATGCGCAATCGCAACACACCGAAAGTGTACAGTTGTGATTGCAGCAATTCCATGTAAAAAATAATTGTATGCGCAAACAACGAGTGCAAGCGCACGCAATCGTGCTCTGTAGCCTAGTCCTTAATGTGTATGCCCTTAAATCTGCATAAAACAACCTGCATCATTTTTTCATTTTGATAGTTTTATATAGGCATCCATACTCATATGCGAAATGATAAAGGTTTGAAATTTAAAACATTAATATTTAAAAAAAAAAACTAAAACTTCACAAATATGCTAAAAATACACAGAGTAGATTTAATAAAATGTTCTATCGTTAAAATGCTGCTAAATTGCATTTAAAAGCACTGATTAGTTTGGGGCAAAATTGAGCAAAATTTTTAAACATAAGAATTTAATGAATAATCCCTTTTCGTATAGGATACATACAGTGAAAAGATATATAGAAACTTACCTTTGGCGCGATCCTCTGCTGTTCACACCTGACAGCTCCTGACACTACAATTAGACACAGGGAACCTTGGCATCCAGTCCCTTCTTGGCCACCTCTCCTGCCAATTATATAGTATCTATAAACAAGAAAATGGGCTGTCATCCTATTTCCTTTAAGGGGTAATCCCATGCTTTATTAGTGCAGACCACAGTACACATGACGTTCCGGCTCAAAGTCCTTCTATCAATTGTTAACAGTGTCAACAGTAATAGAGAATTGGCACCTTGTTAAGCTATAGACACTCTTGGATATAAAATAATACACTTTTATGGCTACCAAAATTTTGAAAACACAAGCCTTTTGAAACATCTAAAGGTGGCACATAGACTATGAAAGATTTTTTATTTACCGAGCGATCCCACAAACATTGAACGACCGATCCTCGGATTGCCTTTCCTGTTTTTCTTTGCAACCGACATGCGTAAATCCCATTAATTTTGGTGATCGCATTCCGGTGCACAAACAAGAACGGGAAAGGCAGGTTTCTGAAGGATCTGTCTAATGTCGTGGGATCGCTCGGGTTGGGGTAGTAAAAATCTTCTAGTCTATAGCCACCTTTGTGTTTTAAACAGCCTTGCGTTTTCAATATTGTTAGGAAGCACTGTTATTAAATAAAGGTCTTATTTAGAATCTTTTGGTCAATAATTTGAGGTGCCATTTAGGGTACTGGGGAAGTTTCTTTACCTCAACTGTCCCCTTTTCAGTAATATGTGGTTTAACATTGACCCCTGTCACTGCCCTGTTGAGAATTTCCTACCAAATAAATAAAAGGGGGTGGACCAGTGTCAAGTGGTGTAACTATAGTTTTATGGGCTGTACAAGCTTTCTGGCACATGATCACCATAGATATTTCCAGTGGACTGTGAAAGGAAAAGACGTTCATCTTGTTGGGAAGGCTTCATTGAGTATCTTCAAGAGTGGTCTGGATAAGTTGTCTAAAAATTGAAAAAAGATTGAACTATGTCCATCCCATTTATAAACTTTTGCGTATGTAGGGCTCCCTCCCCCCAACCGTCGTTATTTCCGCAAAACCTCCCCCGATATTACGTTACTTTGCCTCTCTCACGGACATTCAAAGTCACCCAGCCTCTGCTGCATGAAACCAGCGGGGTCGGACTGGACCCCGGGGAAAGAGCAATGCAAGAGAGTATCGGTGGAGTTTTGATTCAAATACTTATAGCGTTAGGGGTTGAGGAAAGGGAGCCCGTACACTACAGAAATTTACATCTAAGGGGAAGATGAGAGAAACAGGGAGGGAGGGGAGGGCTGCAGTGCGACATGTATTTTACTCCCGGAGGAGAGGACAGGAGGCCCTTAGGACTTAAGCCAGGCTCAGTGTCACTTTTTTGGACTTTGAGGGACATTGCAGGTAGAACGATTTGGAGCAGGGATGTAAGTAAGGATTTGTACTACAACTACACAGTGGGCCAGAAGTGGTTAAATGTTGGATGTGGGGTTTGTTTATTTGTTTGGGGTGGACAATCGCCTTTCGAAGTATTGTTGATCCGGAACTCTTTCCATTTTTGAGTCCGATGAAGAATGTCCTCTATTTGAACCTTCCAATACTAATGTACACCTTTCTGGCTCTTGACCTTTGGCATTGTCGCACCTTGTCTGGCTTAGATCCCAGCTACAGTGGATATTATTTCTTGACACTGGCTTTGCTTAACACAATCAATCTACGTGTCCATTTATTTTGTCATAATTATAGAGATCCACAGACGTAAAGCTCATGAAATTATTCCATATGTGCTTTATTAGTTTAATTACAATTTACATAGTTATATAACAGGATTAGCAATGTGTACACTTATAAAATGTTACATCAAGCCAATAGAAAAAAACCTGTAAACTGCAAATTGAGTTCTTCGAAAACTTTGATTAGTAAGGTAAATTGTGTGCAAAAGAAAAATATTAAATAACACATGATTGAAAGGCTTAGATTGAACGATAAATTAATACATTGTTAACCACTGAAACTTTCGCGGACGATTCGCTGTGGGACTAGGACTGGGGGATGGTGCAATTTAATTTTGGCTTTAAACATGCGCTCTCTACCCACACAGTGAAAAAAACCTTTTTAAAAATATGGTCTTTTATTAAATTTTCGTGGAGAGTTAACTTAAGCACAAAATTAAGGAAAAACATGCCAATGGGGGGCAATAATAGAGGCCCCACTAGGCGTGCTTGTGCTTCTGTCTGAAAATACAACGCAGGGATGCACCATTGTTGGTTGCATGATTACATGTGTGTTGTGATTTAGGACACAAAAGATTGCCAAAAATTGTAATGGTGTTTCTTTTGGTTGCAATGGGGCCTCACCTTACAGGGAAATGTTTCATGCAAATAGAAAAGAATGGAGTGGACCCATCCAACATCTCTGATCAGTAGAAATTACTGTTGATATGACATTCCACTTGTAGTGTGCATTCTGGGGAAAAATGTCATCTCATGTTGCCATTAGTAGCTGACATTTCAAGGTCCTCCAGGTCACAGATACAGTGTGTGTGTGTGAGAGGAAACTGGAAGTCCCTTCCCTCCCAGCTGTAGAGTGAAGATAACCAGGACCAAGGTAAGCGAATCTCAGTTACTATACCCCCTTTGGTGGATCCTCCCACAAGCAGGCACCTTTTGGCTCCCTCCTCATCTGGGGCCCATTGTGGACCCTCCCCGCAGGCCCACCCATGGGTACCTCTCACTCCACCCACCTCCGCCCCCCCCCCACGCACACCTTAAACCCACATCCACCCTACAGAAAACAGTTTAAAAAAAGGCTCTGTTGCAAGTGTTTCTGAATGTGGGGGGCATGGGGGAACCACGACTGGGAGGAGCCCTAGGGGGCTGCAATTGGAGGCTGCAAAGGGAAACTGAGAGAGGGTCCCTGTACGCCCCAAGGGGGATGGTGGGCCACATACCTGCGATTGGGAGGGCTATGGGGGGGCCTGCAAGGAGGGTCCACAGGGCCCATAAGTGAGGGGCCACAGGCCTACAAGTTGGAAGAGTACAGTCCCAGGAGTGGGAAGGGTCATGGGGGCTGCAATGGAAAAGGGGCCATGGGCCAGATGGAGGAGACGAACAGGGAAGAAGAAACTGTCACAGAACACAGAGCAGAAGACAGGGGGATCTGAATGCTGATTACATAATCACACCTAATATCTCGAAACTATGTACAACATAACTAAAATAAGAAAGTAAATGCAAAAATACTCGGGAAAGCAATTCCGGTTCAATTTACCTAAAAGTAATTTTTGGAGCATAGTTACCGGAGTAGAGGCTCGTTTCCACACGAGACATGCACCAAAATGAACCACAATAGACAGGCTGTTGTTTTGAAGTGTCCATTTCGTTATATTTCTTACTTAAAGCGCGTCCTTTTGAGCGATTAGGGGCAGCGTGCAATTTTTTTTAGACGGACCAGGTCCAATGTGGACAGCTCCTGATATCTGTTCATTCTATAGCCACACAGTGAATCGTGTGAAAGGTAGTACTTATAGGGCTATGTACCGGAGAGTCGCTATCGCTTCTATTGCCCCCCTTTAGGCAAAGCACTGAGTTATATGGCTGTCTGTTGCATTGAGGACTGGGTTTTTTCTTTGGAATCTTTAAATGGCCAGTTAATCTGTTGCCATTAGAGATTACGCTTCTTAAAAAGACCCGTTAAAAACGCTCGTACATTGTTGCGTCAGTTGCGTGGATAACTGCGCGTGTATTTGGGCCTAAATCACGTTTACGCTGTGGTACATTGTTAAGTGACTTTAAGACCAAAGCCATAACGGCTCTTGGTACATTAGCCTTGTTTAGTTCCTGTGCTCCCACAGAATTGATTGAACCAACGGCATACCTCCAGTCCTTTAATCAATGCTAATTAGGAATAGTTCATTTCCTTTTACTTTCCAATTTGGCCCATGGTATAAATACATTCTTCTGAAACATCATTTCCTTTTTGCAGGACCCCCACATACGAGACCGTTATGGTTTTGAACCTTGACCAGCACCCTGGTTTGATTCCAGTATAGCGATGCGGATGTGCCATAATCGAGTGGGTTTGACCCATCCAACAGGTCCATCAAAAAAAATTACATGTTAGGAAAAATGATCAAAGGTAGTGGTGCATTTCGGAAGAAGAAGACCATTCAGAACCTAAATGTCCAGCTCACTAATGTCAAAAAACAGGGAACATAAAGGGGTAATAACTGATTTTTTCATAATTGTGAAAATGGTTGTAGAATAAACCTCCAGTGTTGCCAGATTAGGTTCCTTTAAATGAAAGCTACAGATCAAATTACATTTTGGTTTAGGCAAGCAATACATTACCAGGGAATAGACAGGGGTGTAGTAAACTGATTTTTTCAAAATGTAAGAAAATATGTAGAATGACTAGGTATAATAATGATATTGTCCACTGAACTTTCCCTTTAAGGCCAGCATATAAAAATAGCCAACCATTGCTGTGCTTTTATTCTAAAGGCCTGTGACTGATAAAAACAACACAGTAATAAGGCAAAACACCACCAGTACCGTAATAGCAATCCATTAGATCCAAGGGGTAGGCCTGTTATCAGCCACGTTGTGGGAGGAAAACGCTCATCCAGTGATCAACGAAAACCACTGTTGGGTTTAACCAATACTCCTATACTTTATTTAGAGAGATGATCTAGCTGCTGGCCACCGATGTGTGCGGGCAGTTTTCTAACCAAGACAAACCGCTTTCAATAAACCAGTGATTCATCTGCTATAATATGCACTGTGTACCAAGCATAAAGGGCAGGTCCACCCCCAAATCAAAATTTTCCCCAGTGCTGGCCCCTCTGTATACAGTTGCAAGTAAAGTATTTAAACTCTTTGGAATTGTATGATGTTCTGCACAAAAAAGTGGCATAAAATGTGATCTGATCTTCACAACATAGACAATCACGGTTGATCTAAAGGACACTTTACTGTAAAAATCTACTTTTAGAAATGAAAGTACCTGTGCAGGGAGGTAGGAGGTAGGATTGATTATAGTTGAGGCGATACAACACATGAGTTTTACATCTGACAAAAAGCACCCAGGAGACCTTGCAGAGCAGTTTTCTTCAATGCTGCACTACTCTTTATGAGAAAGGACATTGGAAGCTAGAAAGTACCAATCCTACCTCTCTGCCCAGTACTTTTCATTTTTAAACTATTTTTGAAAAAAGTTTATAGCACCATAGTTCACCTTTAAACTAAACACCACATAAATAATTAAATGTTTTCATGTTTTTATTGAACACACACATGTACACATTTACAGTGCAGGTGTGAAAAAGTAATGTGAATGCTCCTTTGGCAGCAATAACTTCAACCAAATGTTCCCTGTAGCTTCAGATCAGACCATCCTGTTTACAGAACTGTTATCAGCATATTCTTGGGATGTCTGGAGCTGTGGGATCGCATTCTGGAGGTCAGTGCCACAGCATATCATAGGTTAAAGTCGAGCAAATGGCCCTCAATAGCACATTTTCTCTGTTAAAGCCATTGTTGTTGATTTACTTCTCTGAGTTTAGGTTGTTGTCCTGTTTGCAACCCCCATCTTCTGATTAGCTTCAGCTGCTGGACAGATGGCAAAACGCCCCAAATCATGAGTGCCCCCACAACCATACTCACCAGTAGGATGAGGTTTTGATGTTGGTGTGCTGTGCTAAACTGTGCTAAACTGGTGTGGTGTTTCTTCCAAACAACTTCTGTCCACAGAATATTTTGCCAGTCACGCAAGAGTCTGAGAACATCCAGGTGCTCTTTTGCAAACTTTAAACATGCAGCAATGTTCTTTTTGGACAGCAGAGGTATCTGTGTATCTCCCATGAAATCCATTCTTGTTTAGTGTTTAACGTATTGTAAATTTGTTGAGGTTGTTAGAAGATGCCAGACTTTAGCAGGACACTCTATGATCGTCATTACCTCATTGAACAGGACGGCCACTCCTAAGGGAGAGTAGCCACAGCGCTGACCTTTCTCCATTTCTAGACAATTTGTCTTACCGTGTATTGATGAACAGCACAGGCTTTGGAGATACTTTAATTACCCTTTCCAGCTTTATGCAAGACACACAATTCTTAATCGTAGACCTTGGAGAACTCTTGTTGTGAAGCATCATTCACATCACATGATCATTACATGCTTCTTAGGAAAGCAAATCCAAAACTGGTATGTGTTTTTTATAGTGCATGGCAGCTGTAAACCAACACCTCCAATCTATCTTATTGATTGGACTCAGTTGGCCGAACACCTCAGCTTGATGCATTTTACACCTGCACTGTGAAGTCCACGGTGTGTTCCAATAAAAACATGGAAACTTTATTTGTGTGGTATTAGTTTAAGAAGATTGTCTATTGTTGTGTGACTTAGGTGAAGATCAGATCACATTTATGACCAATTTGTACAGCAATCTATATAATTCCAAAGGTTTACATACTTTATTTGCAACTGTAGATTTAAAAAATCACTTACCTTACATCCCTGCCCCTAATGGTTCTCCGGCTGTCATGTCCAAAGTCCAGGAAACTAAGAGTAGGAGTTGTCTTCCTGTCCAAAGGTCTCTGCCTCCTTGTGTTGCCTCCAGAAGGATGCCGACATGCGCAGGAGCCCCCCCCCCCCTCCGCATCCATCTGGCTGCCCTTCTACCTAGCATGAAACCTTTTAATATAATGTTCCCCTGGTGGTCCCACACAACCGCCGCGTTAAGACTAAAAGCTTCCAATATACTTACAGACTTTCCTTCCCGCGCAATCTCACAGTCGGCAGACGTCATCTGTGATATTGCATCTGCCACTCTCTGCTGTTTCTGGTTATCAGAGAGGGGAGAAGATAACTGCGGGAGCAAAGAACTGTAGTAAGAAGTGGAAAGGTTTTTTTTAGTATTAACATGGCGGTGGTTGGGGTGGGGGAAAGCCTGAGGAACATTATATTAAATGCTACATTTTTGGGTGGACATGCCCTTAGTGGATTACAGCGTTTAGGTCTCTAAAGCTACATATCAAAAGAATGTTTTGGATGAGGCCAAGAAATATACTATCCATTGCATTTTATACAACAATGGTCATTGACTTAATTGTATGATAGTGGAAAACCCCATGTTGTAAGGTAATTTCCATATTAGTAAGGTTAATTTCTCTCGAAAGCAAGCAAGCATTAGTTATACATTTATTGTTCTATCAATATTAGCGACACGGTAGAACTTGTTAATAACCGTGTAAGGTCCACCAGGGATGGGTGTTCACATAAGCGGTTCAAAAACCCTCCTTAGTCCTTTAACCAAGGAACACTGTTTGGACTCTGCCCAAGAGACCCACATGAGATTTTGCGCCTAAGGCAAATGCCTTCTCTGCCCTTCACTGTGAGACTGCATTAACACAAGGGCTTGCAGATAATCTAGGTTTACAAATCAAATACTATTACTCTAGAAATAGTTAAAGGGCATCCACCATTTTTAAAAACAATTCTGTAACCGCTATAGTACTTTGTAAAAAACTCAGCCGATCACTACTATTTTTTCCCCGGCGTTCTGTCACGGCCCTCTGCTTGCATGAAACTGCAAGCAGGGGCTGGACCGGCAGCCACGTCCATGATTGGCTGAGAGGCGCCAATCACGGATGCGGCTTCCGGCAGTACAGAATAGCGGGGGAAACAGGTAAAGTAAGTAGTGATTGGCTAAGTTTGTTTTACAAAGTACTATAGTGGTTGGAGGTGGGAGCCCTACACTACAAAAGGGATTTGGAGTTAGGGGGAGGGAGAGGGAGGAAGAGCTTCTCTGCGCATGTCATAATTCTCCCGGAGGAGAGACAGGAGGCAGAGACCATTGGGACATGGCAGGCTCCTGCTGTTCACTTTTCGACTTTGTAGGAACATGCAGGGCAGTCATTTGGAGCTGGGATGTAAGGTAAGGATTTTACAGCACTACACAGTGGGGCCGGTAGTGGGTTAAAAATGTAGTTTTGGCATGGTGGACATGTCTTTAAGAAATCCCAGGGAAGATAAACAGTTATATTCAAATTCCACCACACTTGGTCCCACAGAGTTATACTCTATTCTGTCCAAATACCTACTATGTTAAATGTTCCCAACACTTTCTCCTCGCAAGCAGTTCCACAAAGTGACAGCCTCTGCATCACATCATGTGGCAGTAATTTGTGATCACATTTAAGCGAATGGACATGCCATCAGCACACTGTGCAGAACCATCTCTTTGACTGCAGTCCTCATCATACCAGGTTACAACAACACCCAACACCCATTCTGTGGCATTTTCATTAATTACCGTACAACAATAACTTCAACTTCCATCAGCTGTGAGGGATTAAAGTATCCCCAATGACTCCATCTATGATGACACATTCTACGGTTATGTATAAACTGAATTAGGCTTTTTTTTTAAAAAACTCTTAAACGGCTGCAGAAACCTGTTACTCAACGCTGCAAGCCATCATTGGAAGTAGCCTTTACTTCTAGAAGATAGTAATAAACCTGCAGGTTCTGTGGAGCCATTCAGACAATTAAAAAAAAAAAAAAATAAACAGCTACAATGTGAAATGCTGCTGCACAGAAGCAGATGAGCCCCCATAACCGTTTACACCACTGAACCACAACATTTTGCTGTTCATACATTTACCAAAAATGTACATTTTACTTACACACGCCCAAACCCTCGACCATGGCTCTCCTGTCCACATCTGCAGTTTTTGGGTCTGGAAGTCAGTCTCTCTCTCTTGCTCTATGATATGATTATTTTTATATAGCGCCACTAGGCGCGTATCGATGTACAATACAGAATACAAAAAGTCGTACAAATATATAAATAAGTATGAGCATCATAAAATATACAAATGCTTGTTGAAACATGTAACATGATAAACAGGTCCCTGCCCCATGAGCTTACAATCTAATTAATTGGTATATATTTAACATTCAGCAGAGAAGGGTTTTAACGGTTGCTGAGGGATTGGGCTGGTTAAGTAATGATAGAAGCATTTTTGATAAAGTAGGGATATTCGGTGGAGATTCAATAAAGTTCTTATAGTTATAAATGGTGCTAACCAATCAGATCTTTTTTAACATTGTGAAGCTAACATCTGATTTGGGGCAAATTAGCATTTGGTTGAGGCAAAATTAGCACTATTTTAGAACTTTATTGAATAACCATGATTGTGTCGAGGCTGGGATGGGACCTGCTTGTAAAAGTGGTGAGTGTGGACAGCCCTTTTATCATAGAAAAAAAAATATATATAATTTTTTAGAATAATGGGCGTATTATAGACCTGCAGTATTGCTTTTAGTTCAGTCTTAGAACAGCATGCGGTAGTAAAACTACCACAATGGTATTCTATGGGGATCATAAATTTCTACGATTTCATTATCGTAGATTTACGATCGGTATCGGTAACTTACGATTGTATCGTAAATGAACGCTAACGGTTTGTAATTAACGATCGTTTAAACCGATCGGAAATTAACGACCAATTTTAACGATTGTTTTACCAATCGTTAAAGGCATGGTATCGCTAAAAAGCGATACTGCGCCTTTAAAAATACGGCTCAGAGGGTCAATATTGTTTTAACAGTATGTATGATTGTGATTTTAGACAGAAGCCTTTGGGGAGGAGGAATGTGTTCTTATGTGTTTTTCTTGATGTACATTTTGAATACTATAAATACATAATAATTTACATTTTATACTGAGTTGGCCATTCGTTGACTAAATCACGTCAAATTGTTTTCTTTGGAAAAAAAGTTTTTTTTTTTTTTTTATTAGATTCTGCTGGACTATATTTTTTGTTTTGCTAATTTTGGGAAATATTTACACAGCCCTGTAACCATTCTCAGTTCTTTAAGAGACTTTGATTAACAAAATGTAGGAAAACTTTGAATATGGTCCATTATATAAATGCATTCTGCATATTGATATCCAATGTCTTGGAAGACACTAAGCTCACTGCATACAAACCAGTTTGTGGCAACTTTTGCTTATGACATGGGGCATTATTATTATGTGGAATTGTAGGCAATTGTAGTATTGTATAAAAAGGATGCAAAGGTTAGCAACAAGGCTATGGAATTCAAGCAATAAATTATTGGTACCGACGTAAGGTTGGCCATGCATATGCATGTATAAGTAAATTCTGTCACATCAGCAGTGTGTATGGACCAATACCAAAGCCACATCATCACCGTTTGCAGGCTTACTTAATTACAAAAATTACAATTAACCAATAACAACTCTCTATACTTAATAGGGAGCTGAAAATGTCAGATGTGTAATAACCAAATTGGAAGGCCCCAAATCATATTATGTAACTATTGTACTAAATCGTGCAGGTACTCCCCCATAAATGCTAATATATACACCAAAAAAAGAAAACAAAAACGTATGGACACAACTGACACCATAATTAAAAAACAATTTTATTAAACCTCCAACAAAACATTAAAACATCCCCCTAGGTAATCTTGCCTACCTAGATAATATACCAGTCTATTGTGGAATCTAAATAAATGTATACACGTGAATTTTTAATGGCCCTCGATCCTCCTTGCCTCCTAGTCATGTGCACCGTGTATAATCAGCCATGTCCCACACCTTTTTTAAAAAAATTCTGTAGTGTAGGGCTCCCCCCCCCACCCCCTATAGTAATTTGTCTAAAAACTCCCCCGATCATTACTTACTTTGAGAGGCAGCAATCACGGACGCGGCTTCCGGCTGTGCAGAACATCGTGTGAAGAGGCAAAGTAGTGATCGGGAGAGTTTTTTAGACAAATTACTACAGCAGTTGGGGCTGGGGGAGGGAGCCCTACACTTCAGAAAGAAGGTTTATGCTAGGGGGAGGGAGGTAAAACTGGTTGGGATACGAGGTCTGCAGTGCGCATGTCATGTTTCTCTTTCCCGAGGAGAGACGAGGAGCAGGGTCCAATATGGACTCGGCCAGGCTCCTGGTGGTCAGTTTTCTTGAACTTTGGAGTGACATTGTAGAACCATTTGGAGCAGGGATGTAAGGTAAGGATTATTCTACATTACCAGTGGGCCAGTAGTGGTGTTAAAATTGTTGACCCTACCATTTGGGTTATGGTTTTTATTTCTTTTAACTGTCCATTGATGGTTAGTCTGTGCCCACTGCAGTCTCGGCTCTGTTTGTTCTTGGCTAACCAGATTAGAACTGGCATAGACTTCTGGTGTTGTCGCTCAAGAGCTTAAGATTAAATACGTATATACTCGGATATAAACCGAATTGTTTTACCTTTAAAATCATCTTGAAAGTCTCCCCTCGCTTTATACACGGGTCTGTGCTGATCTGGATGCTACTGGACAAAAATCACATAGGCCTGGGAAACAAAAGCTGTACCCTTGTAACACAGAATCCTCTTGATTTCAGTGGGTCAAGTTGAGTTTAAATGAAAGGCCAGTTTCCTACACTTCAAAACGAGTCATCAACCACCTCTCTACATGCTCCACAACCAAAATAAACAGAAATGACTGACCAGAAGGTAATGGGTGGGAGGCTGACTTGCGACATCCTGAGGCTTCTCCTGCACAGTGCCACCAGGGAGCACAGCCGCAGACTCCCTCAGTGTGGAGGGAGACAGGAAAGTCCCTCCTCCTCTCTGCTGTGTGAAGTCCTGAAAGTCCTGACAGAAAAGGTAAGGGAATCTACAGCCCTTCTCTTCACTGTGTGAAACAGACTTTTTCAGACACTTTCTCACTCTGCCTGAAAAGGCTGATAACACCGGTATGGGGGTCTGAGTAACCCACAGTACCCACGATAGGCAGGGCTTAGGCACCCGTGAGGGGCGGGGCTGGGCTTATGTACACATGGGTGGGCGTGTCTTAGTCACCCGCGAGTGGGCGGGGCACATGTAAGATAATGGGCCATGAGGGGCCTGCAACGGAGGGACCATGGGGTCCATGAGTGGGAGGGACCAGGGGGCTGCAAAGGAGAGGAGGAGACACAGGACAGATTATCCTGACAGTTCAAAAATAAAATCAATACAAAGAGCTTCATATAATCTAGAGCAAATGTAAGGATTTGCCATCTTAAAGGACAAGTGTGCTGTTTTACACAGTAAAAGAGAAGGCTGTAGATTTCCTTACCTTCTCTGTCAGGACTTCACACAGCAGAGAGTAGGAGGGACTTCCTGTCTCCCTCACACACTGAGGGAGTCTGAGGCTGTGCTTCCCCAGCGGCACTGTGCAGGAGAAGCCTTAGAATGTCACTCACTCCCACCCATTAACTTCTGTCAGTCATTTCTTTATACCTTGGGCTGTGGAGCATGTAGAGAGGTAGTTTGATGACCCGTTTTAAGGTAGGAACTGGCCTTTCATTTAAACTTAAACTTGTTTGGAGACCACAGTTCCCCTTTAACTGCAATAATTTAGTCTTCTAAACCTTAGAAAGAGGTTTAAAAATTTAATGGAGCATTTTTAATTTTTTTTTTTTTACAACACAACATATTAATAGTGACAGATATAAAAAAAAGTGTGGAGCCTGAACATATCATTCAAGGGTGAAAAATATGTTCTCATATAAGGCATGGATATACAGTATGGATCTATATATCTCATTGTGAATAAAACAAAACTACATCTCCGCTCTCTCTATACTGAATGCGTTTGTGTTGCTGCATGATTTCAATCCAGAATTTGTTTTGCTCAAGCTCAGCCCTCAGCAGACTATCTGACTCTCTGTGAGGCAAGCATGCTCAATAATTCCTATGAGGCAGGCATTATGACAGGGAATTTCTCACCATGCAGTTCACGTACCAACTGTCACCATTTCTGGGCGCTCCACTCGCTCCTTCTGATCTGACAGCTGCGTTGCCCCTCCTCTCCCGACCACGCACCTATCTTTGGCACATGCGCGCCAATACAAAAGATAGGCGCCGCGATCGGGAAAGCAGGACAGTGCGGCTGTCAGATCAGAAGGACCTGCGAGTGGAGCACCAGGTAAGGTAAGTACCGCTGTGTCCCCTGAGCAAATTATTATTCACAGGGAGGTGAGAATAAGCGTTCTCACCTCCCTGTGAATAATAGAAAGGATTGGCAAACACTTATTTTTTTTAAGTTTACAGTTCCTTTAAAGATTGCCTTCTGATTCTATATTGTTTTGAGGCTTATTTGGACTTTAAATGGACAGCAGAATTCCCATAAAATAATAGCCATACTGGATTTGGCTATTACTGTATGGGATTTCTGCTGTCCATTTAAGGGCAACCAAACCCTCAAAATAATACAGAATCAGAGGCAGTAGTGGTCATAATTTCTACCCTCAAATCAGGTTTTACAAATTTTTTCAGATAAAAACAGGTACCTCGACTTTATATTTGGAACGACTTTAATTGAGTATATACAGTACTTGTACTACCAGGTTGGAAAACCAGTTTGAAATAATGGTCCCTTTTCTGGTCTCAACAATGTTTACTTAGATAGAGGCTGTCTTATATTCCCCAAAGGGTGGTACTATAAAGCATGGTTTACAAAATTGTCAAAATGTATTTATCTTACAGAAACATGGGTACTATCTGATAAGGGCGGAGAAGGAAACTCAGCTGGTTCCAAGGAAAACTGTTAAGCTGGGTACACACCTAACCGCCCACCATTTCAGTGATCGGTTGATCGGGCCGAAATATCAGATGGTTCTCGTGCGGCTGCAACTGACCATTCAATTGTCCAAATTGGACTAGTCCGCAGATCGGTCTTGGCAAACTGTTGGTTGTGGCTCCTTTGTGAGTGAGGGAGGAGGGATGGGTGAAAAAGTACAGAGAGATCAAAACCGCTTCTAAACCTAGATCAGGATGTGCATGCTGTAGCCCTTCAGATATTTGGAAATAAAACTCCCATTCCACTACAAGCAGAAGGCTACCAAACAATGCTGTTAGTTCATATTGAAGTATATTAAGGATTACTAGATGCAGATCCTCAACTCGGATCATGTATAGTGCTAATACTAATTCTCATCATTCTTAGCAGCATAGGACAGCTTATTCCAGAGCAAATAGTATGGCTCACTTTAGGAATGCCTGTAGGTAAGTCAGCATTGCGGTCTTGGGGTGTTCGTAGGTGGACTACTTGAACTTTTAATCATAAAAACATATCAAATAATTTTTCTGTACTTGCAACATTAGAAGAAACACTGGGCCCTATCTTTTTTGTGATCGTTTTCTGATTGTAAAATAATTGAACCAGGTAACGTTTAAAGATAAAACTGCCCATTGATAAGTCTGTCATTTGATAGAATCCACGATCGGACAACAAATCAATGAATGTCTAATCAGTGTATGGCCTGCATAACTGATAAACTGAGGTTATTATGTTATCTGCCATCCCCAGCACATTATTTATCCAAAATTGGAACCAAGTTGATAATTTTGGGAGTGTGTCATTTCTCAGCTATTTACATGGAGTTTGGAATTGTGATGTATTGTTTACGAAAGTAAAAAAAAAACAAAACTCACAAATATTAGTGGTCTAGGTTACAGGGTCCTGCTTTATTCTGTGCACATTTTATGAATTGATCCTTTTCCATTATGGGATACATACTGTACTGCTAAGATACATGCTACTACTATATTTTAAGATTTCTAAGTATACTTAATGTGCTGTGTAATAAGTGTATATATTAAGTAGCATTGACAGAACATGTGTCTTGGGGCTTTAGTAAAGAATGCAGCTAATTAGTGTTTTTCTTCCTAATAAATAAAATCTTTATTTTGCAACCATTACATGAATGAGCATGATATATAATAGTGTTAAGGGTGTAGATAGTGTAGTTACCCCTGTAGTATCCCCGTCTGGTCCTGAAGTAGTTTGATTTCCTTAAAGTCTCCACGTTGTTGTGCTGATGATCAGGTTGAGCCTCTGGCTGTCAGAGTATTAGCTTCCCTTTCACACTCCACATAAGACTGCCAATCTAACATTTCAATTATTATAGGAATCTCTGCATGTAGATAAGTCACAGATCCCAATGACCAATGTTGATGTCACATTCACACCTTGCCCTGATAACAAGGTGGAGCCCAGAAGCCAAGCAGCTCTGCCCCCTCCTGTTGTGTCACAGCACCAGAGAAATAAAGTCAGTGTCCCTGAGCTTTTTGTTGCAGCTGCCAGCTAATGTAGAGTCCCCCTCTCTGCTTAGGAACAATCGCTCTGCTATGCAGGCTGGAAACATGCCCATATAGAATATGCATGGATGCAACATTGCTGGGTCTGCAACTGAACAACCGAACAACTGACCTGCCTGCCCCGGCACCAAGCGAATCCAGCAGCTTTCTCCTATCACGTGATGTTAGTGATCCGTTCCCAGCACACAACACTTCTCTCACAGTCTCTGTGCATAACCAAGGTCTTTGTTTAAAGACACAGCGACCTGTCAAGTGCATGACAGCCCCCAGCATTAATCCTTCTTACCTACGATTAGCGGCATCTAGTGGCCAGGAGGAATGTTAGCACCCTCACTGTTTTGATTGATATATATATAACCATTTATTATTATTGTTACAAAGACACATTTAATGTAGATTATTTGAGAAGATTTTTTGTGCTTTGCTGATCTGCAGCAACCAACGACAGGCATTTTAAAACTATAAAACTTAGTAAAAGTTCGAAAGTCTGGGGCGTAGCTACCAGGGGTGCAGGGGATCCGACCGCACCAGGGCCCTTTGCCAGAAGGGGCCCCATTTTGTGCTAAGGTTTCAAAACTACCAGTCTGTGTGCCAACTGTTTTACCAGTGGTCTGTTGTAGAAAGCATTTTTACCATTGTCTGTGTGCCAATCATTTAACCATGTCTGGCTGTGTGCAGTGCCAGTTTTCCAACCAGTTTATCAGTGTCTGCATGCCACGCATTTAACCAGTCTTTGTGCCAACTATTTACTAGTGGTATATACAAAGCATTTTACCAGTCTCTGGTGTGCCAAGCATTTTACTAGCATCATTTGGTTAGTATTTAGAAGGTTTGAGGATCTAAGTTTAGAAATACTGTTTGAATCTGATTGAATATTTTTGCCAGGTGTATGGGTAAGGATATTTGTCTGTTTTAAATGAGTGCCTTTAAAAAAAATGTTAATGGTGAATTTGGATGGTTTTTATGGAAATTATTATTTGGTTTGCGTTGCTGATTTGTGTTTGCGGCGGTGTTGGGGGGCCCATCCCGAACTTTGCATCAGGGCCCATAAGTCTGTAGCTACGCCACTGTCTATAGTTCTAAAACAGACTCATAAGTGAAAAGGTTCTGATAAAATTCAGTTAAAGGACATGCAACCCCCCGAAAACTAGCTGTCTTGTTTGAAAAGGTTTCTGCCCCTTAACTGTCCTCCGGGAGTAACTCAGCAATGCGCAGTAAATCCCTTTATCGCCGTATTCAAGGGTTCCAGGATTCCGCATTCCAGGTTTGGCTGAATTCAAAGGTTAGCGAATGCTACATTTGAAGGTTTATCGCTGAATTCGAGGGTTACCAAAAGGCGCATTTGAGGGTTATGACGGCATTCGAGGGTTAGTGAACGCTTAATTCGAGTGGTCATAACCCTCGAAGTGGCAGTGACAACCCTCGAATGTAGTGTTTGTTTTTACCCTCAAACGAATGCCGCATTCTAGGGTTATGGAGCGCTAGGTCGCAGGTTTATCGATCTTGAAAATTTGGTAATTATCGAAAATATGTCCGCAAATTTGGAAAACTGCGAGTTCTAAAAAGTCAAAAGTTTGTGCGAACCCATAAAATCCATACACCCCCCGACACCTGGTACTCCAATCTAACCCCACCAGGAACCATACCCCCCCAGCAGCTTGAATATATAGTGAATCTGTCCTCACCCAACTAACTCTTTCCTCATGTTACATGTTTCAAGCACATGTATATTTCATGATGCACATACTTATGTTTATTTATGTATTTATTGTCCTCCTTGTGTGGATTTTTGTATTCTTATATTGTACAGTGATGTGTCCCCAAGTGGCGGTATATAAACATGTACATACATGTATATGGCCCTTATCTGACACTACCTCTCCTGTTAATTATCCCTCCAATCTCTGTCCCTTCTCCCCTTGGTTCATGTGCACTGGCCCTTCTATCACCACCTCACTCCTCATGTGCACCCAACTGGTGTTTTCAGCTTGTAGTCATGTGGCCAGCTTCTGTCAACATTAAGGACAACAAGGGTTCTCACCCCTGGGTTCAGCTTTTAAGTCATGTACTTTAACAGCGTGTCTTCCTATTGGTCAGCTGCGGCACAATACAGTGTGCGTGTGATTGGAACTTCTAGGGAAGTACAGAAAGCTGAACCCAGTGGTGAGGGATCTAGTGGATTAGATCCTCACCCTGGGTACTTTAAGGTTTGAACAGGGCATAGTTGTAATTTAATATTCCCATTCTCAACTGAAATTTTTTATTTGGCTGTACAAGTACTTTCTATTTTTCGCACCATTTCTCAATCGGCCCAGCAAATCAATGAATGACACCCGAGT
Organism: Hymenochirus boettgeri; assembly: GCA_019447015.1. NCBI lineage: Eukaryota > Metazoa > Chordata > Amphibia > Anura > Pipidae > Hymenochirus > Hymenochirus boettgeri. The sequence goes on along the minus strand of CM033471.1, from coordinate 201,235,674 downwards.
AAACGCATACACACGACAACTAGCAGCCAAAATGAAACTTGTGAGTACGCCATATGCTCTGGTGTTAGGTCTTGTCCTTCTAATCATATTTTTGTACCTAGCTTTATCGATGCAGTTGGTCACATTGTATTCAGGTTTTAAATTCTGGTGTAAGCTTACACACGTATGATGTTAACTGCGACCCACGTGTGTGTTCGTGCACGCGACGAAAGGCCGTTTCAGCCGATAATCACACGTGTGTATGTGTTCTGTCAGGGGTCATTTGTCAATTTGCCATGGTGGATCAATGAACGACCCCCGACAGAACGCATATACATGCACAATTATCGTCCGAATAGGCAGTTTGTTGTGTGAGTTGGAGTCGCTGCTAACATTGTACTTGTGTACGATGTTAGCAGATCTACAATGTTTGTCCCAGTGTAAACCTCTGAGATTTGGTTGCAGTCTCCATGTTTAAACCCCCTGTAGCTATACCCTTAATGTCAAGATGCTGCACTAGGAACTGATGTAATATTTTCTTGAATCAGTGTGACCCTTAAATCCCTAATCCTTTGTTCCTATATTTTCCATTTTTGAGAAGCATTACATTTGTTAGGCAGCGATCAAGAGGTCATGGGTAAGCTAAAAAGGATGGAGCAGAATGTCTTTATTCAACCTCCAAAACTATGTTACTATTTAAGTTAATTTATTGTCATAAAATCACTGTGACATTGAGTTCGGCCTGTCTTGTCTTCTTTAGTTCTCATTATATCTTTCTATATTTTCTCTCCAGGCATCAGAAGCATTGTAGAAGGAAAACAGAGAGAATCTACCTACCTTCACTGCCCTAAGAAGAAAAAGATAACAGGATGAGGGTACACCCCATCCAATATTTCAATGTTTCAGTAGGTCGGGCCGAAATATTGGATGCTAGCTTGGACTGACCTCGAACGAACGGCGACAGTTCATTCTTATCAGAGGAACAGACAATTGGACACACCTGAAAACCACGGGCAATCGTGCAGTCCTCGGTCACAGCAACAAAGGATCTCACCATGTGCACCCAGCTTAGACAGTTTGAGATGCATGGTAGAAGAAAATACATTTAATTTTGTATATTAACATTAAAATATAGTAGATCAGGTCCTTAGGATACAATGAATCATGTAAAATGAATCTATTTTGTTCTCCTTTCTTTTGTTTAAGTCAGGTGTAGACAAGAAGCCATTATGACTGTTTGAGTAGCCAGAGAATTGAAATCACATATAAAATAATAGAAATCCCTATAAAAATTTATCTCCAGCACTTTTAGATGCACTGAACTAATGGCTCCTTATGTAACTATATTATAATTCCATCAAGCACAACCAAGATGACATAATTTACATATGCTGGTAGCCTACCCAGATATAATGGTCAGTTTATTAAGACAGATTGGGAACATAAAATTTAATAGCAAATTATTAAATGAAACTATTTTTGGCAGTTTGACCACCATCTGGTTTTGCAAGTTCCTAGGAAGGATATTTGTTTCCCTAAACTTTTATCTACTCCAGCTATAAAACATTAATACAATATGTAAGGGTCAAATAAACTTCCTGCTGCAAACTAAAGTAACTGATAACACATGTATATTAATGAATGGAAGACTGTGTGGTAACACTGGTTAGAGCACAACCATGTAGAGTTATTAGCAATGAATGTGTCATCAGTAGAGAAATAAACATGAAAAGTGTCTTAAATCATTTAATACAGTCTCAGAGGCTACTGGTTAAACAACAACCTTGATGTGTATTATAAAAACTCCAGTCAATACCTGAAAACAATTAGTAACTTCTGTGCTCTTAAATTGTATATGAAATACTGTTTCTTGTAGAAGACGAAGACATCAGATTCTCTTGGAAATGTATTTCTGCAGAATTGTTTTGGATAAGGTATTTCAAACTCATGTTCTGCACAATATTTTTATTATCCCACTATATTAGCCTTCTTCTATCCACAAAACAAATGAGCTACAGTTGGTCATTTTGCCAATTTTCACAACATATTTCTCCATTCCTTTAGTATCTTCTTGCCATCATAATGGTGTACTTCACATTAGCCGGACTCCAGTTTTCTAGATCAACTCTCAACAAAATAACAATTTCCATGGTCCCTTTGAATTTGGACACATTATAATGAAGAGATTTAAAATAACATGTGTTTGCCTACCTCTGGACTCTGTCTTTTTCTCAGCCAAACCTACTGTGCTCCATTATCTATTATACTATCACATTTAATCTGTAAAAATGCTACTTCTTTGCCCATGAGTTTACATCAAAGGACAATTATAGGGTCTCCCCCATGATTCCCTAACCCCTTCTACCAATGATAGTACCAGGTTGAGAGTTCTGGATCTTACTTAGAAGGAATCTTTCAAAGTTGCCTTCTGAACGATAGGCCCCCTACACTTCCCAGTGTTCACAAATTGAAAGATGTGCTCTGCGTGTCTGCCCATTGATCAGCTCTGCCATACCTGGGACTCTGGCATAGGAACCCTGAAAGTGACTTCACGGAGCCAATACCTGGGTAGTATTAACTATGAGGGGGGGTTTTAAAGGGTTTAACTGCCCTATGGGTAAATATTACAAAAAAATAAAACTTGCCATTAAATTATATTATAAGGAATGTAGAAGCTGCTATTCTAAGCTGCCAATTTGATTTAAGATAAAAGCATCCACCTGGTCACCTCCCATGGGTTGAACTGCATTTCTTGTTTAAATGCAAATGGTGTGCAGGGTCCCCTATTTGTTAAAATAATTTCCCATAATATAATACAATGGCCCTAAATCAAAAACAAGTCATTTCGGGGGTGGAGTGATGATGCTTTTGTGAAGGAGCCGCTGTTGGAGATACATGCATCAACACCACCTTCCCGGCACTCATATCCTTCTAAGTTCCAGTTAGGGATGTTGTCTCAGTTAATGTGGCAAAATTGTACAGACTTCAGACAGTAAATGTAAGGGGTGCTTTAATGCGGCAGGATGGGGGGGGGGGGGCTGGGATTGTGTATATATTTAAAGGGGCGATACTTCGCCGTGGTCCATTAAATTATCATTTTTTCCCCTTTGGGATCCACTACAGGGGTGGATTTAACAGGTATAGTCTGATGCTGTTCCTTTTTAAATACAGCCCGTTGTAATGATATCATTCCATTATTGGTTATATAACACTGACTGGGTACACATAAAGAAGAAGCCAGAAATAGAAAGAATGCCATTGATTTTCCTCATGTTAGGCACAAAGAGTACACAATACCATTATTTATTTCAGGTCATTGAATCTACAAGGTTTTCTCTAAAAGTAACAGCTGCATATCTGCTTATTGATAAGCATGCCTTTACATAAATGGATGTATGTAAAAATACACTGTATTTATAATAATACTTCTTTAGTTCCGTGTAAGTTATCTATGGTTAATAATAACACTCACCAAGGTGATATATCAAATAAGGATTTATTGTATTGATTAGTTACAAATATAAGTAAAAAGCTAGTCAAGTATATTAGAGACAGCCTACAAATTATAACATATACTTTAAGCATAATTAGTCTATTATGTGTGTATGTTGTAGAGAGTGTGTGTGTTAGTGCAAAGTGTATGTGTATGTCTGCTTACCTCCTCCTCCTACCCCCTTACTTACTAGCGTCCAACTCAACCTCCTACCCAAGTGTGTGAATCCTGAAGTTATATACATCTCTGGTGGCTTAGGTTACACTCTAAAAGTTCCATGAATGGTCCCAACTTATATTACTGATGACCTTCATTTTCCAAAATAACTTCTACTTGTTTGTGAGTAAGCAAGACAGTTGTGCATACATTAACAAGTTTTGGTTAACTCTACAATACTGATTAACCCTTTATATACTGGATTCAACAATGTATGAAATATAATTCAGATCATAGAACCAATTGATAGAGCTACAAATAAAGTTCTGGTGCTGTAGATTTATCATAAAACAAATCCCAACCATAAATTAGGCACTGATTATATACGGTAACAATTTAAATATGGTAGCTGTACCCCACACAAATACAGTAACAACACCCACCTAAGCCTAACTGTTGCTGTTCTTACTCAAAAAAGTTCGCAACAGCAGCAGGGCCTGTACCCAGGTGGAGGGGACCGGCGCTTCTATGTATGTTTAGCTGCATCTTTGGGAAAGTAAATAAATGGGTTTGGGGGGAGGTACGTAAAAATGTAGATTTATAAGCGGTGCCGGACGGCTTTGCGATCAACAGTTTTTAACAGTTGCTTCTGGTACAGCACAAGGTGGGTTGCTCTAAAATGGTTGGCTCAGTTATGCCCATTTCTTTGCCTTAAGTGGCTGTAGATTTATCATACACACTGTTCCAAACTTACTATTGTGCAGATCCTTAGGTGCAGTCATGTGGAAAGTTTTTAAAATGTAAGTACAGTATTAACAATGAGGGAGGGTACCAGAAAAAAACATTATCTTCATCCCTTTAAACATAAGCTGTTCCAAAATTGAAAAGGAATAATTATGTGACCCTGCAGTACATGGCAAATGCTTGTTTTTCCATGTGCTGTAATAGTGCTGATCATTTTAATCCTTTGCTGTTGTAGATGTTATGAAAGCAGCTCAGGCAGGGAACCAATGAAAAGAAACCGTAGGGAGCCCTGCTACTGTGGCAACTGTCCTGCAGTGAAACACAGAAAGGAGGACACTTCATTACAGTAGCGCTATGAATCTCTGCTTATCTGTGTTTCTTGAGGATACAGAGGAGTTCTTGATGAACAGCACTGAAATTAGGCCTCTTTCTAGGATCATATTCCCAACATTTTAGCATCAAGCTATAAACTTCATCAGGGCAATTGTCAGGGGCTTGAAGTCGTATTCCTGAATAAAGATGCAATTTTTAATTTCGTAAATATGATGAAAAATAACCGCCACTGATGTGCAACTGATCAAGCTTTCCATTAAGAGGAACTGTGGTCCAAAAATGACTTTAGGTAAATTGATAGGAATTGCTCTCCTGAGAGTTTTTGCAATTTATTTCCATTGTTTATTTTGCATAGTTTGAAGATATTTACATTTTAGTGTGTGATATGGCAGCAGCATCACCAGGTCCCCTGCACTTCCTGCTCTGAAACCTGTCAGTCAATCTGCCCTGTGTCTCTTCCCCTTTGCAGCACTCCTGGTCCCTCCCACTCATGGACCCCATGGTCCCTCCAGTTGCAGGCCCCCCTTGACCCGTTCCCTTACAGCCCCATGTGGCCCCTCCCACTCATGGGTGCCTAAGCCCCACCCGCTCAAAGGTGCTGTGGGCCACTCTGACCCCCCCCCCGAAAACATTGTGGAAACAGAGTGAGAACTCTACATGAAAAAGCTGTTTTCACATAGTGAGAGAGAAGGGATGTAGATTCCCTTACCTTCTCTGCAGCTGCAGGTCCTTCACACAGCAGAGAGGAGGAGGGACTTCCTGTCTCCCTCACACACTGAGGGAGTCTGAGGCTGTGCTCGCCAGCGGCACTGTGAGGAGAAGCCTTAGGAATGTCACATGTCAGCCTTCCACCCATTAACTTTCTCGGTCAGTCATTTTATATATCTTGGGCTGTGGAGCACGTACAGAGGTGTTGATGGCTCGTTTTAAAGGTAGGAAACTGGCCTTTCATTTAAACCCACAGTTCCTTTAACGAAATTTACCCTCATGTCCAATTAAACTTTTTTTCATTTTGGACAATTGTTCAACCACATTGGTTTGAAATTGTTCTGTGTATACCTGGCCTTAGAATTGCTTTTAAGAGAGTATATACAATAAATATTGAACAATAATTTTGGAATTCAGCTGGAAAAGGAACAATTGGGGTTATTCATAAAAGTTCTTATTGTATAAAATGGTGCAAATTTTGCCCCAACCATCAGATGTTAGCTTTCAAATGTTACATAATTTATTGCTTAAAGCAAAATTAGCACCATTTTAAAGGATAAGAACTTTTATCACCCTGAATGTTTTATACATTACAGAATGATTTATAAATACAGATATTATTATATAATCCTAATAATCTCTTTTCAAAACATTTTTTAATTAGTCCTTGTTCAACTCAAGAAACATATCCGCTGTGTGTCTTACTTACCCTGTTCTATGGATTCTCTGGTTTGCTGTTTGTTCATAGTTGAATAGGGAAAGAACCCAAGCTGAAAGCTTCCCAGAGTAAAATACCAAAGCTCCAGACATCACTCTCTGTACTGTACCGACCTTAAACACAGATATAAATCCATCACATTGAGCATGATAGACCCAGATATGGTAGTGTATGCTGGTGACCTATCCATCATTATTGCTGGTCTGCCACTTTGTGCTTAATATAGCCATAGAGTGTTGGGATGAACAACTTACTGGTATATTTTGTTGATAAATTAGTTATTATTTTATTTCCACCATAACAATTGGACAGCAGTTACAACTCCAATCAACCATCAGAGATGGAAACAAAACTTTTAAATATTCCATAATTTAACCTCTCAGACAGTAAACCCAAGGGGGTAAATGAGAGGTTAAATTCATCCTGTTTTCTGTGAATTAAGATCAAGATTGTTTTTAATATACTATTACTCTGGTATTTAAGAAGAGGGTTTTATAGACACTTATTGAATAGCACATTGCACTATACAGCAACTTGTTTTACTGTTTGCACTGTTTATTTAAGCGCTATTTATATGGATATTTTTATATGGAAGGTTTTATAGAAATGATTTTGGTAAATTGTATTTTGATATGTGGTTTTTTATGACCTATGTGGAATAAGGGGAATGATAAAAAGAAGTAAAAGAGGATTTATGGGAATATCCCCTATCTCCACCGGTTGATCATTGTGAAAATGGTGGAGGGTTATCGGATGTATATGAAATGTGGGAATACACCACTAGATGAAGCAATTGAATTTGAACAATGGTGGTTTGTGAAAGGGATGCACTAGAAGGCGCTTCTAAAGTCGTGTGTGTAATATTTTGCACCAATAAAGAAGGGATTCCCCCTATGTTGAATAAACCTGAAATGACTGGACAGCTTATCTTCTATATACTATTGGCAGTAATAGAATGACCAACTTCCCAGCTCTGGGCTAGATATGCGATTAGCTGTTGGTGACGGCATCCAAGCCTAACTACGCTGCTATGCCACAGACCCAAGCAGCAGTGTACCGGTAACTATAAAACTGACAGATAGATACCATTTGATCACGGTGTCTAAAAGGCAGATCTGTTGTTATGCCGTTGCATGGGACTGCAAAAAGGATAGCAGTGTAAGTCTTGATGCCGTACGTCACTGTGGAGCCACAAATAACAGCCAAAAAACGTGTTTGACACGTGTGGTATAAACCAATCAGTTATTTCCTTTATAACTTGCTTTTTGCTTCTCAGATAAGCAATTTGAAAGTCTCTAGGCACATACCATAATTGAGAGCTTCAGGTGCGGTCCATTTAACAGGAATCTGCTTCATTCCCCCCGTGGATAAATACACTCCATCTTCCTCTTCTCTGGACATGCCAAAATCACTGATTTTTAAGACTTTTTCTCTGTCACTAGGCAGTTACGTGCTGCAAGATCCCTGCAGGATATTAAACATAATTTCTGCAGCCTTTTGTTATGTCTAACAACCTTCACTCTTCAAAGCTATATATACTGTATATTATATATTATAAATTATATATATATATATATATAATATATATATATAGAGTCCGTGGAGATGGTCGCTCACCTCCTCACCTGTAACATTGCCCGGATGCTATCTATCAAAGGAATGTATAGAAGGTAAGAAAACACAAATGTAGATGTCATGATGAAAGTCAGACCGAAATGGCGTGACACCTGAATAAAGTTCTATTTAAAAAACAACCAGGAGTGCTACAGTAGCACAATCCAGTATCTACATATAACTTTATTGTGCAAACTCTCACATCATGCCAATATACGCGTTTCACTCCTCAATTTGTTCGTCACCACATAATTGAGAGCCAAATCGCATAGATTGGGTGATGTGAGATATAAAAAATTTATATTTAGACCCTTGAGTGCTCCGCATATCCTGTTGCCTTCTGTATTATCTCCCAGTGGTTAGCAGCACCCAAGCGGATGATTGAAGTGAATGGTGAGCAACCACACACCTGACATATATATAGACAGATAGATATAGATGAGATTGATCGAATAGACAGATGATTTGACATGCTTCCTGTAATCTTAGTGTTATGTAGATTGCTGTTATACCTGTGATACAATGTTTACATTCTAAATACTCCATTCCCGCTGCAGCATTTTCTGTCATCCTGATCAGATCTTTCACCTTAAGCCTGGTGCCTTCATTTCGAAGAAAAGTCAAAAAATCTCCACCTAGAGAAGGTTTATTCATCCAAAATGTTGTTATTAATTGTGAATTAATTAAGTATGTACTTGAATTTGTCTAGCACTAGAATTACCAACTTTTTTAGTTTCTGGTGCAAGGCTCACCCCTGCTGAGATTTTCACAGGTCTTCAGGTTGATTATCTGCAATCTATTGTTGTGCAAATCACCCATTACCTGTAAGGCCTGGCACATTTGCATTTTACTCAGAGTAGCTAGAACCAAACCTTGTGTGTGAGATGTGGAAACCTTCAGAAATGCCTGCATCTATACAAAATGTCCCCCACAGTCAGACACACAATCACAATATATGGAAACACAGTCTTTTATAAAAAATAGTGTGAAAACAGAATGAAAACTTGCTGATATAATGACATGAATACAATGAAAACTTGCTAACACTTCAGTCTCCAATGTATGTTTGTACATGTTAGAGCGGGACGCTTATTTGCGCCCGCTCTAACTGGTCGGGCTGCCCGCTTATCGAGGACTGACGCTGCTGGCTGCGAGGGGTGCCTGTCACTCACTACCGAATGGGGTCCCTGTCACTTACTATCTAACCTGGGGTCCCTGTCACTCACTATCAAACGGCGGTCCCTGCTGTCACTCACTACCTAATGGGGGGCGCCTGTTGTCACTCGCTACCTAACGGGGGTCCCTGCTGTCACTCACTACCTAACTGTGTGCCTTATGATTGTAAACCAGCTGTATTGTATGCTGATCCCTGCTACTTTCAGTAAGTACAGTATTAGCCAGGGGCGTAGCTAGAAATGACTGGGCCCCATAGCAAAAAAAAATTATGCCCCCCCCATGACCTTCCAACCCACGGACCTCCCACCCAAACATTTTGTGGGGAAATCTGATTTCTGATGTGTACTATACAGGCCTATAGAAAAAAAAGCACATATACTCATGTCTCTCTCTCTCTTTTACAATGTGGTGTAGACGTGTTGTACCAAATGGCACGGATGTATTCCGTAAGAGCAGCAACACGCAGGTGGCCAGTAGCAGTTTTTTTACAATATGCTGGACCTGGCAGCGGTGAATGCCTACATTTTGTACAAGGCATGACAGGGTGGACAGGCAAAAGAAGATTGTTTCTTCTAGCTAAAGAACTCCGTTGCCGATTCATGCAGCACAAGGAAATATTGGCACAAAGGCGGGCTGCTGAAGCTGTTGCAGCTGCTGTGCCAGGACTGTAAAGACAACACAGTGCCAGGTCCAGAGAGCTGCAACAGGAATTGCAGCAGGTTTACCTGTGCAACATGTCAGAAATTCACCTGTGCCAAATGCAGGGACGATGGACACTGGGTCTGCAAACGCTGTAAACTCTGTAAAATTTGAAACACTTAAAAATAAAGCAGACTTGTTATGATATATTGTGAATGTGTCTTTTGTATAAATATGGCAGGCATTTCTGAAGGTTTCCACACACAAGATTAACCTTCCTTGGTTCAAGCTAACAAATGCAATGTGCCAGGCCTCACAGGTAATGGGTGTATTTTCAGAACAAAAGAAAGAACAATGGAGCTGATAGCATGTTAAACAACTCAGCAGGGGTGCTAGTAGATATGAGGTCCAGGGAATTTACGCAAATCTGCGCAGGCCTGGTAAATCTAGGCTAGAGCTAAATTGGTTTCACAAGAACAGGTTTTAATACTTTCAAAAAAAGTATTCATCATATTTAACAGGTACTATAGATGCATTCATTTTTTGGTTAATTTTTTTACACAAGCAAAAGAGTCCTTAAATTTTTCCCTATTTTATTTATATAATCTATCATCTCTATACTTAGAATTGGATTTCCTTGCAAGTTGTTTGTCCCAAGACAGTAGTATAAAAGGTTGGGGAGTAAAGGGCCCATACACATATGGCATTGTACGATCAGTACTGATCAGATAGCTCATGCTTCTATAAAAAATAATGACTAGCATTTAAACATGCTTATTTTACATGTGTTCAGCTTTGAATGGAAGAAGTGGCAAGCCTACTTTAGAGTAATGCATGAATTTAAATATATGTTGTAATCATGTTACTCTGTGTGTCCCTTCTTGATAAGTCTCATCTCTATCATGTCAATGGAACCATATATTAGTGTAAGGTCTGGTAAAAGAGGACTTGGTAATATACAAAGCCAGTGATAATTTTTGGGGTATTCAATTAGCTTTGGGCATCACCAGGCATTATGATTGCATTAAAAAGGGAGTACTTTTTCAGACTGAAGAATATATCTATCTATATAAAAGTCAATGTATGTATGTATGAATGTGTTCCAGAAAAACTTCTGAACGGCAGGGACAAGTAAATAAGAGATGCGAACTGACCTGTGTGCTGCCATCTAGTGGTGAATTGAGTTATTGCCCACACCCAACCTAACCTGAGGCAGATTTATTCTTTAGAGGATCTCTGAGGCAGTCTGAGCTGTACAGTCAGTGAGTGCTGAACTTCAAAAGAGAACACTTACAAGTTGTTGAACTGCACTCCTCTAAGGACTGTCCACTGCAGACTGTACTGCTCCTCATCCACAAACAATAACAAAAACAAATGCAACGGACGCTCCAAGGTATCTTTTGGAAAATTGCAATCATTTATTCCCAACTCCGATAAACTTACAACTGATTACATAATAGGAAGGAGGAAGTATAATGTAAATAATTAGGGTTTGTTTAGTAAACCCAGGGACATAACTCACCTCCAGGTTTTAGACAGGAACTTTGCTGTGTTTACTAATGTGCAATAAATGTGCCTGTGAGAAATGATATAGTGGAGAATGTTCAAAGTTCCTGCTTCCAGTAGGTCAACTGACATCACCTGACCCTTTTCTTCTTCTTATTTAAGACTTAATGCTGGGAAAGACAGGAAGTACCTACACAGACATTTAAAAAACAGACAGGTGGCTAAAGCTGACCACATGCTACAAGCTGCTGAAAACCGGAAATGTTCAAAAGTTATATTGCTGAACCTTTCCAACAACAACCTTTCACAAATTCTGCCTAGAGATGTGATTATGGTTCATTTTGAAGGTTGAGGGGTTATCTAACCGTAGCTTGTTTTGAGACCACAGATTCCCTTACTGAGCACAGATCCCCTTACAATACTGCATTAAAGGGTAACTGTGGTCTCAAATTCTTTCAAACTAGTAATCCCTTATATATATAAATACATTTATATCTCCATAGGAAATTGTATTGGGTTTTTAGGAGCTACCAATGTGGTGGGGGAAATAGGATATTACATATAGGAAAGGTGTATATGTATGTGTATAAAAGCTATATCAGTCGCACACCACTCACTTGTGACTAGTGTGCCTGGAGTACTTGAGCAACACTGTATAGTCCTTAAAGGGCATGTCCACCCCCAAAACTATAATCCCCCCAACTACTGGCCCCACCATGTAGTGTAGTTTAATCCTTACCTCACATCCATCTGGTTTTCCTGTAGTCCCCCCCCAAAGTCCCAAAAAATGCCCACCAGGAGGCTAGCAGGTCCATATAAGACACTGCCTGCTACCTGGCCTCCCGGAGATCACTGCCATGCGTACTGCAGCCTTCTCCCCCCTCCCTCCCCCTCCTCTCCCTCCCGTTCTGCTATCCCTCCCCCTAGCGTTAATCCCCCTTAATATCTCCTTCCCCCATGTCTCCCAGCCCCAACCGCATAATTTTTAATTTTATAAAGCTCCCCAAACTTTTACTTACCTCTCCGCTTTCCTACGCGGAAGTGAGCAGCCGGCAGCCGCGTCCGTGATTGGCTGCCGCTCAGCCAATCACAGACGTGGCTGCCGGTCCCGCCCCTCTGCTTGCATTTCCTCGCAAGCAGAGGGCCGGGAGCGCGTCGGAGGAAAGAGGGGATGTAAGTAGAGTTTGGGGGGCTTTATAAAAAAATAAATAATGCGGTTGGGGCTGGGAGCCTATGGGGAATGATATATTAAAAAATACATTTTACTGTGGACATAGCCTTTAATGCATATAAAAACGATATGGACTCCGGCACTCAATGCAACAATTCTTTTATTGGATCATACCATAATACAGCAAGATGTTTCGTAAACTCCTGTTTCCTTTCTCAAGTGCAGCATAAAAATAATCCAACAATACAAAGTTTTAAATAGAGCCTGACAGGAAATGACACGTCCCCACACCTCCCATTACAAACCCTGAAACATGCATACTACAAATCTAGACCATAGATCTGGATTACCTTACCATTACAAGAATACAAACAGATCATAATCTTTATTTAGGCCTCCTAGCAACAGGGTGCCTAATTGGTGGATCCACCATGTTTCCCTTTTCCTTAATTGTAGTTGTCTGTCGCCACCTCTGGAATTATTAGGTACTGATTCTAACACCATAAAACGTAATTGGGTATCAAGGTGTCCCTTCTCTGTAAAGTGTTTCTGAACAGGTAACCGGTTATCTTTGGCCCTAATACTGGACCTATGCTGGGAGATCCTAGCTTTAATGTCCTGGGTAGTTTCACACACATACAACAATTGACAGGGACACCACAGAGCATATACAACGAATATACTGTTGCAATTATGGTGTTCTTTTAGCACATATTCCTTCTTTGAGGCTGGATGTATAAACCTATCACCCTTATGCACAAAGTTATAATGAGCGCAACCCAGAAGGAAAGGAAACATACCTTTCCTAGATGGCCCCAAAAATGTACTCTCATTGCTTTTAGCCATTTTACATCTTGAATGCGTTAGTTCACGGCCTTCTATATGACACTAATGGGAGATTACAGAATTCTTCTATATCCGGGTAAGCACTATGCACAATGTGCCAATATCTACACAATATAGTGTTAAATTTATCACTTCCCACACCATAGACAGTTACAAAGGGAATACATTTTAATATCCTTTTCTTCTGTTTCTCACAGCCCCTCCTCTCTACACATTTATTAAAGGCTGTATCAATGACGGCCTGAGGATAACCCCTCCTTCGAAATCTGCTTCTCATATCTGCAAAAGCATCAAATTTATCTTTTTCCTCACTAACTATGCGGTCCACCCGCTAAAAATTGTGAGAAGGGAATCGATATGTGAGGGATTGAAGCTTTAATACATAAGTATTTGATTGCAATCCGTGGGTTTACGGTAGAGTTGTGTTTTAATAAGACCTTCCCACATCACTCTCACATCTAAGAAGTCTACAGATCTCTTATCCCAATTTAACGTGTATTATATATTAGGATGTAAAGAAAAAGAATGGAACTCTATTAGGTCTCCAATGCCGCCCCGCCATAGAAGGAAGACATCGCCTATGTACTGTATCTCCACCAGGCCAAACAATGCCTAGCGAAGATAGGAGACCCATAGACAAAATCCTCCTCCTGCTAAGCCATAAAGGCATTGGCATACGACGGCGCGGCATTGGAGCCCATGGCAGAACCTCTGCGCTGCAAATAATAATACTCATTAAAGGCAAAATAACTATTATTGAGAATAATAGTGTATGTGTGTACTATCTCACTGTTACCATTTAAATGACCATCAGTAAATTTATATAAAATTTAGCACTGAATTATATTAGGTACAACACAAAATATACAAAATACATAAACTTACTTACAGAGCTGAGATCCCTATTTTAAAATGGAATGGCAAATGGCAGCTTAAACCACACCCCTGTGTCTGCTCCATATGAAAGGAAGTATAATCCAAAAAAAAGTTTCTGTCTGCTACACAGGCTATGATGTTTATTGTAATGGACATATATACCAAGGCTCCTTATATACCACCTCCAACCTGCAGGTGGTGTCAGTGAGTAATAAAATACAAGACATCCCTGCTCTCTATGGTAGGAGGAGAGAAAGTGAAAGTGGATTGTGGTGTGTGTTATGGAGTGATATTGACTGCAACAAAATATCCTGTGTATAAGACCCTGTTACCACCTGTTGGGAGGACAGATTATTGGACAGAATTTACCTTACTGGATACAAACTCTGAGGCAACAGATAAGTGTACACCAACTTACAAGGACACACAATATACGGGCCTGGTCAATATTCAAGTGGTGCACCATAGACAGGGACACCCCTGATTACTGCACATGTTATGTGGGAAACCTGTTTATGTACACCGTCTGCTTTGTGCCAGACCACCAGAGTAACCCACTGTGTGCCATGCTACCCATAATTCTTCCATAAAGCAGTGATCTGGTACAAATTGGTGGCAGCGGTTCTGGTAATATCATTTATTCTCCCTGTTTTCTTTGTATATTTGTTCTCTGTATTAAGCTATGGAGGCTGCTACTGATAGTATTGATTTAAATGCTCCTGTCTTTGTACCTGCAGATGAAATTCCCCAATTAGACTCAGCAGCTCTACCAGGCCCAATTGCCAAACCTATTTTAAATTTGATCCATTTGGTGGAGTAACTAGGGAGTGGACTGATTGGCTTAAACAATTTAAATTGGCAGCCACTATTAATGGTTTGGATAAAGGTGCTCGCTTGCAAGTCCTTAGCCTTTTGCTTAGTGGTAAAGCCAGGCAGGTATACCAAGGATTTACTGTAATATTGAAATAAAACAGTTCAGTTATTAAAAATGTCTCTGAAGCAACTTTTTTTCAATTGGATCTGTATAAGTGTATATAAAGGATAAAGCCATTTCTTTAGGTAAACTGGGAATGAGAAATGTTTGTTTATACGTTAGATTACTAGGACAATGCTATTACAATAACATGATGCTGTGAGCTACCTTCTGTTATAATATATGAGCTACCATCACCACTTGCCGTGATGAATACTAATAAGTATTAACCTAGCATGTTTAGTTTCAACCACACAGTGTAGCAGGATTGCCTGGGTCTACTCTTTATCCTATTTGGTTCCTCTGGAAGCTGGTGACTGGTAACAGTTTAAAATATACCTGTGTAAAGATTCTATATCCACTATATCCACACATAGCAAAACATACACACACATAATTTCCATTGTGCACCAACGGGCACATTTTTGCTAGTGATTATATAAAAAGCCTTCCATCACACCTTCAAAATAAAACCTAAATCACATCTCTAGATAAAATTTGTGAGAAGTTATTGCTGAAAAGGTTCAGCAATGTAACTTCCTGGTTAAACTCTTCCTGTTTTTAGCCATGTGACCAGCTTGTAGTCATGTGACCAGCCTGTCTGCATTAATAGGCTCCCCTTCTCAACTGTCAATTTTTTCCTCAGGTACTTCCGGATTTCCCCAGCAATAAGTCTTAACTGAGCATGCTTCTCCCCCGGGGGAAAAGGGCCGGCAGAGGTCAGGTGATGTCACTCAACCTACTGGAAGCAGGAGGTTTGAACATTCACCCCAATGTAATTTCTCACAGGCTCCAGCCAGAGATGTGGTTGTTGGCTCAGTGTAAATTATATACTGCAAGCTTTCATTTAACCCTAACTTGTTTTGAGACCACAGTTGCCCTTTAATCTCTAAGCAACTTAGCAACCCCCATTATAAAGTACAGTAATAGTAAACTAATCCAGTGTGGTAAGCAAGTAAATGCTATTCAGGATACTTACCCTGGACTAGCTCCATTATAATGTATATTGGTTGCTTTTGTGTGCAGACTCCAATAAGTTTGACAATGTTTGCATGGCTGTATTGCTTTAGGATTCTACAGGAAACCAAAAAAAGAAATGACACAATGTACACACACAGGATGATATTAATACAAATTCCAAAAGGAATTCTATCTAATGTGAAGAATAAAAGTTGCATCATGTCAAGTATTTTATTTTCATTGTGACACCTGGGGGCTCCTGGGAATAATTAGCGATGAAATAGGCCAGGAAAAAATCATTTTACAAAAGTAAATAAAAGATTTTGTAAATAAAAAACAACCCCCTAAAGCAACTGAGCATATGGCAACCTATTTATATCAAACAACACAGTGGTTAAAATTAATGGGCAATACTATTCACATTTATATACCTATTTGACTGAAGGTGTCCATACATTTACATCATCCATTGGTACCTGCTATAAAACATGTATTGATCGTTAATGCCACCAATGGCGGTAGTTTGTCAGCTGTGAGATACTGTGGCATAATCTAAGAGAAGGGCCGATGAAATTTTCAAAATAATAGAGTGTTATAAATAATTAAAAGGTGTAGAAAAGCTGACACTAAAGGTTACTTTGATTCCGACTTTTAAATAGATAGAAGTTTGCCCAGCGCTTCTCCTTATAGTGCCAAAATGAGCAATCTCAAATGCTGTCTTCCAGAATATTGTGAAGCTTGCATTTTTCTGAAATGTTTATGGATAAACTCACCTCACTCAATAACATTGCTAAGCGTAGGACGGACTGTGAAAGGAGGTGGGGTCTAGAATGCCACTGGCAGATGGATGAAAACATGGTATGTTGGCTTTAGGGCAAACCCAGGGGTAAGGGGCCTAGAAGTTTACGTCCCCATCTTAGGTATTATTAGGAGAGAGTGGTGGATAGAGTGATATAATTATACTACAGCTTAATGTTAGAAGTACTACAGGTCCATCACAGTAGATATATATATATATATTTTTTTTTTACCTATGCCCCTCCAGAGCACCTTTGTGCCTTGAAAGTTGCTGACATCTTGTTACTGGTTTGCTGAATATTAAGCTCTGCCCCTTTGAGATTTCCTCTGGTTTCTTCTGTCTTGAGCCTCAAACAGTAATGCTTGTGAGTTCCGTGCACTCTCCTACTTGAGCCTCAAACAGTAATGCTTGTGAGTTCCGTGCACTCTCCTGCTTGAGCCTCAAATGGAACCCACAGGCATTACTGTTTGAGGCTCAGGCAGCAGAGTGCACAGAACACACAGGCATTACTGTTTGAGGCTCTGGCAGGAGAGTGCATGGAACACACAGGCATTACTGTTTGAGGTTTAAGTGCATGGAACACACAGGCAGTACTGTTTGAGACTCAAGCAGGAGAGTGCACAGAACACACAGGCATTACTGTTTGAGGCTCAAGTAGGAGAAAGCAGAGGAAATCTCAAAGCTTAACATTCAGCAAACCAGTAACAAGATGTCAGCAACTTTCAAGGAACAAAGCTAGGCTCTGGTGGGGCATAGGGAGAAAAAAATATGGCAACAGTATTTTTAAAACTGCAGCTTCCAAATGGACATAACTTGATTTTACAGTGCACTTATCATTTAATAAATAATTTTGACTGATGCATTTGCAATATAAGAATTTCTGTATAGCCTTATATCGTCATAAATATTGGCGGTGAGAGGGACTCTACTGTGATGGGCCTGTGGTAGTACTTCTAACAATCAGCTGTAGTATAATTCTATCACTCTATCCACCCCTCTCTCCTAATAATACCTAAGATGAATGATCGTGTCTTTCCTGCCTGTTTCTGTCAGTCTGTGTTCTATACACATGGCAAAGTCCCCCACATTTAGCTTAATTCCATCAAGCTATGCACAAAGGGCAGTGAATTCACACCTTCATATAAGAGCAAAAGGATAATGACACGGAAATGGTTTTGGAAGGTAACTGCTGCTCTTCTATTTTTTTTAATGTAGCATATTTACATCTTAAAATGTATAAATCCCATTATACTGAACAGGGAGTGGTCAGACTGGTTAGAAAACAGGTTCTAAACGCAACAAATCGCTGACAGGTCCTAATAACTACTCCCTTAACTTGATAACAATTCCTGTTTTATGAATATAATTACAGTCTCGCAGACATTTTGCATTCTAAAGCCTGCCATATGAATGGCTGATATTACACAAATCCTTCCGCATCCGATTTTCCCAATATCAGCATGGTGCAGGGGCCAAAAAATGACAGACCACAATGCTGAAAAACTACTGATGGAAAATATAAGTATTGTTTCTATTTACTTTAAGGAGAGGTGTATGGCTGACCACAGTACCACCACATATAGCTGACAGATTTACATGTGATGGTAATCATCTCATGTGTATGGCTTAAAGTATTCAAATATAACATAAGAACCATACTTTTTTTATTAACTAAAAAAAAAAAGACCAAAGAACCTTAGCCGTGTTTGAACTTAATATTTGATTCCCAAGATAAACATCAAAGAAAGGAAACATGTTAACTCAATGTCGTTTCCAGTAGCTGTTACTCCAAAAAAGAAAAATGATAACTAATGTTGCTTGAAATAAAATGCTAAATATTAAGCAGTAGGCAGATCTTTTATATAATAGTTAGAGAAAAGAACATGAATAGTTCTGACCTGGCTTCTGACAGAAACTTATCCTTTAGATCTGGTGGCAGTGTGTTCAGACTTTTTTTTACTGCTACTGGTGTGTTATCAGATAGGAGACGCCCACTAAACACCTCACCAAAATTCCCCTGTGACAACAAGAACAATTACATATAATTAAACATTTTCTTTTAGCATAATAGGCAATGTTAATGTGTTTCCAAACAGTTTTAGCTGAGAATTAATGAATGTTCTCAACTTCTTTTATATTTCAAGCTAGCACATGTGCAGTCCATTTCCCCCTGCTTCCAGCCCAATCAGTGGGGAAAGAGAACTTCCAGAAAAAGCTCCATAGGACTTGGTTACTTTTTGGTGCATTTCTGACAACTCTCTTGTACCTTTTTGAATATTACAAAAATGCCTTGGGCTTATAATTGGGTATATAATGGCAGACATCCCACCCTGCCAAAACTCATTTCAGGGAGGGCACACACACATTTCAGGGAGGATACCCACCCACTTAAGCCCCACCCCAAGATTAACACATAATCCATGCATACAGACACACACATGTATACAGTCAGACACATTTGCATACAAACACATGCATCTCAACAGACACACACTCATGAAAACTGTCAGACACACATGCATACAACTAGTCATGTCACAATTAAGTGTTTTTGTCACTTGTTAACTGCTAAAAGACTCCGATATCATTGTGCTCCCTCACTCTAATTCAAAACAACACATTTCAGGGAGATTGTATATTATTTCAAGGAGCTGCCATTAAAATCAGGGAGTCTCCCTGAACTTCAGGGAGAGGTAGGATGCCTGTAATGGACACATGGTTGGAGCAAGGTTTATGGACATTAATCAGAGCACATGGAGTCTTTTTTAGTTTAACATGGAGATAATGGAGCACACTCTCTGTTAGCAAAAATACTGATGAGCTGATGAGCCCTATTTCTAGCAGAGTAAAAACTTACTATGCAAAGTTCCAGTATGATAACTCACGGAAACCTCTAGATCAGTGTTTCTCAACCTTTTTATCTGTGGGGACCCCTTGAAAAAATTTTCATGTCTCGGGGACCTCTACATAAAATTATGATTATATACATTATACAGTATCATTATTTTTCTTTGTCAGTCATCAAATCATCAAAAAACCTAATCTATACAAATATAAATGATCTATAAATACGTCTCTATTGAACAAAATGCACTCTAATTCACACCAGGGTGGGAACCCTTACATTTTCATTTATCTTTCAGACATCAATACACCAAACACAGACTTTATACAGAACATTGATAAATATGTAGAAAAATATATCTGCATTCATCAAAATTGTGGATCTATACAATTTCTGTCAATGTTTTGAGGACCCCCATGCAACCTCTCAGGGACCCCTAGGGGTCCCCGGACCCCTGGTTGAGAAACACTGCTCTAGATTCCCCATAATTGGAAAATTCCAGACATCAACTGAATTACAATACTAGCTAAGCTAGTCAGTCATCGAAAGGAAAAAGTTAATCATTATTACCTGTCCAATCCTCTCTCCCAGTATGACATCTTCATGTTCCAACACCCATTTATCCTGTCAGTAACACAAGGACCATAAAATTCAAATATTCATTGAATAAATTTGAGTTAACATTAGCAGATAATTAATTTCATTTTAAAAATCTGGGACAGTGTACTCTACCATATATGACTACAAATAATATATGAGAACTGGAGTTGTCTAAAATGCAAAATAAAACCAAAGAAACCTCCCTTGACCCCTACCGTTTAGCTAACTACCTCCCAGTCTCTCTTTTACCGATAGCCTCTAAACTATTGGAACGTCTTTTCTTCTCCCGTATCAACAATTATCTTCCTGCTCATAACCTACTGGACCTGTTGCAATCAGGATTTTATCCTGTGCACTCCCTAGAGACAGCTCTGTGCAAAGTTGTGAATGACTTTTGGGCTGCCAAATCCAAAGGTTACTTTTCTATTCTCATCCATCTCAACCTCATCTCTGCTTTTGGACACAGTAGATCATTCCCTCCTTATGCAAATTCTTCAAGGAACAGTTCACTGCAAAAGTGAACTATTCCTTTAATGCATTGATTGAAGTCCGGGTGATTAAGGAGACACCCCTTTCTTCAATCAATATTTCGGGAGCCAGGGACGAAGGTAAGTATATTTACCTTTTTCGCAATCCACCGCTGCAGAGCTGAAAATCTCAGACTGCTTCCTGGTTCTAATCCACTTTAGCGTGCATGCACGATAATGTGCTCTATGGTGGATTAGAACCCGGAAGTGGTTGGAGATTTTCTGCTCTGCAGCAGTGGATAACACAAAAGGTAAATATACTTACCTTCATCCCTGGCTCCTTAAGATACTGATTGAAGAACGGGTGGTAAAGCATAGCTCCTTAACCTCCCAGGTTTCAATCAAGACATTAAAGGAAAAGTCCACTTTTCGAGTGAACTATTCCTTTAACCTCCCGGTCTTCAATCAGTGCATTAAATTAATAGTTTCCATTTGCAGTGAACTACTCCTTACACTCCTTGGGCATCCTGGCTCATATTTGATCTCTCTAACAGAACCTACTCTCTGTCTTTTGATGAGAGGCAGCCAATGGAGATGCCGCTGGAACGAAGGTCTGTAAGTAGCATTCGGATGTTATTTTAAAGAAAATAACTCGGCAGTTAGGGGCGGTCAGAGGAGATCTATGATATAGCCAAATGGTTACATGCTAGGTGCAACAGCTGCAGAGGATTGATCCTGGTGGTGGGAGGTTGGGGGGTTAAGGGCCCATCATTTTTTTCTTTGCAACATTGAGAAAATGTAGGTTCCTCTCTCTTCCAACTACTACTATTCTTATCTACGCTCTTTTCCTATCATGCCTGGACTATTGTAACCTTCTGCGTTCTTGTCTTCCTGATTCCCATCTTTACCATCATGTAATACTAAACTCTGCTGCATGTATTGTTTCACTCTTTAATAAACAGGAACTTAAATCTCCCCTGTGCTGCACAACTACCTGGCTCCCCATTAAATAACATTATCTACAAAATCCTTCTCTTAATATTTAAAGCCTTTAACTCTGCTGCTCCTTCTCATATTTCCTCTCTTGTGTCCCCATATGTCCCTCCGCTCATCGCAGAACCATCTCTTATACAGACTCCCTAGGATTTGTTAAATTGACACTGCACAAGTTCTTACTATGGCGCTTCTACTTTTCCCTATGTATTTGTATGTTATTCACCTAATTAGGCTATAAGTTCTACGGTGCAGGGACCTCTTTCCTGATGTTACATGGTTCAAGCACTTGTATACTTTTTGATGCACATACGTATTTATATATGTAAATTCATACAACCTGATTGCACTCCACACACGTGTCAAACGCCCGGGTGCCTATCCAAAAGTTCAAACAATCTCTAACATGAGGACAGCATTCGACAGGTCTTGTGAAGCTGCATGCTTTAGTCGTGATCTACGCATTTCAGCCCTCCATTGGGCCGTCGTCAGGATAACCAACACTAAAGCTGGGTACACACAGTAACGATAAAGCCCCGATACCGTCGGATCCGACAGTATCGGGGCTTTATCGTTACTGTGTAGTATGTTCGTTTCCCGAACGAGCGGCGGCCGCGAACGATCGGGTCGGACGTACGTCGTTCGGGAAAGGCCGAAAATTTCCATCGGCCGCGCTAGACTCCTATAGGGAGTCTAGCGCGGCCGATGGAAACACACAGTCCCGAGCGTTCTCCCTATAGGGAGAACGCTCGGGACTGTGTGTATGCAGATCTTTGAAAGATGGCAGACAGGATCTTGCAGATCCTGTCTGTCATCTTTCAGAAATCTGTACTGTGTGTACCTAGCTTAAAACTGGGATGGTGATCGACCATGTTCCACCATTGACTAGAGGTGGTGATCGCCATAATGTCTTATTACGCAGGGAGGCGTATTGGATATTCACTCTAGGTACAGTACAACCTAAGGGATTGAATGTCAACTTGGGTCTGTCGTGTTTTCTCTCTAAAAAATAAGGGTCTTGTATATATACTCTGTGTGTATATATACTCTGGGGGTACATGTATCTAATCTATCAGTAATAAGAGGTGTTGGAGTGTATATGGTATATGCTTAATTATATTTATGTATTTATTGTAATCAATATGTCTAATTGTTTGCTTTTTTGTTTTTCTGTGTTCCGCCACTAGATGGCAATAGTGTCTCCACTCTATTTAAGGTCGAATTGATCATTTGTGATTTTGTATGTGTCTGATGAAGGCGGAAATTATTTCGCCGAAACGTTACAGGGTTTTTTACTGATGTAATAAACACCTTTTCTTTATAAGTCTGGTGTGCACAGCATTCCTTGCGATATATGTGAAGTTTGCCACTACGCTGGAGCACCCAGCACCTTTTTAGTGCGAATATTGGACTGGGAGTGTGCAGGATCCTTTCTGTATCTGGTATATGTTTGGCTTGATCCCTTGCACCTCCGACTGGAGACCGCACCTTTAGCAACATGAGTATTTTTGCTGGATTGGACATTGATTTATCTCAGCAGGTGACTACCTTCACCTTTACTGAGGAAGAAGCACAAAGAATTCTTTTCACTTCTGATACACTGAATGCTTTTGGGAAAGATACATTTAAAGACTCTATTAATGAACTTAAAAGACTCAAGAGAAAGAGGGTCGAACTACAACTACATGGCCTGACATTGACGGAATACTATAAAATCAAAAGGATACCACGTGGCTTTAGGATTAGTAAACAGCCCACCATTGGGAGAACCAACAAACCTTTTTGTGAAAAATGGTGCTCTGTTCTGAACCGATGCTCCCTGGATCTAATTCTGCTGGTAATTGAAGAGGTCCGGACACAGATGGAGCGAGTGGAAACGGAGATAAAAAAGGTGGAACAGATGATGGCCTCCCATGATGATCCGAACAAGGAACAGTCTCTGGTCTCTTTACAGCAACAGATGGATAAGTTCACAACAGAACTGCGCCAGTATAAAAGAAACAAGTTCCGAAGGGTCTGTAATGATTATACGGAGGGACTGGTATACGGCTGGCTCACGGGGAACGAACGCAACAAGTTTACGCGGTCACCTAGGCAACCAAATTGGAGACCACGTGGTCGGAAGGCACGGAGGAGGGACACACCTGCAACACAGCTATCCGGATCGGACTGTATTACGGAGGACTCATCTGGAACGGATTCGGACACTCGTGGTTCGGATTACTTACAAGCCGGGGGCAGTGGCGTTGTAACCCGCTCTGCCTCACAGAAAACAGCTCCTTTTTTAGGAAACGGCCGAGGATCAGACGGGGGGGGGCGGAACAGGGCGCCCGGACATACAGAAGCCTCGGAACAAGTAATATTTAATCTATCCACACACACTCTCACAAAAGAAGAAACCTCAGTTCTAAGTAAAGGATTATCATTTCAACTTGTGAACCAATTTGATAGGTTTGGCTTTGAGGTGGAATTGTTCAAATTAGAACGATCGTTAAAATTGAAAGAATTCTTTAAAAATCATGATAACAGTAATGTGATTTCTCCTTTTAAACTAAAAAGTTCTTTTTTTCCTCCAGGTATATACCATGGAATTGACCACTTTTGTGATTTGATGAAGTCCAATACCAGCTCTGCATATGCCAAAAAGGCCCAGGACAATTTGACGCAGGCGGAGAAATCGGCACTGAGATCATTGACACAGGATGCCTCTCTGATTTTGAAACCCGCCGATAAAGGGGGCGCAATTGTCCTGATGGACTATGGCTTTTACAGTGCAGGTATGAGACGACATATCAATGAGTCTAAGGCTTATGTACCTTTGAGTAGGGATCCCACTGTTGAGATTTTAGCTAAGGTTAAGTCATTGGTTAATGGAGCATTGATGCATAATTGGATTGATCAACAGACTTGTGATTTTTTGGTTGAGGAACATCCTCGTAGACCCGTTTTGTATGGGCTTCCTAAGATTCACAAGGATGAGAAAAATCCTCCTTTTCGACCGATCGTGTCGGCCATTGGATCGGTATTTCAATCCTTAGCACAATATGTTGATTTTTTTCTGAAACCTTTAGTGTCCTCACTAACATCTTATGTGAGGGATACTGGGGACTTCCTTGAGAAATTGTACAGTGTGGGTCAGTGGCAGAGTGATTGGTATTTAATTACCGGTGATATTACCTCCCTGTACACTAATATTGAACATTCCAAAGGACTCACTGCGATGAAGTATCATCTTGCAGGTAAATATACAGGTAATCCACCTGCCGAGTTTTTAATTGAATGTTTAGATCTAATTTTACACAACAGCTACTTTAAGTTTGAACAGGAGTATTTTTTACAGGGGGTCGGGACTGCCATGGGCAGTCCCGTAGCGCCCTCATATGCCAATTTGTATATTGGATTTTTGGAGGAGAGTCGTGTATATACGGATCCACTTTTCGTCTCCCATGTAGTGAAATACTGGCGTTATATAGACGACTTGTTTATTATCTGGTCAGGGTCTATGGAACAGGCCGGCGATTTTGTACAGTCGTTTAACTCCATGGATGAAAATATCCAAATCAATGTTGAAGTCTCGAAGGAGACGGTCAACTATTTGGACGTTAAAGTGATGATCAAAAATGACATAATACACACGACTCTCTATACAAAACCAACAGATCGTAACACTCTGTTGCATGGAAAGAGTTTCCACCCTAGACATGTGTTTAGAGGTTTACCGAAATCTCAACTTACTCGGGTGTCCAGAATTTGTTCAGATAATGAGGACAGAGATGTCCAAACAAAAATGATGATTGATAAATTCAGAGCACGACAGTATCCTAGGTCCATGTTGAACGAAATAGCAGCCGGGATGGGGGCACATATGACTGCTCAAAAAAAGAAAAAGAAAAATGAATTTGGAGTACCTTTTGTACAAAAATTTACAACCGGGTCACAAGTGATCAAGAGAAATCTTGATAGATTCTGGCCGGCAGTGGAAGGTGATACTACACTGGGTGAGGCCACACGTCGTAAACCACTATGTGTATACACAAAAGGGCGTTCCCTTTATAGTATTTTGATCCAGGCGGATCCGGTTAATAAGTATAAAAAGGCTCCATTTTCTTTTTCAGGCCGGAGGGGCTGTTACAGATGCAGTAATTGCAATATCTGTAATGCTCTGATTGTGGGGGAGTCATTTTCACATCCGCACTCAGGGCGTGCATATAAAATTCCAGCTTATGTCAACTGCAATACTGAATTTTGTATATATATGTTAAAATGCCCCTGTTCACTACTGTATATTGGGAAAACCATCGGGCCATTTAAACGCAGGTTTCAGAGACATAGGAGTGATATCCGGATCGCATTGGCCAAAGTAGGTGATACGCAGAAGCATGATGATCCACCGGTTGCTGGTCATTTCTGTATGGCCAAGCACCAAGTATCTGACCTGAGTTTTAGGATGGTGATCGACCATGTTCCACCATTGACTAGAGGTGGTGATCGCCATAATGTCTTATTAGCAGGGGGCGTATATGGATATTCACTCTAGGTACAGTACAACCTAAGGGATTGAATGTCAACTTGGGTCTGTCGTGTTTTCTCTCTAAAAAATAGGGTCTTGTATATCTTGTATATTATTTGGGGGTACATGTATCTAATCTATCAGTAATAAGAGGTGTTGGAGTGTATATGGTATATGCTAATTATATTATGTATTATTATTGTAATCAATTGTCTAATTGTTTGCTTTTGTTTTGTTTCTGTGTTCCGCCACAGATGGCAATAGTGTCTCCACTCTATTTAAGGTCGAATTGATCATTTGTGATTTTGTATGTGTCTGTGAAGGCGGAAATTATTTCGCCAAACGTTACAGGGTTTTTTACTGATGTAATAAAAAACCTTTTCTTTATAAGTCTGGTGTGCACCGCATTCCTTGCGAATATATGTGAAGTTTGCCACTACGCTGGAGCACCCAGCACCTTTCTAGTGCGAATATTGGACGGGAGTGTGCAGGTCCTTTCTGTATCTAGCTTAAAGCTGGGTACACACAGTAAAGATAAAGCCCCGATACCGTCGGATCCGACGGTTATCGGGGTTTATCGTTATGTGTGTACGTTCGTTTCCCGAACAAGCGCGCGGCCGTGATGAACATGGGTCGGCCGTACGCTCGTTCGGGAAAGGCCGAAAATTTCCATCGGCCGCGCTAGACTCCTATAGGGAGTCTAGCGCGGGCCGGATGGAAACACACAGTCCCGAGCGTTTTCCCTATAGGGAGAACGCTCGGGACATGTGTGTATGCAGATCTTTGAAAGATGGCAGACAGGATCTTGCAGATACTGTCTGTCATCTTCCTGATCTTACGGTGTGTACCTAGCTTAAGTCCCAACCCCTTTTAAATAGCGGGTCAGTCATCCAACCACCTTAAACCCCGAACATGTGTGATAAAAAC
This sequence comes from Hymenochirus boettgeri, assembly GCA_019447015.1. Lineage (NCBI taxonomy): Eukaryota > Metazoa > Chordata > Amphibia > Anura > Pipidae > Hymenochirus > Hymenochirus boettgeri. Next base: position 201,208,641 of record CM033471.1, on the reverse strand, counting down.
ATACACTTGTGCAGGTCAAGCTGAGGTATCCCACCACTCTCTCAATCCAACTAGGTCCCCCGAACCACACCGCTACACACAGTCCAAAACCAATGGATCCACGGCACACTCTCCTCCAAGTGTTATCACATCATCCGAAAACCATTATGGGAGAGGAGCACACTCCCGGTCTCCCCTCTTCCATTAGTCACAGAGGGTCAAACTAATATCAGCTATTCAAAGCGTATCTTGCACTAGCCGACTGTCAGGTCATCATCAGTTAACAGCAGTGGAGAGGCAGATGTGAAGGAGAAAGCAGCGGGACCCAACAGCACGATCCACCCAGTGATAATACCAAACCAAAATTCTGTGTAACAGTCTGGTTCGGGGGACGATGTAGGATTGAGAGAGTGGTGGGATACTCATTGTGCAGATCAAGCTGAGGTAAGTATGTTTTTATCACGCATGTTTGGGGTTTATGGTGGTTGGGTGATTACACACCCGCCAGCGGTTTAAGTGTCAGTAAACATTGGGAAGTGGTTAAGTCAGACCATTCCCTTCCATTCCACAACTAACCTCAGATATTTGTGGTCAAAACGGATATGTTGCCTGGTGTGAAGTACAAGAGAGCTGGCTCAATAAAAAAGTCCGAGGGGTGTGTGAAATGTTTGAGGTGTCAAACCTGCCATTATGCGTTAGTGGGGAAGGATTTCCAACATCCATATAGTGGAAAGAGATTTGATATTCGTTTAGACTTACTTGCACATCAACCACGTAATATATATGCTGACTGCCCATGCGGACTTTATACATGGCAAGACATGACAACCGTCAGGAGACGCATGAAACAATCATCTGGCGAGTATCAGGATGGCATGGTCGGGACAAGGGACGCTTAAGGATTCCATGGGAGCTCTCCGTGGCGAGACACTTTAAAACAGCGGGTCATAATCTGTCCATTTTTAAATGGATGGCCATAGACCACGTACCTGATTCATGCCGCGGCCAGCTGAGAGATAAGAAATTGCTCCAATTGGAAGTACAGTGGATCAAGAGAATTGACACAGTGGTCCTAGGGGTCTAAATGAGATGGTGTCCTTGTCTTTCTTTTTGTGATTGGCACCTTAAGTGTTGTCATAGTGTGATTATGCTGTCCAGAGTTTGGACCCTTTTTGCTGCTTGGGGGTCACGGTGTAGGTTATCAGTAGTTTATACTGTTATTGGTTCTTCTAGCATAATAATCGTTAAATGACTTTACTATAGTGAATGAGTAATTAGTTTACGCTTGGTCGTAGTTTTTACGAGATGTTAGTATTGATTTTATTAGTAGGGAAGTGGTGTTTTTTTAATCATAGGTTTGTGTAGATAACTATTTTCACATATAGGGTAAGGGTACGAGGGTGTGTGTCTCCACGGCCCTTAAGATGGTGAGAGAGACCGGATATGGTGATCCTGATGACGGCCCGTATCATGGTCGAAATGCATTGATCCTATCCTTACACATGTTGCATTGTTGTGACCAGGTCCCGAGAGTGCCCTCTAGATGGTTATGTTTTGTGTATTATAAATATATATAATTATATAATATATATATAATATATATATAATATATATATATATTATAGAATGCAAACAAACAGGTAAGCACACCTTTCATTTAAACAGCAGCCCGGGTGTCCATCATAAATAGCATATATGAAGGAAAAGATGTCCACTCACGGGTCTTTTGACGGAAAACAGCTTTATTGTAAAATCACATCTACGGTTTCAGCCCAATGTGCGAGCCGTCATCAGGATGGTAATAGTGAAATAGTACACACATACATATACAACTTCCTATAGTAATATCCTATTCCCCCCACACTCATTGGTAGCTCTAAAAACTCAATGCAATTCCTATGGAGATATAAAATATTTATGTAAGGGATATATATATTGTATTATAGAAGGGAAATTTTTATCTGTACAATTCAAATGGCCATTATACTCACTCTCCCTTGCCCCTCTTCTTCCACCCAACCACTAGGTTCTCGCCCAGCCATTAGCCAGCATTCCCACACGCTTTTAGCTGGCTTTAAAAAAGCCCTGCAAAAGTTTTGGTACCTGTATAATACATTATTTGCTGGAGCTATGCGGGTGGCTTTGCGATACCTGTGAGACTGGTGCAAACCCAGGGGTTGCACAAAGCAATATAACATCGCCTCTTATTGATGAAAATGTTTTGTTTTTTTACAGGAAGTAATAAAGAATGTTATGTTTTAACATATAAATATTTTGTGTCTAGGAGAGGGAAAGTGGGAAGACAACTTTAGAAAATATTAAAAATCAAATTTCTGGAATTTTTCGACCAAAATTTCTGTAAGTAATGTTCAACAATATAATCACCCATTTATTTTCATTTGTGTCTGTGGTTGAATAAATGACACAAAGCAAAGTAATTTTTACTGGGTTAATGAGGTATTGGTTGGATACATAATAGTCAGTTCATTGGAGGAAATATACTTTGTCTTAGGGGATATATTATAAAGGAGTGTTATTTCATAATTTTTTTTTCCGCCAAACTTTACCACAGTTTTACATCTTTTCATTTTATTTTGCCATATTTATAAAACTTATCAAAGGCGGAAATTACATGGCTAAAAGTTGCATACATGGGGTCATTCAGCAAAAGAGATTATCTCTGTTTTGTTAAAGGGTAACACATCACAGTATTTTTCATGCAGGGTTTAACATAACAGCTCCTTAACAGCTTATATGCTCGCTGTCCCCATGTGCCCCTATCTTCTGTGCAGTGTGCTTATGGAGAGATAGAGGGTGGTTAGCTAGAGCAGTGCGCCAGTGGTAAGATTATACCTGCATTGGGTGAGTTTTATTATTCACAGGAGGTTGGAATAAGCTATTCTACTCCTGTGAATCATAGACCACCTGGCATCTACTTCAATTGTCAGTTTAGTGTCTATTTAAGCAATTTGCACCTTCCAGTATGTAAAGTTTCCTGTCTAGAAAAGTCCCATAGATACATTAACGCTATCTCAGACACAGTTGGGGGGGGCATGCCCTTTAAGTTCACTTTCTGGTAATAGAATGAAATTAATTTGTTTAAACATAATAGCAAACTGACTGCTACTATCCAAGCAAGTACAGTTCGCGTGTATATAATATATAATGGTAGGTTATGTTAATTAATTATTAGCTTCTTGCATTGGTAAATAAATAACATTAGTTTCTTATCAAAGCCAAGTAGGGTCATGCTGCTGCTACTTGTTTGTTTTCTAGGTCTTTTTTCCTCCCTGTATTTTTTCAGTTCCATTTAGATTTGTTTGCAATATAATTTATGGAAAGTACTTAAAGGGGAACTAAAGCCTCCAGACAAATTGTTCAATAGACAAAGCACATTCAGAGACAAACAACAAGCTGTGTCTCACCTCTCTTTGCTGTGTCTGCTGATTGATTTATGAAATTAACATATGGGTAATAGGGGTCATCTCCCATAATACACCTTAGTGGGTGAAACATATAACAGCACAGAGATCATCCCCCTCCCTGACAAGAACAGGGATTTCAGTTTGTTTTCACATCAATTCTCTTGTTGTTAACATGATGCTTTGATACATAATATAAAATATATTTGCAGTATATTTCTTGCTAGCATGGATGTAAGAAACAGAATGTAACATTTTAGTAAAAATGAAAAGCCGGGGGGATTGAACCTGCAAACCTCATGTACTCTGACTTGCTAAAACCAGTTTTTACCAATAACCTAATGGAAACAAAAAATAAAAGCAAGTCTGGAGGATTTGACCTTGTGGCCTTAGGTACAATTAGAAGTGTTATTTTTGCTAGCAACTAAATTTTTCAAGAAGAAAAAAAATTCCCATAAAATGAGCTGACGTTTTGTATTGTCCTAGGAAGGCGTATGTATATCACAATGGCTAGTAAATAAACTTCAGGGTAACGAGCAGCTTTCAAGTCTTAAAGGCGACCCACTGCCGGCTCTACTGGCAGGTGCAGAAAGCCAATCAAAATTAGCAGAGGCACTCTTAATAAAAAAATAAGCTCATATAATGAAAATTTCATTGAATTCGTTTATTATTAATAAGCGTGCCTCTAACACTCTGTGTAACGGCTTTACATTTTAAAATAATAAAAAACAAATGAAAAATTTTTTTTTGTATGGAACAACATTTCATATTTCACCCAATGTATGGATACTGTGGATACATAAGCCTTTATTTATTGGGCGTAACAAGAATCACTGGGCCCCCAGCAAAATGATGGGGTCCTATCCATGCTTCATCTACAGTGTTTTCTTGGGAGGAGGTTATAGTTAATCTGTCATAGGAAAAAAAGAGATGCCCCACCCCCCGGCTCCAGACCGCCCCCTGCAGCGTCTCCTGCTCCTGCATTGATGCATTGAATGAAAATCATCCACTTTGTGAGACTAATACTAAAAGTCTGTTTCACACAGTGTGGGGAACGGCCTTGTATACAGAAACAGAATGGTAAGATAATGGTGTGACAGTCTAAATCCAGTTGACCATACAGTACATAAATAAGGATACTTTCCTTTATGCTGTAGCATATGTAACAATTTGCCTATTTTTTTATTTCTCATTATTTTCTAAGCTGCCCCCTCTTTTTCATTGGTTCTGATGTCCAGAAGCTCTTCGCCAGCAGGGCTGGTACCACGGTGCTATTCCTCGAGTGAAGTCCTAGAGCTTTTGGTAAACAGTGGAGATTTCCTTGTCCGAGAAAGTCAGGGCAAACAAGAATAGTGCTGTCTGTCCTATGGGAAAGTCAGCCACGGCATTTATCATTCAGTGTGTGGATGTAAGTAATGTGTCATTTCGATATAAGATTTGTATTGTTGGTGGATATCACTGATTGTTGTTTCAGTTCTCTATTTTTGTCCTATATATACCTATGTGAAAACAAACTTGAATCATCTCTCATTTAGCTCTCTGTAAATATTAATTTTGCCCAAAGTTTACCACCCAGCATTATGATAATTGAAATCTGGTTAATAAGAATAGTTATCAAAACAGGTCCTAACATACCATCAATAAGATAAAATATTTAAAATTATGTTATCCAATAAAAGAAGTTAATTTCTCTTTTCTGTTTGTTTTCTTCAAATACTTTTTAGTGTTATTGCTGACGGCTTATGGTGCCTATACTATCTCCGACATTCCCCCAACATTCCAAAAATTGGTGTTACATCGGTCACAAAGCATTATCCATTCAAAAACATCTATGGAGTGTTGTAACAATATTGGCCCAATGTTACTACAGAATTGACTTTCAAACATCGAATTGATGTAATGTTTATTTTGTTGTACAGGTGTATGGACAGCATTAGCTGTAGTTGAAGACACTGGTGTCAATACATTGGTCAGTGGTGCACCTAAAACAAACATTGGGGTTTACCACCTTGCTAGAAATCTGCCCACATTCCTTCAATTCATAGCAGTTATCACTGTAAAAATAAAGATACATGTAGTCACAACAAAAGACTTTCTGCAACTCTCTGTAAAATTGCTGTTTATTTAAAGCACAAACAGGTCCCATAGTCTGAAACATGTTCAGGGTTATTCAAAAAAGTTCTTATCGTTAAAAAATGGTGCTAATTTGCCCAACCAATCAGCTTTCAAATGTTAATAATATCTGATGGTTGGGGCAAAATTAGCCATTTTAACGATAAGAACTTTTATTGAATAACCCTGTTGGTGTTGCTTTAAATAATCAGCCATTTTACAGTAGAGCTGCAGTAAATCTGTTCCAGGACAGAACATGAGTGAACACGAATGCAGCTTGATGGAGATAAAAATGGACTTCCTTTTTTTTTTTTAACTCATTTAATTTATTAACATGTTTGTATTGGTTCATAATAACGATTGTTGCTGATAATTGTACAATCCTGTTATATCTTTGGTATTAGACCCTTATATTGGCATAAATAACAATGTGTACAAAATGTATTTATAACTTTTAGGCTGTCATTGTAATTGTTGTAGTTAACAAAGATATTGGACATAAATATCTACATTTGCTTAAATCATATTATCCCACTAACTGGGTTTGAGTATTTGGGGGACCCCTCCAATAGGAGTTGTTCTCCTACAGAATCCGCCCACTTGCCCAAATAGCCAATGCTTAACCAGTCATTTGTGAATTGCAGCAGGTTCCCCATACTTTATCAAAAATTCCCCAGGGATTTTCTATGCATATACTGACATTATCTTTAAACATGAGATATCTTAGTTTTGTTTTTTTAAATATGTTTTTATTAAGATTCGAGATGGGCAATTCAAAATGAGTCATACATTTGTACAAATGAAAAAAGAGGGAAGAAAAGGATTCTTGTACAAAGCATTCAATATATACTTGTAAAATAACAGGTGACTTTGTAAAATTATATATAATACATTAAAGAGATCAAACAACAATAAGAGAAGTATTATCGAACGATTAATTATATCTATTAGCCCACATCTCAATCTTCATTTATTATTTTACCTAAATAACTTGCTGCAAAAAAGTTGCAGAACTTTTAACTTTATTAACTTAACTAATGCCTAGTCTTGAGTAATTGTTGTTGGAGTTGTCTTTGTCGCAGAGGATTGGGTGAAAGATATAAGGGGGGTGGGGGATAGGTGGGAAGTGGGGGAATAGCGCGGGGTTGACCCGTGTGTATGTTTATGATAGGGAGACTGGGGGGTTATGGCTCAGGGTTTGTTCTGTGTACCATACTGTTAATTGGAAGCAGTCATGGATACGTTGTTTAATATCTAGTGGAAGAATATCAATGAAACTCCGTTTGAAAAATTGGCTGATTTGTTTTCTTGTCTAGTGGTGCTTCTACCCAGTCCATTCGGAATAAGTATGATGTTTAGTTATAAATAGTTTTAGAGATGGTGGTGTGGGTGTTACTCATTGTTGAAGTATAGTTTTCCTAGCTCAGCAGATATGTTGAAAAGTAGTTTTTTGTAAGGGGGACATAGTTAATTAAATGTTGTGTGAGAATTGTTGCCAATGTTTTCCAAAAGTTTTGGATAATTGGGCAAGACCACATGCAACGAAGACATGGTTTGGGGTCTTTACATTTGGACATAGGGTCTGAGTCAGATTCCTGAGTCGCCAGTCTGTACGGTGAAATGTAGCCCTGTGTAATAATTTCAAGTCTATTCATGGTATGAGATTGCTGGGAGATATTTTATGTGTAGGTTAATAATTTCTTGTGTGATTCCTTCTGTTATTGTAGGTATGTCTTGTTTCATATGGTTTATTTTTTGATGAATAGTTTGGGTGCTTACGTAGTGTTGTAAAAATTTATGGTAGTTGGATAGGGAGTGGTCTAACAGATTGTTCCAATCTGTGGCTTCCAGAAAGGAGATCGATTTTGAGACGTAGTGGGCCTGTAGTAGTGGAAGACTGACCCAGGATAGGAAATTTATTTCGCCTGTGAGAAGGGCAGGGGATGTTGGGTATTTACATCTACTAGTTCTCGAATCGTTTTTATCCCTCTCTCCTTTCACCTATGGAATATTGTGTGAGCCTTTCCCTCCTGGAAGTTTGGATGATTAATGAGTGGAAGCCATAGTGAGTGGGATTGTTTAATTCATTGTGGAGCGTGCTTTTTTCATGCCTTCCAGCCTGACATCAACAGGGGATTGTTCTCCTCCGGCAGGTCAGAAATCGCGTGTGAGCATTGAGGGAACAATTGGAAAGACAAAGTTGTGATCTAGGTCTGTAGTGAGTTGAGGAGGTGCAAAGCCAGTCTCTGACTATTCTGAGTTGGGAGGTATGTTGGAAAATTCAATATTGGGAATCCGATTCCTCCTTATTTATATGGTGTTTATGTGTTTAATGTCTTTTCGGGATAGGAATAATGGCAGGGTCTTTAATAAGTGAAGTAGTTTAGGAAATAGAATTTTATGAGGTTGGCTGTCTTGTGAAGGGAAGGGGGAATTTCTCCCATGCTATCAGTGAGTTATTCGAGATATGAGAAGGGGGATGTTTTTAGAGTATAACAAATCTCTATGTCTAGGAAGGAGGACTCCCAGTATAATATGGCGTGTTGGCCCATTTGAATGGGAAATTATTTGACCAGCTTGGAGAATCACCCGACCCAAGAGGAGTGCTTCTGATTTGTTGTAATTGATTTGTTAATCCCGACAGTCTCACAAAATGGGTTAAGTCCTCCATTATAGCTGGTATAGATTGTATGGGCTTAGAGATAAATAGGAGGATATCATCTGCATATGCTGATAGTTTTAATTCCTCTTACCAATTTTAATACCTGTGAATTGTTTATTGTTTGATATGGTTCTAAGTAGGGGTCTATGCTGAGGTTGAATATCAAAGGGGAGAGTGGACAAACTTCTCTTGTACCTTTCGGGTTTGGAATGGGTGTGAGTTGGTGTTATTTATCAACAGGGAGGTATTAGTTATTTGTGGAGGAATGTGATTAGTCTAATAAAATTGGGTCCAAAATTGCGTATGGCTAGGATCTTTGTGTAGAAATTCCCAGGAGACTCTGTCAAAAGCCTTGTTGGCATCCAAACTCAGCAGGATTTTCGGGAGTGGGGTTGGTGGTATGGGGCTGATATGGCGGCTATGGCTGTACGAAGGCTTTAGTGGGATTTCTGCCTTTGGTGAAACCTAATTGTGATTCTGTGATTAAGTCTGGCCAATATGGCTAAGTCTGTTTGCTATTATTTTGTTTAGGATTTTGTAATCTTGATTAATAGTGAAATTGGTCTGTATGATTGGACTAGCAATGGGTCTGTTTTGCTTGTTTGTTTAGTTATAGGATGGTTTGCGAGTCAGAAGAGAGCTTAGTCCTACATATGAGCGACATTATCATCTATATAGTTTTGCCATTGAGAGTTAAATATATTTTGAATCTTTCTGAGTATAAAGGTATGCTGGAAACCTCCAGTGGTTTGTTCGTGTAGTTTAGTGTGTATTAAGTTTATCGAGAGTTCGACTTGAGCATGGTCAAATATCAAATGTTGTTTATGAATGTGGTTAGTGTCTGTGGAAACAGATCATTGGGATAAAAATATATATATGCGTGAGTGTGAGTGGTGTGGGTGGGAGTAGAGCTGAATTGTTTGGTTGTCGGGTGTTGTAGTCTCCAGGGATCGCATAGCCCCAAAGTTGCGTTAAAGCCCCCCTATAAAAGTTTGATGTTTGTGTTGGTTAGCAGCTGTCTCAAAAGGTTGGAATAGAACTCTGAGTTGGGCCCATTTGGGGCATATATATTTACTATGGTGTAAGTTGTGTTTTATTTCCAGGTCCAAAATCAGGAATCTGCCTCAGAGTCTTTATTGTGTTAATATGGTAACTGGTGGTCTTTATGTATTATTATGGCTACTCCTTTAGATTTTGTGTGTGTGAGGCTGATATGCAGTGTGATATCCATGGTGCTTAAAAAAAACCCATCCTCAGTTTGTTTCCAGTGTGTCTCCTAAAGTGAGTTATGTGTCTCTTTAAGTGGGTGAGGACCCTGTTGCGTTTGACTGGGTGTTTCAGTCCGTCTACGTTCCAGGAGACTACTTTAACATGGTTCAATTTATTCATGGTTCATTTAGTGTGATGGTTTAAACTGTGAATGTGTGTTCCTCTTTTTGTTAGGGTGAAAGGTCTGGTTTTTGCGTGAACTTGCCTGTTTTCCCGTCCCAGCGAGCAGGGAAATGTCAGGGTTTGTCCTGTGGGTGTGGTGTCTGAGATATCTTAATTAATTAAGGTCAACCACATTTCCATCAACGGTCTGCCCAGGGCCATCCATTTAGTAGCTATGCATTTTTGATAGAACAGGGTTGCAGGAATACCATTTGGTGTTTTTGCCAAATTCCTTCTGCAGCTATGCCAAACAGGCACAGTGCAGGATCAAGTGGCACAGAGCTTTGCATTAGCTTGGTCAAGACGTTTGTAATTGCTTTTCAAAATATTGGTACATTAGGGCATCCCAAATTAGGTGCCAGAAATCTGTATTCTTGCACTTTTGTTTCGGCCCATCTGGCCGAATTCGGCCCGTCTGGCTGTTTTTTGTGGCTCCCCACATGATGGACAGCATCCAAGACTTAATACACTGTTTTCCATTTGTGCAGTCCCAAGCAACGGGATGACAAAAGATCTGCCTGTTAGCCACCGTGTATCAGCTGTTTAAAATGTTTACCTTGGGACCCTGTCAGAACTGCAGTCTCTTTCCATATTTATTGTGGGGCATGTGTCCTCGTTACTTTTGGAGTAGAGGGTAGGATATGTTGATGAGGTTTGTGGGGTCTGCTGCAGAGCCAGGGTTCTACTTATAGGTTTATGTGTCAATTGACTCAAGGTAGGCTGTGCAACCTTCCTCACACCATAACATGTAATAAATAAATATGTGGTCAGTGTAGTATACCATCAATATCAGTTTAAAACCTTAATACATAAACCATTAAAAAATATAGATAAAAGGACACTTACATAGTCCAATAGTTTTACGACAAGCTTTATTCCTTAATGGAACAGTTCTAGCAAGTCAGTTAAAACACCAGTAAAAAGTCCCAGAAAACATCCAAAGCCTGTGGGTTGTTCAGAGGGTTAATTTCACTGCAATATAATATCTGAGTTTCCTCTTCTGTCCTAGCTCTTTAAAATACATAGAGCATATGGGATACAGCAAGATAAAACCTCAATAAAAAACATCCAAATCTATTTAAAGGAGATAAAAATGCAGTATAAAATCTGGTTTCTATTCCTGACCTTGCTTTTTTAAAAACTCAAATTCTTTCCAAATTTTGACTGATGTGAGTGTCTCTCTGTTACTGGGCCATTTGAGTGCATGGATCCGAAGTTAAGATTTGCCATGAATCTCCTGTGAGATATTATTCAAGCATATGTTTTCGATGGTGTAAGAATTGTTTATGTGTGACCCAGTTCCTTAAAAATCAGATCTGCCCTGACAGATAGACAGTCTTATATCTGCCAGTCCCAGTTCCCCTATTTCTTTAGGTGCTTGGAGTGCAGTTAATCTAACTCTTGCTCTACGGTCCCCCAATAAACGAAGACAAAATACTGTTTATGGTAGTAAAGAACGCCTTTGGGACATATACCATTGAATGTTCTAATGTACAGAAGTTTGGGGACAACATTACTTTGATCATATTTATTCTACCCAGTACATTCAAAGGGAGAAATTTCAAGATTTTAGGAACTGGACTCTTATCAATTCATAGCAGATCATCCCATGGTTATCTTTTGAAGTATAGTCAAGGACTGTGTTCATATAATCTTTACACCTTGCAATACAGAAAAGGAAGGATTTTTTACGATAAGATATACTTTTGTGAAGCAAGCAAATAATGTAACCACTTTTTTACAGCCGTACATACTCGAGTATAAACCAAGTTTTTCAGGCTGTAAAATCAGCCTGAAAACCGAACTCGGTTTATCTCGAGTCAGTTACCTTATAGCAGAAACCAGGCAGCCGCATACTCGCTCCCACGCTCTCTCATACATGGTGCGCAGGCTGAAGTCACCCAGGCGCCGAGAAGTGAAGTCACCTGGCGCTCAGTATAGGGCGGAGTGTGCGGCTGCCTTGTTTCTGTAAGTTACCGGTTACTTACTACTTAAGACGGCCCCACTGTTTAAGTGAGCAGTAAAGCGGTCAAGTCCCGCAGAGTGCGCGGGGTGAAGATGTGACCAGGAGGACTGAGCAATGGCTGATGGATCATTTGGGAAGTCAGAGTTGGGCTGTGAGTAAAGTACAAGTTGCTTGCGGCGATATGGTTGTTGCAACAGTTATTAAGAGTGTTTGGAGACTTTGGGACATTTATTTGGTGATTACCACTTACTATTGGAACACTGTAAAGAAGAGTATCTATAGAGGCTAAATGGAACTGCTTTTGTAGTCTTTTAAATGGACAGCAGATTCTCCTACAGTAATAGCCATATCCAGTATGACTTACTGTATGGGAAATCTGCTGCTCCATTTAAAGGCAACTAAAAACAAAATTGTTACCTTTTGATTCTGTATTTTTTAGGTTTAGTTGCCCTTTAAATGGACAGTAGAATTCCCATACAGTAATAGCCATACTGGATTTGGCTATTACTGTATGGGACTACAATATGGGAATTCTGCTGTTCATTAAAGGGCAAATAAAGCCTCAAAACAATACAGAATCAGAAGGCAGTAGTGGTCATATTTTCTACCCTCGGTTTATACTCGAGTCAAACACTTTAATTTGTGTTTTCTGGTAAAAGTAGGTACCTCGGTTATACTCTGGACGGTACAGTATGTTTCTTACCATCATGTAATAACAACGGTCATGTAATGCAGAATGGTGTATTTTCACGTTATGTGAATGAAACATAACTCTTCCTCTTTAGCAAACATAACATTTACAAGCTTTGCAATTTCCAATTATTGTTATTGTTAGAATCTTTACAAGCTTGAAGGAGAAGGATTTCCAACAATTCCATTGCTGATGATCACTTCCTAAAGAACAAACAAGCTGTGACCAGAAGGAGTGGTGCCACATCTTAATAAGCTATTGTTAAGGTAAACATTTTAAAGTAATTTATATTGTATACCCAAGAGAAGGTACACACTGGCCAATATTTTGGCCCAAAATAATGGGGTGTGGGCTCTATACTTCAGTCCTCACATACTCCATATACATGAATGAATGAATGAAAAGGTAGATAGGGAGAGACAAAAATTTGTCTCAGCTGTGACACCAACAGGGCTATGTACGGAGAGCCGGCATCACTCTCTATTGCCTCACTAGGCAATGCACTGAGCCGATAATGGCTCTCAGTGCATAGTGAATGGGGTTTTACCATTCGAAACTTTATGCCAGTTTTCTGCCGGGCGTTAAAGTTTTTTGTCTTAAAGAGCTGTATCAGTTCAACATGGCTGCGGCAGTGTTGCGACAGATTTTGCGTACTGCCACAACGTCGTAAGTTGTGTCTAAAGTCATGTTAACCCTTGGTACATGGGTTGGATGGAAAAGCTGATAATTTCTCTCTGTACATAGCCCTGGATATATTTAATTTCAAGTCACATGATCCCGTATAAGCACCCTTTAAGTGCTAAAAACAAGTACTATTTATAACAGTGCTTAATAAGGTGTGTAAATTACTATACCACTCCCACTCTAATTGAAGGAAAAAGGTTAAGGGAAAGTACAATAAAATGGACATGTTAAAATGGACATTTTGTCTATTGCAATGGACACTATCGGTATATTGAAAAAAAAATGTTTTTGTGTGTCTGATACTGTTTTTAATGTTAACACTTTTTAATAGGAACGGAAGCAAACACTTATTGTAATTTAATTTTGGAATAAAAATGTATTTATAAATGAGATATTGTACTTTCCCTTTAGCCTTTAAAGTAGAGGTCTAGTAATTTACACACATTATTTAGCACTGTTGTAACAACACTTGTTTTGCACTTGATAAAGGGGGTCATGCTGCCTGAAACAAGCTGTGCAGGATATGTGAACTTGTTATGTTAATAACATGTGTCACAGCTGAGACTGTGGTTTTTGTCTTTCAAAATTTGGCCCCAATCTTTAGTGATGATGATCAGACAGATAGGACAAACTGATCAATCTACATAAAAATCAGTCCAAATGATAGAACAAACTGTAAATTTATGCCCAATCTTTAATAGGCCACCTGATTGGTCAGGCAAAAAATATAGGTGCTACTCTCACCCATCAGGCTACCAATCAGTTTACTGGTGGTTATGCCTTTATAACAGATCCTAACCAGAGATGTACCGTGAAGTCAGGAAGTCAACTTTTCTCCTCCTTTCAAAGACACTGGTTTAAGCATGACTCTGTGAGGGAGAATAAGTAAATTGCCAAAGCTTACCGTATATACTCGAGTATAGACCGAGGTTTTTAGGTTTAAAAATTAACCTATAAAACTTGACTCGGCTTATACTTGAGTCACAAGGAACTTAACTTCAATCCAGAGGCAGCCGCGAGTCCGGCCAGCGTCACAGTAGTTCTTCGTGGTTGCGCGATGACGTTACTCACCGCGCGGTGCGCGGGATGACGTCATCGCGCAGCCGCGAGTCGGCCGCAGTTCCCATTAATGCTGCGGTACTGCGCGATCGTCATCCCGCCAGCCGCGCGGTGATGACGTCATCGCGCAACCACGAAGAACTACTGGATTGCAGAGAGAGGAAGACTAAAGACCAGGTACGGGTAAGTGAGCTGGGGGGGGACTGGGGGGAGGGCTGGGGGTACGGTTGGGGGGGGGCTGGGGGGACAGTATGCCATGCAGACACCCACATTACCTTTTTACTATAGGTGGTTGGAAACTACAACTCCCAGCAACCAAGCATGGCTGGGTTGTAGTTTCCACACTCTACAGTGGAAAGGATTAGGGTGGGGGACAGTATGCCATACAGTAACCCCAATACCTTTTACTTAAGGTGGTTGGAAACTACAACTCCAGCAACCAAGCATGCTGGGGTTGTAGTTTCACACATCTACAGTGGAAAGGTATTAGGGTTACTGTATACCCTCGGCTTATACTCGGGTCAATCATCTTTTTCTAATTTTTGAGTCAAAAATGGGTGCTCGGCTTATACTCGAGTCGGTTAACTCGAGTATATACGGTAAGTTTTTTCTTAATTTTGAAAGGCTATCTACTTAGTTGGGATAGAAGAGCTGTGATTTTCAGAGTTTCTGGTGGGGTTAATCATCACATATATACCATCATATTTCAACATATGTTGAAACTTTGACAAGTCTAATTTTTAAGGATTGTGAGACACCTTTTGGGAGGGGTTATTATTCTTTTAACATGCTAATGTTTGTAAAGCTGGCGATACACTACAGAGCTTACCTCCCAAACTTTTCACATTGTAGCCATGACATTAGACAACCTCCGTGGGTGTATTTCAATTGCAAATGAATGGGTCAGGCGAGGGAGAATGCAGTAGATAAAAAGCCTTTATTACACATTATATGATGTATGTATTTATTAGATAGCGCCATTTGGGACGCAGCGCTGTAAATATTATAATACCAATGTACAGGGGACAAAAAATATAAATAAATACATATATAAATAATCTCCGATATGAAGACAGCACTCAACAGTTCTTGTGAAGCAGCATACTTTATTCGGGATTTACGCGCTTCAGCCCATGGGATGTCGTAGCGATAACCAACACTTAGTCCCAACCCCCTTTAAATAGCGGGTCAGTCACCCAACCAATTCTGGAATATTGGAGTCGCACACCTTCGTAGAATTCAAATTGGTTTATTGAAAACCACACATCAAAATAACAACGTTTCGGGGGAACGTGCCCCCTTCTTCAGGTCACCTGAAGAAGGGGGCACGTTCCCCGAAACTTGTATTTTGATGTGTGGTTTCAATAAACACTTTGAATTTACGAAGGTGTGCGACTCCAATATTCCAGAATCGTTTGAATCTACCTCCCTTGAAGTGGGAGTTTTCGGGAGATCAGCACCACATTCTGGGTTGGTGCTGCATACTTTCTCCGGACCCCAAACTCTCTACGACACAGGCTCTCACGTCACCCCCAT